>JABCRI010000368.1:0-600000 GCA_015143295.1 Tetracentron sinense | reverse complement strand
AATAGGGTACACAAGGCACACCTGCTACTTGCTTGTGTTAATGGCAGTCTTTATTCTTTATCCAGTGTGGTGGTCTAGTACCCATTTTCTTGAGTTGTCTATATGACCGTTGATATGATCACCATTAAACTTGGTTTCAAATGCGATTATTAACCCATGAACAAATACTTAATACGGCTAATTAGGGTTGTGGCCTAACCATAACCATATTTGTTATAGAATAATAATAATAATAAGGAATTTCCTAAAAAATTAAATGATGCTTGTAATGCATCCGACAAAGCAAAACACTAGGAGGGAAACTGCAATCAGAATCGGTGTTTTAAAAGGAGTATTTCAAAGAAAATGCCTTCAAGGTCTACCTTGACTCTTAAATTTTTTTGAGGTTCAACCACTTAGAGTGTGAGGCATGGTTAGAAATTGCAGTGACATTTCATGAATTTTTGCAAAATTTGATTTTGTTCCCACCCTACAAAATCGAAATGAACAATATTTCGGATTTATTGATTTCAGCCGAACAGAAAGTATCGCTTTATCTGTGAAGAGTGTGCCACACATTAAATAATAAGAGAGTTCTAGCTACATCATGGAGGTAGGCTCACATAAGGCCTACCTCCATTAAATTTCATCAAAAGATATTCCATACAAGGCTCACATAGGCTCACCATGCATGAGTTTATTGCATCCTCATGAAGGGTTTACAAATGACAGTCTTCAGCTGTATATCACAATATAGTAAACAGTCGGTTCTCAAAATATAGTAAGGTAGTGTTTGGATACATTTCTTCATTGACTTTTAGTCTCTCTCTTGAAGAGGCAATTAGGCAAAAATTAGTTAAAATGTCCTTGGTTCACTACTTTAGAGAGTAATTTCTTACGAGTCAAAAGTCATAAGAAGTCTAAAAAGTCCAAATGTTAGCTTTTACAGGAAGCTGCCCAACTAAGTTTTTTGGTAAGTCCCAATTTTTTTTAAAATTGTTTTTCTTAGAGGTTATTCCGAAGAAGTCTTTCAAGTCTTCCCCTTCTTAAAAGCCATATATCAAGAAACAAAAAAGAAAACCGATGAACGAAATAACACTCCTAGTTGTCTTAAATGCGACTCGAGTCCCTCCCGAAAATGAATCGTCTTGTCCAGTCAGATATCACCAAAAACCTGGTGCGCCAGCTGACTTGCTTGCTGAATATAGAATAGAAAGAAACAATGAGAGAAAATCACCATCTGTTAACACTTATATGGATGGCTCAATATTCACATACTACCCAACTATTTGTTTAAGAAAATCTAAGCGTGTATGAATCAGAAAATTACCTTGCATACACAGAATACCAGAGCCACTGGGAACTGTGACCAATTGATACCCAATCACCAGGGAGTTGCGCTGCCGTTTGTTCTCCTCCCAATGGAGCAAATTGCCCAAGATGCTTGTACCTTATTAGAGTTTAAAAAAAAAATCACAAGTTATGCAATGCAAGAAGGAAACAAATTTTCTGGTTACCTACACAGCTTCTGATAATTTATTTTAAATATTTTTCATGTATATGAAATTTATGCTTGTGGTATATAATTTACAAGGGGCACCAGGTTTGAGATGTCCCTTGAATAAATAGAGAAGAGTGGCAACAAAAAAGTGCTCCAAGGAAGAATTACTCACATTGTAAGTCAACAAAGATCTAGTAAACAGTCGTAAGTCCTTTGTTGGTTATGAAGTATGCGTTACGAACCAATGAAAATGATAGATTCAAAAGTACAGGGATATTGATCTTCTATTTCGCTATCATAAAGCCAAATCAACTTAGAACCACCATTAATCCCAGTTAAGATTCCCTAACCAAAAAACTTGTTGGATGAAAAACCACCACTAAGACGATAAGCCAGCTGGCAGTGAAAGCGTGCAACTTCACAAAATAGACGAGCATGTGTATATAAAAAAGGCCAATGCTATCGTAGCCCAAGGATCGACCTTGGATTCTTGCACCATAATCTCTAGCATCATTAGTAGTGCTTCTCCTATTTCCATTTTATTGAAAGGCAGATGGTACAGACTAACAGGAGTGTCACACTCTTTTTTTCTAGTGCTCCTCCTATTTCCGTTTTATCTAAAGGAGGGTGCTACAGACAAACAGGAGTGTCACTCTTTTTTTCATAGTTGGATAAGGTCCATTCTTAAGGGTAAGGGATGACTCCAGTCTTCGTTTTATATATTTCATCAACAACTATTACTACAAAAAAGAATAGGATTCTTAGAAAAGTTCAACTTGTACCTAAAGGGGCGAAACCGATGGCGTCCTGTTCCCCTGAATCTGAGAGGACCTTCAGGATTTGTTTCACATTCCTCCATACGGTTAAAACACCTAGCAAGGTAGGTGCCTTGTTGAGCAGCAACCTAAAGAGTCACCATATGACATGAAAGGAAAACATAACGAGATGGCGCTTTGAAAGATGTCACCAAAAGGGCATAATATAAGTTGATCAAAATGTCACCTGGGCTGTTGCAGGAAGACTCTTCATCTGAGAATCCACTTGCGAAAGAGCTGACTTGAACCCTTCAATATCCAATTCAATGGATTCTTTTTTGTCATTCCCTTTGGAATCCCTCAATAGATCTGCAATATTTCTCATCTGCTTTTTCTTTAAATAAAGCTCCACTTGAGGGTACCTTTCACAGATGTCATCAATGACTTCTTGAAATTCTTTAACCGTCAGAGTACCAGATTTGTCCTTGTCAGCCTTGCTAAATATTGCTGAAATGTCTTCCTAAAAAAATACACAGAGAAAAAATAATTAGCAAAATAATTTACAAAAACAAGGGATTAGATGCTTGAATACTTCAATAAAAGGCAAAAAATGCATTTGACCAAATACCCATCTTTATCCTTTTAAAGAATTCCTGTTCACATAGGTCCAACAAGTGTAATTTAAATCACAGTATTTAGTGATTGATTCTCTAATACTTTGAGCTTTATCTCCATCCCATACACAGCCCTTGACAAATTGTTGCGTAACTGTTCATGAAAAACATCATTGCATCTTGAGGTGTGCCATTTATGGCCCATTTTTTCAGTGATTTATGAAATATTCCTGAGATGTTGAGCTGCACAGAGTTGAGTAGTGCAAGCTGCCAAACATAATGAAACGAAGCTTACCACCACTGTCAAGGCCCCATTTCAACTTTTGGTAATGTTAAAGCTCTCTTCAGAATTGGATGAGACAGAGTCGAGGAGTACAAAGGCCTTATTTCAAGAAGAAAGGGCACTAAAACAGTAGCTGAGTCCGCAATCAAGGATGTGTCAGTCAAGCATTTAAGTTAATTTCAAGTATGCATAACCTTCCATTTTAGGTTATTGAAGTCACCCAACCTGAAAATTGACTGGATACTCCAACTTGCGTAAAAGCATGGCAAAAGGCCATTCTCACGCTGATTTTGTGGAGCTAGGAACTGACTTGTTTAAACTACGCTGATATCCTCAATAGAAATGAAAGTTGGTAACTTCAAGTTGCCTTGTTAAAATCGAGATAAAAATGCATTGAGTAGCTTACAACGGGGACAATTTCCTTTTGCTTCTTTTGGCTTGTTGAGTCTTTAACCCCAAGATGGCACAACATACTCCACATAGACAGTGGGCTATGTGTTACTTTGACACTATGAATACAATCAATGAAGAAGTATAACATGCTATCTATGTGAGAGGCAAAAGTAAGGAAAAAGGCAACAAAATTTCCTATATGCTTAGTGCAAGAATCTACTCAAAATATATAGGCAGGAAACTTGATTTGTCTAACTGCCTACACTATCAAACGAGTTCAGGTCCAGGACTTTACTATAGATGTTGAGAAACTTTTGAGCTACAAAATTTTTGGAAGGTCTTTGGTGAATTGCATGCTAGGTCCTCTTAATTCTAAGGAGATTCTCTTTAATGTTATTAGATGTGTTCATCAAGAAAGGATCTATTTCTATGGAAGACTTGTTATTGATTATTCACAAAATCTTAAAAGGGTTATGGAACTTTTTGGATGCCACTCACATTCACATTTTGGTACAGACAAGAACTCTTTGGTGAGAAAACATATCTCTAAAACTTCTATGGTAAGTTGGGATTCTTTTACCACATTGTAATATTAGTTCCTTGCATCCCTCCTCTTATGACTAAAATTGTGTTATTTTCAGGAAAGAGTAGAAAAATTCTTTTTTCCTTTCATCTTCCCTTTTTTATTTCTCAGGCGAGAGGTTAGGGGAGGACTGCTGAACTGAAATAATGCAGGTGAAGTGAAGCTGATAGGCAGCGTAACACAATCAGCGAAAAATGTAACTTCCAACACCAGAATATGTAATGGTGTACTTTCTCCAAGGAAATGATCATTTGTATGATTTGTTATTGCAACATGTAGTAATATACTATGTCCATATATACTGCTAAAATCAGATCTTTATACTGTGAAGCTATACGTTATATCGAACTCTTTTCTCTCCATGAACATTAACTTGTCTGGAGGAATGGTTGGAGACTTTGAGACTTGCATCCCAAAAATGATTAAAAGCAAAATATTTCTTTGGATCCCCTGTCCAAGAATTTCTTAGATAATGGAAGTAGACGGAAACAGTGACAAAAGTAAATTCTATAGACCAAATGTAAGAACCCTCTAGTTGGATTGCTAGTTCTTACCTTTGACGGTAGTTCAAAAGGCCATAAATTGGCAGAGGTCCACAGATGAACATGGTCTAGCTAAAATGCTTATTCAAGTCCAATTGTCTATAAGAATTCTAGTGAGGCAGAAGCTAGAGCATTGTTGCGGTGAGGGAGGGAGAGATTGAAGTATTCATAATTTCTTGTTGAGTCCATTAAGATCCCTTGTGTGCCGAGGAAGGGACCAAAATTCCATTGTACTGGACATCAAACCATAGTTGTCGGGAAGCTATGTACAAGGTGGGAAGCTCGTTTCCCAGACTCGCTTCCATCAATTCTCATTTAGTGGTCAAGGGGGTTATGTATTTACTATTTAGGAAATAATGGGATAGACCTGAGCCTAAAGCCTACAACATATATCCTAAGCAAATATCGTTGAATTGAAACCTTAAGGTACCTACTTCTCCACAAATATCTCATATAAAATAAAATTTAAGGTATTATTGGTCATCCTAATATAATGGGAATGAGACACCTATATCTATTTCTCGCTTCCCATTTCCTAAGGATTTTTTGAGTCTCGCTTCCCGCTTTCGCTTCGCTTCTCGCTTTCGCTTGACAATTTGGTCACTATGCATCAAACATTTGGGCGTAATTGATATCTATGCTCCGGCTTGATGGATAATGTTGTTATATATTGTTTACTCTTCAGAATGGATTTATCCATTCATTTATTTATGTATGTTTCTCCTGTAGTCAATTATGATACAACAACATTTTAGTTTTCCTTATGTAAGGGGAACATCAATAGACACTACTACGAGGAGAAAAGATAGTCATCCTTTCTCTTCTCTCTAAATCTCATTCCTTTATTCTCATCAACAATATAAAAAATGATTATGAACTCTTGTTTTTGTGTATGCGGGAAAGTTGGGAATGGGATCAAACAGATTCTTACGTATTGGGGCTTCATTTCTTTAAAACCCAACTTTGAGCAATAAGAACAACATTCAAATAAAAAATATTGCATCCTAGGCTAAGCAAGTAATATATTCGTAAAGATCCAATAAGCACTCTGTAATGCCTTTAAAAAAAAGAAAAATAGTTGATGTACCATGACTTTCCTTTGATTTATCGTGGCGCAATCACCAAGTGCATATATGCTATCACACCCTTCAACTCGCAGCCATTCATCAGTAGCTAAAGCACGCCTGTTAGTCTGTGATAAAAGAAACAAATGTTTGTTCAGTAGAAGCTGTTGATATATGTAATATCGGGGGTATACTTGTAAAAGGGCATATATGTAATGTTCTCTCTTTATATAATATGCTAGTAGGGTTCTTTAATTCCTAACTAAGCAATTTACCTTAACTTCTCTTTTCCCTCTCTTATCTTTTTTCTTCTCTAAACTCTAAATCCTCCAAATCCTTTCTCCAACTTGGTATCAGAGCTACATCAAAAGAAGAAGATCGCTGTTTAAAGCTGTAACAACAACAAAAGGAAAAGGAGCTAGCTGTCATGTTTTTATCCATACGGCTGTCTCTAACCGTATGGCCTAGGCCTTTTGGATTTTGGGTTCTTCAAAAGTAAATGTTTCAAAGATCTTGATTTTAGAGGATTTTTGAATACTGAGATTTGGTTAAATATTGATGAAGTTATGATGATTTGAAGAAAAAATACAAAAAAAATTCGAAGAAAAAATACTGTTTTGGTTCAGATTTTTTAACATTTGAATGAGTTGTTGCTTCCGTTCTTTATTGGTTATGGTTGGACCTTTTTTTGATAGGAACATCTTGAACTTGCTTTTTCTTCATTTAGATAAGATTTGAAGAAGTTGTGCTGATTTTACAGCCTCACTTTACTACCATTTTTTTGCTGAAAAAGGGTTTTTACACCCTATTTGCTTATAACAGCAACTTAAGTCATCTTTTTGGTAATTTTAATACCATTAGATCTTTTGTTGTTGATATTTTTGATTGATTGGTTGTTTGCTCCTTGAGTTTCTTCTATGGATGCTAGAGTTCTTGCTCCGCCGCTCTTTCTGACTCCGTTGTCCACAATCGCAAATATTAAATTCAATAGTGATAATTTTTTTGCGTGGCGATACTTGTTTGAGCTTTATATTAGGGGTCGCTCTAAGATGGGGTATCTTGATGGTAAGACGCCACAGCCGGAGATAGGTATTGCCGAAATTGTTAAGTGGAAGGCAGAGAATTGCATTATTTTGGGCTGGTTGTTCAATCCATGGAGCTTCAGATTGCCGGAAATTATATTTTTTATAAAGATTGTCATGAACTTTGAGAGGATTATTCAGACTTATGCCCTAGTAGAGAATGATGCTCGGATTTATCAACTTACTTGTGACATTGCTCACTTTCAGCAAAGGGATATGTCAGATTATTTTGGGTTGGAAAGAATTGAGCTATTATGAGTCTCTTTTTGAATTATCTATTGCTTCTGCCAAGATTATGACGAAACGAATTGAGTGTCACCGCATTTATGATTTCTTGGGAGGTCTTCGAGCCGAATTCGAGCAGTTGCGCACTCAGATTCTTGCCACATCTCCTTTGCCATCTCTTCGATCTGTGTACTCCACTGTGTTTTAGTGAGGAACGCCGCCGGGCTGTTATGTCTTCAAACACCACTCTTATGCCCCTTCTGGACCGTACCGCCTTTGCTACTGATTTTCATCTAGCTACTGGCTGTGGTAGGGGGACTTATAGGAGCTATCGTGGTCATGGTGGTCATAGTCGTGGCAGACCTACTACTCCTTGTAGTCACTGTGGTATAGTGGGACACGATCGTGATCATTATTATCGTTTGCATGGCTATCCCGAGGGTAACTAGCCTCGTCCTTTTGCTCACTTTACTACGACTCCTGTTGTTGATCCTCAGTTCTCAATTGTTGCCAGTGATCCTCTGGAATCCATGAGAGCCCAGGTTGCTGAGATGATCCGAGCTGAGTTTCGTCTGCAGAGTGATTCTCCTTATATTGCTGCTTCATCTGCCACAAGTATCCATGCTCCCTCGGCCTATGCCGCAACTTCATCGTCTTCTTCTCCTAGCTGGGTTATTGATACCGGAGCTACTGATCATATGATTGGTGAGTCACAGGGTTATTCCATTTATTCACCTTCATTGCCTATTGCCAAGGTTCGCTTGGCTGATGGTTCTTTTACTCCAGTCTCAAGAGTAGGACACAATCTTGTGTCTCCATCTCCCTCTTTATCTAATGTGGTACATGTTCTCATTTATCTTCTAACCTTCTTTCAGTGAGTAGTTTTACTGCCAAACTTAACTGTTGTGCTATGTTTTATCTTTCTCACTGTCTCTTTCAGGACCTGACTACGAGGAAGATTGTTGGTAGAGGAGTGAAAAGAGGCGGACTTTATTACCATGACACTAATTATGCTCCTGATCGAGTCTCCTCTACTACTGCAACAGTTTCTGTTTTTCCTTTTTCTATTAATGCTACTCTTGATACTTAACGTTTATGGCATGCCAAGCTTGGACATATTGGATCTAAGACTTTATGTTATTTGATTCCTACTTTTAGTAAACTTTGTTCTTCATCTACTTTTCAATGTGATACTTGTGAGCATACTAAACATGTTCGTACTTTTTATCCTTCTCGAATGTATAGATGTCGTTCTATTTTTCAGTTAGTCCACTCGGATGTTTGGGGACCATCGCTTGTTCCCTCAAGTGATGACTTTCGTTATTTTGTTACTTTTATTGATGGTTACACTCAAGCTACTTGGGTGTACCTTCTTAAGTCTAAGGATGAGGTGTTCTCTAAATTTCAGGAATTTTATGCTATGATTGTTACCCAGTTTGGTGGTCTTATTAAGGCCCATTCGTTCTGATAATGGCGGCGAGTATCTCTCTGCACCTTTTGTCTAGTTTATTTAAACTCATGGGATTGCCCATCAGCTTATCTATCCTTACACGCCTCAATAAAATGGCGTTGCTGAGCGCAAGAATGTTTGTTATCAGGGACCTCCCATAGCAGGAGTTTCTCACGTACTCTCGCCGCCAGTCACCTGGTTCCTCCTCCGATGTGCCTCTACCACAGTCTTCTCCGCAGGCCACTCCTCGAGGTACTTCTTTACCCTCTGTTATTCCTATTCATTCTCCTGTTATTGTTACTCCTAGTGCTTCTGATCTTGAGATACTCATTGCTCATCGCAAGGGTGTTCGCTCCTGTGTTACTCCTTACCCCTTATTAAGTATGTTTGTTATCAGGCTGTATCTCCCTCGTACTAGGTCTTCCTTTTTGCAATTGACTCTGTAACTATTCCTCGGTCCGTTCGTGATGCTCTTCTTCATCTAGAGTGGAAGAGTGATATGATTGATGAAATGAATACTTTTCAATCTAATTAGACTTGAGATAGGGTTCCCCTTCCAGCTGGGAAAAAACTTGTGGGCTATCATTGGGTCTTCACCATCAAACATAACTGTTGCTTGGTATAAGGCTCGCCTTATCGCCCACGGCTTTACTCAGACTTATGGGCTTGAATATGATGCTATTTTTGCGCCTGTGACCAAATTGACTTCTGTTCTTGTTCTCCTCTCTCTTGCGGCAAATAAGAGTTGACTTCTCTATCAGTTAGACATTAAGAATGTTTTTCTTAATGGGCATCTCACCGATGAGGTGTATATGGATCCCCCTCTTGGTTTCTTGCTTCAAGGGGAGTCCGGAAAGGTTCGTAGACTTCAGAAGTCTATGGTTTGAAGCAATCACCCCGTGCTTGGTTCCATTGCTTCAGTGAAGTGGTCCTTAGCATGGGCTTCCAACGATGTCACTCTGATCATACTGTTTTCATCCATTCTGACATCTCAGGCCACACTATTCTCCTAGTATATGTTGATGATATCATCTTGACTGGCGATGACTCATTCATCTCTCATGCTAAGCATGAGCTGGAGCGTATTTTTGATGTCAAAGATTTAAGCCATTTGAAGTACTTTATTGGTCTGGAGATTGCTCAATCTAATAAGGGAATTTTTCTGTCATAACGGAAGTATGCTCTTGACCTACTCAGCAATACTAGTATGAGTGGATGTAAACCCGCTACTTCTCTCATGGATCCGAAGCTCTATTTGTATAATAGTGAGTGATCTTTTTTCTGATCCTCATGCATATCAGCATCTTGTGGGTCGCTTGATATATCTCACCCTCACATGACCTGATATTACATTTGCTATCAGCATGGTTTGCCAGTTCATGCATGCTCCCTTGCTTCATACCTTGCTGCTGTTCATCGTATTCTCCGATATATTAAGGCTAGACCCAGTCGTGGACTTGTATATCGCTCACATGGTCACCTCGACATCTCCGGCTATACAGATGTTGATTGGGCCGGATCTGCTACTAACCGTCATTCCACTTTGGGCTATTGTGCTTTCCTTGGAGACAACTTGGTTGCATGGAAGAGCAAAAAACAACCTGTGGTTTCTTAGTTTAGTGCCGAAGCAGAATATCGTGCATTTGCTCATGATACTTGTAAACTCTTATGGCTTCATTCTCTCATCTCTGAGTTAGAGTTTCCTGTTAAAGGCCCTATGTCCCTATATTGTGATAACGAGGCTACTGCAAAGATTACCTTAGATTTTGTGTTTCATGAGTGGACAAAGCACATTGAGGTTGATATTCACTTTCTCCGTGAGAAAGTCCAGGATTGTTCTTTATCTCTTCAATATGTTTCGACTTTTCAATAACTTGTTGATATCTTCACCAAGCCGGTTAATCTTACTATTCTTTAGGATATTATGTCAAGTTGGGCATACTTAATGTTTATGCTCCAACTTGAGGGGGAGTGTTGATATATCAGAGTTTTACTTACCAAAGGGCATATATGTAATGTTATCTCTTTATATAATATGCTAGTAGGGTTCTCTAATCCTTAACTAAGCAATTTACCCTAATCTCTCTTTTTCCTCTCTTCTCTAAACCCTAAATCCTCCAAACCCTTCCTCCAACTGAAGCAACAGCTCCCAATAAAGCATATCTCTGCATATGGAAAAACTTAAAAGATAATTAGAGAAGAAACAAACAATAACTTAAACGTGAATAATTTGCCAAATCAAAAGTAGAAAAGTGTGGTAAAAAAGTTGCCTAGGTGCCGTCTCGCCTAGTCGGAACACCTAAAGCCTGTATTAGGGTCTAGGCAAGCGCTCGCTAAGACACGGTCACCTAGTTGTGCCTAGGTGTTGTTGTCCACGCTAAAGTGCTACTGACAATGCCCGAGACCCACATAAAGTGAGATGCTATTTATAAAACAATAGATTTGAAATAAAACAGGTCATACTCAATATCAGGTGGTATAAAAGTATCCTAACAGAGAAAAAAAGTGTCAATGGTTCTTAGGGACTTTAGAAGTTACATATGGCTCTCTTTATCAAAGGAGGAGAAGGTCGAATCCTCTCTCCCTCTCAATCTAAGTTATTTTTCCTTATTTAAGAGCTCTCCCTCTCAATCTCAGTTATTTTTCCCATTTTAAACACTAAGCCACTAAACTATTTGCTTTTGCATAATTATTTTGCACTACTCAGAATAAATTACGCTCTTTACTTTCTTTGATTACACTCTAGTCTTATTTATTCTTTATTTCCCACTTTAATACTTATTTTCAATGAAATATGAAAATCTTCAATTTCTATAAGCTTAATACATACAATAAATTATGGTCGCCTAGGTATCGCCTAAGAAACCCCTATTGCTTAGGCATCACCTAGACGCTTTGACTACATTGAAGAAGAGTATATAATATAAGACAAGTGCAAGTGTAGAGAAATAGACCTGACCAATTTGCTTCATAAAATCCATTATGACAGGGCGAGTCCCAATACCAGTTGACCATACAACCATTCCATATGGTATAGAAGAAATTTCTCCATTTCTTTCCTTGGTTGAAATTATCTTGTCAGATACTTTTACAACCAGCGACCCTGTTTTAACATCAATACCATCTCTTTGGAATTTTTCTTCAGCAAAAGCGGTAATTCTTTTGTCAAACCTGCGAAGCAGAACTTCTAGAAGCATGAGAACAAGTTTAAGAAAATTAAGAAGTAACTCAACAAATGAAAGTGCACCATTCAACTTAAAAAAAATTCAAATACCCACTTGGCATCAAATTGGTTAATGTGCATGTGTGTGTGTGTGTAACTCACTCTGTATTCATTGCAAGCTTTTGACATTTTATGTCTCTTATATCCATTACTTGTATTTGGTCTTGGACACGAGTATAAAACTGACGTACCCACGCATACTTCATTTTCATATATGTGATGCTATTGGAGGGTTACGACTTACAATGGTCCTATGGCCCAAAAGGGAAACCACGAAGAAAGAATAATTAGTGAAATATTGTAATTCAACCTCAAACTGTTCATTCCCGCCACTTTTTTTCGACCTATTATTTTTAGTCAAAAATTCATGGAATGCATTAAATTTTGGTATCAATAGAAAGCTTGGCCAAATAGCTTTCCAGTATGATTTGAGTAACTTACGGGTTATGGAAAAATACAAGAAGGGTAAAAGTCTATGAAGGGATTTCTATTTTTTATTCCTATTTAGCCTTCAGTTATATTTCAAATTGTTCCAACTCCTAGTCCTCTTAGCTTCCTAAGTTTTGTCTCTAAGGGGTATGAGTAAGTTTCTAAACTTTATGTCATTAAATAGTTTCTGTCAAAGTCAGTTCTTGGTTTGTTTTTATTCAAATCCTCTAATTAGTTGCTAAGAGCGAGCCTTTCTAGAAGTTTTCAATGGTTTATGCATTTATAGTTTATGCATAACCCCAACCCCCACTTTTATTTCAACACAGTTGAATAATAAAGTTTTTGTATGTGACACTGTGACTGCTGGTGCAACTCTCTTGATTGGTGCCATTCCAATCTATTTAATTAGATGTCCAATGTGAGACTCAAAAGGCCTTAATTCTGGACTGTGAGACTCAATCCATTGCTCTTTGCAAAACCAGAAATCCGACTCTAAATATTCTCCTAGCCCAATAAACCATAATCCAAACTCTTAAGTTGAGAACTTAGTGTAAAGCCCTGTAGTACAACAACACCTTTGCTATCTGTGCTTCTATCCTACGTCAAGACTACCAGAAAATTTCTCATTATTATGAAAGTACATTCACAAACTTTAGCATGGTATCAAAGCATTAGTGGATTTTTCACAACCAACGACACTATCCTCAAAGCCTGCACCTGACAAAATTATCAAGAAGATTGTAAAGGATCTTAGTCAAATCAATATCCCCTTATGGAATGATCATGTCAACATGAAAACACGAGCGCTAAAGTTGATAAATGACTCTTTAATGCTGCATTGCTCATATAACATGTTTCTATAACTTTTGAATTTCTGAATAAACATTGAGATTCCACCTCCGAGATTACAATTTGTTAAGTTCTCCCTTGTTTTAATATAGTATAATCAGTATCAGACAAGGTATAACAGGTCTAACAAGATTGTATACCGTTCCAACATATATCACAACTTAGATAGAAAGAAAGAAAGAAGGTATGAAATACCATAGACTTCCTTACATGTTCAAAATATGATCTCCTGCCTCGAGAAGTGTTATTTTCACCAGGTCTTTAACCGTAGGATATAACTTGACTAAATCTTCACTGATAAAGTCATGAAGCTCTGCAGCAAACTCCACACCCGTTGGACCACCACCAACAACTACGAAATGAAGAATTCTTTTCCTCTCTTCTTCACTTAAGTTGGGAAGGCTGGCCCTTTCAAAACAGTCAATCACAGTCCTACGGATCCACTGAGCATCCTCTACTTCCTGCATAAAGGTGAATTTTTCGTGAAGAAACAGTAGCAGTGACAAATTTGCAGACATGCATAAACCAAGATTAAAAAAAAAAAAAAAACTATTACCAACTTCCTAGAAACAAGCAGAATTGTCTAAAAACTGTTGTGTGTCAACAGCTTCCTGTGAGAAGGAAGCATTTGGTGCTGCCACTTGCACCATGGTGCTACCAAAAGCATATATTGACATGGTAGCTAAGGATAGTAACCTTCAAGAAATGGCAATTCTCCACAACACCAGGAGTGTTGAACGTATTCACACAGGCTCCCATGGCTATCACCAGGTAGTCATAGGCTACAATGAATTCTTCTTTCCCATCCAAATTCGTGTCTTGATTAGAGTGACAGTGAACTTTCTTATTTTCTGCATCAATTTTGACACATTCAACTTCCCAAAATTGTATTTCCATATTTTTCTGCCAATTGAGGAGGAAAAAAAAGGAGTGGAATGTGTTAGTAACCGATGTGGATCATCTTAAAGAGAATAATTACCAGAATGTTGATATCAAAATTTGGTGCATAAACATATAAACTAAAAGTTCAGGATAATAAAGCAATATTGGACTCTGTTATCCACACCCTTCAAATCCCTGCAGGACACCCGTGTTAACACAAGTAAAGTGGGCTTTGCAGTGAGATAACATACAAAGTTCCAATTGCCAACAATGACATAAAACAAGAATGGCTTACTCTAGCTGTTGATCTGTAATAGTGTATGCCATATTGTCAAAAGTCATAACTTTTTCTTCTGATTCTTTGTAACCCTTTTAAAATTTTCCCTTTGTTATTTCGTTAATTCCTTAGTGGGATTTTACGTCATAAAATTCAGTCTCCATATTGATGTAGCCCACCATATTTCTTTTACTCTCAAGATCCCATATCATTCCTTGTACCCTAATGAGATTTTTTTAACTGTTTCTGAACCTTCTTGAAAAAAAATCTGAGTATTTAGTTTCTATTAGATAATATAGTAAGAGTTTTGAAACAAGGAGAGTGAGATACAATACATCATTCAAGTGTTTCTCATCACAATATTAGATTAGCATCAATCAAGGATAGAATATATTTGATTAGGTATGATTAGATTCAGTTGATTCACTTTCCATAAAGTCTCTCTTGTTATCTCTATATAAACCCTATTTAGGGTCATTCTAAATCATCCAAAATCTATCAATAAACCATTATTCTACAGTGTATCAGAGCGGGTTGATCCGAACCTACTGTTTTGTCATCTTTGGTCTGCTCTCTTCTTGAATAGCCCTTCCGGCAGGCGACACCATGCCACATGCTGCCCGTCGGGCCTGTATTTTTTTGTGACCTTTTACTTTTAGCATTTAAGGCATTGGCAGTGCTTCTCATCTCTCTCACACCGTCACACGATCATCTCTTATCTCTCTATCTCACACATCTTACATGGAATCATTGGTTCATGAAATCACTAGTGAGAAGATCCAAGTTTTGGCTTCCGACTTGCTTTAGATATGGAAACACAGTCATTGAAGTAACAACCAGAAAAAAACAAAAATAGAAGCTTGGAAAGTTCAACAAATGTCAAGGTGGCAAAGGCAGAGACTGTTAAGGTTGAGAAAGTCTCAAAGGCCGACTTAGTGAAGATTAAAAAGGTTTTCTAAGGCCAAAACTGTCAACATCGAAAAGGTTCAAACTCTTAAGGGTTGAAAAGATACAGAAGATGCTAGCACATTTAGGAGAAGAACACGTGTCTTTCAAAAAAAAAAACTCCACCATGGTTGTTGTTGCAAATCCTCGCTGGTCACCTATTCAACAGAAAGAATCCATCATCTCTCCTCCTAATTTTTTTTTTAACCTTTTTTTTATAGAACTTTGATATTGTGTATCTCATATACATACATATCAATGCGTTTTGTTTCTTGGTTCATGAAGGCCCATTTCTAAGCCCACAGAGGCTCTTTTTATTAAGCCATAGAGGCTATTCTTAAAGGCCCACAAGGTAAATTCAGGTCCATAGAGGCCATGCTCTCTGGACCATAGAGGCCAATATTTTAGGCCCATTGAGGCCGATTGTCTTGGCCATTGCGCCATGTCAGGACCATTAGCGGCACTGGTTTGACCACATCCATTAACAAGAAAGTGACTGGCAGACTCAAACAACCATGCAACAAAGATCAAAGTCGTCAAGAGAATTTTTACTCGCAGCAAACACATGGAGATTTTTCAATTCCCATATGTTTGAAAGGATGTATTAAAGAATATAATAAGAGGATTGTAATAAGGTGAGTGAGATACATTGCATCATTCAAGTGTATCTCATCACAATATTAGATTAGCATCAATCGAAGATAGAATAGATTTGATTAGTCAAGATTAAATTAGGTTGATTTACTTCCCATAAATTCTCTCTTGTTATCTGTATATAAACCCTATTTAGGGTCATTGTAAATCATCCAAATCTATCAATAAACCATTATTCTACAGTTTCAAATCAAATGCACATGCCTAATATTGAAGACAACTCTCTTGATCAATCAGTGAGAGTTGATTGATCTCAAATAGATATCCATTGTACACATTCAACTTCCCAAAAATTGCAAATATATAGCAAGAGAAAGAGGTTCGTGGTACTTTGAACTGGTTGGGCTCCACTGTTGGGAAGTTGGATGTGTACACTTCATTTCAAATCAAGTGTACATACTCGGTACTGAAGAAAAATTGGATCTCCACTGTTGATTAATCTCAAATAGATAGCAAGAGAAAGAGGGTTTGATAGAAAACATTCTTATTGGAAACAATAAGCATGAGGGGTAAAATTGTGATTTAAAAAAAAAAACATATGTATCTTTCGTTTAACAATATATAATGTGTTATCATTGATATCTGAGCTCGTTGCCTTTACCTTCCTGACCATATTGCGAATTGGTTCAACAATACTACGTGCTTCCACTGTGCCACATGTAACACTGGGTAACAAAGGAGTAAATGCGAAATAATTACGAGGCGACACCACCTGAACATCGTATGTGGAATTATCAAGATTCTTCAAGAAGCTTGTTCCAGCCCAACCAGTTCCAAGTACCACGACCCTCTTTCTCTTGCTATCTATTTGAGACGATTCAACACTATTTGCAACATTATAAGGTTTTGACTCGGAATAAGTCACAAGACCCCCACTACTGCAATAACCAGCATAGTGAACAAGTCAGATAAAATATATCATAGAATACCCAAGAGTTAATATGATAAGTTACATTATTTTGAGTTCATGATGAATAAGATAAAATAAAAAAGATAAAAATAAATCTTTAAGAAGGGGCTGGCAGAGAAGGAGAGGAGGAATGGATTTGGAATTCAAAGTTTAAAAGGAATAAGTAAAAATCAGTTTCCATTTAAAAGATCCAGATGCAAGCATCAAAGAAAACCCAAACAAAGCAATCAAGAATTCACAGGAAAGAAATGTCCTCTAATATTCCAACATTATATTACATACTACAAAATTATATTCCTTATGCAAATTTTTCTTCATTACATAAAATAGCAAAGATGAGACTTTGAAGTTTGAACCACTTATGCAAGACATAACAAGGTTAGAGAAACATATGTAATTCATCCACAACATTCATTTGAATGCATTAATTACATAGCAATACTACATTCTTATATCACGTCCTCATGTCTAATGCCAGGATGCTTATCGTAAGAAATCACTGCTAAGTCTAAGGGTGTCTAAGGGTACAATACAATATAGGCAACTTGTTAAAGAAATCCAATATCCTGGTTCCTTCCTCCAAACCAGAAAAACTGAAACTGTAGTTATGTTTTGAAATCTGGTGAGAGTAACCATAACCATGGTCATTCATTATTTAGCCAAAATTTCTTCACACTGACAAGAAGAGAAAAATGAACAGAGAAAACATAGAATCATGTGGTTTGCTTTCCTCAAGAAAAGAAGTTTCTCCTTTAGCACTTCTTGTTTACAAACCAGTCACATCTATTGTTTCTGTGGGGGAGATTCTTTGGATCGTCCATAGCGTCAATAGCTCAGGTTGACTGGTAGAAGGATGCAAGTATGATCACATCTTGCCTTTGTTGATGTGGGTGGGGGTTTCACTTGACAAAGTCCTCCGACGATCAAGTCAGTATACGTTTAAGATGGGGTGTCAAGAACAAACTTTGAAAGTGAGAGTGAGAGTGAGAGTAAGACAGTATGCCTCCACATCTTAGTTGAAGTCCATTCATTCATGATATAGTAGTCTCCTTCCTTTCCCTTTTGTTTTTCTCCCCTCTTCCTCTGATTAAGCCCCCTCCTGTCATTAAACCATTAAGCCCCCTCCCTTTTCATAGAGGATCTTGAGTATTTATAGGCTTAAAGTCAGATGCCCTCTCCATGCCCATCTATGCCCATGCATCATCTTACAACTTGCTTAGTGATCATTACCAAATATGTCAGACAAATCTTCCTTCATACGTGCCGCACGTGTAAGCCTACTTTCTTTGGTACATGTCACACGTGTAAACCTACTTTCTTCAGGTCGGTTTTGGACTGTTTGTGGTTGAGATGACCATCATTAACTCCTAATTGTCAGAGTACAGAGATCGCCTCCTGATTACTTCATCCTAAAAGTCGGTTCCGTCTTCTATGTTAGTCTCGTCCTTCATGTTGTTATCGTCCTCTATATTGGTTTTGTCCTTCAACCACGCATGCCTTGACTACGAACTATGACATCGTCCTGATGACGACGAATTCTGACATCGTACTTTGGAGCACGAGCTTACATCGTAGATGGAGTACGGAAACTTCAATCATCTTTCATGAGGACGAGTATTCTACTCGCCCTTGCAACACTTGCTCATTTTACGAATTTTATCTATTACAGTTTCCTAGGGCCTAATTCAACCTAGTGAATACCCAATTTGGTGTAGTTCAGACTTTAATGTTTCTAATTATCAGCATTTTCATGAGATCCCCTCCATATCTTTCTCAAATTCATTCCCGAGACTTCAAATTGTGAAAATAAGTACTTTATTCTGTACTGTCTATATCTTTTTGACAGCCCCAAAAGACTCATATAAGATTGGATGAACCTTCTTCTGTAACATCCGTAATGTTAACATCTAAGAAAATAAATAGATTGTATGCTTATTTTCATCCAATTGAATCGACTTTGTTTGCGAGATCTCCCTGGTAGGGCTATCAATGGATCAGATTCGGATCTGAGATCTTAAATTAAATTGTAATTGGACCGAATTTGGACTTATAGTGATCCAACTCGATTACATTATGTATAATAATAATAATAACAAGTAAACAATTATTATTACAATACAATCCACCAAATATTTTAATTTAAGTTAAATATTAATAACCGTAATCGGATTGGATTGGATTTGGTCAATCCGAATAGGCGAATATTGAATAAATAATCGGATTCGAATTCAAATTGGATGATTTAGAATCCAACGGATCTTGTAACGAATTCGGATATGTCAGATATTTAATTGGATTGCATTCAGATATAACTAGATCCGGTCAGAATCCAAACCGTTTACAGCCCTACTCCATGGTGGAGTGACAATCCACAAACCATCCTACAAGTGTGCATGCAACCAGAGTAGGGGAGTGCCCATTCTTCCCTTCTCCCTACCTTGACTTTTAAGTATTCCATTGAGATTTATGGACCGATCAGCATGCGGCGATTCCCCATAATAATGAAATACATATGGGAAGATGCCTACATATATAATATGAAAAGAAAAACAAGAGTCTTAATATGTTTTCTGCAATCCAATCTATTAGGATCCTGGATCATAACAGGAGAAAGCCCTATCGATCATTTCAAGAAGACCAATCTCCTAAGAAATTAGAGGTTTTTTTATTATTCCCTTCTCTCAAGCAATTACACCTCTTTATAGTTAAAACAAGAGACTAAACTTCCTAAAACCAAGGATCTCAAAGATCTCCACCTACTAATTAGAATTTGAAATGGACACAACCCAAAATAATAGCAAAATAACAATAAAGGATCAATTCCCCAAACTTCCTATTTCTATATGACTCTCTTTCCTTCCTACGTAATCCACTAAACCCAATTTCCTATTTCTATAATAATCTTATACGGATAGTTAATGATGAAGAAGGAAGGTTCCCAACACTCCCTCCCTCTTAAAGTACCCTTGTCTTCAAGGGTTAAAAGAAAAAGCAACCTCTTAGTTAGTGATTCCAATGACTCTCATTCACTTCTGGTTGCCCTTCTCCATTTTCTTCCACTATAAACCCCTCCAACATAATAAGTTGTGCCTTGCAACGATGTCCAGACTGAAACTTTTCATCACAATTGAAACACAATCCCTATTTTTGACGCTCATATATCTCTGTTGGAGTGAGCCGTTTGGGAGGCGGTCCCCCTTCCTTGAGGTTGTTGCTAGATATCAAGCTACGTGGCTATGAATTTTTTTGTTTAGCCATCACTACCTCTTCTTGCATTAGAGCGAGAGTGAAGGCTTACCCTAAATAGTTGGGTTGGAGCATTCTAACTCCCACTCGGATCTCCTCCTTCAATCTGGATGTGAAACAACTTACTAGGAACGATTCGGGCAACTTTGGTGAATGATTTTCCAACCGCTTGAACTGAGTTTAGTACTCACGTGCTGAACCACCTTGACAAAGTTCGGAGAGATTACCGTCACAATCACTGCCATCTATTGGCCCAAAGCGTACACAGCCTTGGTGAATTCCTTTCATGTCAGCTCACCAACGGTCTTTATGACCCATGGTGGTACTACATCATTAATTAGATGAATTGTAGCAATGGTCGTCATCTGCTCGTCTGGTATTTTATGATATTTTTTTATAATGTTTGGTCATGTAGACCTACCCTGCAAGGTCGTCGCCCATGGTAATTTGATACGTAATGACCCCATCGTAGGCAGATGGGTAATTACATTGCTAGTTGTTGAATCTCCGTCTCCTTCTTGGCGTCGGTAGTCAGAGTTCCTTTCTTCTCCATTTCACACCACATAATCGTTAGCATTAGAAGAAACGACAATTGTATCGAACTTATGAGAAAGGGCTTTAAGCGAATAAAGGATTGAAGCTTGGAAGTCACGCGCTTCTTTCTCTTGCTCTTTGAACCACCAGTCTATCGTCTCCTTCATCTTTCTAATTGCTTGATCTAATTCCCTACAAGTTGGTACACTCGATGATGCCATCTTCGTCAAATTAGAAAAGTGTTTCTTCGTAGCTTGCTTTGATACCAAATTTTTACGACCTTGGATCATAACAAGAGAAAGCATTGTCGATTGTTTCGAGAAGATCAATTCCCTAAGAATTTAGAATTTTTTTTTATTATTCCCTCCTCTCAAGCAATCACACGTCTTATACTTAAAACAAGAGACTTCTACTAAACTTCCTAAAATCAAGGATCTCAAAGATCTCCACCTACTAATTAGAGTTTGACATGGACACAACCCAAAATAATAGCAAAATAACAAAAAAGGATCAATTCCCCCAACTTCCTATTTCTATATGACTCTCTCTCCCTCATTCATAATCAACTAAACCCAACTTCCTATTTCTGTACTACTCTTATACGGATAGTTAATGATGAAGAAGGAAGGTTCCCAACACAATCTCATTGGATTTCAACCTGAATATCTCTTTTTTTGATTGGTAAGATTTCAGCTTATATATCCAAATAATAAATTCTGGAATAATTATAGAATATATTTCATTTTTACAGATTGTTATTTATAAACTGTTATGGGGTTTGATTTGTTAAAACCCCATATTAATTTTCCCGTTTGATTGAAGCAAGCCAGTAAGAGTCTGATCATGTAGTGGTAATCATTAAGGTGTACCAGACATGGTACACCTAAACACGCGTGTCATAATTTAAGGGCATAATCACCATTGATGATTGTGCAGACTCAGAATCCTTCACAGTAGGATTTTGGGACCGGAGTGGTCCCAACTCTCACTCCTAAGAAAAATTGAACTTTCTCCCATCCCATGAGAGAAAAGACTCCTATCCAGCAACAAGAGGATAAGAGAGTTGAAGAACCTTCAAGGAGGATCTGCAACCATATATATTTAATTTAATTATATAGTCTCCTTTTTTTTTTTTTAATGCAAAAGTCGGAAAATCCGGGATTAGGGTGGTAGTTGTAGCGGCCAACATAAACTGCCCCGATTTGTCGATGTGATCGAACGAACTCATAACAAATCTATAATTCCATTATTAGGACTGTAATTAGATGAAACTAATAATTAGAAAAGAAGATGAACATTTCTCAATCACATATACATACCATCATTTCAATCCACAAAAACTATTTCATCTCGCCAAAATTCCAAACACGGAAATGAAATAAAAACTAGATGACTGATCGAAGAAACGCTCCGAGAACAGATCTGAGGAAATCCAAAACTCTAACAAATCAAGCGAAACCGAGTAGATTGAGAACAGAGAAAAATCAGGGGTATACCTGACACTGACAGTGAAGAGAACAATGAGCTTAGAGAGCGAAGGATAGTCTTGAAAAGCTCGGGAGGCTCTCTCGTAGAAGGAGAAGAAACGCATCGTCGCTACTTGGACCTAAACCAGAAACCAGAAACCAGGAACCAGGAAGAATTGCTTCTGGCTTACGTATCTATAAGCCGCCTGAGCGTAATACGCGAGTCCTAGTCCTGGGGAGGTAGGTAAGAACGTCAACTGTCTCACGATACTTCCCTGCCTCTTGAGTCTTGACTTGTTGTCGGCTACATGGACAAAACACGTGGCTTTCTCTCAGGACAGTGTCCGTTTGAGGTCTGTGTAACTCGGGAAACAGATTTTGTGTGACCCATGAATATGAATAGAGCACCATGCAGACAAATTATAATCATATATACTGGTATATATACATAACATTTACTATTATAATGGGAAATGCAAGTGTAACTGTTTTTCCAAAATTCCCAAACTACCTTTATATCAAACAAAATTTTGATTTAATATTTTATTTTAATTCCTATACTACCCCTTACTCATCTATCTATTTAAAGAATAGAATTGTAGCCAATCGTGATTGAACTTGGGGAGAGTTCAATCGAACATGCAGGTTAACAAGTGTCCCTTTTAACTCCTATTAACTGTGTTGACTCATTTCCCTCACTCTCATGTGCATTGCACATGCCATCCGCTAGTATACATAACATAAATTTATTCTTCACAATTTTTTTATTTTATATTTTATAAGTACTAGTTTTTTTTTTGGGTGAATTACACTCACCTCCCCAAGGTTTGGTGAAATTTCATAAACCTCCATTTTTGTTTTTAATATTACACTGACCTCTACTATCAGACACATTATATTAACTCTGTTAACTATTGATACTCTTTGTGTCAATTTTACTCTTATTACTTAGAGGAAACAAACAAGCTTAGTATGAAAGCTCTACAAAAAAACATAATGTCCCGAGCCGCCACGCGTCTCTTTTAACACTTACTAACTATGATTAAGATTCACTTACCCCTAGGATTCATCAATCTAACCTTCGTTTTAAGAAAAAAATATTAATCTTAGGTTAATTATATTTAACCACAGTTAAAGGATCTCTACAAGCCGCCACTTGTCCTTTTTAACACCCATTATCTATGGTTAAGATTCATTCTAACTTTGATTTTTTTTTTTATATAAAAAAAAACTTAGGTTGATTATGCTTAAACACAATTACAAGCTTTACAAGATGTCACACGTCCCCTTTAACACCCACTAACTGCGGTTAAGATTCACTCACCCCTAGGATTCATCCATCTAACCTTGGTTTTTAGAAGGAAAAAAAAAACTTAGGTTAATTATGCTTAACCACAATTAAAGGGGATCTACACGCCACCACGTGTTTCCTTTTAACACCCACTAATTGTGGTTAAGATTCATTCACCCCTAGGATCTATCCATCTAACCTTGGTTTTAAGAAAAAGTTAAAAAATATTAACCTTAGGTTTATTATATGTAACCATAATTAAAGTGTCTCTATAGGCCACCATCTATCCTTTTTAATACCCACTAACTATGATTAAGATTCACTCACTCCTAAAGTTCATCAATCTAGCACTACCTTAAGTTGATACTATTAATCTTGGTTTTGGAAATATATATGTCGACACAAAATTTCGTGGACGAAATAATGATGAACAAAATATTTTATTTATTTTCAGTTTGGTACAACTCTCAAAAATACTCTGATTAACAATCAGAAATTTCAAAAGTAGAAGATAAGGGCCGAGGCGTGATCTCGATCTTCTTTGAAGGTGTTGATGTAGCTTTTCCTTTCTTCCGGGCTTCACGCTTGATCGGCTAGAAAGTGATTTTGGAGGAGAACTGGCTTCTTTGCAGCTTTGTCTTCTCCGGAATCCCACTCAATTTAGTGGGATTCCCTCCAAATCTCTTATCGAGTGTATGACCCATTTATAGACTTTTAGTGGGATTCCCTCCAAAATCTCTTAAGTCCCTGCAAATCTCTAGCTTTGGGTCTTATTTATAAACTTTTAGAGATAAGGATCTCAAGAATCTCACTCCATTTAGTGGTTTACGGGACTTAAGAGATTTTGATAAACCTCACCCATTTAAAGATGAGGATTCCAAGAGTCCTACTTTATTTAGTGGTTTAAGGGACTTAGGAGATTTTGATGGGCCCCACCCATCTTCTTGGATATTGAGTCCACAATCAGTTTTTTTGTATTGATGGATCGACCCATTTATCGAGTGTATGACCCATTTAGATTTGGACTTGGGTTTTGAGTTTATGGGCTTTCTACTTCGTGCCCAGACCCGAGCCGTAAGAGGCTCATGCCTTGTCATTAGGCCCAATTTAAATGTATAGGGCTTTTTAATGATTTTAGGCTCTTTATATAATTTTACGAGTGTGTAAGGACCTTTGCGTAAAATTAATAAATTTTAGGGTTTTACAATATATTAACCTTAAGTTGATACTATTAACCTTGTTACCAAACTCAATTATAATTTATTTTATTGTATTAGTTGATTTTGTCTTTAAAAATTGTAATTTAAGTATTTTAAAATGTTTAAATGATGATATCAAAGTCTATCCATAAAAGTAATGGCAAACTATCGAAAAATGGGTATCTGTTAAATACAACAAAAGTTAAGGAGATGATAGTATAATTTCATAAATAAGAGAGGAGGTTTCTGAAATTTAACCAAACATAAGGGGAGGTGAATGTAGTTTACCTAGTTTTTTTTCTTTTTGTAAAGTAGTACACAACACATGCTAACACGACACACACATCCTAACACATTAGGCATAACCTAACTCTTCTCACTAAAAGAGTGAATTTATTTATTTTTTATTCAAAGAAAGATTTTCATTCATTCATATACAACCGTCCTCAACGAGGTACACCTAACTGCTGGTGACCTCTCCCAGCTGATACTACTATCAGAGGAAGAGGAAGAAACATCCGTAGCACTAAGCTCCCTTATACTCCACGCAAGGCCTTCCTGGGCTACTACACGAGCTTCCGAGTTAGCATCTCTTGGTACATAAGAGAAATGCACGGCACTAATGAGCTGAGTCATTTTTTGAATATCCTCCACCTTTTTGAATATCCTCCATGAGCAGACCAATTTCGCCATGGGGAAGAATCTGAGAAACTCTATTGATTCTTTAGAGTCTGATTCAATTATCACCTGAGGCCATCCACGGGCTATGTGAGCTTTACATTCCCATCCGAATGGCTTCCACCTCCACAAACATGCTGCTTCTTTTCCTTAATGCTATGTTTGATTGTCGAGAAAATAGGTGAAAACATGGAAAAGAACAAAAAATTTTGGATTTCTAATACAATTCTTAGCTGTGTTTTGTCCAATTTTCTATTCTTTTCCATGTTTTCATTTATTTTCTCGACAACTAAACATAGGATAAAGGTTTGCATGTTCTAAGGAGAGTCTCCTCCCTATAGTCACTGACAACTATCCCTGCTCCCGCCACCAAGCCAGAGAGTAATGCGGCCCCATCCACGTTAATCTTAATCCATCCACTCGCCGGAGTCACCTAAGTCTTAGGGATGTCGCTATCCAGGAAATGGAGCCTAGTCCACGCTTGTGCCTTCTCCGTTGCCTGGTCAAATAATATGGAGTATGGACGCAATTGTATATAGTTGTGCCAAGGCTCCATTCTATTAGGACAAACATTGTGCCCTAATTTGAACATAATATGTCCTTTACAGCTCGCTGCCAGAAATAGAATGGTCTAGCCTGATCGAGCCCCATGTTGCTTTAGGGCACATACAGGTTGCATTAGGGCATTTTTCTATGAACTATGATCTCCAATATTCGTTGGAAACAAAATTAATTCCACGTCGCATTGGGCGGTGAAGACGGTCACCTTTCTCTTCATGTGTGCCCACACCACACGGCATTTTATGGAACCAAATCGTCTGTGATATTCCATGTGTTCTTCCCTATGGCCAAACTATTTGAATGCCAAGATCTCTTTTAAGTTGTTAAATCCGTACAAAAACAAAAGATCATGACCTTTAAACACTTATGGCCACAGGGAAGAACACAGTGAATATCACTGACGATTTGCTTCCACCTTTTATATACTCTTATATAACTAATTAGACTTTTCTGTTTTTAAAAAGAGATTACGATTCTTGAGGCACATGACGAGTATTACATATGGAAAGACAATCAATGTACATGAGCATCGAATCAGGACATGTGCAACAGCGACCATCCAAGAATAAAATGGATGGTTGAGATAATCCCAGTTATGTATCAACCTTTAATAAAATCCTTTTTAAATGGCACCCATTGCCCCTCTATCCTCAACACCTTACTCCTGGCTTATAAAACTGCCATTTTCTCGTCTGTGCTACTCAGGCTGCTGCTCATCTGCTTGGGGTAAAAAGGCTCAAGATGCTTTGCATAATTGGTTTTTAAAAACTATTTTTTTAAAAACAATAAATTTGGTTTGGTATCTGGTGTGTTTCTCGCTGTAATCGAATAGGTCGCAAATACACAACATCAACCAACCACTAAATCTATCTAACCACCAACTCTATTCATGTGCCCCCCCCCCCCCCCCCCCCCCCCCCCTAAATAAGTACGTATCAAGCACATGTAGGGAATTCGAGTGGTATCAGCAACAGGTGGGCCACAGCATTTTTTCTTTGATGGGTTAATCATAAGCTATATATATATATATATCATTCTACTAATAAAATACAAGGAGTAACCTAAACTTTATGTTGACATAAATAACCTTTACCTTACTTTATTGTTGATAAAGTAAATATTATATTAATAAATGAAAAGAGAAGTTTAGGACTAATTTTTATAATGGTTCTTAGGGATAGTATGGTCATTACAAAGTTCATTAATGACATTCTATGTAAATAATGAGCAAATTAGAATTCTATTAATAGTATCCTATTAAAATTAGAATTCTATTTACGTATATACACATGTGATGAGAAAACTTCATTTTATTTAGTCTTTAGATATACACGTGGGTTTAGAAGGCTTGTTGTTCACAAACGTCTCCTAACTAGCTAGGCAATCTTCATATCCTATGGAGGACTCTTAAGTAAAAGTCATCTTCCTCCTATTGAAGCTTATTTATAGTGAAGATTTCTTTTAAAGGTTCCGGGAATTAAAAGCTCCTTTGCTATTAAGTGTGATGATGTGTTCTCATCACCCCTAAAATAGAGTGCTTCATACGATGAACTAGCTAGGCAATCTTCATATCCTATGGAGGACTCTTAAGTAAAAGTCATCTTCCTCCTATTGAAGCTTATTTATAGTGAAGATTTCTTTTAAAGTTTCCGGGAATTAAAAGCTCCTTTGCTATTAAGTGTGATGATGTGTTCTCATCACCCCTAAAATAGAGTGCTTCGTACGATGACCTTCTTGAGAATTTCGGTAATACAGATAAGGAATCAAAGAGTTCAAACAAGAAGGGATCGGGGAAGAAGATAAAGATGTGCCGGGTTTTAATCATTTGATAACAGGGTTTGGTGAGAGCAATCCTTTATGGATATTTTCTTCTCTTGTATAACATGATTATGTCTCTAAATATGACGAGATCACATCCAAGTTGATCTGGGAGTGAAGAGACTAAGCTACATTCCAGGGTCCCGTGACCGGTGTAGCCGCATGATATGGTGCATGAACTGTGTGTATATATATATATATATATTCTTTTTCTTTTATTTTTGTTTTTAATTTTTGGGGTCTTAACACTCTTATATATAGTTATTATTTTTATAATAAATAATTATGTTTTATTAAAAAAAATAATACGTGCAAAGCACGTTTACTAGTATATATATATATACTAGCAAGAAGCCCGTGCAATGCACGGATATGTGAGAAGAAAAAAAATTGTATAACAAATTTAAAAGGCGTAATATAATCTATTTGATAATAGAGCAATAGTTCGCTCCACATGGGCGAGGAGCGAACTATTGCTCCTTACTCTCACAAAGATGCCCTACCGTGAACTTAGGTTAATTTTTAACCCTTACTTAATTTTTATTTATTATATTTTTCTAAAAACAAAGGGTAGATGGGTGAACCCTAGGGGTTAGTGAACCTTAACCACAGTTAAAGAGAGTTTAAATGGGACTCGTGGCATAATACAGGGAGCCAAGATGCCCCCACATTGTGTCACCTACCGACAGGGGCGGAGTCAGGAATTTTCCATTGGGGGGGGGGGGGGGGGGGGTCAAATACATGTAAAAAAAAATTGATTTGAGGGTATGGAATTTGGGGGTTCGGAGGCGTAGCCCTTGAGAATTTTTTTTTTGGGTAGTTTTTTTATTTTGAGAATTTTTTTTCCCTGGTAATGCCTTTGAGGTCGCCATGTGTCCCTATTAATATCCCTTAATTGTGGCTAAGATTCACCCACCTATCTTTGGTTTTTTTTTTTTAATATCAAATTTCTTTTCGAACCCTAGTTTAAAATTCACTAACCCCTAAGGTTAAAATTATTTAAATATTTTTTTCTAAAAACCAAGGATAAGTAGGTGAACCCTGAGATTGGGTGAATTTTAACCATAGTTAAGAGGTGTCAATAGGGACATTTGGCAACTTCAGGAGCATAAGGGGACTCCATTGGGGGGGCCCACTATATATATGACAAAAAGTTGAGGGGGGGGGGGGGGGGGGGGGAGCACTATAGGACAAAAAATTGGGAGGCCAAGTATATTAAAAAAAAATTAAAATTGAGGAGCCCACTATTCATACTACAACACTAAGGATTTGCAAAAAATTTGGGGCCGGGCTACGACCCTGCCTACCGAGGAGGTGAATATTTTCCTTGATAATAATAAAATTGTTCACCTCACGAAAAAAAATTAATAAATTTTGATTTAGCACTAATGATTCTTTTGTCATTTATGATCTTTAGTGTGCATGTCAAACAACAAATATGCAGAGATAAAAATCCATGGTGAAAGGGAGAAGTGGGATAAAATTGAGGGTGATATATGGAAGACCCTTGGTAGAATGATTTAAAGAGAGGACAAAGGGGTTTGGTTTAATCCAAAATCCTATTACCAAATACAGATTAGAATGCTGGAGTCTTTCCATACTATTTTGGATCTTCAATAGACTACAAAACAAATAGCGAACCTGTTTTGGACTAAGACCACAAATTTTCACTCTCTATTTAAGATATAAATAAATGCTACTACAAATAACACTATCTAACACTGCAACCACCACCGCTATAAAATGAGTTACAGTTAATTCAAAATCAAACTAAAATGAATTAAAATTCATAAACACTATATACCGCAACCACTACCACTATAAATATACATTCAAATCGAGCCCGTTGAATCAATTCTCACTACTTATTCAATCTAAATTTTCGAACCGCCGGGGCAAACCTGCATTGTGGCTGAGATATCTCCTTTCTCTGTATCTCGATCCAAATACTTGTGTGGGAGACCAGGAGGAGGATGCATTTACACTTCTTCCTAAAGATTGCCGTTTAGAAAGGCAGATTTTACATCCATATGATATAATGGTAAACCACGGACAACCGCAACAGAGATTAATGTGCAGACGGATGTCATCTTGGCCACAGGAGCAAAGTTCCGTGGGTGCTAGAATAAATGCTGCACCTCTAGTGGTTTCCTCCGACAAAGCTGCCTTTGTTTTTGATGCCGAAACTGTCGATGTTGTTTCTTTGGGTGTTGAGGCCCGAAGACTGGAAATTCAACCTTTGTGGTGATTGTTATAGTGATTAAAAGTGCAGCATCATTGGTAAAGATGAGGCAAGATATAAAAGAAGATGAAGAAGGAGACGTAGGCAAACATTTGTCGGGACTGACGGGAGAGAGAGAGATAAATGTGGTCTTGGGAGAGAACTAAGAAATAAACATGGCAAGAACATAAAGTGAGTGTGTGGTCTGCCGCACCTTGTAAGTTGACCCTTACAGATCTGTTTCCTATCCTGGACTGGTAGTTGATATTTCTGCAACCATCTTCCTTTTTTAATCCTACACCATCATCAAAATTTCTCTTTGATGGAATAAATTCTTCCACCATTTGCCCTTCTTCAGTCTCAATTATTTCTAGTAAAATCTCAACATCTAATTGATACACATTTTATCTTGTTGATCAGTCCAAAATCCAACCCAAGATTTTGGCCAAAATAATGAAATTCCATGGAGAGAAAGGTTATTTCGAACCATTGACGAAACAAAAAAAAAATATCCGAGGAGAGAAATGATGTAAGGACAATGCTATGTAGCGCGGTTTAAGTAGAACACCATTGATTGCAATCTTTGAAAAATGTGTAAAGACAAACCGTTACTGCACCCTAAAAAGCAAGGGAAGAGGAACCATTGTAACGTTTTGTGCCGACTATAAGTGCCCACTCTTTCTTTAAGTTTCCAAAGGACATTACTCTCCACCTTGGCCTACGTTTCCAAAGGACATTACTCTTCCAAGGATGAAGACATGAATTACTCTTTCAAAGGACATTACTCCACTAATTATTTAACGGTTACAATTAGCATATCCGACGGCAATACTTCAACAACAGTACGTCAAATCTCTCCACCATGTTGCGACCTCCTTGAAAGCAAATAGGACACCACCCATTGGGTCCGGAAAGCAGCACATACACCCGAGGCAGCCCCCAAAGTGATGAGATCCCTACGGTAATTGGGGGTCCACCTTGACTCACCAGAAGCCCTTCTTTTCCTATACCTAGACTCATAGAGTTAGCTAAGATGCTTCCAACTATGATAATTATATTTTATTATGTTATAATTTTCAAATAAAAAATAAGAAAACAGTCAATTTAAAATACCCAAATCGGACGTTCTATCTGCATGACTTAGACGTTTAGAAAGTGAATTCCCTTAGATAGGTTAGTGGAGGGAGATAAATGAGGAGAATTAAAAGGGGCCTACTGTTCCCTTGATAGGTTAGTGGAGATAAATTAGGTGAGGGGAGGATTAACGAGAGAATCATGAAAGGTGGTAAATATTGTGGGCCCCACTCATATTCCTTTGTTGTGATGATGTGGCCTCACAATTGAGGAGGAGTCCTACGTGGCATCAAGAGGAAGGCATATGTGGCATCCATAGAACACACTAACTGTGTTTTATAATAATAGTATAGATAGATGGGTATAAGTGAGGTAAAACATATACAACTAAAAGGCGCAGGGAATCACAAGATTGTGAACCCAGAGGCTAGAGAAAATAAGACGCAACGTGGAAAGAAAGATAAAAAGAACCGCAGAAACAAATACACAGCTACCAGGATAGTAGGTAAGGCAACATCCCGAAAAAGTATGAAACGGAAAGCCCAGCCCTGCCCTGCCAAAATGGTCACCCTAAAACAGAAGACACCTCATCAGCGAGGTCCCTTGCTGAATACCAATCCAGCATTAGATCGACTTAAAAAAGAAGAAGAAAAAAAGATTATAACCATCTAAGTTTTGCAACCTTCTAAACCATTTGCAGTATCTTTTATTGTTAAATCAAAGGGATGCAATGCATACTATTAATCCGATTCAGTTTTGGGCTTAGGAGATTCCAGGCAGGACTCAGTCAAAATGGAGGGTCTCAAGTCTCAACCCTCTTATCTCTAATGCACCTGCACTGCCATGCCAGTTATAAACTGAATGCCCCGGGGACCCTGGATTTTACACTACTTAATCTTTGCTCAGTAAGGATGATAACAATAACAACCACATAAATGATATCAATAACACCAGCAATAACAAGTAATGACATCTGTCAGGAGACGAAAAGGAAAACATACAATGCAAACACGACTACTACAGTGTTTTTCTTGTTGCCTCAAATACGACTCGAGTCCCTTCCAAAAATGAATCTCCTTGTCCAGTCAGATACCACCAACACCCTCGTGCGCCAGCTGACTTGCTTGCTGAATGTGGAAAAAGCATTGGAGAATCAGATTCCACCAACACCCTTAATGGGTAAACAATCCAGCACATGTAAACACCAGAAGTGAAAATTACCTGGCATATACAGAATACCAGAGCCACTGAGTGCTATGACCCAGGGAAACCCAGTCTCCTGGGAGTTCGGCGGCTGTTTGCTCTCCTCCCAAAGGAGCGAATTGCCCAAAATGCTTGTATCTTATAATATGAAGTCATCATGAAATCACATTAAGGGGGAAATAAGAAGAAGAAAAAAGTGCTGTAAAGAGAAAGTAATCACATAGCACATGTAGACATCAAGTAATATTATGTTTTACATCCTAGAGTGCTTAGACCCAAGTAAGAAGAATATTTAAGTTTTACAGAATTTTGCTGTGCCAGACCCACACAGGCACTCACTAGGACTAAATTTTCTTATAGTTTCATATCTTATCTGTAAGCTATCAATTTTTAGAGTGAATTAACATGGAAAAATTCTCTTGCATATCTATGTTTTCCCAATTTAGAGGTAATTATGCATTTTCTTTTGTTAAGGAAGATGATCCCCATCCCAATATCTCAACCTAGGTCTTAATCATGCCTTTTCTTTCTTTATTTTTAATGGTCAGATGATTGCGGTCTACACACGCTCCAGGTACGTGTATGATTGTATCTTCTTATGATGTCTAAAGTTGACGTTTCTTGTGTTTTTAAGATATTCCCATAGGGTAGTGCAGATTCAAGTTCAGGCTAATGTTACGATTATAAGAGCTGATAAGATAGGAGATCGCATCTCTCATGATCTCCTAAGCTACGTTTCAGATAATAGAAATGAACCCCACAGCAATTGTTCCAATAAAATCTATAGAAATGATGTTAGTTCTAAAAATGGTATCTTCTCGAGTTCATACAGAGCCAAGATCATCACAAGAAGTAACAGGGAAGTAATCATACAAAACCAAACTATGGTAAAGGCCATGCAAGTTCAAGTAACAGAAAAACTTCACTAACATCAAGCACAAACAAACTAGAGGTGTACAGTTGTTGACTAGTGAGAACATTTGAAATTACGGATCTAATGTTCATCACTCTAGATGAACCTACTCCTGAACTGTGCATGTGTGCCAAAATACCTCACCCATCAGAATTGTTTAATCAGGAGGACACGTCTTGGATGGCACATAGCCCCTAGATAGACAGACCCTAGTATAGTAACATCCCCATCTAGAGCTAGACTAGGCTGGCTGGAGTTGATAGGGAAAAAAGTGTGGCACCCAGGAGAGCATATGAAGTTAGAATTATCCAGCCGTTCTGATATTTGTGTTATGCCCCACCATTAAAGAAGCGATCCACCAATTGAGTGGAATTGCTTTAATGAGTCAGTGAGCCATGGCACAGTAGGGTTTTGTGTTCAGTGAAAATATTGGACATTAGGTCCATCAAAGAAATGAGCATTGGAAAAATGATGCTGTACCGGAAGGGACGAAATTGATGACGACCAGAAGCTCTGAAACGAAGAGGGCCTTCTGGATTATCTTTACACTCCTCCATACGGTTAAAGCATCTAGCAAGATATGCACCTTGTTGAGCAGCAACCTACAAGGTTAGAAGATGAAAATGTATCACATTTTCTATATTCTGCTTCACAAATAGTGCAGAAGCTACAAGACATTTATCTCACCAGAAAATGGAAAGATAAATTACCTGAGCAGTTGCAGGAAGACTCTTCATCTGTGAGTCCACATGACTCAGCGCTAACTTGAATCCTTCAATATCCACTTCCTCCCTATCATTCCCTTCAGAATCCTTCAATAGATCTGTCACTTTGCGCAGATGCTTACTTTTCAAATAAAGACCCACTTGTGGGTACCTTACAAGGACGTCTTCAATTACATCTTGGAATTCTTTAACAGTTAAGGTACCAGAGTTGTCTTTGTCAGCAGCTTTGAATATGGTTGAAATATCTTCCTAAATACATAATGGCATTGAAAAAAATGCATTATGACCTAAAATAATGCATTTAGATGCTAGATTACATTAGTAAATGTAAGAAACTGATGTGGTTATCGACATCATAGTTGCACGGAAGCTATATACAGGGTAGGAAGACCGCTTGACAGGAAATTCACTTCCCGAACTCGCTTCCCATGAAGCCCCATTAAGTGGTCAAAGAAGGTTATACATGTGGACGTGATGGGATTAGCCCAAATCTAAAGCCTATGGTGTAGACCTTAAGCATGTATCGTTGGATTGGGACCTTCTTGGTAAATGATTGATAGCCATTAGATTAGATGTTTTGCAGGGGATTTTAAAAGTGATTTTATTATTCTCATTACTTTATTTCAACCCAAAAACAAAAGATTCAAATCTGATTATTTTTAAACAAAGTTCACAATAGTCAAGGCACTTATTTTTCTACACATATCTTACGTAAGGCAAAATCTAAGGTATGGCATAAAATCTACTGGAAGTGAGATGACTAATATCTCATTCTCTCTCCTCATTTCCCATGATATTTTTTAGCCTTGCTTCCCACTTTCACTTCTCATTATTGTTTCTCGCGCCGGTAACTATGATCAACATAGTAGCAATATTCTATGCTTCTTTTCAAAAGGTGGTGAATAAATTGCGACTTTTTTGTCAAATCGTTTATGCACGACTTTCTGAAGAAGCACAACTTTTTTTTGTAAAAATCACGAATTTTTGCTAATTAAAAACTAAATATTTGTAATTTTTATAAAGTCATACATAAATTTCTAATATACAAAATATATTTGTTTATGATTTTTCATAATTAGTGTCTTATTTATTATTTTCTCTTAATTTCTCCAGACAACTTTCAAGATTTTACCAATTTTTAGAAGTTTTCCCTAGCTGAATAATTCCCGAACTTCAACTTGGTGAATGGTTACTTATAACATTCTAAAAAGAGCCGAAAAAATTCTCAAGAAATTAAGAAATTTGAAGTGTTGTAAACCAGTGTTCGACACATAGACATGCTATTAAAAAGAGGTCTTCAATTAATTTTTTTTTTACCTATTCTGGCAGTATTTAATAACCAGCTATGCAGTTTTATTATACATTCGTCTTTCTGGACATTTTCTTATGATTTTTCTTTTTCACTTTCATGAACTAATAATATTGATGGAATAATCTCACTTACTTTTAATATAAAGACATGTTGACTCATCCATGTTAGGTTACATAGTTTCAATAAATTTAATGTAGTTGCAGTGAAGTAGTCCAATTCTTTGGAAGATTCCTTCTCACAAGTAAATGCAAAGTGTTTGTTGTTCAATTCTACAAAGCAAGTTTTAAGTCTAACACTATCTATGGACCTCACAGTCATTCTTGAAGCAAAATGCCAAATACTAGGGACTATATAAGATATACATAAAGGGGACCCCCTTCTTCCCCCTCCCAATACAGAGAGTTTCAAAGTATTCCTGAAGCACAGCTCTACAAAGGGTATGCTAGTGTCATATTCAAATAACCAATTAACTGGATATACTGAGTGATATTTTGGATTGATTAACACTGATGTTGCGGGAAACCTTATCCATATATTGCAGACAGAAAAGTCTTGGTTGAGCATTGAGGCTAAATCAACAAAGAAACTGAGATGACTGGGTGCCAACTTGGCTGACTTGAGCACTATTCAACCAAGTTGCTTGTATAATGCCAAAACATTATACCCACTGACAAAACAAGTTGGCTGGGTCAGAGATGTCTCAAAATCTAGTACCGAGAATAGAAGAATGGTTAGTGCTTCATGCACTTCCTACAAACTACAACACATTATCAACCAGCTCAAGGTTTCACATACCATGACTTTACGTTGACTTATAGTAGCACAGTCACCAAGTGCGTACACATTATCAGATCCCTTGACTCGCAGCCATTCATCAGTTGCTAAAGCACGTCTATCAGTCTGCATGCAGAACAAATCTAAATTACAATTGATCAAGAGTCACCTAAACATTGATAATTTCAATAAAGTAACAGGGTATACAAGGGCATAGTTAATGTAATTAACCTGGCCAATTTGTTTCATAAAGTCACTTATGACTGGGCGAGTCCCAACACCAGTAGACCAGACAATCATCCCATAAGGTATAGAAGAAATCTCTCCCTTCGATTTTTCCTTCATAGTAACCACTTTATCAGAGACACTTACAACCCGACATCCTGTTTGCACTTCAATACCATCTCTTTGAAACTTCTGTTCAGCATATGAACTGATTCTTTCATCAAACCTACAAAACAATAAATATGAGATTTGAGAGTCCAGAATTGTGATCTAGCTTTTGTGCTTGTAGTGTGGTGACAATATCATGCAGATTGCAGAGTGGTGCTAATGTAGATACGGCCAAATACGAGATCAAAGTGATTGGTATAAGTTAATGATCTAATATAACCAAATGACCAATACCCCAATAGAGTTGTGCTTTGAAATACTTAACGTAAAGGACTCTCGATTTACAGTGGATACACTATGGTTCGCAAACCCAAAAACTCGACTTGAAAGTTAGCCGCGTTGAGTAACTTGGAAAACTTGAAAAAAACTCGACTCGGAATGAATATATGTGTGTACCAATTAGGCAATTATCAAACCTGGCTCAAAAAAATAAAAATACCAAACACCACTTAAAAGAACCCAAAGTAGACTGGTTTTGTGCCTCAAACAACCTGGAAAACAGGTTTAACAAAGCCCACAGTAGGCTGGTTTTGCAGGCCTAAGCAACTTTAAAATCATGGGTTAGAAGGACCCATAGTGGCTGTTTTTGCAGCCCCAAACAACCTGAAAATCATGGGTTAGAAGGACCAATATATGGCTAGTTTTGAAACCCCAAGTAGGCTGATTTTTCAGCTTCAAACAACCTGAAAAACCAGGTTTAACAGAGCACTGGCTGGTTTTGTAACCCCTTAATAAAAACTCTTCTTCATAGCCATAGAGAACGAGATTGTAGGAAAAAAAAAAACAATTTGAGTTTAGGGTTTCAAAAAAATTAAAAATGACAAAAATACATTTCCACGACTCAACCGAGTCTGGCGGATCAAAAAAATCGACTCGACCGAGTCACATGAGTAACTCACCAAACAGTGTCACTTTCGAGTTTTGGGGCGTGTCAGTAGAAAGTGGTAGAGAATGTAGAAAGAGAAGAGAAAGAGAGAAGAAAGTGATTAAGATTTAGAGAGCATGACTGATTCATGTCTCTCATTTCTTTTATATATTATTACTAAATAAGAAAAAATCACTTTTACCCTTATGTATATTATGCGTATTAGATACCGTACGCGTAATACACACGATATAGCTAATAACACGAAATACCATAAACATCCTTGTCAACACTCCCCCTCAAGATGCTCAAGATGGTGCATAAATATATATCATGCCCATCTTGACTAACATTTCAAGTAGTCGAGCATTGCTAACAGCCTTGGTAAGAACATTAGCTAGTTGATCATTAGTCTTCATATACGGAATGCACACTTCATCTCAGATGATTTGTTCTTTGATAAACTGACGATCTATCTCAATGTGTTTGGTTTTATCGTGTAATACTGAGTTACGAGTGTCAACACCCCCTTTTACCGTGGTTAATTAATTTAACTATGGTTAGCTTGGTTTAACCTTAGGTAAGCCCTAAATCCTATACCCCAGGCATACCCTATAATCCAATCTCGTTCGGGCTCAAGGCCCATTTCAACTTTAAAGCCTGAACCCTAGTGCAAACCCTAGGCTAAAGGCCTTATGGGCTCAAGGCCCATTTCAACCAAAAAAAGGAACCTAAAGCCCAAGTCAAGCACCAAGACTAAATACCTTTTTATTACCTAAACCCAAGATTTTACCCAAAGCCCAACCTATTGCCTTTTTGGTGTTAAGTACAGACCAACCATCAGGTGCCCCAAGAGCTGCCCATACCCATTTCGATGTTAAATTTTGAATTCAAAAATCTGCACATTGTGGCTAGATCTTTGACTACCCAATCATCCCCTTTGCCCTTACCTAATCTCCATATTACCATCATGCCATAGACCCCACACCTCTATAAAAGCCAGCACAGGTCCTCCTTTGCGGGGGGAGTTTTTTTTTCATTTCCAACCCATCTCCCAACCCATGAGAGGAGTAGAAATTTTCCTATAGAAGGTGTAAGCTCTGCTAAACACCTTTGGATATTTCCTTCTTAAGGTTGCACACTCCCCATCGGAGAGTTTTGTTTGAAGAGGTGAACTTGCATTTCTTTTCATTTTTTTTTTCTTTGTTTGCTGTTATTAGCATTGCAAGGGACCCCTGGTCCCATTCCAGGGGTCTCCTTGGTCTTATTTAGTTGATCTTTCTTGCTTTCACTGGGGACAAGATCCCCCTTTGCCTTCCTCATAGGCCTAGGAGAGATCTTTGAGGATAAACCCGAGTTAACACCCCTCACAGCGTGCACAGAGCCCTCACCAAGGTGCTAGGGGTCCTCAGACCATGAGGAACCCCTGGTAAACATGGGTGCACCCCCAGCAAAGGGGAAAAGCTTTTTTCTTTTTCAAAGAAAAACTTGCTGTTTTGGCCTTCACTGTAGCGAGCTTTTTAACCATGGTTAGGTTAGGCTCTGGTCCTATCCAGGGCCATGGTTGGCTTCACCTCACCCCCAGCTAACTCCCATGTCCATCCCCTGGTTTAACTCACCCTTAACCGTGCTTAATTTCGCTCCTAAGGTAGGAAAACCAACATGCCAAACAGCCTAGCAGGGAGTCTTTGGGCCTCTGTGGGGCCCACATCCGACCTTCCCTTGGGCCCACCAAGGGCCCAGAGTCTTCCCTAAAGTACAAGCTACCCAACCATGGTCTCGGATCACCTTGGTTCAGCCCCTAACCATAGTCAAATTGTTGACGAACAGTGGTTGAAAATGTGTTTTTTTGAAAATCTATCATTTCATGTGGTGTTTAGCTAGGCGACTTTGGGCCTCCATGGGGTCCACACCCGACCTCCCTTTGGGCCCACCGAAGGTCCGAATTGTTTCTGGGACTTCAGGCTTTGCAACGGTAGTCTCAGTCCCCCCTGAATCACTACCTAACCACAGTTAATGGCGCACTAACCATGGTTAAAAATGTGTTTGGCAATTGAGTTTTTTTGGCAATTTCAGATCTTTGTGAGGGCCCAGACCGGGTAGGAGGCCAGTCTAGGCCCTACCATGGACCCTGGGCCCACTTTTGACCAAGCCGGACCCTTAACCATGGTTAAACCCACTTGTGATTAACTTTTAACCATGGTTAAGATGCCCATGACCCAAAAAATTATGGAAAATTGATCAAAAAATCATAAATATTCCTTAGATTCCAAAATGGACTTTCATGATCAATTTAACCATGGTTAGGACCTTTAACCATAGTCAATTCCAATTTTGGACCGAGCCGAACCCTAAACCAAGGTTAAAAAATCCCCAACTAGGAAAAATCTGAAAAAATGACAGAAAAATCAGAAATATTCTAAAAAGCCTAAAGTGGTCTTTTGTGACAATTTTTACCCTGTCTAGCCCCTTTAACTGGAGTTAACCTAACTCTGGTAATTTTTAACCATGGTTAAGATACTCGACTCTTCGGAAAAATCCCAAAAAATACCAAAACAATCAGAAAAATATAAAAATACCAAAAACATGCTTGTTAGGACTTATTAACCTTGGTTAGCCCCTAATTATGGTTAACTCCCCTCTAACTACGGTTAGACCCGACCTTGCACTTGACCAACCCAGTCAACTAAACCCTAGCCTCCGGGCTAGACCTTTGACCACCCAATGCACACACACACACACCCCTAGCCTTGGCACGGTGTCACGCCCCACTCACTTGAGCATCATTTAGTAGGTGTATACGGTATAAAGGGCTTGTATATATACAGTATAAGAGTCTTGTAGGAGGCTTGTATATACTTGTAGAGAGTATAGAAGAGGAGTGCAAAAGCTTTCTAGAATTCTCCTAAAGAGGTGGGAGAAATTTCTAGAGAGATGGGGGTTTCAGAACTGTAGAACCCTCCCTTGAGTCCTATAAATAGGGGATGGCCCCTCATTTGTAACTCATCCAAGAATTGTATGGCAATCTTGTGAGTAATCTAAGTGTCTAAGCATTCTCCAAGTTTGAGTGTTCTTCCATCCTTGCTCTTGAGAAGCTAGTCTGGTAAGGCTGACTTATCTACGACGGACTCTAGATCGAGTGCCGCACGGTCGTGATCGAGGTGAAGAATTAAGGACGTGACAGTTGGTATCAAAGCTACGTTACGAGGGGACGTGACGTAGTGATGGAGAAAGTTGCTAGCCGTGAGACGATGGAAGAACAAGGGATGACCTTGGGAGGCAACGTGAGTCGACATGAAGTCCCCACCACCACAAGGGGAAGGTCCAAGGACTATCGGGCTGCAATGGAGGCAAGACTATTAAGGGTGGAGCATGGCTTCCAGAATGGTGAAGTTCAGTTCGAGGAGTTGAGTACTCGCCTTGATGACTTTGAGGACAAGCTTGATGAGCTTCGGGGAGAAATGCAAGGAACCCTCAACGAAGTCATTTATGTCGAGCAGCAGAAGAGGAGTTCCTTAGAAGACCGGGTGATGGAAATGTTGCCTTCATTGCGAGGTCAGGTAGAAGAGATGCGTGGCGAGTTCGTTGTGTGGAAGAGGGCTATGGCCAATGGGGCATTGGCTACACATGAGGCACCTAAGGTTAAGGCGCCCGAGCCAAAGACATTCAATGGCACCCGGGATGCTAGGGAGCTAAACAACTTCTTGTGGCAGATGGAGCGATACTTTGAGGTGGTTTCCCTAGTGGATGAAAGGATGAAGGTACGCACGGCAACCCTCTATCTTGCTGATACAACTACTCTTTGGTGGCGCCGACGTCATGTAGATATCGAGCGAGGAACGTGCACCATCGACACTTGGGAAGACTTCAAGAGAGAAATTAAGAGGCAGTTCTACCCCGAGAATGTGGAATACTTGGCGAGGAAGAACTTGAAGCGGCTCAAGTACACCGGGACCCTCCGGGAGTGTGTGAAGGAATTCTCTACCCTTATGCTGGAGATCCCAGACATGACTGAGAAGGAACTCTTCTTCAACTTCATGGATGGTCTTCAGCACTGGGCCGAGTTAGAATTATAACGGAGGGGAGTCCAGGACCTTGCGACCGCAATGGCTGTTGCGGAACAGCTCGTGGAATTCAAGAGAGACTATTCTTCCAAGCCAAGGAAGGATGACCATGAAAATGGTGGGGGAAAACGGAGTCCAAGCCCCAAGGAGAGACCTTCCAGACCGAGGTGGCGTGAGGAAGGCAAGGCAGATAGGGATAAGTTCAAGGGAAGGGACTTCAACTGCTTCATCTGTGATGACAATCATCGGGCAAGGGAGTGTTCAAAAAAGGAGTCTTTGAACGCCCTTATCGCTAAAGTAGATAAGATAGATAAAAGTCAAGAGGTGGCAGAGAGTGAAGGCGAGGAGCTGAGGATGAGGTCCCTTCAGCGTCTTAGCACAATAGCAAAAGAAGACACGTCTCGGCCCAAGGGTAAAGGGTTGTTGTATGTAGAGGCAAGCATCAATGGGAAGCCCACACGTGCGCTGGTAGACACGGGAGCCACGCACAACTTTGTCTCAGTGGAGGAGGTAGAAAGACTGGGCCTGAAGACAGCTAAGGGGACGGGAAAGCTCAAAGCTGTCAACACAGAGACTAAACCCATCCATGGTGTGGCCCAAGGAGTGGAGCTGCACGTGGGAGCATGGAAAGGGAAGGCGAACTTCTCCGTGGTCAAGTTGGATGACCACAAGCTTATTTTAGGGATGGACTTCTTAAGCCAAGTGAAAGCAACCCCAATGCCATATGCTAATTCCTTGGCAATCCTGGAAGAGAAGTCCCCATGCATGGTCCCCCTGGTACGCTGGACCAAATCAAGCACAGTGGTATTGTCGACTCTGCAGCTCATAAGGGAAGGGAAATGTGAACCCCTAAGGGAAGGAGCGCGAAGGAAGCGGAGAAGACATCGAAGGAAACGCAACGAGGACGTTGCGGAATTGGGTGGTGGAGAATGTCATGCCCCACTCACTTGAGCATCATTTAGTAGGTGTATACGGTATAAAGGGCTTGTATATATACAGTATAAGAGTCTTGTAGGAGGCTTGTATATACTTGTAGAGAGTATAGAAGAGGAGTGTAGAAGCTTTCTAGAATTCTCCTAAAGAGGAGGTGGGAGAAACGTCTAGAGAGATGGGGGTTCTAGAACTCTAGAATCCTCCCTTGAGTCCTATAAATAAGGGATGGTCCCTCATTTGTAACTCATCTAAGAATTGTATAGCAATCTTGTGAGTAATCTAAGTGTCCAAGCATTCTCCAAGTTTGAGTGTTCTTCCATCCTTGCTCTTGAGAACCTAGTCTGGTAAGGCTGACTCATCTAGGACGGACTCTAGATCGAGTGTCGCACGGTCGTGATCGAGGTGAAGAATTAAGGCCGTGACAACAGGCTCATGTGCCAGAACTACGCTCGGTCTGATCTCACTATGTGAGTACGTAGGCAACCCAACTCGGGTTCGATCCTAGCCCATCTAGCTTTTTATCTTTCTTGGATTAGCATTTGTTTACACACTTAGGCATTTTAATTAAATTTGGCTTAAATTTAGGGAGTAGGTAACCATTGTAAAACGGGGGTCCTGGAGTGCCTAACACCTTCCCCGAGACTTAATCGAATCACTTACCCTAACTCTGATAGACCATTTGTCTTATCCAAATCAATCTGAGACCTATCCCTAAGAATGAATAGGTAGCGACTCTTAGTCAAACCACAAATGTGAAAGTGGGTAGAAAAAATCTCATGCTCACAACGAGTTATACTAATTGTTGTTTTGTTGTCACAGTATAAACTCATTGGTCCTTTAACAAGAAATCTCAACTCCTGAATGAGGATCTTTAGCCACAATAAATCACATGTACCATGTCCCATCGATCGAAACTCTGCATTTGCACTTGAGCGAGCAACTACTACTTGTTTTTTATTATGCCATGTGACCAAATTACCTCCAAGAAATGTACAGTAACCGGATGTAGATTTTTTGTCATCTTTATCACATGCCCAATCTGCATCTATATAGGCCTCAACTCGAATACGTCCATGTCTTCTGAATAAGAGTCCTCTACCTGGAGATGACTTGAGATACCTCAAAATCCTTAATGCTTCTTCTAAGTGTGTGGAATTAGGAGCATGCATAAACCTACTCACTATGACCACAACATAGGCAATATTAGGCCTCGTGAGAGAGATATAGATTAGCCGCTCCACTAATTGCTGAAAACTACCAACATCTTGCAGAAGAACCCCATCTATCTCATCCACTTTATAATTTTGTTCAATTGGGGTGTCAGCCGGTTTGGTCCCAAGCTTTTCAGTTTCCTCCAAGAGATCTAGGATTTACTTTCTTTGGGATATAAAGATATCATCATGAGATCTAGCAACCTCTATTTCCAAGAAGTACTTAAGACCCAGATCCTTGATCTCAAACCCATCTACTAGATATTTCTTCAATTCAATCTCTGTTATATTGTTTCCCGTGACAACTATATCATCTACATACATGATAAAGACCGTAGCGTCATCCTTGGTGCGCCTGAAAAATAATGTATGATCAACCTGACTTTTGTGAGTATCACTTTCTCTTTATAGCAATACTGAACCTTTCAAACCAAGCTCTAAGAGATTGTCTTAAGCCATATAACACTTTCGTCAACTTGCACACCTTCTTTTCACTTCCTTTAAGATGAAATCTTGGAGAAGGAGACATCAACTTCTTCCTTCAAAGTACCATATAGTAAAACATTTTTGACATCAAGTTGGTAAAGTGGCCACGACTGATTTACCACAAATGATAAGATTACAAGAATTGAATCATCTTTGCTAATAGGGACAAATGTCTCCTGGTAGTCAATTACATACATCTGAGTGTAGCCTTTGGCTACCAACCTTGCCTTATCCTCTCAACTGATCCATCTGTATTGCATTTGACTGTGAACACCCATTTACACCCCACATGAGTTTTTTCTTGAGGAAGATCTACCATCTCCCAAGTATTATTTTTGTCTAGCGCATTCATCTCTTATACCATTGTTTCTCTCTATATTGGTTGGTTTAAAGCATCGGTGACAGAAGATGGATTGAAAATGGATGATAGTCTAGACACAAACGACTTGTACGACGGAGACAACGCTTTTTAGGATACAAAGTTAGCAATAGGATGTTGAGTACAAGACCTCTTACCCTTCTTGAGAGCAATAAGAATATTAGATTCATCAATAGACACTGAAGGCAAAGAAGTACTTACAGGAAGGGTTTTACCTAGATCATTTGAAGAGATGAATTGGTCCGAGTCCGTGTTTGCTTTCGCCCTTCTTTGGTAGACTTGAATCTCCCACTGTTTTTTAACATTCTCCTCTTAAGCAGCAATAATAGAGTCATCAAGAGCCAATGACTGGTTTTCTTGTGTGTTCTTGTTATCTATTTATTCTACTTTTCGTATCTCATAGTTTAGGGTTTATTCCCTAACAATTGGTATCGGAGCCAAGTTCCGATCCTAGAACCTATGGATTATGGGCCCACCACGCTTCTGTTGTAGTGTCTCGGGAACAGTCTTCTCCATTTTGATCCCATTAATGGCACAAAATCGTTTGAACTCATTGTCTCCATACTCCCCTCTATTATCAGATCTCAAACATTTTACTTTCAAACTTGTTTCATTCTCCACCATAGCCTTCCACTTTTTAAAAGTATCATGAACATTAGATTTATTTTTCAAACAATAAACTCATACCTTTCTTGTCGAATCATAGATGAAGGTAACATAATATGATGAGCCCTCAAGAGATGAAATTGGAGTAGGTCCCCACACGTCAGTATGAACCAACTCTAATTTTTCTGTCTTAGGTGTTCTGCTAGCCTTTGAAAAACTAACCTTCTGTTTCCCAAAGATGCAATCCTCACAAAAATCAATATCTACTGATTTTATACCTGACAATTTTTCTTTCGACAGAAGTACCTCCATATCTTTTTCACTCATATGACCAAGCCTACAGTGCCACAGATTCAAATCTACGCCAGCATCAACAACTGCAATGGTAGTTCCGGTATTTTTCGTCATATAGAGGGTACCCATCTTATTTCCACGAGCCACAACCTAAGCTCCTGTGGTGATTTTCCACAAGCCACCCATGAAGATTATTGCATGCCCTTCGTCATCAAGTTGAACCACATAATTAAGTTTCTCTTTAAGCCAGGAATAAGCCTAAGATTCTGCATCTTCCATACAACGCCATTAGGAGACCTGATCCGAATATCTCTTTTGCCCACAATATTCAAAGGTTCATCATCAGCCACATAAACATTTCCAAAATCACCACTGATATAATTCTTCATGATTTCTCAAAGCGGGGTAGAGTGAAAGGATGCCCTTGAGTAAAACCCATGATTCAATAGGACTGCCGACGTTCAAAATTAGAGTATCACGAATTTGTTCTATGACATTTGTAGAGTTCTGCTCACCTTTGCCATACTTTGGTGCTCGACAATTTCTCTTTAGATATCCCTTCTCCCCACAGTTCCAGCACTCATGTAATTTGCCAGATCTCATTGTTCTTCTTTTTTTGGGTTTAGATCTACTGCGATCAAAGTTTTTCTTCTCATATGTTCTTTCCCTAGACTCAATATTTAAAGTAGATCCTGACGTTTCATCTGATTCCCTCCTGTGAATCTCTTCACTTAGAATCAAGTCCTGAACATCATCAAACTTTATTTCGAAGTTCCCGAAGAACCACTCACTGCCGTTGTGTCGTGCCAGCTTTTTGGCAAAGAGGGCAGAAGAATCAAAGCCCTAACTTCATCAGCAAATTCGATTTCTAAAGAACTCAACTGAGTAGTGACTATGTTGAACTCGTTCAAATGCTTAGCACAGACGCGCCTTCTAACATCCTTAGGTTGAATCACAGCTGCATCAAGTATACCTTGTTAGAGGCAGAATGTTTTTCGTAAATATTTGAAAGTGTGGTCATAAGCCCTACCGTGGTCTTCTCCTTTGCTATGTTGAAGATGACGTTATGAGACAACATCAACTGAATAACTCCAAACGCATGTCTATCGAGAAGAGCCCATTCATCATCTCCCATCCCATCTAGTTACTTTCTTGAAAGAGGCTGATATAGCTTCTTCCAGTATAGATAGTCTTCGATCTACATCTTCCAGAACCCAAAGTTTGTGCCATTGAACTTATTGATCAACCCTTCCGTCTTCGGCCATCACTCCCACTCGAACCTAGAGCTCTAATATAGTTGTTAGGGTTTCTTCCCTAACAACTCAAGATTCTTATCTTAACTTACCCACCCAAACAAATTATCAAAAATGGCATGTTCGGTTAACAATAATGATAAACAAAGAATACAAAATAGACATAATAGCCTTGCTTGCTCGATTCAGGACCCCATCTCAATTTATTTAAGAAGGACTAGTTCCTACACAATATTTTTAAAAACCAAGAAAAACTTCACACCACAAACGGATCAAAATTAATTATAAATTATCCAATGCTCACATATGCAACCAAGGACTTTGTATTAAAAAACCCTTCATCCTAGTCAAAGATTTAACAAGAGAGGTCATTTTAGGAACACCCTTCCTAACTATGGTTTAACCATTTCAAGTAAGTAACCAAAGAATTGAAACAACAATTTTCAGTCAAACTTTAATCTTTCAATTTATCAGTCCCTCACACATCAATGATATTAATATAATCAAGCATAACAGTTTAGTCTTATCGGCCCCAAAATTACAATTATTCCAAAAAAAACCCAGTTTTTTAGGTCATATTATTCATCAAGGAACATTAATTCCCATCCAAAGATCTATTGATTTTACAGATAAATTTCATGATGAAATCAAAGATAAAAAACAATTACAAAGATTTTTTGGCACTCTAAATTATATTTCAGGATTTTGTGAAAAACATAGCCAAACTAAAGACAAAGACCGAAGAAAATTCCTCCTCCTTGGACGGGTGAACTAATAAACATTGTAAAACAAAAGGTAAAAACTTTGCCTTGCTTAAGCATTGCAAATTCGAATGGCTTCAAAATCGTTGAAACAAATGCTTTTGAATTAGGATATGGAGGAATCCTAAAACAAAAAACAAATGTTAAAAAAAATTGGTAAGATAAACGCCAGGCAAATGGAACCAAGCAAAAAAAATTATTCTACAATCAAAAAATAAAATTTATCGATTGTTTTATGTGTCTCAAAATTTCAAACTGATTTACTAGAATTTTTAATTCGAGTTGATCGCAAGCAACAAAATAATTTCCAAAATATTGCTTCAAACAAAATTTCGGCATAGAAGACATAGATCTAAATAAGGAACTCATTGTTGATAAATATTCTACAGACTTTCAACGTCTTACTCCCTAACAACAACACACCACTGGCCTGTAAGTCTATAACGGGATAAGCAATTAAGTGGTCAGACAAGAATAGGTATTAATTCTCCAATACAATTCCGTATTTAACCCATGGCTCTGATAACATTATTTTCTTCTCAAAATTGACAAATTTGCAAGCATATTGTATATATATATATATATGAGAATAGTGAAACCCATCTTGATTAGATGAAGACTATGTATAAGTAATGGAAAGTTATATTAAAGAAAGAGAAGGAAGGGAAGCTAGAGATTGCTTCCAATATACAAATACGGCTGGGAAATGCCTTCTTTAGCCAAAGAGTTGGCATCACCGTTGTTGCTTCTGAGAATTGTATTATACACTTATTCCAGATTTTACAGCAAAGAGATGATCTATATTCCCAATATTTGAAAGAATACGAAGAATATGTTAGACGAGTAAGTCCTAGCATAAAAAAATGTATTGGGTACTGAAAATGCGACATTCTAGATATCATTTTCAGGTTTTCCTTTGAAATTGTGTGTAACACGAATTTACATTTACAATTTTTTTAGTAATACTTTCCTTAGATGAATTATGGTATAAAGTTCAAGAGTTCCATATTTCAGGGTTCACCAAATGGGACAAAATACTCCATGTACCTTTGGATTTCGACACCAAAAGTCAGAACTATTTTTGGAGTTCATCATCTTGCTCCTAGAGAGCTTATAGAGTGTTGCTGGAACACAAAACTATGAGTTAGCTCACCCCCCCCCCCCCCCCCCCCCCCCACGCATGTGGAATACAGATATGAATACAATTGTGAAAGTTTCTTAAATCTATAAGTCTCATGCATCAAGAGTGACAATCTTCAAGGCCATGTGTTCATTAATAGACACATGGTACAGAGAGACATCTTGTAAATATAGAGAATGGAACAAGGCATACACGCACAGCTACATCACAAAATCAAAACTGGGATGTTCATTTCTGTTAATTGAGAATTTAATTTTTAAAAAAAAAAAACTCTATTTCCACAACAAAAACAATAAGTAAAAGTTAACAAAAAACAGGTCAATGGAGAAGAAGAATAAGCAAAGTACTAAACAAAACACACAGAGTAAAATCTAATTAATGGAAATTGGAAATTTTACAATGACTAAACTACATAGCAAACAATGGTATAAGTAACATTTTTTGCTGTATTTTTTCAATTATGAGTAAACTTTCTTCGACACCTATTATGGAACTGAAGCCCATTATAATATATGACCTGCAAAATGCTAACTTAGTTCCAGAGAAGACATGAGAGAGAGAGAGTCTATGAGACCATCAAAGTCTTCCTAAAACAAAACACTCTAGAGCCATCTTGCAGAACACGTTTGCAGCATGAACTTATCATACTGTGAAGGTATGAAAGCGGAGGCACAAGTAATGAAATGGTAGATCCTAAATTCAGGAGGCTCAGGGTACTTTGAATTATTAGAACTTTCAGGTACACAAAACAGTACACCTTGATAGACTATGACACCTAAAACAAGAAACCCTACCCATTGTAACCGATGAGGGACTGAAATTCCCACTTGCAACTAAAGAAAACAAAGAAGACAATAGTAAAGCATTGGTCCCTAAAGTATGTTCAATCGCAATTGAAAGTAATACAAGAATACTATATCCTTCCTTACGTGTTCAATATATGATCTCCCGACTGGATCACTGTTATTTTCACTAGGTCTTGAACCATGGGATATAACTTGACTAAATCTTCTTGGACGAAGTCGTGCAGCTCTGCAGCAAATTCCACACCAGTGGGACCCCCACCAACAATTACAAAATGAAGGTTTGTCCTCCTCTCTTCTTCATTTAGGTTCGGAAGGACGGCCCTTTCGAAACAATCTATCACACTCCTACGGATCCTCTGAGCGTCCTCTATTTCCTGCATGAAGATATGTATTTTCCTGATGGAACAACAAATCCCGCTCCTTGTGGAAGAACCAAAATAGCAATCTTAATCAAATTACCAATTTCCAGGACATATTGGTCATCAAAGGACTATAACGTGACAAGCATCCGTCCCACAATATCATGTAAATGACCAATTCTAAAAAAGAACTTCATCTTAATGAGAGTGGAATTGAAGTGTACCTTTAGAAAATGGCAATGCTCCATGACACCAGATGTGTTAAAAGTATTTACTTGGGCTCCTAAGGCTACAACCAAGTAGTCATATTCCAGAATGAATTCTCCATTCCCTACCGAATTTATGTCGTGATTTGATCGACAAAGAACTTTCTTGTTTGCTGCATCAATCTTGACACACTCTGCTTCCCAAAATTGAAGTTCTCCAATATTCTGCCAAAGAAGTAGAATAGCAATGAGAATACTGTTCTGATAAGTTGAGTAAATAACATATAACACAGTTATACCTATTACCTACTGAAGCAATGATCATTTGAAAACCCAATACTATAGAATAGAGTGAAAAATAATTGCAATATCAAGACAAGAATAGAAATAGTCCTTGTAAGATGCATAAAAGTCTTGTATTTAACATCCAGGAGTGCCAAGGAAACGTCTAACAATATAATGTGATTTTGCAACATCAGTGAGCAATTTAAATTCTCAGCAAATACTTGTAGATATTTCTTACGTATCCTAAATATTCTGAATTGGAAAAATTTAGGAAGCACTAAGCAGGACTCAGGAGGGCTAAAGCATTATTAGAGGATTTCAAATAGGTATTGATATTCAAGAAAATAGATAAGAACTCTCAGCAACTGTATTTTAGTAACCTAACATGACCCTGTTTGTGAAGATTACAACCACAAATACAGGTCTTGGATATACGTTAGCTTATTGTGTCGGCATATTCAATGGGGTGCCACATTTGACAGAAAATTTCATTTACCACATGAGAGGGATAAAATTGCATAACTACGAGTAACTAAAAAAAGTGTCAAATGCATCCCCATCTGAAACAAAAGAATGCAATATTCTTAATTTTTACTACAATTATGTTTACCTTCTTTATAATGTTCCGAATCGGCTCAACAATGCTTCGTGCTTCCACTGTTCCACATGTGACACTTGGTAATAAAGGGGTAAATGCAAAATAATTACGAGGTGACACCACCTGAACATCAAATGATGACATATTCATATCTTTTAGGAAACTCGTGCCGGCCCACCCGGTTCCTAGCACCACCAACCTCTTCTTCTTGGGATCTGTTTGAGAGGATTCCACACTATGTGTACCATGTTTTGATTGCGACTCCGAGTATGCCACAAGACCTCCACTACTGGAATTATGAACATAGTTAGTACAACCCCAAAAGAGGATGGATAGAGTAAGATATCAAAGAACTTAAGGTAAATTTACTGAAATGGAAAATTCACCATCTACAAACTTGTTATGACACGTGGAAGGGGATGTTTGATGAATTCCTCACATGGGAGGTTGCCTATTTGAAAAGTCAACCTAATCTGGTGATCAAGTCATTAAAGGAACACGTTCTTTATGGAAGTGTACACAAACCCAGTGCGTGGTCCAGAATGAATATGATTTTTGCTTGAGTGATCTTCTAGGCAAAACCAATGGACCCAACACAATGTAGAGACCCGAATTTTGTGGCGTGACACACAAAGTCCACTAAAATGCTGACTGGAATTTATCAGCATATATTATTTTTATCAAAATAAAAGTCTAGTTAATCAATTAAATCAAACTGCTTCTCAGTGAGTATTGGTGCAATATCATTTATGGTAGTAGAACAAGTAGTAAAGTTTAACCTCCTAAGGAAATTCTGTATAGATGGTGGATTGAGCTCAAATTTTGATGGGATAGCATGGGTTCTCCCAGACCAGTTGATGTGGGGGTGTGATAGTTCCAAGGTAATAGACATGTCCTCAGTTCTTATTGAAGTAGAAGACTCCAACAAAGCAAAGATAAAAGCTTTGCTTCAGATCTCAAAGTGTTTGAAGATCACTTTTCTGCTCTGCTTGTTGTGGTAGGGACTCCTCTATCATCACTGGGCGGGCAAGTGGTGTTAGTATGGGCCCTTGGAAACTGTCCCATGTTACGATCATGTTAGGAAATTGTTAGACGTTGGACAATTATATTTTCCTATATGCTAACGGTAGCTAACACTCTTGCAAATTCATTGCACAGAAACATTTTGTATGTAGGAAATATTCCCCCCTAATCTTGTATATTTCCATGTACTTAAATACAAATGATTTCAGTTTCTTATAAGAGAGAATTATACTAATCAGATCAACATTTGAATCAATACAGGCAAGAGGTAGTATGAACAGATGGCTACAAAAGATAACCAATGTTCCAATATTTCCATGGATTCACTTTCTAATTTATTTATATTATCATCTTGGGAGTTGGGACCTTGAATTTTTTGTTGTCCATTATTAACATTTTGTAATGAAATCTCATCCTTATGTTTCTTCAGCTAGGTAGTTCAAATTGGCACACCAATTGATGCATCACATTGGAGCCATGAATAAGAAAATTGCAAACAAAACAAGGACAAAACAGTCCCATATATCTGTCCGCTAAAATTGCTTATCATTAGAGCCAATCCCATGGCATTTCTGAGTGTTTATGTGGTTAATACTGTCCAGAAGACAGCATGAAGACCAATCGAACATGAGAAAGAATCTGCGGCATTACCATTTAACCAGCTTCAAAACTATTGGCATCTGAAAGCAATAGATTCGCTAGCTGATATGAATGAAATTTTAACAGCACTTACTCCAAGTACTGCAGGAAGTCAAAAACCTGGGCCATCAATACAAAACATATAAAATATAAACGAAATTGCTGTATGTATGGTGCATGGACCGCCATTTAGTCCCACCGAGGACTCTTTTACACCAAAATTTGACAAGATTGGATCAATCAAAGTCATATTATCTCTTGCATTTCAAGCTGAACAGCCTAGATAAAATTTATAAATTAGGTCTACACCAGAACTGACAATTTAATTATTGTTAGCATCTAAGCTATTGCATTCTTTTCAACAAGTCAAAACAATGCCTAACAGCCTAGAGAAAAGATTATAAATCAAAACTAAAGAAAAAGTTGACACAATTGGATAAACAACAGAAATAGTGTACCCTTTTGAACACTCGAAAAGTCAAAATAAAGGGCTTTACTAACAGGACTGCACTTGTGGTCCTAGGGTTGAGACTATTAGAGAATATAGAAGAGCATTGTAATAAGGTGAATGAGATACTCTACTTTCAATACATCATTCAAGTATATCTCATCACAATATTAGATTAGCATCAATCAAAGGTAGAATAGATTTGATTAGGTATGAATAGATTATGTTGATTTACTTTCCATAAAGAATATCTTGTTATCTCTATATAAATCCTATTTAGAGTCATTGTAAATCATCCTAATCTCATCATACCTAATCAAATCTATTCTTCCCTTGATTGATGCTAATCTTATATTGTGATGAGATACACTTGAATGGTGTATTGACAGTAGTGTATCTCATTCACCTTATTACAATGCTCACCTAAATTCTCTAATAGAGACTGCGCCTTCAAACAATCAATGCTTTTCCAAATAGCGGGCAACGTGCTCTATTATGCGTTGCTCAAAAAAAATGTTAGGGTTAAACATTTTATGAGCAACAAATAATATAGCACTACCTGCTATTTAAAAACCAGACTTATTTTTCACTAAGGTGGCATTTTTAAGTATGGCTGTCAGTGTACTGGATCCAATCCAATTCGATTAGACGTAATCCTAATCCTATTATATATCTGTCAGATTGGATATCAGATACGGATCTGAGATTTTGAATTCGATTATAATGGATTCGAATCTTGAATAAATAATCGGATTTAGATTCAAATTGGACAAATCAGAATCCAGCGGATCTCGGACCAGATTTGTCGGATTCTTAATCAGATCGGATTCTGATCTAGATAGATCCGGTCCGTTTACACCCCTAGTTTTAAGGTGCGCACAACCCTAGGGTCGCAAGCGCTGTCCTAGAAGCTTTAATTAGAAAATAAATAAATAACTATGGTGAACATTTTGGGAAATTATTATAATTTAGATAGTTGCGATTATCAGATGGTGTCAATCAAAAGTCAAGGAGACATCCTAGGTGATACAAATACAATCAAGAAGGGTCCATCCATGTGTGGTAGGTGCACCACGTAAATATATACCACATTACAGTCCATAATTCTCAGATCACATATTTCCACTATACAAATGGCATTTTATTAAAAAAAAAATAGCACTCTTACTTGAATTTTGCCTATTTACACCTGCAAATTCAATATCATGTTGCTTCGCGAAACTCTACATCCAAATGAATAATTTTTACTTAAAAATTTACAAATTAATCTAAAACAATAAAATTAGGGTTCTTGAGCAGATAGATAATAAGCAAGTAAACTGAATGGAATGAGAAAATAAACGCAGGACTAAACAGATCAAATTTCGGATCAGGAAGCTTCAATTCAAAGGAAAATAGAGCTTGATTGCTCATGATTAAATAAAGCTTCAGGAAACAGATCAAACTGTAACGAAATCCATGAAAAATGAAAGAGAACAAGATCAAATTGAATTTACTAACTGAGCAGAAGAAGGAGATAACCTGACAGTGACGAGAACGAGCAGCTTAGAGAAGGAAGGATAGTCCCGTAGAGATCTGGAAGCTTGCCTAAAGAAGGAGAAACCCCTCATTTTTCCCTGAAATATTGGGATCGAACTACAGCAGAAACCATTACAAGCTTGAGCTTTATGCTTGACTGAATTTTGCTTGAATCATCACGACATGCACACGTGGCAACTTTAGAAAGGTCAATAGCTGTTAGACAGACTCTGACCCTTATCGTACAAAGATAAGTAAGAGCTTATTCGTTAACTTGTGATTACTACTAAATAATATTGATAACTTAGATTACATATAAAAGGGACAGGTCTGCCGAACCTAGACAATGCATACACCCCTGTCCCATAGTTTAACTACCTACGGTTCTACACTCAAGCAAACTTTGATTTCAAAAAGAATAGCCACCATTTTTTAATCATATTGATAACTTGGATTACATATAAAAGGGACAGGGGTGTATGCATAGTTTAACTATCTACGCTCCTACCCTCAACCGAACTTTGATTTCAAAAAGAATATCCACCTCTTTTTTATAGGGAAGATAATCACCTCCTCGGTCGGTGACGCGAGGAGGGGCATTTTACATCCCCTTTTCTTGCCACGTGTCTTTCCTATTAACTCTTTTTAACCGTGGTTAAGATTCACTCACCCTTAATCTATCCTAGGTTTTTAGAAAAATAAAATTAAAAAAAATTAACTATATATGGTTTTTTAAAAAAATTAACCTGAATTTGAAAGCATAGTTAATAATTTGGCGTATAATAAAAAATCGGTATTAAATTATTCATATATAATTCAGAATAGTCATTCAATAATTTACTTAAGAAATCGATGAAAAAAACACATGACCTTAAAAGTTTGGTATTAAAATAACTCGAGTATAATTCAAGTTAATATTAAAAAAAATCAGCTAAACATATAAAATGCATATATATTATTACCGTCAACCTGGATTTTTATAAAATCGAACAAATAAAAATAAATGATCTCATGTATAAATAAAATATGAAAACAATCCACAAATATATATATATAGATAAGTAACCTCCGACAATGAGTAATCTTCTGAGTTGTGACCAGTGGACTGGAGAGTAGTGAGATGGTGGTAAGCGGGTGAGATGATGATGAGGGAGTGACTCGTGGGAGATGAATGGGGGATAGATAAAGAGATCAAATTGAGAGGGAGAGAGAGGTTTACACTTCAAAACTGAATCACAGCCAATTGCAATTAAACTCAGGGAGACTTCAAACACACCCACAAGCCCACACGTGTTCCTTTTAACTCATATTAATTGTGGTTAAGATTAGCCAATTCTTGGGGTTCAACAATGTAATTTTCATTTTAAAAAAGAAATTTTCAAAAAAGATTAACCTTAAGAATTAAATATTCTTAATTAGAGTTAAATATTTTTTTAAAAAATCAAAGTTATATTGGTAAACCCTAAGGGTCAGTAAATCTTAACCACAATTAATAATAATTAAAAGGGACACGTGTTGGCCTATGAGTATGATTGAACTCGGGGAGAGTTCAATCGCAATTGGCAATGACTCGATCTTTCACGATTCATGGTTCAAGAGTGGGAGAGAGGAAATATTTCTTTTTTAAAAAAGTTTTTACTAAGACCAAATCCTCTACGATACCCTGAGGTCACCACGTGGCCCTTTTGACACCCCTTAATTATGGTTAAAATTCACCCACCCTTAGGTTCACCCACCCATCCTTGATTCTTAGAAAAAAATATTAATTATTTTTAAAAATATTTTAATATTTAAAATACCCTAAAAGCAGTTTTTTAATTTTAAAAAAAAATTAATATTTTTTCTAAAAACCAAGGATGGGTGGGTGAACCATAGGGGTAGATGAATCTTAACCACAGTTAAGAGGTATCAAAAGGGGCACGTGGCGACCTCAAGGGGTGATAACCAGATTTGCCAAATCCAATTATCACTGTAGAAGATTTGGTTTCTTTTACTAACTATACCTTGAAGAGGCTGTTTTTGTGAGAGTGTGGAACAATGGTCCGCTCCTCGCCGTGGAGCGAACTATTGCTCTTTTTATTGGCCTCCATCTCTATTATGGTGCCCTAGCGCAGGATTTCTATGCCCCCATGCAGCTCCTGGGATTTGAAGTTGGGTGTGGTGGTTGTTTTCGATGGATGGTAAGTTGTATACCTGCACCCACTAAAGGTTGATGTAGTTGGCTCGCGACCCGGGTTTGCTCCCTATGATTGTATGTTCAAATCCTACTCCTTGACTTACCCTGGTATCCATAGGAAAAATTCTGCGAACTCCCGAAAGAAATAGTCTTTGGCTCAAAGGGTTTGGGACACTCTCCATTACAAAAAAAGAAAAAAAAATTGTGCACCTGTCAAGAGGTAGTTTTGGATGAGGAATGTTAAGCATATTCTCATAATTCAGTTTTTTTTTTAGGTAATGAGATATTTCATTAAATTTTGGACAAAACATAAGATGGTTCCCTGAGGATAACCCACCGAGGAAAGAGAGATAGGAAAAACATGGGCTTGGTGGATACTATCATTTAAGGCTTTCTGAGCTAAAAGATGGGTTAGAGAGTTAGTCTCCCGGCCTACAAACTGCATGAGACCCTCAAGGCGGAGATATCAGTTAAAAGTGATCATTTCCTAGTGTTGGTGAGAAGATTGTCCATTTAAGAAGTCGATCAAATCTTTGGAGTTGGATTCGATTACTATCCAGTTCCACCGAGCCTGGATGCCATCAATAGGCCCAACCGGATGGCATCCCCTTCAGCCACTCGGGCCGATACCCTTGGAAGGGATTTCATTCGGCAACAAACAATCTTCCCTTCATGGTTACGCGCCACTGCCCCAGATTCGCCAACATGCAGGTCAGATAAAGCAGCTCCGTCAACGTTTATTTTAATCCATCCCTCACTAGGAGGGGCCCAAGGTTGTCAATCCCTAGAACTCTAGTTTGGCCTAGAACCTGTAGACTTCATTGGTAAGGGCTTGAATCTTGGAGATGACTAGCATTGGGTCAGGCTTGGTACTGGAGAAGAGAGCCTCGTTTCACGTCTTCCATACGATCCACAAAATTACACTAATATGTATGTCCATGGAATAGTACTGATTCTCAGAGAACTTTGGGAGCCGTAACCAATTGTTCCACCAAACGCTAAAGGCTATCTCAGATTGAGTGAGTAGTCGTAAAGCTAAAGAGCCAAACCAGACACTTGGGGTGAATGGGCATTCTAGAAACAAGTGAGTCATGGTTTCATCGTCGTCTTTGCAAGGGGAGCACGAAGGATCCACTTCCAAACCACGATGTCTAAGGTTGGAGGCAATGGCTATAGCGCTGTGGCTGAATCTCCAAATGAAGTTTTTGATCTTAGGAGGGATGAGGATCTTCCATAACTTCCGCCAGGAGCTGGTGGACAACCCAGACTGTATGAAACTAGAGGTAGGCCGTTAGGCGGTAGCCAGTTGAGTCGCCAACCTTTACAAATAATAAAACAAATAATTTTGTGTCAACCCATTTATAGATTCCATACAAAATCATCTATTTTATTATCTTAAAATGGTGAGAATGAAGATTGTGAGAATATGCTTAGCATTCTTAACTTGGAATCATTTCTATAGGAACTACTGAAGGAGGGATAGTGTGTGTAACGCACAAATTTCGTTGCGGTCAAATTGTCTCAATTGTTGTACGGAGTTTATTATTTTATGTGAGGACTATCCTTCTAATCTGAATAAATTGAGAATGTTAATTACCTTTCCGATTTGGGGAAGAACCTCTAATTAAGAAGAACAAGTTTGAATAAAGTATTTTTTATTTATTCATTGGGGTTGCCCAGATCCCATGTACGCGTTACATGATACCTTATAAAGGTTTGTGTGTCAAGAAAAGTGAAAAAGAAAGAGAGATGATCATATTGAGGGATTTACCTAATGTTCTCCATTGATGAAAGATCATTCTTCTTCATCGGTTACTTGTTTTGTCCTTGCAAAAGAAAAGAAAAGTTTTTTTTTTTTTCCCTCTTCTCTCTGTCCTTGGATTATGGAAAGTTTTTGTGTGTTCCTTCTTGTAAATCTTCATTTTCGTGGGAGTTTCTTGTAAGAAACTCTCTTTTTATAGCTTTTGTAGAGCCCTTTTTGGACTCCCCTTTTATTTCCTATTTTTTAAGGAATAAAAATGTTCTCTCATTTTCAGAAAGAGTCATCTATCCTTTGATAACTGGTTTCTCTATCTTAGAGAAATCTGCTACGATTAAAAGTTATTTTTCTTGAAAGACTCCAAATTAATTTCTCTTTTTGGGAAATCTGAGAGGATAAGACATTTTCCTTTAAAATGGGAATAATGTTGTCTTCTAAGAAAATGAGAAAGATTACTCCCCCTTTCGGATGGAGTGCCATATGACACTCTGTTATTGAAGAAAAAGAGGGGATCTCTATCTTGGGATCCCCCAAAGCTAGCAGAGAGTCCTTTTTTTTTATCAAAGATTCTCTGCTACATGATAATCAATATCTAACTACTAGCTAGAAAAGGACTAATCTTGGTCAGTCCGCAAATTAAAGGGGTGAGATCATGGGTCTCACCTGTGGCCTGGGTAAGGTCCAAAGCCTATTTGGGTTGCGGACCATGGTCTGATCTTAATCAGTCCGCTGACCAAGACAGGGTGGGACCATGGGTCCTGCCCTTGGTCTGGGTTGAGTCATTGGCCATTTATGGTCACAGACTGGGCTAGTCATTGACTGATCGGCCCAATCGGCCCGATTGTTCGGCTTGGCCCGGCCCGATTTTTAGGCTTGATTGGGTCGAGCCGAGCCGAGCCTAAAAAAAAGCTTGAAAAGTCAATTAAGACAAGCTTGGGCCAACCCCTGTTTGATTCGGCCCGGCTTGATTGAGGCTTGATTCGGCTCGAGCTGGGCTCAAATATTATTATATATATATATCATTATTATATATATAAATAATATAAAATATTATTATTTTATTTATTTTCTTAAAAAAAGTATTCAAGCCGAGCTCAAGTCAAGCCAAGCCTGGCTCGAGCTTGAATCAATTCGGGTAGAGCCAAGCGTCGAGCCATGCTTTTGAATTTGGGCCAAGTTTCGGGTGGACTTTTCAAGCTTGATTTCGGGCCGAGCTGGACTTCGAGCCTAGAATAAACTCTTTCAAGCGAGCCGAGCAGGGCAAAGCCTGCCCCGAATACACACAATGTGCAATGCTGGTAATAGTAAGCCGATGGGTCGTTCGAATGAATGGAGAGTCTTTCGAATGAATGAATTGTCGTTCGAACAATATTGAGTTTGTTAGAATGATTTTGCTCTCAGGAGTGAACCGTAAGCCGATGAATAGTAGGCTGCATCACAAACATTGTTAAAACTCTTCTAAACACTATAAAACTCATTTTTTGGCTTTCCTATTTAATCTAATTGTTCCCTTGAATGAATTAGAGTTTCAGTTTAAGAGGGTTATTATTGTTTTGAGTGCTCTAGGATTTCTCATACTCTTTGGTTGAGATCCAATTGTTTCTCATCTCCCCTCGTCTCTAGAGTTGTAAGCCATTGTTAGAACTTCCTAATTTTTGTTTGTTGTGTATTCCAACCTTATGGAATTCCTCTAGATTGTTTATTTGACTAAACCATCAATTCGTACTCATGATTGAGAACTTTGGTCAGAGAAATTCGAAGACATTATACAGTGATCGAATCTTTGGATTCGTTGTCGATTGTGGTTGGCGAGAGCCAAAGTTGTGTTATACAGAAATCGGTTATGAGACCGTAGTGCTGACGAGGTCTAAGAGAAGCATTGGCTAATGAGGAGCCAGAGCTGGTGCAGTGATGATCGAGCTTACAGGTTCGTGGCTTACAAGCGTGGAGGATCTGTACCGATAAACGTAGTGTCATGTTTAGTTGGGTAAGATTCGAGTCTTGTAATAATCTCTCTTATCTTAGTAGATAGAACATAGGTAGACTTATTCACCTCCCTATAGGTCATGTGTATTCTTAATCCTACAAAATTTTTGGTTGATATTTAAAATTAATAAAAGGATTTATAGAATTTCATAATGAAAACACACACAAAAAACACAGAATATACAGCCTAAAAATTCTAAACGATAAGACATAAGCTAATGTCTAAGAAAGATTCAATAATTTCTCATACAATAATGAAGCAACTCCTAGTAGGTTCTCCCTGTAAACAGGGACATGAAGCCAACCCCACCTAATCAAGCTTAGATTGCTTAACAATAGGAGTGAGTGAATCTTTAACTTCAGTTGATGTGTGGTACAAAGGGGGCATTGATCAATGAGGACTGTACATTAGAATAGGTAATCTACTGCGGTGGTAATTAAGTTATGTATTTCCCTTTCATATTCCTTCGTTACAGCAGAGTAGCCGTTTCTCCTTGTATTTGGTGGACATTTTAGAAGTGGATACTCTTTCTTGTCTTAAATAGACCAGTTGGGGAGGAAACATTGGGTGGGCTGTGGATGGGACCGTTTCTATTTGTGGAGACCCTTTCTTATGTTGGTGACCATTTGAGAATCTTGTGCAGTTCTGAATATATTAGAAAATAAGGTTAGGGAAAGTTATTCAATTCATTGCTCTCTTTCTTTTTCTGCGTCGCGTCATTAGTCCCTACTTAGTTTTTCTCACCCTTATGTTAATGAGTTTAAATAATTGCTTCAGCTCAGCGAACCAAATTTTATTTCCAAAGTGAACTTATTTGCCCAAATCCTAAATTTTTGGACCGACTTGACTTCTTTCTTTATGAAAGTTAGGAGTTAGTTCCTACCCAAAAAAAAAAAAACAAAGAGTTAGTTAACACATTTAGTTTGTTGTTCATTTTTAATTTTTGCTGAAATCAAAAGTGTATAAAAGTCTAAATTTTTGTTTTTAAGGGAAGTTGGCAAGGGTGACTTCCACTGAAAGGAAATGTTTTAACTTTTGAGGGAAGTCACTACACTCTCATTAGCTCACATTTTACAAAGAATGGAATTAAAAAGTCACTTTTCAGAGAGGTGATAGCGAGAGGTACCATCAGGACAACTATGAATTGTTCCAACCCTTTAGGTGTGAAGTTTAACCAAACAAGGCCTAAGCATATTTTCCATTACATTACTCTTTATAAGGCAAAAGCTGTTAATTTCAGAAAACACAACAAAAGTTTTCTCCAAACATAGATTCCTGAACTATGGGTGAAAAAAGGCATCGGACTACCTCTAGCACAGGCCCGAGGCCCAGCCTCGGGCGTCCATTCATTATATGCCATGTGGTGATAAAGAAAAGAGAGATATATCAATTGGGGAGAAGTCAAAAAATAAGAAAAAAAATGAAATGACTTCTCCCCTTTTAGGGCCACATACCAGTTGATGAGTCGACACCCTAGGCTAGGCCTCAAGCGTGCGCCAAAGGTAATCTAATGCCTCCAAAAAAGGTATAACAAATTTAGATTATTATGATTCTGGGTGTGCGAGTGCTGCTTATACCATAGGCTACTGTGTACATGATATCAAAACTAGCATTGAGGAAATCATTTAACTAGTTAGAGCATTCCTAGCAGGTTCACCAAAATAACCCATGGTTATTTTGGCAAGCCAAATCATTAAAAAATACAAAAAAAGTCCCCAACAGTTGATTTACGTTTGGTGAGTATACAATACTTACCGGGCTTGTGAGTATTACACACTTCCCAAAATAATAATAAAATAGTTTCTCCCTTTCTATTTCCTAGTTCGTTTTCCCACGCAATCTCTCTTCTTCCCTCTTTCTTATGTTCTCTTCTTACATTTGCCCATGCAAGGCGTTCTTACGAGCAAGAACTAAAAGCATCTCCCGCTGTTTTCTGCCTTCCCATCCATACAGTTGTCGATTTCCACACCATCATCGTAGTAGGTAAGTCTATCTCGTTTGGTACCTACCTACTACGATTTGGTGATTTGGGTTGTAATAGTGATTTTGGATTTAGGTTTTTATAATTATGATTTGGGTTGTGAATAATGATGATTTGGATTGTCAAAAACCGAAAATAACATCCGAGAGAAAATCAATGGTCTCAATAATTTCTCTCCAATTTGGCTGAGAATGATGAAAGTGGATAGTGAATTTGGCTGAGAATGATGAAAGTGGATAGTTAAATCGGTGAGACCGGTGGTAGTGCTTTATAAAAGTGGATAGCCAAAATTAAAAAAAAATGTGACTCTTAGCTATTTTGGTCAAGTAAAATTTGGTAAGGTCGCTAGGAATGCTCTTGGTTGTTGTAACAATGGTTAGTGGCTTACTGTGGGAGATTGGAACTCTTGCGGTCACTCTTGTTGTAACAATGGTTAGTGGCTTACTGTGGGAGATTGGAACTCTTGCGGTCACTCTGTTCGACTGGATCACCCAAACACTGGCGCAAGAAGTAGGGTGTTTAACATTTTTTTTAAAGTTAGATTGCTTAACTACATATTTAAATTTGGCAGTAAGCTAAATATTTCCTAATTTTTTGAAATTCTGGCGCTTAGCACTCCTCTACTTTAATTTCCCCCTCACAGCAAATAATTAACGAATCCAATTTAATTGCTTATATATGCCATAATTACGATTAAATAATTATGTGCAATTGAAACAGTGATTACCAAGAAGCGTAACTGCGTGAGAATTATTGTAAGCTCCCAACCGGACACAGCTTTAGCATAACTGCGTGAAAATTATTGTAAGCTCCCAACCGGACACAGCTTAAGCATAACTGCGTGAGAATTATTGTACGCTCTCAACCAGACACAGCTTAAGCATGAGGAAATATTCATTGATTTAATATTTTTTTATACAACAAATCCTATAAATTTATTGCCAGGAGGGAAAAGTGATCCAAAAATGATCGAGTATTGGAGAACTAAAAGAAAATAAAGAAAAAGCCAAAATTTTCAGAGATTTAGGTACACAAGTAATCATAAAAGATCACAAGTGATTCAATTAGAACTCCTCCATGTATTACATCTATAAAACACTCTATTTAATTGAAAGTACAGATTGATTACAGCATTAAAATAAAATCAACATCAGGAAATCCAATACTCATGTCATACAGAAAATAGAAAACTGTACTGAGGCAGATACTAACACTTACCCTATAAAAGAAAATTACAGCAAACAAAGAAAAACATTCGACAAGAATTGAAAATCTTGGGTTCGCTCACCAAAATTATGACATCAACAAAAACTATAGCTGAATCCAGATGGGTAATGATAGAAAACTTTAGAAACTAGCAAAATTGATAAGGAAATATAGTGCTGTTATTTAACTCCAATCTCGTTAAATATGCAAGAGAAGAAGCTGATGACAACACACACTTTTTGAGTTTTTCAGCCTCTATACCCAGCTTTCCAAGGATTAGAGAATAGTTAAAACTCAATATAATAATAACACTGGTATACAACTTCCTGATCAAATGATATAAATCGTTCCTTAGTAACCTAAACCCTTAATTTAAACCAAACTTCGACCTATAGTTAAACAACCAGTCTACTACTACCATTAAGTGGTAACTCTCCTAAATACTAGGACTGAAAATTTAATTACCATAATCTTGTCTGATCTGATTTTAACATTTTTATAATTTGTTAACATACAACTTACTATAAATTATGACCAACATATGATTCACAGTAACTTCGCCATGTAATTAAAAAAACGTAAGAAAAAAAGGATAACAAGAACCCATAAGCGGAAAAAAAAAAAAAAAAAAAGATTAGTCGTGACCTCAGCTATATCCATTAATTTCATGGAAAATGAAGCTTCCCCAAGTAGGTTCCCCTGTAAAACAGGGCTTGGTTCCACAACACCTCAAAAATATGGATAATATCATCACTGGTAGAATAAACTGAACTGGAATGAATAAAGCATCAAAAAAAGATTTTCAACAGCCTAAAAAATCAAAATAATAAACCATAAGCTAATGCCTCAGAAAAATCCAATAATTTCATATGATAATGAAGCAGCTCCAAGTAGGTTCTCCCTGTAAACAGGAACATGAAGCAACCCCACCTCAAAAACATGGATAATTTCATCAAAGGCAGCTTCACCAAGAACCCCATATAAGCTAATTAGACCAGATTAAAGATAAATGGTAATTCATATATAACATTGGCACTATTGCTAGATTTTTGGGAAAGTTTCAATCAATAAAGATAAACTTCAATAACTTTACAGGGCTCAGAAACTTATATCAGCTCTATCGATCACGAATTTTCTGAAGCAGAACTGGCATTAAGCTGTATATTGATCATCACTGCCTATTTACAAAAACCATTCGAATATCTGACCAATCAAACAAATCTTTGACTACTACAATATATAAATGAAAACCCAAATTATCTATTAAGAAAATGAACTAAAAAAGCTCGAATAATAATACTAAATCATCAATGGTGGCTCATATCAAGAAATTCAACCATTGTTTTCCTTTTTTGCTTCATGGATTTCTCTCAGAAGCGCGGATAATTTCTAATCATCGCCAACACATCAAACAAAGATTGAAAAAGAACAATCAAATTAAGGTAAGAAGAGGCAACAGATTACAGAGACTCAAAAAGGAATGAGAAAAGATGTTGCCGTTGCTTTGACACAGATCAGCCGTTTGAGGTACGAAGGCTGATCAGCAACACTAAACGGCGCAATTTAGCACGAGCAATGGGGCTTTCTTCATCATTGAGATTTCAGAGAAGCCCGGGGTGCACCGTGCAGAGAGAAGAAAACATCAACTGGAAAAAAAAATGCGAGAAGAATTCCTAGATGGGTCTTCTCGAAACCCTAACAGATCAGAAACCCTAACCCTAGCCGAAACGTTCTAAAAGAGCAGAGAGAATGGAGAGATATGAAAGAGGGCTGCTGTTTATATAGACTCTTCAAAACCCTAAAATCCTAACTTTCTCTTCTTCTTTTTCACATGAGAGAGCGGCTTCTGTTTATATAGAGCTACTTTTCAAAACCCTAAAAACACTAGCATCTTTTTTAACCTCGTTCGTTAGAGCTTGGGTCAGCTCTAATTCGGGGCCCATTTATAATCGGGTTGGGGGGCAGGTTCTGTTTTTTTCTTTGTTTTTTTGGTAATAAGGTTTGGGTTGAGAGCAAATGAAATATAGCAGGTTATATCATTATGTGTGGAGAATGGTCAAATATTTTGGTATAGTAAAGTCAATTTTTAGTTACAATTATCAAAAAAACAAAAAAACAAAAACAGTGTGGTATGTGTTTGCTCTCGTATGAGCTCTTTATTCATTAATCCCACCTCGGTTACTGACAGTAGGGATCTTCTCTTTTAAGTACTCCCACCTCACCCCTTTTTTTCTGAGGGGAGTGTGTGATTATAGGCTTGAAGTAGAGATTGTAGGGCGTGTGTGTGTGGTTAATTAAAATTATCAAAAAAAAAAGAGTCAATTTTTAGTTTTGTCACCTAACCTGGCATGAATTCAGGAAGTCCGATTGGGTCGAGTTAGGATTATGAGCAATCACCAAGTTGGGGTTTGAGAATTATTTGTCAAGAAAAAGTAAAAAAAAAGAGACAAAATTTAGAAATAGATTGAAAAATATGCCCCTAAAATATGAAAAAAAATATAAATAAGAATGCTAATTATAAAAATTATATATATATAAGAATGCTAATTATAGGGTTGTGCTGGAGTTCACGCAATGCGTGAACTCCTTAACACTCACGCAAGCAAAAACATCAAAGGTATAAATAGCAGTTATGTAATTAATTAAAACATGAATGTCATTTTCATAAAATCAATTATAGACAATATTTCCTAGTATACCCTTGCTCCTTATATCAATTCCCAAAGATGTCCTTGATTTTAGCTTGCGTGAACTCTCTTAGAGTTCACGCACTATGTGACTTGTATCATTTCCCATATATATATATATCATATAATAGAAAGTAATTCAAAATGTTTTCATAAAACTATGAATAATTCATGTTTAATTCAAAATTTGTGACTTTTTGAAAAAATCACTATTTTCTTTTCAAAAGACATGAATACTTCGTGAATTAAATCGACACTCAGGTATCATTCGAGATTTTTTGAACAAATGGGAGAACTTTATTATAACTATGGTCAAGAGTAATGTTGTGCTCAAAGATCCTCACTTTGGATTGCATTCGGGTTGCTGTTTTTGACCATCCAGTTTGGGCATCGGATGACTCCAACCTAACCCAACCTAGTCAAGTGGACCCCTAACCTTTTTTCTTTCTTTTACCGGTAAAGAGATAACTGTCCCTAACCAAACTTAAGTGCCTAAGAGCATTCTAAACAGCCTCACAAAAATAACCAAAAAGTTATTTTGATGAGCCAAAGTACTAAAAAAAAATGCTTTAAAAGGTTCTTCACCGGCCTCTTCAAAATTCTTCAAAATAACCACTTTCGGTTTGGTGAGTATAGTATAATATAGGACTCACCAAATTTGGTGAGTAATGTACACTCACGGAAGCTAAATATTTCTCTCACTTCCTTTATCGTGGTCTTACACAAATAATAAAATAAAGGCTTCTCTCTCCATTTTTTTTTATTGTGGTCCCACAATAAATAATAAAATAATGTAAGTTTTGGCTATTTTGGTGAGGCTGCTGGGAGTGTTTTAAAAAAGTGGTTAGCCAAAATTGCTCTCGTGTGAATTTTGGCTATTTTGGTGAGTAAAATTTGGTGAGGCTGCTAGGAATGCTCTAAGGGAGCCACTTAGCTACAACTACAACATGGATTCCAATGGCAACGGAAGGGAGCCACTTAGCTACAACATGGTTTCCAATGGCACATGAATGGCACCGGAAGTCTGATACTTACCTCAGGGTTTCCTTCTGAGACCTTCTTTGAATGGTGAGAGTAAGATAAAATGTCACTACCAAGTACCAACACTCTCACCCCAAGGCTCTCCAACAGCGGGAAGCACAGCAGCAGGCAACACATGATACATCATCTCTCTTAACAACCCATGAGAAACAGAATAACCCCACCAGAACATGCAGCTCAACTTCGTTAACCAAACGAGCTTAAAAATCAAGCTTGAGCCTTGAGCTCAGTTCATTTATTAGATAAACAAGCTCAAAATGAACCAAGCTTGAGCTGTTTGTGAGCAGCTCCATTTGTTTCCAGCCCTATCCATGGAATAGTAGTTAAGGGCATTCCCCAGTAGTTGGCAGGTCTGCTGTTCAAATTCCCCCTCTTTGCTCCAGTTTTTTTTTTTTTCTGAACTGACAAGCTCCCTAGGAATTTCCTTTAACACTTAGCATATTTAGAAGTTTAGAATTAAGATGGAGATGCACAGAAAAATTGTTAAATTGGCTCGTAAGATAGAGATCGGGATGGAAAGCTTGAAAGTAATTCAAGCACTATATAAGAAATGAGCAGCGTATCTTTCGTCAGTTAAAGACCACTCATCCAATCAATGGAGGAAAATTTCTGGGTGAGAGGTCACAAGCTACAAGAACAAAGACTTACAACCAGAATCCAGGAAAATGAATCTATGTGATTCATGCCTCTGTTACTAAGCTATCCTCACATCATCGCTACCGTGATGTCTATTTTGCTCTGTTACTCCGAGGATGAAAAGTTAGATTTACACTATATATACACATCTTGCAGTATCATTGATTTATTATCGGAGGTAGATCCTCTGAACCACACTGGTCGGATTTTTCCCTTGCTTTACCCCACCAATTTTTCCCTGTTGAGAAAAAAATTCACATTAATCAGATTAAGCCCAAATGACAGATAATCAATATAGAAGGTCCTTTAAAAAGGACTCAGTGAAGCATATGTAACTGGAAAGAAACCACTAAAAATGAATCAAAACCTATCATGTTTTTACATATGCAGATCAGATAGTGGGGAGGGGGTTCTGAAGCTCTAACAGTATTGTGATTAAGAAGGATTGGGTCCATGACCTCAATCTAATTTTTTTTCTTAATAAAGGGCTGGGAAATCCTGGCAGTTTATCACATTCTTAGTAACATTGGGCATTGCTTTGTTCCTGAGAGGTATAGGGTGCTTGTATTTTTTAAGACCTAATTCTACGGGATCCAAATCATATAATTCATCAATCATGACAATATGTTGAGATATGCTATTCTGTAATGCAATTGTTCTAATGTGTAATATTCTAGAAACTAACAATCTCTTATTTCCAACCAAATATTTAGGACAAAACTGATTTTAGCTAATATTCTAATAGAAAATTTAGCAGATAGTATATTATTGTTTTTTTTTTACATTGTCAAATGTAATAATGTTTCTACAAGGTCAGGTTTAGGAGTCTAATTGTTATACATGGCTATTTTACATTAGATGCCCAAGAGAATGATTGAAAAAAGGCAGCGTGCTAGGATTTCTAAGCATAAGACAACAATAAGACCAGCTATGCTTACTTGGAGAACAATATTGGGCAATTAAGAATCAACATAGTCATATAATTATTGTCGCTCAGATGAAGATGTTGAGTGTAATGAGCGTATCAATTAGAAACAAAACAATAAAGATAAGAAACAAGTGTATTAGAGAGAATCTGTGAGTAGCTTCAACAGGTGATAAAATAAGGGAGAGTTGATTATGATGGTTTGGACACATTCAATGAAAATGATGACATCACATAGAAGTGAGATGGTGTTTATTGAAGCTCTATAAAAAAAAGGCGAGAGAAAAGCCAAAAATGACATTGATGGATATAGTGGAGAAAGATTTGATAGCATATGCTTTAACCAAGGTCATGGCTTTTCATAATATAGAAAGAAGATACTAATGACGATGATAAATTAGATTTATAAGCATCTTTATTCAATCAGGCTGTCCAAAGCTTTCGATTGGATTATTTCATTTTCCAACTCAGGGTTCGAAAACTGGTTAAGTAGACATTGATCTCTTTCTAGTTTTGTAGGGCTGGGCTTATATTTGTTCAAGCTGTTGCTAGATTATTTTCCTTCTATTTATTTGATGTAATAGAGAGAATTTTCAGCTCGATACTTTCTTTAAAATTTAAGAATATTTTCCCATGTCATACATATTGTTAGTGAGCCTAGTATCATATTTATTCTAGATCCAAAGATTATCACAAAAATATGTAAAACTATTACTTCAATGGTATCCGATGACTTGACTGTTTATTTTTTCTTTTATAGGTAATCACACAATGATATAAATATAGAACTTAAAAAGTATAACAATCTAGATCAGATCAAAGGTTCACATAGAATATGAACCAAAGACCTAGCAAAGAAAAAAGGAACTACAAAGCATATTATAATATAAAAAAACCACTATATATGAAGATGAATACGCCACACTGAAGCCTATCTAGCAGCCCCTCATCCTAGCAAGATGAAAACGCTACTTGACTGTCTTCAATCAAATCTAAACGAATTATAAGGATAAGAGCCCAAGTAATCAACAGATCACATCAGTACCTTTGGGCCAGACAACCTTGTTGTGACATCCTTAGATTGTACATCATGGGTTGTGGCTTTCCAACGCCGAACCGTGGCTCTAACAGCATTCTCTTTGCCGCAGGTTCTCTGAGCAGGAACCATGCTTCCTATTGCATTTACTTTGCCAGTGCATGCCACTATATTGGACCTGCTGGCCCCCACTCTCCCAGTTTTTACAGCAACATTCAGGGGATCTTGTACATTGATAGTACGCAACGCTAAAGCCTTTCTACCAACAGTCTGATGAAGAACCTGCAGCATTAATTTAAACTTCAGATTAATCTATTATGCTTCTGTTGTCTTGATTGAACTTTTGCAGCTTCTCACCTTTGATTTTGATGCTTCCTGGTAGGCAGATTTTGTGGCGAGGGCGTCTTTACCTCCCCTTCTAGACTTAGAAGTCATGTCCTGAGCATGAACAGTAGATTTCTTGGACACATTTTCAGCATTTTCTTTGTGCTTACCAGCTTGATCTAGTCTCACAACATTCCTACTCTCCGGGGTTCTGTCATTGGTTAGTGTTGCTGTTAGTGTCGTGTTCTTGACATCATATCCAGGGTTCATAGAGGACCCCACACTGGACTTGCTTGACGAAGATTTACGACCTTTTAATTGTTTCCCATCTTTGATTTCCACCCTTGATGGTTGCCTCATAACAAAACTTGTTCTAAGACTAAGCCTCATTGCCGACACGAGACCACTTGTTCCAAATGTTCGATGAGATACATCAGAGAAGTTTTGTGGTTGCTGCTGACAACTTTCAGCCTCAATGCTCGCTTTTGAGTTACAGGAGCTTTTTGAATCTCCAAAGCTAGATGTAATATTGGGGGGATTGGGTCCAACGACGCCAGTTGAATTGCTGCTTTCCGTTACATAAATTGCTTTCAATGCCAAAGTGTTTTTTGAATCTCCAAAGCTGGATATAGTTTTGGGGGGATTTTGTCTGATAGTTCCAGTTGAACTGCTTTCACAAACCAATTTTGCTTTTGAACTGGCAGTACTTTTTGAATTTCCAATGCTAGTTTTCGGTTTAAGTTCCTGACTCGATCCTGAATCCACCAATGAAGTTTTACCACCTAAGATCCTGATTGGGTGCTGCTTATTTAATGAAAAAGCATGATTGCCTCTTCCCCATTTTAGGCTCCTGTAATGTTTGCCTCTTGATTTCGAGACCGAGGGTGGGAGCTTGGGAGAAGATGGCCCGAGTAACTCAGAGTTTGAGTTTGCACTTCCCTCACCAGAAAGAGAGAACGCAGAGGTTAATTGGCGGGATGAGCATTGATGGAACCTGATAATTAAGACATGGATTGGTCACTAAGTATTCTATAAAGATTAATTAACAAAAATTCCTAAGCTAATAAAGAAAAAAAATTCTGTGAGAGAGAGATGAAAAGATGCTTACGGATGGGCCACTTGAAACCACAAATCATCACTGCATTGTAACATAAGAACAAGACAATAGGTATCGCAGAAATTGAGTCTGGTTAACTTAATAGAAAGAAACTGTGCAAATTCATACAACAACACAGAACCATCTCTGAAGAAACTCACTTGTCTTGATTCATAGACTTAGCTTCTAGCGTGAGATCCGCCCACATCGGCGCTTCGATTTCTTCCTGTAATATAATTCAGCGGAGAAATTCCTTCAGCATCACCATAATTATCATCAATTGAAAAAGATGACAGAACCTAAATTTTCTTACAATGCCACTGATAAGAAAGAGCAAAAATATCCAGGAAATCAAACTGGACAGAACAAATGGATAATCGGTGGCTAGGAAAGACATCATATATAGCTACCAGGAAAAAAGAGTGGAAAAAAAAAACCAAAAAAAGAAAAAGCAACATCATATCCCAAAACATAGAAACCAGAAATAAAAATGAAGAAAACCTCAAGAAAAACAAAACCCAGATATCAGATTTCAATCAACTTTACAAAGATCCTGAGAAATTCATTCATATATCCAAGCCAAAAAAATAAAACCCCAAATCAACATCAACCCACAAAATAAAAGAAAACGAAACACAAGAAATCAAAATCCAAAATACAACATCAAACACCCAGAGATCATTAAAAATAAAAGCAAAGGGGTTTACCAGAAAACCCCAGTGATCGAAGGGTTCAATGCTTTTTCTCTGAACTCCTCCTCCTCCATTAACGACAAGTCCGCCGCCATTAACGACAGAGGGATGCGCGTTTTTCTTCTTCTTCAAAACCATTTCTTTCTTCTTCGAACTTCTAAAAGATGAACACCTTTCAAGATTCTTCCAATCGAATCGTTGAATCAACGAGATCTGTGCTTGACATGAGTTACTGGGGCTCGAAATCCTCCATTTCTTCTAGGCTTGGGTTTCTGTTGATATAAAAAAACAGAGACAAAATGGGGTGTGTGTACTTTGTAGTATACATGTAGAAGATATGATTCTATGCTCCCGAGATCAATTTAGGTGTAAGATCTATGGTTAATTACAGTACACGTGGTGAATATAGAGAAGTCAAAATGCAGTGAGAATCTGCGTCATGTGGGGCCAGAAAGATGGCCCATTGATAAGATGGTCTGGATGGACCCTTGATTACATGGTACAATTATATTATGATAGGAGAGCGTCACATTGTTTCTTTTGACCGTTGAGAGAATTCAAAGTTCAAGTTCAAAATAGAGAGAAAAAAGGAAACTATATCGTACTTCAAGAATCAGTATAATACAGAGTCAGGTATGCTCGTGTATCATCTAAGCCATCCAACAGACGCCCACATCTGGGGTACTTTCGAGTAGTGAACAGAGTAATGGAAAGGCATGGGATTGTAAATCATCAGTGGAAATGTGGTGGTAAAAACGGGGTGATATTTCAAGGAGGGAGAAGTCAAAAACATGGGAAGAAAATAAAATGACTTATCCCACTTTTATCACCACATGTTGAATGATGTGTGGAAAGAGAGACCATTTATTGGCATCTGCCTAATGGAAATGTACTGTTTGCCAAAACAAAAACAAAAAAAAGGTGTTGTTTGATGGTTTTGCATGATTTAATTTACTTTTTCCTCGTACTCTCTTCTCTTTAATTGCATATTTTATTTGAAGTTTTATTATTATTTTTTTCTCTTTAATTGCACATTATATTTGAAGTCTTATTTTTTTTTATTGGGATAGAGCCATAGTTGAAAACATGTATCTTCCCTTTAATGGAAGACAATAACATGTGTTTTTTCGTAGGAAAAGTGAACTAAAAAGAAAATAGGGTTAGCTTTACCCATCAAAATTTAGGTAACCAGTAGGCCTCGGATTCCCTTTGGCAGATGCCAGAAAAGTAGTCTCAGACTACCACACATTATGTGACATGTGGCGATAAAAATGGAGAAGTCATTTCATTTTCTCCCAAGATTTTGACTTCTTCCCACTTGATATGTCTTCTCATTTTTCTCACAACTTTATTGCCACAAGTTGCATAATGTGTGGAGAAGTCGAAATCATGAGAGACAATGAAATGATTTTTCCGCCTCATGTCGCATACATTGTGGTAGCCCGAGACTTAGGGACGGACCTTCCATTAAGCTATCAAAGCCCGTGCTTTAGGCCCCAAAAAAATGAAGGGCCCAAAGCGTGGGCTTTGATGGCTTTATGAACCTGATTTAGTGAAAAGAAATCCTAAAAAAAGCCCTATTTTATAGCGAGTCCAATTAAAAAAAAAAGGATAAGTACCATTTCATCCCCCTAACTCAAAAAAATCACCAAAACGTGCATGGTTTGAAAAGTTTTACCAATTAGGGTTTGTATTCCAATATTACCCTTACTAGTGTTTAGGCTTTTATATGTATAGTTAAGGGATAAATATGCCAAAAGCATATTAGGTAATAAAAATGAAAGCATGCTTTTTTTGATAAATATTTCAAAAGCATGCCCTTTTAGGTGAAGCGCCCTTAAAAAAAAGTCACATTTAGAATTCTTGCTTTAGGCTTCCAAATGGCTTGGGCCGGTTCTGGTCGTCTTATTTACTTGACGAACATAAGACCGGATCTCACTTATGATGTTAGTGTTGTGAGTCAATTTATGCACTCTCCACGTTGTGAACACCCCATTTTTACACCCCTTAATCCCTTGATTTTATTTGTAATTTTAATTTTAATTTTAATTTTAATTTTAATTTTAATTTTAATTTTAATTTTATTATTTTATTTGAGTGTCGAGGTTCTAGATCCGAGAAAGAGAGAGAGAGAGAAATCATCCCCTTTACCCATTGTTCAAAGCCCCCATGTTTAAAACCTATGAGCCAAAGCCAGAGTCCAACCTTAAAGCCCAAGCCCGGATCCAAAGTAGCCCAAGTTCACCTAAGCTAAATCCTCTAAGGGTTGGAAGCTTAGAGGCTATGGCCCAAACAAGATCCAAAGCCCATATCCTCAAACCCTAATTCCATCCCTATAAATACTCAGTGATGAGGTCAGGTGACCTCATTTTTCCTGTTTCCCTTTTGGTTTTCGGCAGAAAGGAGAGTTCTCTCCTTCCATCAGTTTTTACTCCTTCGGCAACAGCAGCTAAAGCACCCTCTCGCACCTATACCCGACCTCCTTCAACTATCACGGCACCAGCATCTTCACTTGCAAGGATCGGCCAACAGTCCCCTGCAGCAACACGACCATCTCGGCTATAGATCCAAGCCATTACCAGTTCGTCGATCTTCCTCCACCGGGGATTTTTCAGAATTTCTTCGGTGAGTCCCAACTCCCATATATCAAGTACTCGATTCTTCTCTCTAATCCTCTCCTCTTTTCCTTCTTTCTCTTTTGATTTTATTTTTATTTTTTTTATTTTTTTTGTTTTTTGATCTCGACTGTTAGATCTGTACAGGTTCGATCACAGATCTCTGGCCGGATTTACTTGGCTGCGATCCTCTCTCTCTCCTCTCGACTCCGGTCATCTCACTTGCTGAATTCCATTACCGGCGCCAGCAAACATCAGGTTCACAGAAATCAGGCTCCGGCCGTCTTCTCCGATCGTCTTCTCCAATCATTATCTCCGGCGATCTTATTGTTCCGGCGAGTCACAGGTCTATACCCTTTCCGATCCACCTCCTATTTTGAATTCTAGATCTAGATCTAGAACCCTGTATCGCATTCTCTTTTTATTTTTCTTATGTTGTTTTTGTTTTTAGGATCGTCTGGATTTGTGATTTCGTCTTCAGCGGATAGTCCGGCGAGATTCCATCCCTTCGCGGATCCCCATCGCCGGAATCGTTTCTCGTTCTCTTCCGGTGAGCTCCCTGTTTCGCATGGTTATCTTCATGTCAAACCTCCATTCTACCTCTGGTTTTATTTTATTTTGTTTTATTTATCTTGCTTTAGATCTGGAAATTCCAGATCTATGGTAAGTTCTTCACCTGCGACTCATCCGTTTCTTCCTTAGATCTGGATCTGGAACCCGATCCCACTCTATTTTGGTTTCTTATTCTGGTTCGCCTGTTGCAGATCTGTTGAAACTCAACAGCTCCATCGTTTTCTTCAGGCCAGTGCTCTTCGCGTGCTTCAGGTATTCAAAGGGTTTCGGTTATCATCCATGCATATTTCCTTTGGTTTTTAGAGATCTAGATCTGTAGAGTATGATCAATTTCGATCGTCTTTAGCCGATTTTATTTTTATGTATATATATTTTTAATTTTGTTTTTCTGCATCTCATCATACCTTGGTGTTCTTCCTTATACAGAAACAAGCTGATCGGGCTCGGTTTTTTTTTTATTTTATTTTTATTTTTTTATTTTGTTTATTTTATTTTTGTAATCCCTTGTTCTGGGGAGTGTGAGAATATCTTCCGGCTATCTTACTTCGGATCATCAGAGCAGCTCCATCACCTACCATCAGCCCTCGCAGGTATATCTCTACCCCATTTTTTTACTTAATACCTTTCATTTATTGTGGTGTAATATTTTTTTGGATAGTTCAAAGCTTGGGCGGGAGATTTGAATCATTGGAAGCCCCTAGAATCATTTTAAAATTATGGGGCCTATTTCTCGAGGCCTTAGAAAGATAACGGACCAAAGCCAATTGACCATTAGTGGTCAATGGGCCTTAGCCCGTTAACTTTTTTCTTTGAGCCCATTTATTTTGTCGTGAATGTATGTATTATCCATGTATGTGCAATAGGGTTAGGCCACGATTTATTTTCCTATTTTGCCTACATTGGGCACTTAGATAGTTTTCTTTTTTAACCCTAAACAATTAGCCTACCCCGTTAATTAGTCCTACAAAAAAATCAAAAAATATAAAAAAAAAAAGACTAAAATAACTTAAAGGTACTGGTCTATCTTCCCTTGGGACCTAGAGCAGGGTCCGTATTTAAACCATAGCCCCTTTTGGTTTAAGGCCGCTCGATCCGCCCTGCTCTTTGCCTTTAAGATGATTAAAATCATTTAGATTTTATTTTCCTTTTGCCTACCTTGGGCACTTAGGATAGCCTTGACTAGTTAAAACTTGCCAAAATTAAAATACAAAAAAATCAGAAAACACAAAATAACAAAAACGTTTAAAAACCCCTAAAATGCAAAAAAGACTTACCCTAATAAATGAACGCCCCCTAGAGCTCCCCCACGAGCACCTAGCTACGCTGCCATATCCCGGAGTGAGATTCATAAATCTCATTCCACTTCCCCTCCCCAACTCAAACACGAGTTGGAAGTGACCACACTCCGAAACGAGTATAAAAACAGTCACGGATCCCGAACTACTATGAGGGTCTGATTCCGACTAACCGGATAAGTAGGCAGCCCAATCAGGGTTCGACCCCAACCAAAAATAAACTTTTTTACACCCCCTTTTGATCTCGATTAGCAAAATTAATAAATTTTAGGAAATGTTAAGTGATTTTTTTATGTTTGATTTAGACCTAATGAGTAGGTTACCATCATCGGATGGAGGTCCTGGGGTGCCTAACCCCTTCCCCAGGACCTAAAGGGATCTCTCACCTAGACTATTCTGGACCGTAGACCCCCTCATTTGGATTATCTCGGGATCCTACTTCCCCTAAGTAGGTGGCGACTCTCAAAAATAGATTTAGCGTCATTCCTCTACTCTCGGACCTTATCTCGACACTTAGAGTTGAGAGGGGAGGAAAGGCGGTAAATTTATGCGTTCACAGCTTTGGCGACTCTGCTGGGGAAGGAAAAGATCCAACCTGAAAATTAGGTGTAAGTTAAACATTATTAAAATCACTAATTATTTCCTAAAATAATTCTTACTTTTGCTAATTCTTTTTATATTGTGAGTATGTTCTTATTTTTTCTTATGTGCATTCATTACATATTAGTGTAATAACCCTTAAACCCTCTAGTTTGACTTATTACGCCTACAACTGTTTGATAATTATCTTCAGTGCTGGGGCTTAACAGTCATGGTTTAGCTGTATCACCCCTGTGGGACGATTATTCTCAGGAAGGGATATAGACTAAACCCACTTGCGCCAATCGGCCCATTTTTGGGAGTCGCATATACGGCCAAGTGTCCCCCAACCACCTTAGGAACACCTTGCATTACCCCAGCATATGTATATAGTAGAGATATTGTGGGTATGTTTTTATTCTCTCTTATGTGCATATCATATTCATTGCATAATAGTATAATAACCCTTAAACCCTTTAGTTTGACTTATTACGCCTACAACTGTTTGATGATTATCTTCAGTGCTGGGGCTTAACAGTCATGGTTTAGCTGTATCACCCCTGTGGGACGATTATTCTCAGGAAGGGATATAGACTAAACCCACTTGCGCCAATCGGCCCATTTTTGGGAGTCGCATATACGGCCAAGTGTCCCCCAACCACCTTAGGAACACCTTGCATTACCCCAGCATATGCATATAGTTTAGGTAGAGATATAGTCTATAAGCATCTGTTTAGGAAGGTTTCCCCTAATCCTACTTTTGCTTATAGCCTATACCCGCCCTACCTTTTGATTGAACATGAAGGTACCCCTGTGTACCCCTATGTTCATTTAAAAAAAAAAGGGGCCTGTGTGAGCCATTGTTGAATAAACTCCTAACCCATCTTTAGACTTACATATGGGGTTCAAAAACCCAGATTCTGCTGGATATCCATATCCATGTTTTATCTTAAATCCATTGGGCCTTGGTTTCCAATAACCCAACTTAGTAGGTAGACCCCTATCTGCCTACCCCATTGGTTTACATATGTCAAGGATCACCCATTTTAATAAAACAATTGGTGAAAGAAAATCAAAAAAAAATCATCAAAAAAAAATCAAAATCAAAACTCAATCAAAGCAAAAACAGAATAATTGAAAAAAAAAGAAAAAAAAGATGAAGTTAAAATTTGAAAACTTAAAACAAAAATTCAAAAAAAAAGAAAGGAAGAAAATTCAAAATTCAAAGAAGAGTAGGTTCACATTCATTTTCCATCATAAACCTATTGGATTTTGTTTTCCAATAACCCAACTTAGTAGGTCGGATCCATGCCCACCTACCCCATTTGGTTTCTTCAAAAAAAAATAATAACAAAAAATTTTCAAAGATTTCAAAAGAAAAAGGGTTGGTGTTTCTGCATCTCATATGCATGTCATCATGTTTACACTTGTATATAGATTTGCACTTACACATATTTTCAGTCAAATGGCAGGCCCATCTAGGATGCCAGAATCAATGAATAGATCAAAACCCAAGATGAATCTGAAACTTACGGCGGCATGTAATAAAGAGCTCACCGAAATAGTAAATGCCCTCACTCCAATGCAAAAGCTATATTGGAGACAGAAGACTCATTTGGGCTACATCTTAGACCTTGTCTTGGTAAAGCCAGATTGGCGTCTCATCACGACAGCCATACGGTGTTGGGATTCTTCAGCCGTGGTTTTCCGTTTCGGAAGAAATGAGATGTGCCCAACTTTAGAAGAAATCTCTTACATTCTTCGGTTGGATTTAACTGACACAGTGATTGTTCCTCGCTACAAGCGATCGTACAAAAGAGAATTATCAGAATTTCTGCGAATTAAACCTTCATTGTTGGAGAACTGTGCCAAGGATTCTTATTCCAGGCTGTCCACAAGTTATCTTTTAAAGAGGTGCAAGCACAACTGGAAACCAGAGGACCAAGCTGTAGATTTACCTGGATTCAACGCCTTTACTTTGGTGGCAGTGTCGCAGTTGGTTTTTCCCAAGAATAGTCGTGAGTATGTAGAGTCAGTACTTGTGGGAATCATTCAAGATGTGTGCAATGGAGGTACTCTTGTTCCAGTCATCTTAGCTGAATTATTCCTAAGCCTTAAACATGCAGCGGACACCGGGAGGAATTTCTTCAATGCAAGCATTTCTTTGCTATTCTTATGGTTAGTGGAGCATATACCATCATTGATCACTGTGCCAGCAAATATCAGTGGGTATTGCAGTTTACCAAAAAAGTTTGCTGAGGTGCAGTCAAGCTTAAAAACCGTAGATGTGGGGGAGTTGTATGAACTCCTCAATAGCCTTTTAGATACTCAAATAATTTGGAAATGCGATTGGCTTAATATGAAGGTTTTACCTCGTTTGGCCACTGTTAAGAGAAGAAGCATAACACTTGCAGGAGTGACTGGGTCATCACCTTACGTACCCATCAGGGTACTTCGCCAGTTCGGTTACCAACAATGTGTACCAGTGTTAGATGACTTATCTCAAGATTATATCCGTTTTTCTGAGTTATCGGAACTCATGGACAGACGTTTTCAGACAGAGTGGCAGTTGTGTAAGTGGAGCAAGTTGCCGGGATATGTGGTATCGACTGGACCACCAACAAAAGAAGGATATGATCTATGGTTGGAAAATCAACAGGTAGTGTCAGAAATGCCTAAGCCGGAAGAACTACCCACACCTGTTTCAGTACCCTCAAAGGGAAGTCTCCCTTTTTCTAAAATGGCGGTCCCTTGGGAAGATAAGTTCATACAAGCTCAACTTAAGATTCTCGAAGACAGGAAGGAATTGAAGAAAGCACAACAGGCGCACCAGCAACAAGAAGCCAAGATGAAGGAGATAGCTAGTGCGAAGGAAGAGCAGTTAGAACAGGCCCAGCTCAAGATTCTCAAGGGCATGAAAGAATTGGAGGGAGCACAACAGTTACTCCAACAAGAGAAGAATGATCTGAAGCGTCGACACCAACTTGCCCATGATGAAGAAAAGCAGTTAGAACAAGCTATGCGAGAGTTCCAGAAAAGAAAGAGAGATGATGCTCGAGACTCCCGTCAGTTTGAAGAACAGTTTTGTTACTATCAAGAGCAGTTGAGCGTCTCCAGGCATAACGCAGAAGTCAAAGCTTTGGAGTTTGATTTCAGAATTCAAAGTGCTTCGGACATGGTTGACAGGCTGGAGAACGAAATTGCATGCCTCCATCAGCAAGTTCTAGATCTTGGGGGCAACCCTTCATCATTTGGTTATGGCTTCCCAGATGGGCCTGTATAGGGTTGGGTCTTTTTCTTTTTTGTCTTCCGTTGTTTTTCTTTATTTTCTTTTGGGTCAGTGTTGTCTTAAAATCACACAAACACTTGCATATATAAAGAAGTGATTTACAACCTTTTGCTGTTAAATCATGCATTCATGTTGAATCGTTACATCTTTCTCAGTGTTGCATGAAACAGCGTATTGTCACTCGTTCTGTATCTCGTGCCCTTGCCCAAGCTGCGATAATAGATCTGGACAGTCCTGAAGTCGCAGACTGGTCATCTCAAAGCTCAGCAGACATGGCTGCTCCCAACAATCGTTTGGATTCAAGTACAGACCAGCTTGTACAAGCACATGACCAGGAGATACTTGGGATGAAGGCCCAATTGGACAATATTCAAGAAACCTTGCAGGCTTTGATGGCTTTACAGCTTAACAAGCCTACTCACCAACCAGAAGCCGGGCCATTTCAATCCGAACAACCCAGAACTTCATTCCAACCAGAAAGTTTTCAACCAGACCCACCCGGAATTGGAACCTTTCGACATCAACCAGACCATTCTGGGTTTAGACCTTTCCAACCGGATCAACCTAGGGTTGAGATTCCTGCTCCAAACTTTACCTTTATTAACCCTCTTCATGATCAGCCGGGTGAGGATGGTGATTTCGACTACACCCGATTTGATGGAAAAACTGGTGAGGCTGTGCATTGCGACCATCATAATCCGAAAATGCCACAGGATTCTGAGTTATTGGTGTCTCTCAAGAGTCAGCAAGAAGAAATTCGTCAGCTGAAAGAGATGATGAAAAAAATGCAAGGGGCATCATCCTCCTCTACAGGGATAACTCTGGATGACTTACTCTTCTCTTCTGATACTTTGGTTCCCTCTGACTTTCGAGTTCCAGAATTCACTAAATACGGGGGCAAAGGATGTCCGAAAGAGCATTTACAGTTGTATGTGGGGGATATGATGGCCTACAGAGATAAACCATCATATCTTATCCAATATTTCCAGAAAAGTTTGAAAGATGCTGCTCTAAGATGGTGGCTTTCAATTGACAAGAAGCGGATTACCAGTTGGCAGGATGTGATTGATCTCTTCATAGATCAGTTTTCTTTTAATTTGGAGGTGCTCCCCCAAAAGAGCGATCTAGAGCAATTGTCTCAGAGGAATAATGAATCGTTTATCGAGTATGCTGCTAGGTGGAGAGAAATGGCATCAAGACTATCAGTGCAGTTATCAAAGGAAGAAATGGCTTCTACCTTTTTGGGAACCCTAAAGCAACCATATTCAACACTGATGATAACTTTGCCGGCCACTGATTTCAAGGTAATCGTCGAAACAGGGGCAAGAATTGAAACAGCTGTAAAAAATGGTACCATACATGCCAGTCTTAGCCATACACTTCCAAGGTCAGGTGCCCCATTTAACAGGAATAATGGGCAAAAGGATACCAGGAAAAGAGAAGAAGTTAATTGGATTGCACCCAGTGCACCCTTGATGTTGCCTGCTCCACCGATTCGACAACCTCCTCAACCTCAAAATCCTCAGCCGGTAAGGCAAAATCAGTATCAACAGGCGCGTCAGCCAGTGAGAAACCCTCAGAGAAATTTCACTCCCTTACCTTACTCTTTAAGCCAGCTTCTGACTTTCCTCCTCAAAAAGGATCTTGTAACTCTGAAGGGGCCGACTCCTCTCATCCCAGTTGAGAAGCAAAATCGAAATTATCATGCAGATCATTATTGTGCATATCATCGAGGCCCGGGTCATGCCACAGATGTATGTTACACTCTTAGACATGATATTCAAGATCTCTTAGAGCAAGGCAAAGTTGAATTCGCCCCTGGGAATACTAGCATCATCCAAGCTCCTCTTCCCCCACATCAAGGGCAGATTAATTTCCTGAGCGGGGACGAGTCTGATGGTAGTATAGTAGAGATTGATGGGTTGTCAGAGACAGATGATGCTATCCGTCCTTCGTACCGAGTCCCTGTTCGAATCTCATATCCTCAGTCTTTGTCATCTCCCGAATCCCCTATTATTCAACCCATCCAAATACCCCACATGTTGCCAGTCCACTCATCTACTATTCAATCCATTCAGCGCCCTATACAAATCCCTTTTATTCCTGTTGAAGAAGAGAGGATCGTTTATACCATCCCTTGCCCTGTTGATTGGCCTACAACCCCAGTTATATCATCTCCACGACCCCTTGGTAAAGGTCCAGTTCAAATTCCATATATTCCAGCACCAATCCATCCCCTCAATCGTTTACCGGCCCCTCCATCTCTCGTTCTAGACAATGAAAACATCACTGCAATAACCAGGTCAGGAAGAGTTTACCAGCAACCAGAAGTTGAACTGCCTAAGTCCAAGGGCAAAGAGCAATGTCTAAGTCCTGAGCAACAAAAAGAAGAAGATGCGGCATTGTTGAAAATTTTGGAGAAAGCAAAAGAATATAATATTGCCCATCAACTTACGAAGCTCCCAGCTCAAATTTCAGTGATGGGATTGCTCTTAACTTCAGAACATCATCGGGAGCAATTGCTTAGGGTGTTTAACAATGCTCATGTCACAAAGGATATAACGCCAGAGCGTTTGGGGCAACTGGTAGGTCAGATTCTGGAACCAAAGACCATTACCTTCAGTGAAGAGGAAATCCCGGACAGTGATAAGGAACATACCAGAGCTCTTTACATCTCAGTGCAGTGCAGGGGTAAAACACTTTCAGCAGTTCTGGTAGATAATGGGTCGGGTTTGAATGTCTGTACATTAACTACTTTGGAAGGTTTGGGAATGGACATCAGTCATGTCAAGAAAAGGCCTATGACAATTAGAGCTTTCGACAATTCAACTCGACAAAATTTGGGAGATGTCGACTTAAACATTTCTATTGGACCATCAGAATTCTTGACAAATTTTCAAGTAGTTAATGTGCCAGCTTCTTTCACTCTTCTTCTTGGAAGGCCGTGGATCCACATGGCCGGAGCCATCCCGTCATCACTTCATCAGAGGATTAAGTTCATTCAAGGTGATCAACTGATTGTGATTCCGACGGAGTCTTTGGCAAATTCCTTTGGGGATGTCCAAGAATTGGGACAAGGGGCAGCTTTTATGACTTATCAGTTTGAGGAGGTTACTTGTATTGCTCAGCTGGAAAGCAAGAAAAACGAATATATACCGGCAGCGGTGAGGATCATGGCTAAAATGAAGTACAAACCTGGTTTGGGTTTGGGCGCCCACCACCAAGGAATGAAGAAACGGTATGTAGCACCTCGCTACACACCTCGTTTCGGAATAGGGTACAAACCAGAGTTGGAAGATTTCTTGGACAAGCTGACAAAAGGAAAATCATCAGTAAAGTCGGTGCCCCCACCTCCCCTATCTGTTACCTTTCCTACCAGTATTCCCAGACCTTCTGATTTTGAAATCTATAAAAACCTTCCTTTTGAGGAAACAGACCCAGAGCCAACTGCCAACCATGCACCCAAATTTCAGTCAAAGGATGATCCTGCAAGGTTTCTTGAAATGTTCGAAGTTGCTCAATTGTTTGAGGAACTCGCTGTTGAAGATGCAGCCCAGATTGATCACACGGCAGAGGAACAAGTGTGCACCCTCTCCAGTGCTTCGCAAGCATCATCCAGTTCTGTTCCACTCATACGAGCCAGTTCTTCTCCTCTCGTATGGTGGACCGATCCCATCACAGTAGAAGCAGCTAGAGGAAGGCAGGGAAAGAAGGTCGGACTAGTCAGACCATGACCCAGTTTCTTTTTTTATTTGTTCTTTTCATCTTTAGGTCAAAAAGAGAAAAACCAAAATTTTATTTTCTAGGCGGCTTTGTTAGTCATTTCAAAATAGTCAATAGTCTTTGCTTTACGCATCTTTGTAAATATTACAAAACATCAGAAAATCAATGAAATTCATTTTCTTTGTCTCAAGACTTGTTTCCTTTTGTATATATATAAAATTTTGGCTCATGATGGTATGACCTAAGTCTCCAAAAAGGCTTAGTGATCTGAAGCCACTAAAAATCTAAAAAAAAAAAAACTCAAATACTAAGACCGAGCTTATTGGTTTGCCAGGGAATTGCCCAGGATAAAGCTAACTCTAATCATGAAATCAATCTTGAACTTTTAGAAGTAGAGTATGACGAAGAGGAAAAAGAGGAACCTCCACAAGAGATCCTCGACCTCCTTGAACAGTATGAAGGGATATGTAAACCTAATGAGGAGGACACCGAGACCATAAATCTCGGATCCGAAGATGATCCTAAGTGTGTGAAGATTGGCACTACAATGAGTCCTGAGCAAAGGAGCGCTATGATTGACTTCCTCAAAAGTTACATTGATGTATTTGCTTGGTCATATGCGGACATGCCCGGCCTTGATCCAGGATTAGTAGTCCACAGATTGCCATTGAACCCAGAGGTAAAACCAGTTAAGCAGAAACTCAGGCGGTTGAGGCCAGAATGGTCTCAGAAGGTCAAAGATGAGATCGAAAAGCAAATAAGCGCAGGATTTCTAGCAGTGGCAACTTACCCAGAATGGCTGGCTAATATCGTACCTGTGCCTAAGAAAGATGGCAAAGTCAGAATGTGCATTGATTATAGAAACTTGAACAAGGCCAGTCCAAAAGATAATTTTCCACTTCCTCACATAGATATCCTTGTCGACAATACAGCTGGACATGAAACCTTATCTTTTATGGATGGGTTCTCAGGATACAATCAGATCAAAATGGCCGAAGAGGATATGGAAAAGACCGCGTTCATTACCCCATGGGGCACCTTCTGTTACAAAGTCATGCCATTTGGGCTCAAGAATGCAGGGGCAACGTATCAAAGAGCAATGACAGCATTATTTCATGATATGATGCACAAGAGTACAGAGGTTTATGTAGACGACATGATTGTCAAATCCCATTGGCTAAAGATCACCCAGAAGATTTGAAGAAGTTATGTGACAGGCTCAGAGTCTTTGGTCTAAGACTAAATCCGGCAAATGTACGTTCGGAACAACGTCAGGAAAACTTCTTGGTTTCATTGTCAGTAAAAGAGGAATTGAAGTCGATCCAGCTAAAGCAAGAGCTATCATCGAGATGCCTGCACCTCAGACAGAAAAGGAAATTCGAGGATTTCTGGGCAGGATTCAGTATATCAGTCGTTTATTGCACAGCTTACTCCGATTTGTGAGCCGATTTTCAAATTGCTTAGAAAGAATGTGCCGACAGTCTGGTCAGATGAATGTCAACAGGCCTTTGATAAGATCAAGCAATATCTTCTCAATCCACCCGTGCTTGTCCCTCCGACACCCGGACGACCACTTTCTAATGTACATCTCCATCCAAAAACTTCTAATGGGTTGTGTGCTAGCTCAGCATGATGAATCAGGCAGAAAGGAACAGGCCATCTATTACATCAGTAAGCGTTTGCATGAATACGAAGAGAAGTACAATGCATTAGAGAGGACTTGTCTAGCATTGGTTTTGGGCTACCCAGCGCTTACGACATTACTTATTGTCCTATCCTGTGATTTTGGTATCAAGAATGGATCCACTCAAGTACTTACTGGAGAGCCTGCTACTTCAGGAAGAACAGCCAGATGGCTCATGATGTTATCAGAATTTGACATCACATACATGGACGCATAAATCAATCAAGGGGCAAGCAATTGCTGATCATTTGGCATATCAACCCATCAGTCCGACTATGTTTCAGTGCATGACCAGTTTCCGGATGAAGCTATTCTAAGTTTAGAACCAGAAGATCCTGATTATATTGGATGGGAGATGTACTTTGATGGAGCTGCGAACCAACATGGGAAGGGGCAGGAGCAGTCTTAATCTCGCCAAGAGGAGCTCATCTTCCTATCTCAGTCAAGCTAAAGTTCAGATGTTCAAATATACTGCAGAATACGAGGCATGTATAGCTGGACTCAGAGAAGCACATTGTATGGCATAGAAGAGATTGATGTTTATGGTGATTCATCACTGGTAATTTGTCAAGCTAATGAGTCATGGGCAATCAAGGAAGAAAAGTTGATTCCGTATCTGGCATGCCTTATGTTTTTATCACTAAGTTCAGAGAATCACTTTTCAATCACAGATGCAGGACGCATAACAGATTTGCCGATGCTCTTGCGACCCTAGCTGCAATGGTTAAATTTCCTAAAGGAAGTCTAATTGGCCTATTGAGATTCAGCAACAAGACCAACCAGCTTATTGCTAGTTATAGAAGATGCGCCCAGATGACAAGCCAGGGTACACAGATATCAAGCAATACTTGGATGACGGCACTTTTCCTCTGAAGCCACCTAAAACAGATCGTCGAGCAATCAGAAGACTCTCTATCAGTTGTTTCTCTCAGGAGGAGTGTTATACAAGAGGTCACCCAATTTGATTTGGTTGAAGATGCCTTGATAAAAAGGAAGCAGCACAAGTGGTTGAAGAGTTCAACGGAGGAGTTGTGGTCCCCACATGAACGGTGTTAATGCTGTCAAGAAGATTCTTAGAGTTGGGGTACTATTGGACTACTATGGAATCCGATTGCTGTCGTCATGTTCAAAATGTCATCAATGCCAGATTTACGCAGACCGAATCAATGCACCGACCTACTACATTGCACAATCTTACTGCACCTTGGCCTTTCTCAGCTTGGGGCATAGATGTCATTGGGCCCATCACGCCGAAAGCATCAAACGGTCTCGGTTTATTCTTGTTGCGATTGATTATTTCACAAAATGGGTTGAAGCGGCTTCTTTTGCTAATGTCACAGCCTCAGTTGTTCGACCGTTTTTCAAGAAAGATATCATTTGCAGATATGGGGTTCCGTATGAGATCGTCACAGATAATGCTCTCAATTTCTGCAACAAAGGTATGACTGAACTCTGCCAGAGATTCAAAATCCAGCATCATAATTCTACACCGTACAGACCTCAAGCCAATGGTGCAGTCGAAGCCGCAAACAAAAATATGAAGCGAATCATCGAGAAAATGGCAATTAGGTACTCTGCCTGGCATGAAATGCTCCCCTACGCACTCATGGCCTACAGAACATCGATTCACACTTCGACTGGTGCGACACCATTCTCCTTAGCATACGGTATGGAAGCTGTCTTGCCTATTGAGGTAGAAATTCCGTCATTACGAGTGCTCATGGAAGCAGAAATTGAAGAATCAGAATGGGCAGAAGCCAGATATGAACAGTTGCATCTGATTGAAGAAAAGCGACTGAAAGCCATAGATCACTCTCAAGCCTATCAGAGGCGTATGGCCAAGGCGTTCAATAAGAAAGTCAAGCCCAGAGATATTGAGGTTGGTGACCTTGTTCTCCGGAAATTGTTGCCAAATCGTCCAGATCCGAGAGGGAAATTTACACCAAACTACGAAGGCCCATACATTGTCAGGGAAAAGTTCTCAGGAGGTGGCCTTCGACTTGGACGTATGGATGATGAGGATCTTCCTGAGCCAATCAACGTAGATAAAGTTAAGAAGTATTATGCCTAGGGTCCTATTTGAGAACTGCTTGTACTCTTAGCTTCTTTGGGACATGATAGGAGGCCGTATTTGGTGCCTACTCTCCCTATAAATCATGTAACACCTACAATATATCAATAAAGTTCGTTAGTTAGCCCTTCGAGCCTAATAACCTCTTTTTCAAAAACCTTTTATCGGGACACCCTGCACTTAGTCTGCTATGAACTACGTCATGACCTGATCCTGAAAAAGGTACGTAGGCAACCTGGAAATCAGGTGCGGTCAAAATTTTCAAACCATTTGGACAAAGCAGCTCCAATTCAACAAAAAAAAAACAAACAAAAAAAAAAATCAAAAAAAAATCCAACAAAAAAGAAAAGAAAAGAAAAAAAAAGAGAATAGAGAGGTTGATTGAAAGAAAAAGAAAAAAAAAACAATAATCAAGAGGTGTTTAAGAAAAGACAGAATTCCGATAAGCAGAAAGGGTGTCCCAAACTTTCAGTCCCCTCAGCCAATGTTTCGTCCCATCTCAAGTCCTCCTAGATCCCTTAGAGACTAAGAGTACAAGCAGTCATCAGAATAGTATCCGAGGTAGAACACTGGCATTCAAGGCAATGAAGGGAGTAAAGCCTCTATATAAAATAAATCGCGGGCATGAGTGAAAACCGGAAACGGCCTCATTGCGCAAAAATCACGCGAACCCCAGCTCTAGTCTTGTGGCTAGGGGCAAAAGAGGGAAAATAATTTGATCAATTTCGCAGGCATGAGTGAAAACCGGAAACGGCCTCATCGCGCAAAAATAATGCGAACCTTGTGACTTGGTCATTCCAAGGGTAAAAAAGGGAAAAAAAGTTGAAAGTGGTCCAAACAGCGAATTTTGACAAAGACCATTTGTGCATCAGTTTTTCAGGCAATCAGTCACTGTAATAAGAGTAGAATCGTACTTCAAATAAATCGCGGGCATGAGTGAAAACCGGAAACGGCCTCATTGCGCAAAAATCACGCGAACCCCAGCTCTAGTCTTGTGACTAGGGGCAAAAGAGGGAAAATCATTTGATCAATTTCGCAGGCATGAGTGAAAACCGAAAACGGCCTCATCGCGCAAAATTATGCAAACCCGTGACTTGGTCATTCCAAGGGCAAAAAAGGGAAAAAAAAAGTTGAAAAACAGTTCAATAGCGAAGTCTGTAGAAGACCATTCGCGCTTGACTTCTCAAGCAAATCAGATTCGTCTCAACAATCCATTTGTTCACAAGACTCTGTGTAGTGCCAATATAGCTCAGGGTGAGACCAAACTTAGTTTTACTTATCCTGAACGATAATGATCAATAAAGTCATGATTTCTTTTGGTCATACTGTACTGTTCGAAAACGCCAAATGTTTTCATGATTTTCAAATGCTACATCCAAAAGGCAATTCCCTTGCAAACTCGAAGGCAAAGTATAGTATTTCACATGATTTCAAAAGCCATTTTTTTTAAAAAAAATAAAATAAAATAAAATTTACAATCCTCAAAAAAAAAAATCTAAATTTTTGTTCAAATTTGGGTCTCATGGTCTGACTAGGGCAGTTTTCTCTCGCTCATGGCAAGCAACGTCTCTTGCGATCGTGGATTAGCAAGGAAACAAGTGAATCTCTAGCAAATTATTTTTTCTCTGCTGTTTGACATCGAAATGTGTTGTCATTCAGTTTGGTTTGGGACCTCGAGATGTGTTGTCGCCAATCAAATGCATCTCTTCTCGGTTGACATCGAAATGTGTTGTCATCCATTTCATCTCCTCTGTTTGACATCGAAATGTGTTGTCATTCAATCTCTTCTCGGTTGACATCGAAATGTGTTGTCATCCATTTCATCTCCTTTGTTTGACATCGAAATGTGTTGTCATCCATTTCATCTCCTTTGTTTGACATCGAAATGTGTTGTCATTCAATCTCTTCTCGGTTGACATCGAAATGTGTTGTCATCCATTTCATCTCTTCTGTTTGACATCGAAATGTGTTGTCATTCAATTTCTTCTGTTTGACATCGAAATGTGTTGTCATTCAATCTCTTCTCGGTTGACATCGAAATGTGTTGTCATCCATTTCATCTCCTTTGTTTGACATCGAAATGTGTTGTCATTCAATCTCTTCTCGGTTGACATCGAAATGTGTTGTCATCCATTTCATCTCCTTTGTTTGACATCGAAATGTGTTGTCATTCAATCTCTTCTCGGTTGACATCGAAATGTGTTGTCATCCATTTCATCTCCTTTGTTTGACATCGAAATGTGTTGTCATTCAATCTCTTCTCGGTTGACATCGAAATGTGTTGTCACCATCATTCATCGAAATGTTTGACATCGAAATGTGTTGTCATTCATTGTTGACATCGAAATGTGTTGTCATTCGATCCTGGTTGACATCGAAATGTGTTGTCACCAATCATTGCAGCATATTTGAGAATCGAATGTGTTGTCACTCCATCAATCATTTTGTTTTCGAGCTCCCTTCAATCCATGTTTCACTTACACTCTTTCCCCAGCAGACCTCCGCAATGAGGCCATAAACTATTACCCATCACTCCATCTTTTTTTTGGCAAGTTTAACTAGGCTTTCCCTTTTTCTTATCTTTGATTTTCACAAGTTTTCACAGGTTTTAGGTGTGTAAAAATGACGGGTTCTTCAGTCTTTGTCGTTCAATTGCTAGCACTCTCAGACAAAGAGGGGCAACTGTGAACACCCCATTTTTACACCCCTTAATCCCTTTATTTTATTTGTAATTTTAATTTTAATTTTATTATTTTATTTGAGTGTCGAGGTTCTAGATCCGAGAAAGAGAGAGAGAGAGAGATCATCCCCTTTACCCATTGTTCAAAGCCCTCAAAAGAGAAACCCCATGTTTAAAACCCATGAGCCAAAGCCAGAGTCCAACCTTAAAGCCCAAGCCCGGATCCAAAGTAGCCCAAGTTCACCTAAGCTAAATCCTCTAAGGGTTGGAAGCTTAGAGGCTATGGCCCAAACAAGATCCAAAACGCCATTCAAAATTGAAGCCCATATCCTCAAACCCTAATTCCATCTATAAATACTCAGTTATGAGGTCAGATGACCTCATTTTTCCTTTTCTCCCTTTTGGTTTTCGGCAGTGAGGGAGTTCTCCCTTCATCAGTTTCTCCTCTCCAGCGGCAACAGCCAGATCCCCACTCGCATCCTCACCCGATCTCCTTCAACTGTCCTTTGCCGGCGTTTTACCATTGCAGGCAACTCTGTTAGCCTTGACCTTATGGATCCAGACCAACACTAGTCCGTAGGTTTTCTTTCTCCGGCGATTTTCAGGTAATATCTCATGGATACCGATTTTTTTTATTTCTTATTTTTTTTATTATTTACTTTTTTCTCAGTTTCACTCTTGCAGAACTAAAGATGTTCATCTTTGGTTTTGGGTTTTCTGTTGGTAGGTTTTCTTCGACGAGTCCTAACTCCCTTCTTTCTCTTTTTGAATTAGATCTGTACAAGTTTTGATCTCAGATCTCTGGCCGGATTTATTTGGTTGCGATCTTTCTTCTTCTCCTCGGCTTCGGTCGTCTCACCTGGTGAACTCCATTACCGGCGCCAGCATCTCCATCCTTGAGAATCGGTGAGCTTTAGATCGACATTATTTTCCCATTCTAATTTCAGATCTAGATCTAGATCCAGATCCAGATCCAGATCCAGATCCAGATCAGATCCAGATCCAGATCCAGATCCAGATCCAGATCCAGAATCCAGATCCAGATCCAGATCCAGATCCAGATCCAGATCCAGATCCAGATCCAGATCCAGATCTAGATCCAGATCCAGATCTAGATCTAGATCTAGAAACTGAGTTTCTCGGTATTTATTCATTGTTTTTTTTGTTTTTTTTTTCAATTCGTGTTGTCCAAGGTTCATAGAAATCAGGCTTCGTCTCTCCGATCATCCTCTCCGCAAGCTTCTCACTTTCAACCTCTCACCCATCTCCGTTCAGTAGATACCCTCGTTTCTCAGGTAACCATTTTTTTTTCCTTTGCTCTTCCTGATTTCCCTCCCATCCCCCGTTCATCCGGATCCGGTCTACAGATCAAGGTATCCCGATCTGAATCTACAGATCCCGGCGCCTGTAATCCCCCATTTGTATTTTAGTATTTTATTTCGTTTTGTTATTGTGTATTTATTTTATTTTATTTTTTTTAATTTTTTTTTGTCTCTGCTATTGTCCTGGGTTTTTCGGATTCCGGTCATCTTCTCCGGCGGCATCACTTCGGCTTCTCCGGCGGCATCACGTCGGGTCCAACAGCAGCAGTAGTTTGTTCCAGCCATGGCTTCAACAGCAATCCGATTTTTTTTTTATTTTTGTTTTTAATTTGTAAATCCTTTGTTGGATTCCCATTCTGTATTCGGATCAACGGAGCAGCCACCACTATCGCCAGTCTCTCATCAACCCTCGCAGGTATATCTCTCCCCTTTTATTTTATTTTATTCTATTTATTTATTTGCCACCCTCTATTTATTGTAGTAATTTTGTTAGATAGGCTCCAATTCATTTTCTACGCCCTGATTTTGTTCAAAATGAAGTTTTAGACTTCCAATTTTGCTCAAAACCAAGACGTAGCAAATGAATACCTCCCCTGGTGCTGTGTTTTTGTTGTTTTTTTTTCAAATGTGAGGAGGGAGTATTGGAGATTTGAATATTTTTGGGCCCTTGGATCGGGCCATATGTTAGTGAGTTGAGGCCCATGAGTCCCTAGAATAATTTTAAATTTATTGGGCCTATTTCTCGAGGCCTTAGAAAGATAGCGGACCAAAGCCAATTGACCATTAATGGTCAATAGGCCTTGGCCCATTAACTTTCTCTTTGGGCCCATTTTTTGTCGTGTATGTATATATTATCCATGTGCGTGCAATAGGAATAGGCCGCGATTTTCTTTTCCTATTTTGCCTACATTGGGCACTTAGATAGTTTTCCTTTTTTAACCCTAAAATAATTGGCCCACCCCGTTAGTTAGCCCTACAAAAAAATAAGAAGAAACAACAAAAAAAATATAAAAGATTAAAATAAATTAAAGGTACTGGTCTATCTTCCCTTGGGACCTAGAGCAGGGTCCGTATTTAAACCATAGCCTCTTTTGGTTAAGGCCGCTCGATCCGCCCTGCTCTTTGCCTTTAAGTTAATTAAGTCATTTAGGCTTTATTTTCCTTTTTGCCTACCTTGGGCATTTAGTTTAGCTCTTGACTAGTTAACTTGCCAGAATTAAAAAAATACAAAAAAATCAAAAAGTACAAAAACAACAAAAAAACATTAAAAAACCCCCAAAATGGACTTACCCTAATAAATGAACGCCCCCTAGAGCTCCCCCACGAGCACCTAGCTACGCTGCCATCTCCCGGAGTGAGATTCATAAATCTCATTCCACTTCCCCTCCCCAACTCAAACACGAGTTGGAAGTGACCACACTCCGAAACGAGTATAAAAACAGTCACGGACCCCGAACTACTACGAGGGTCTGATTCCGACTAACCGGATAAGTAGGCAGCCCAATCAGGGTTCGACCCCAACCAAAATAAACTTTTTTTACACCCCCTTTTTGATTTCGATTAGCAAATTAATAAATTTTAGGAAATGTTAAGTGATTTTTTTTATGTTTGATTTAGACCTAATGAGTAGGTTACCATCATCGGATGGAGGTCCTGGGGTGCCTAACCCCTTCCCCAGGACCTAAAGGGATCTCTTACCTAGACTATTCTGGACCGTAGACCCCCTCATTTGGATTATCTCGGATCCTACTTCCCCTAAGTAGGTGGCGACTCATAAAAATAAGTTTAGCGTCATTCCTTTACTCTCGGACCTTATCTCGACACTTAGAGTTGAGAGGGGAGGAAAGGCGGTAAATTTGGCGTTCACAAAAAGTATTACAAATCTCTTTAAAATCAAACAAGGGTAAAAAGGTCATTCAGAAAAAATTAACATCCGTTGGCTAACTTTTGGATGGAATGGTGGATTTGCAAAACTTTTAAAAGTTAGTGGGCCAAAATACAAAACACAAGGGGATATTACAAATAGCTGAAAAGTTAGGGGTTTTTTTTATTTATAAAAATCCCTAAATTGAACTCTGTAGAGCCCCGAATCTTTATTGCACTAAGTAGTGAATAGGGTGTATAGTGTTCAAGGGTGAACTTGTACAGTAGCAAGCTTTAATTGAATATACGAGGTTGGAATTATGGAGCACATGTTCTAACGGGTCTATATATTACTAAGAAGTGTGTTTTAGGCATAAAAGAGCGTTAGAATTAGATTGGGGAAGTTCAAGTAGTGTAAACAAGGTTTGACAGCAAAACAGGGGATCACCGATCACTCGGAGCCATCCTCCGATCGACCGGTAAGCCACCGATCGATCGGTTATACGCAGATTTTCTTCATTAAGGGTGTTTAAGACTTAACCACCACCCTTTGCCTATAAATAGGCTGGGTTCGTGTCTTAGGGTTTCACAAACCCTCTGTGCCCTATTTTGGAGGATTTTGAAGAAGAGAAGAAGGAGAGGAACTACTTGTTGATCAAGCTTGTGGAAGATCAAGGTTCTTCCACTTCGTTGGCGATTCTCAACCAAGAACTCAAGGTTCTTGCTTGTTCAAGCTTTTGGGAATCAAGGTCTTTGACTTCACCAAGGTAGATACATTCTACTACCAATCTTGCAATCCTACTAGTTATTATATATGATTCTCCTCACTCTATGCTATATGTATATCTCGATTTGATTTGGTGTGGAAAGATGTTATACTATGTTGGATGTAAGCTACTATTATGATGCACTCTAAGTGTTTGATGAAATACCTCTAAGGGATTTTTATGCTTAAATATGATGATTTATCTCATATGCTCATATGCTCGCATGTCTCGCATGAATCGATGTTTTCCATGGATTTCTCAAAGTACAAAAGGTGTTTTCACTAAAATGACTAATAAGGAACGACTCTAAGTAACTCTATGATTTCTCTAAGATCGTTTCACAAGCTCTACGGATCTTACTATGCTCATAAGGAATACTGTGATAAGCTCTAAGATTGTCTCACAAGCTCTACAGATCATAAATGTAACGCTCTAAGATCTCTAAGGTTATGCTCTATGTGCTCTATGGTATCTCCATGTCTCTACGGATCATAATGACTCTAAGTAACTCCATGAACTCACAAGAACTCACAAGGCTATGATTATCGCATGACTCACACGGATATGGTTTTGGTGTCAGATTTTGGATTATATCACATATGCCATACATGATTTCTACGCATTAATATGTGTTAAGGATTTCAAACTCCATGCTTCGTATGCTCTATGTTATATTGCTTTATTGTTATTAGTTTGTATACGCTGAGTATTCCACGCTCAGTCGATATTTGTTGTCATCGGCAGGTGCTCAGGCTCCGTTTGATATATGTGGCACAGAACCATGGTTGGAGGAAGAGTACTTCGACCCAGAGCCTTCCATGGATCATTATCAGGACGATGGTCCTATAGATAGGTGTCGAGACTTCGACTTTTGTTGATCAGACTTAGAACGTTACGAGGTTATTTTATTATGTGAGTGTGGGGTTTGTCCACTCCACTTTTGGGTTTCTCACATGTATATACTTTTGTTGGTTCATACTTGAACTCAGTTATAGGAGTATCGCTTTGCTTCCGCTATGTTTAGTATTTTATTCCGCTATGCATTCTTTATCACTTCCGCTAGATATTTTTGTGTTTCTGACAGGTCTCCACGTGTGCCTTATGTATTATACTGGAGGTATGATACGGCGGTCACGAGTCAATGTATCCCTAACTCCTAGGGGGTATTTTGGGTCGCGACAGACTTGGTATCAAAGCTTAGGCTTTAGGTCACACAAGCTATAGGGATTGGTTTCCCTTGGGCTAAGCGGAAGTAAGTTCTATGAGTTGAACTTCGAACTCAGATGGACTTGTTGTCTTAGACTTGTTACCACGACATAACCGATATCAAGCGAATCCTTCGGTCAGTCTAGGATCTTAGTCTAGGCACTAGTTTAGACTATGTCCCGAGTTTTGTTCCAGAAAGGGTAGATCCCCAACTTAGTCATGATAGGACACTCTAAGTTATACTTATCTGATTATGTGTATACCTTGATGTATACGATATGCGTAATAGCAATTCATGTATATTGAACTGCTATATGAAGTGTGAGGTTGGTATCCAAGTTAGACTAATGCTTTGCCAATTAATCTCAGGATTTGATATCATGAGACGCGGCACTCGGGGTCGAGGTTACCATACTCGGAGGGCTGAGGGTGAAGTTCCGAGGGAAGAAGAACCGTTGTATTTCACGAATGCCATGGACTCCATAGCCGAGACTCTGGCGTTGTTGGCAGCGAGACCTACTCGTACCCCACCGGCTACTGCTGTGCCTACACCGATGCATCACACCGCGGGGCTTGAAGCTTTCCAGAGACTGCGGCCTCTGACATTTTACGGTACTCTGGACCCAATGGTAGCGGAGTCTTGGATTATGCAGTTGGAGAAGACCTTCCGGGCTCTCCGATGTACTGAGGAGCAAAGAGTAGAATGGGCTTCCTTCGTGATGGAAGGTGAAGCCGAACACTGGTGGAGAGCTGCCCAAAGGCAGAGAGATGTTGCAAAGGCAGGAGTGCCCTGGACTTGGGCAGAGTTCTTAGAGACTTTCAGGGAGCAGTACTTTCCCAAGTTTATTTGGGAATAAAAAGCAAGAGATTTTATGCGTTTGGAGCAAGGGTCGATGAGCGTAGCCGAGTATGAGGCTAAGTTCACCGAATTGTCGAGGTTTGCTCTGCACTTGGTTGCTACTGAAGACCTACGGGTCAGGAAGTTTGAAATGGGCTTGAAGGCCTTTATTCGAGACCAGGTGTCCATTCTCCAGGTGGAGTCTTGGAGAGAGATAGTAGGGAAGGTGAAGATCGCCGAGAAGAATGCGGAAGACTTTATGAGAAGAAGAGACAGTGGCCTCGAAAAAAGCATGTCTCGGGGTCAGTCTAGTGGTTCATCGTCCGAGAAGAGGACTAGGACTGCACCATACCAATTCTCCCAACCGATGCAGGCTCAGAAACCTTCTTTTGCGCCTCAGGCACTGTGCCCTACGACATCACAGGCTATGAGGGTTATGCCTTCGGCTTCCTCCGCATCGCAGACTTTTGAGGAATGCGCCATCTGTGGTCGTCGGCACAAGACCGGGGATTGCCACAGGATGTCAGGTGGATGCTTCCACTATGGCGAGATGGGCCACATGATTCGAGATTGCCCACGTAAGCAGTCACAGACTAGACCACAGGGAGTTTGGCCTCCAGGCAGGCAGACTTCAGTACAGGGGTCTTCATCTCAGGCCTCCAGATCCTTGCCGCCCACCCAGCAGCCTCGTCAGGCTAATCAGGGCAAGGTCTTTGCCATGACTGATAGAGACGCACAGGCATCTGATGATGTTGTGCAAGGTACGCGCAAGTTTGATCTTGTCTAAGTTCTAGTGTTAATATGATATATGTTGTACTGCATATGTATTCCATGTAGTGTTTTGTGATGCTTGTATCTATGTTATCTTATATGTTATAACTTGGGTGACTAAAATTCTCAGGTTCGTTGCTAGTGAATGAGTGTTTAGTAAGGGTGTTAATCGATACGGGATCCACTCATTCGTTCGTCTCACCTAGCTTTGCAAAAGGGTTTACATCCGAGCCGAGTAAGCTACCTCGGGAGTTGTCCATTTTGACCCTATTGGGCAAGTCTATAGAGATAGATAAAGTGTATCGGGGCAGTGTTGTGCAGGTTATGCAGCACGAGTTACCAGTAGACCTGATCATTCTGGGATTTCAGGATTGGGATTTCAACATCATCCTAGGTATGGATTGGCTCTCAGCTCACCATGGTCACGTGGCGTGTTTCGAGAAAGTGGTGAATTTTAAACCCGCTGGGTTGAAGCCATTTCATTTCAGAGGACTTCAGAGGAGAGACATTGCTCGCTTTGCGGCTCTCAGTCTCGAGAAGGTAGAAGCACGAGGCTCCACATCCATTCCGGTTGTGTGTGAATATATGGATGTTTTTCCAGAGATCTTATCGGGATTGCCTCCTGATCGGGCAATCGAGTTTGCAATTGAGTTGGCTCCAGGCACGGCGCCGATTTCTAGGGCTCCGTACAGGATGGCCCCTATTGAGCTAAAGGAGTTAAAGGGCCAGTTGGAAGAATTGCAAGGCCTTGGTTTCATTCGGCCAAGTGTCTCACCTTGGGAAGCTCCGGTGCTCTTCGTGAAGAAAAAAGATGGGTCTATGCGTATGTGCATTGACTACCAGCAGTTGAACAAGGTCACGATCAAGAATCGTTATCCATTGCCTCGGATAGATGACTTGTTTGATCAGATGAAGGGTGCGAAGTTCTTTTCCAAGATTGACCTTTGATCTGGTTATCATCAGTTGAAGATCAAGAAGGAAGACATTCTAAAGATAGCGTTTAGGACTCGATACGGCCATTATGAGTTTTTAGTCATGTCTTTTGGGCTGACTAACGCGTCGGCAGCATTTATGGATCTGATGAACCGGGTGTTCAGATCATCTCTTGATCGGTGTGTGATTATGTTTGTAGATGATATCCTTGTGTATTCACAGTCACAGGATGATCACACGAGAGATCTCCGCTTTGTATTGCAGACTCTTCGAGAGCATAGTCTGTATGTTAAGTTGAGTAAGTGCGAGTTTTGGCTGAACAAGGTGTCCTTTCTTGGACATGTAGTGTCTGCTGAAGGTATCTCAGTCGATTCTGCAAAGATTGAGACAGTGATGAATTGGGAAAGGCCGAAGAGTGTTACCGAGGTTCGTAGTTTTCTCGGCCTGGCAAGATACTACAGGAGGTTTGTGGAGGGATTTTCAAGCTTAGATGCTCCGCTTACCTATCTCATGCGGAAGAACACAAAGTTCACTTGGAGTGACAAGTGCGAGTTAAGTTTCTTGGAGTTGAAGAAGAGGCTTACCACAGCTCCTGTCCTCACAGTTCCATCTGGAAGCGGTGTCTTCGAAGTCTATAGTGATGCTTCACTAGTTGGACTTGGATGTGTTTTGATGCAGCATAAACAGGTGGTTGCCTATGCTTCCCGTCAGTTAAAGGAGCATGAGCAAAACTACCCCACTCACGACTTAGAGCTTGCAACCGTCGTGTTTGCACTGAAAATTTGGCGTCACTACCTCTACGGGGAAGAGTTCGTGGTGTTCACGGACCACAAGAGCTTAAAGTATCTCTTTCTCTAGAAGGAGTTGAATATGAGGCAACGATGATGGATGGAGTTCATAAAGGACTACGATTGTTCTATCCAGTACCATCCGGGTAGGGCTAATGTAGTAGCCAATGCTCTTAGTAGGAAACCCTATTGGGTTATGGCTCACTTGAGAGTACAAGAGTGGAAGTTGTTGAATGATATGTGTAACTTAGACACTACTCTCAGGCATGTCACCTACGGGCCAGTGATGTCCAACATTGTGGTTAGGCCACATATTCTGAACCAGATCAAAGAGTTGCAAGATTCGGATGTCGAATTGCTTGCTTACCGAGACAAGTCGGTTAGAAATGGCAGTCAGAAGTTCGCTTTGAATGGTGATGGTGCTATCATGTTCAAAGGCAGGTTGTGCGTTCCAGCCGACACGGTGTTGAAGGGTGAGATTTTGGATGAGGCTCACCGATCCAAGTATACGGTACATCCAGGAGGTACCAAGATGTATCAGAATTTGAAGAAGCACTACTGGTGGCAAAATATGAAGAGGGAAGTCGCCGAGTATGTTGCTAAATGTTTGGTGTGCCAACAGGTGAAAGCTGAGCATCAGAGGCCGGCAGGTCTTTTACAGTCCCTCCCTATTCCGGAATGGAAATGGGAGAATATCTTGATGGATTTCATCGTGGGTTTGCCGCGAACGGCGAAGGGCTCCGATGCTATTTGGGTGATTGTAGACAGATTGACTAAGTCTGCACACTTTATTCCTTATCGGACTACTTTCAATGCGAATCAGTTAGTAGCTTTGTATGTCAAGGAGGTGGTTCGTCTGCATGGTGTGCCAGTTTCTATCGAATCTGATCGAGATCTTAGGTTTACTTCAAGATTCTGGAAAACTTTTCAAGATGCTATGGGTTCTCGTTTGGACTTCAGCACCGCCTTTCATCCTCAAACTGATGGACAGCCTGAACGGGTGAATCAGGTCGTGGAAGATATGCTCTGAGCTTGTATGCTAGACTTTCAGGGTAGTTGGAAGGAACAATTGCCGTTGGTTGAGTTTGCCTACAACAATAGTTACCAGGCAAGCATCCAGATGGCGCCTTTCGAAGCTCTGTATGGTCGCAGTTGCAGATCTCCGCTATACTGGGATGAAGTTGGTGAGAGGAAAGTTCTTAGTCCTGAGTTGATCGAGAGGATGGCAGAAAGGGTCAAAGTTATCTGTGAGCGATTGAAAACCGCTCAGGATAGGCAGAAGAGCTATGCGGATACTTGCCGCAGAGATTTGGAATTCCGAGTTGGAGATCGGGTCTTTGTGAAGATTTCGCCAAGTCGGGGAATCATGTGATTCAGAAAGAAGGGAAAGCTCAGTCCTAGGTACATAGGACTATTTGAGATCATCACGAGGGTTGGTGAGGTTGCTTACAAGGTAGTACTACCGCCTCAAATGGCAGCAATCCATAATGTATTTCACGTCTCTATGCTTAGGAAATACATTTCGGATCCGTCTCACGTCATTGCTCTTGATCCTGTGGAATTTAGAGAGGATCTCATGTTGGTTGAGCAACTAGTTCAGATTTTGGATCGTCGCGATCAAGTATTGCGTACTAAGACTATCCCTTTAGTCCTTGTGAGATGTGGCAGCATCATTCTACGGAAGAGGCTACGTGGGAACGAGAAGCCGATGTGAAGGAGAAGTACCCTCACTTGTTTGAGTGAATCTCTTGTTGGGTTTTGTATGTATTTTTCCCTTCTTATACTTTTGGTATCGTTCTAATTTCGAGGACGAAATTCTTGTAAGGGGGGAGGGATGAATAGCCCCGAATCTTTATTGCACTAAGTAGTGAATAGGGTCTATAGTGTTCAAGGGTGAACTTGTACACTAGCAAGCTTTAATTGAATATACGAGGTTGGAATTATGGAGCACATGTTCTAACGGGTCTATATATTACTAAGAATGTGGTTTTAGGCATAAAAGAGCTTTAGAATTGGATTGGGGAAGTTCAAGTAGTGTAAACAAGGTTTGACAGCAAAACAGGGGATCACCGATCGCTCGGTGCCATCCTCCGATCGACCGATCAACTACCGATCGATCGGTAGCTATCGACTGGTTAACTTTTTGTATGGAAAATTTTTCCAGAGAGGGTGTTTTCAACCGATCTCTCAGTCGAAACCACCGATCGACCGGTAAGCCACCGATCGCTCGATCTGTACCACCGATCGATCGGTTATACGCAGATTTTCTTCATTAAGGGTGTTTCAGACTTTAGCCACCACCCTTTGCCTATAAATAGGCTGGGTGCCTTAGGGTTTCACAAACCCTCTGTGCCCTATTTTGGAGGATTTTGAAGAAGAGAAGCAGGAGAGGAACTACTTGTTGATCAAGCTTGTGGAAGATCAAGGTTCTTCCACTTCGTTGGCGATTCTCAACCAAGAACTCAAGGTTCTTGCTTGTTCAAGCTTTTGGGATCAAGGTCTTTGACTTCACCAAGGTAGATTCATTCTACTACCAATCTTGCAATCCTACTAGTTGTTATATATGATTCTCCTCACTCTATGCTATATGTATATCTCGATTTGATTTGGTGTGGAAAGATGTTATACTATGTTGGATGTAAGCTATTATTATGATGCACTCTAAGTGTTTGATGAAATACCTCTAAGGGATTTTTATGCTTAAATATGATGATTTATCTCATATGCTCATATGCTCGCATGTCTCGCATGAATCGATGTTTTCCACGGATTTCTCAAAGTACAAAAAGGTGTTTTCACTAAAATGACTAATAAGGAAAAACTCTAAGTAACTCTATGATTTCTCTAAGATCGTTTCACAAGCTCTACGGATCATACTATGCTCAAAAGGAACACTGTGATAAGCTCTAAGATCGTCTCACAAGCTCTACAGATCATAAATGTAACGCTCTAACTCTAAGGTTATGCTCTATGGTATCTCCATGTCTCTATGGATCATAATGACTCTAAGTACTCCATGAACTCACAAGAACTCACAAGGCTATGATTATCGCATGACTCACACGGCTATGGTTTTGGTGTCAGATTTTGGATTTATCACATATGCCATACATGATTTCTACGCATTAATATGTTTCAAGGATTTCAAACTCCATGCTTCATATGCTCTATGTTATATTGCTTTATTGTTATTAGTTTGTGTACGCTGAGTATTCCACGCTCAGCCGATATTTGTTATCATCAGCAGGTGCTCGGGCTCCGTTTGATATATGTGATATGGAACCATGGTTGGAGGAAGAGTACTTCGACCCAAAGCCTTCCATGGATCATTATCAGGACAATGGTCCTATAGATAGGTGTCGAGACTTCGAATTTTATTGATTGGACTTAGAACGTTACGAGGTTATTTTGTTATGTGAGTGTGGGGTTTGTCCACTTCACTTTTGGGTTTCTCACATGTATATACTTTTGTTGTTCATACTTGAACTGAGTTATAGGAATATCGCTTTGCTTCCGCTATGTTTAGTATTTTATTCCGCTGTGCATTCTTTATCGCTTCCGCTAGATATGTTTGTGTTTCTAATAGGTCTCCACGTGTGCCTTATGTATTATACTGGAGGTATGATACGGCGATCACGAGTCAATGTATTCCTAACTCCTAGGGGGTATTTTGGGTCGCGAAAAACTCAATATGATACCATTGTGTAAAAGAATTAGAAACCGTCTCCTCTCTTCTCGCAAACTATTGCCTCTTGTTCCAAAATATTAATGCCCTGGACTCTTAAAACACTAAAAGAAAGGAACCTTAAGTTACTGAGTTTAAATTCTAAGAAGTACTATACTTCTCAGCAGAAATGCGGAGCTCCCTATTCTTAGTTTAAAATTGTGACAAACTTGTAATTATGGTTTAAAAAGTGTTATTGAAATTACAGTTATCTCTCTCCTAAATTACAAAAGTGTCATCGCCTTAGGCTAAAAAGTAGAGCTCCGCTTTTCCGTTGTGAAGCAAAGCTCTACTTTCTCCGTTAGTCAGACCCTTTTGAGTGATTTAGTGGGTTTACTGATATTTGCTTCTAAGTGTTTGTTTTTCACGATTATCCTTTGAGAATTATCGAACTGTCCTACGTAAAACTTTTATTTTTACAAATTTGTCTACGTAAGAGTTTCCTCCATTGCATAGAACACACTTTTCTGGTCAAAATTAATATATTTGCATGGTTTAAACACATTTTTGAAAGTCTAGATAATGAGACAATTTTGATGAACTCTCATTACGCGTTTTTATTATTTCAGGAACCATGATTGGATGATTCTCAAGAACCAAAATGCCGCAATCAACCACCTAAGCCCATCATCAAAGACTAATGATTCAAGAGGCTATACCATCTAGAGGCAGGTAAAGTGTGGATTGAGCCGGAAAATCACTATCATAGAACAATGCCTCGGGAGCTGAAGAATCGAATTCCGAGAAAATGGGACAAAATGTTAAAGAACACCATACAAGACATAAGTTGTTAGCTTACTTAGTCGGTGAAGCTCATTGAAATCCTATTAGAGACTAGGGTTCAAAACATTTAGCCTATATTTTGCTCTCTTTTATCTCTAAAATCCTTGAGATATTTTCTCCAGAGAAAGATCTCTAGGATATTCTAGAGATATTTTCTCCAAGATGTGAGTATAGATATTGTGAGACCTAGTTCCTTTTTTGTTCCTTGGAGATCTCATTTTCTTTCAAAACCCTAATCCTCTTCCATTTCCTACTTTCTTTCCTAATTTCTCTCACATCCTAACAACTCACCTTTCAAAAGTGAAACACTAATTTGTCTCTTTCTCTACGAAATCTTAGCCGTCCATCTCATCACACCCTCTTTCTCCCATCTTTCTCTCCAAACCCTAACTATGATCTTATATAACCTACACCATCTCTCCCTCTAAAACCAATGGTTTACACATTTCTCTTTCTCTCTCTCACACCCACTTCTTTTCTCATCCCATATTCTACCATTTTCTCTCATATTCTTTCTCTCTCACCCCACTTTCTATCATCTAACTTCTTCTCTCTCACCTACGGATCTCTATAATTTCTCCATCTCCTTGGTTTCTCTCTCTTTGGTGACATTTGCGAAGAAGGAGAAGAAGAAGAAAGGAGGAGGTAAAGTTATTTACCCTCCCCTTAAGCTTTATTTCGGATGTTGGATGTTCTTATAATGCCCTTTTATTTCAAGCATTGTAAGTACTTTTTTTTAGTTTAATGTTAAATTTCCTTTCATCGTTGTTACTTTATGTTTCTATGTCTCTTATTAATTTGTTTCAAGCTATTTGTTTCATGGTCATTAGTAGATCTTAATCATCTCTCAAACAAAAAAATGTTTTAAAAATACTACTCCACCATCCTCATCTCTCCATCTTTTTATTCTCTTTTATTTTTTTTATTGCACTAACCTAGCTAACCCGAGTGCGGAATTGACATCCGACACGCATCTATGCAACCTTGTGAATTTTGTAGGATTAAAAAGAATCGGATTAAATAAAAATAAATGTTGAAGTAGGGTGATTGTTTTCAACGACCAAAAATCCTTGTTTCATTTACCCTTATGGCACTTTATTTGAGACTTAATTGCTTATGTTGAATTATGTCTCGATAAAAGCATTTGGTTCAACTCATCATAATTAAGTAATTAAGTAATAACTGATTATAGAAAAAACCAATAATTCCACAATCTCTAAGACTATTTCAAAATTGTTTTAAGCATCCAAAATTATATCACAAATGTTTATCACAGTAAGGCATACAAGATCCATTAAGCTTGAAAGATAGATTCTTTAAAAAAAAAATAAAAAAAATGAAATGACCAAAATAACCATTTTAGAAATGAAGAAATAATCGTTTACTAGTAAAATGTCAACCAAATAGAATTATGGTTGTCAGTGCTTATTAAGATTAACGCTTATCACCATAATCACTTATGACACCAATAATCCAAACCAAATGGGTCCTAATTTTGTGTAGTTGATCAAAACTAAGTTTATCTTTTATCTAAAATAAGAGTAAGGTGAGAGAGGATCATGTTGATGCACTCCTTGAATATTTTGAATTTTTTTCCTTTCGCTCTCCTTTTATAATAACAAGATATGGTGTAGACACACATTGCATTACAATCAAATCCAACATGCACAAAAACCCATGGACTGCATCAAACGGTGGAGAAAATCCAATCCACTTGATCACACATCTTTGACATGTCGAACTTCAGAGACATAATACTCTTCCCCCCCCCCCCCCCCCCCCCCCCCCCTCCACACACACACACACACAACAGGCCTAGAATGAAATTTTTTTTGTTTGGGATCAATGATGTCATCTAAGAATGTCTTAAGTCAATTTTCCAGTGTGACAGGATTGTACAAGGCATTGAACAAATTAATAAAATGAAACTTAATAATGGATTCCACCATAGTGCTCTTAGGACAAGAACAATTTGAGTTTCATTTAGTTTTTCAAAAATTCCACCCAATATAACTAAAGCTTTTAACATTGCCCATAATATCCCAATCTTTTTAGTAGAATAAGGCAAGCACATTTCATCTGGTCTTTGTGCTTTTATGGGTCACATTTGAAAGATAGTTACATGAATTTCGTCATTTTTAAGCATGGTAATATATATCATCGAAATCGTTACGAAACAATTATTACAAAAAAGTTGTGGTAATACCCCAATCAATACGAACCACATTACGTTAGATAAAAATTGTTATATAATGTTTGATACTGTATTATATACCATGAGTTTTTGGAAACTTATTCTATCTTACTATCTTTCGAAATTTTCACTTTCTTTCTCTTTTCAAGTCAAATATAACCACTCTATCTTATTTTTTTTAGTTAACAAAATTAGCTCTATGCTATGAATTGATGATTTGAACCTCCACAACTCAATTTTTGAAAAAAAAATGGTTTTTGACTTTTTAATTGAGTAAGATCTCGCAATTTTTCTCAATAAATATTTGTTAATTAATGCATATTAGTATGTTTAAAACATAGATTCATGACTTTCAAATGAAATCAATAAATCTATTATAGTTAGGGTTATCCATTTTTATTTTTATCTCATTATCTGTTACTTGAATTTAATAAATTAGTATGCTCATACATGGTCATTTCACAATTTTATATACCTTGTATTACTAATTCCATAGAATAGTTATTAATAAGGGTGTCGAACCACAAAGGATTACTCTGGTTTCGTTGCCTTTTCTTGAGATTAATTCTAAATTAATGGGTGACAAAAGTTTATTTAAATTGAATTAAACTAAAACAAGAATTAAACTAATGGCTTCTAATTAATTAATCAACTAATAAGTTTTTGTGATCTTTTGGAGAGAAGATTTAGGACGTTTAAATCCACAACTATCCTCATAACTGATCTCGAATTGAATCTATTCAGATCTCTTGAAGTGCAAATATTAAAGTGAGAGTGACGACACATCACCTCTCAACAATCGAGAAAAACACAATGGATCAAATCATAGGCATATCTTATTTTCGGTTAGCATGAGTGATACACATTAAACTAGGGTAGTGAAATCATTTGTCTTCCCTAAGCATAAAATATCTTAGTATTTAATCTCTTGAACAATTAAAACAATTGCATAAAACTCATATTAACACAAGTGATTTCAAACTCAATTTCATAACACCTAAGACAATGATAAAACTCCATTGAAATAGAATTTGATCAATACATCTAGTTGATAAAACAACTCTCCCATTATGGAATCCATGTTTAAAATTGAAAAATCTAAATAAAAATACAGTTTCTTGGCTAGGGTTTCATCTAAACCCTAGAAAGGAGAGTTAGCTCATGGCGAGGGAAGAGAACATCGTCTTCATAGACAAACACGAAGAACTTATAGCTTCACTTTCACTGATCTCCAGAGCTTCTTCTTCTCTTTAAAATCTCAAAATTCTCAACAGAAATTCTCTTAGGGTTGAATGAGGATCAAACCCTCACTTAAATATGCAATAACAGAGTTGGAAAGTATTTAGAACTGTTAAAAATATTATTCACGTAGTTACTATTCACCCTATTTACAATTTTATCACTAAACTTTGAATAATTCTAGAGAGCTAAATTCTTATCGGATTAATCTGAAATTTGAAACATAGCTACTTTAGGTCATCTAAATGTACCCTAAAAGTGTCATAAATTTTGGATGAAGGAAAATGTAGAGCCCCGGACCTTTTTCATGCTTAATACATGACACTTTCGTTGTCATTTTGCCTTTTTAAGAGGTATAATTAATAAATGAGGAAGAATTTGGAAATTTTCAAATGTCAGAATTGTTCCTCTTTGAAGTACGAACACAACGCAAGTTGAATCGTCAAAATCGGACGAACGAGTCAAAAGATATGGCCAAAACAGTTTGGACCTGTAGGAAGTCGTAGCTCGGTTATGCACTAAGGACGTGCTCTGACGTCGTACTCTGATAACGTAGCACAGACAACGTACTCTGATAACATATACTGTGTGCATCCATTGTACAGTTCACCACGGGCACATTGTGCAGCTCACCACGGGCACGTTGTACAACTCACCACGGGCACGCTGTACATAAGACAACGGACAACGTGTTCAGCATTGTCCACAATGGACAACGTGTTTGGTACTATTCACAGCTCAACGAGCTCAGCACTAGGCACAACACAACGGACTACGGGCTCAGCACTATGCACGACACAACGTGACAACGGGTTCGACACCCTTGACAACGGACAACGAGTTGGCACTGTTCACAGCACCACGAGTTGGCACTGTTCACAGCACCACGAGCTGGCACTGTTCACAGCACAACGAGTTCAACACTCGTGTTTTGACAGAAATTTAGTAAGGGTGTTATGGTCTTTTGTCAGTTCACTCTTACCTTAAGAGTTTAACCCGAGCCTTTAGGGCATCATTCGACACTTAGAGAGTTTGAGAGAATAGGAGAAAGGGGAGAAGGCGATTCCAACCTAGGGTTTTCATTTTGGAGAGAAATCAAAGGGTTTTGAAACCCTAGATCAGCTCAAGCCCGTTTCCTTCAAGATTTCGGTTCAGGCATTCGTGGAGCTCGCGATCCAAGCTAGGGCAGCAACTCACAGTCATTTGGAAAGAGGGTTTCTTCCTCACCTCTTCAAGGTCGGTACTTTTTACTACCCTCCTAGTTATAGTTCTTCTTTCCCCCTCTTTTCTTTTGATTTTCTTTCATTTACACATGTGCTATGAGATGATGAATGGTGAATGGAGAATGGTAAATGGTGAATGGTGAATGGAGATGGAATGGGCGATTGGATGCCAATGGTGGTGTGTGATGAACAAATGGGGAAGGGCATTGTTTCAATAATGAACATACATGTATGATTTGAGAAAAACCCATTTAGAAAAGCATGTTGTAGGGTAAATCCATAATGAACACACCATGTTTGATGAAATGCCAAGGTGAATAAAGTGAGCTGTAAATTAGTAAATGCATGCCTAATAAATTCCGAATATTGCTAGGGCCCATGATAGTGTGTTTCCTGCTTTCCCTAAATGCTATGAATATTGAATTGCTCAATTTTTAATGTTATGTGTGTTGTGAAATTACCCAAATGTCATGTTTAAATTTAAATGCAAGTATGTACATGGTTCCCACGAGCATGGCATGCATGGCATGATTTATCGAGGTTTCCAAGAAGATGGATAGAGGTGGGGCATATCCTACGATATGTTTTACCTCGCTTTTCACAAGTAGACAAGAACCACATTCCACGAGGGGTCTCCATTCACTCACAAGTGCATATCATGAAGAAGGGCCTCCCTTCCCTCGCAAGTACATACATATCATGAAGAAGGGTCTCCCTTCCCTCGCAAGTACATACATATCATAAAGAAGGGTCTCCCTTCCCTTGCAAGTGCATTGCATAAACAAGGGCCTCCCTTCCCTCTCAAGGCATCTCTCAAGGCATCTCACAAGTGCATCTCACAAGTTACATGATCACAAGCAAGCATGCATGACATGACACGACATACAAGAATCAAGCAAGCTAGACAAGACAAGCTTTCAAGTACGAAAAGATATTTCAAGTCAAGTCAAGTGCACGATGTTTTCAAGAGGATTTATCGGTTTTCTACGAATTACAAGCATGATTATAAACTGCTTTACTTCCTTGTATGATAGGAATTGTTCCGTTTGACATATATGAATTGCTCCTGATTATGTAGTGCCATTTTTATGCTATAATTGTTGGTTAGTATTTAGTACCCGCTGAGTATTCCATGCTCAGCCGTACTTCTTATGTCGGCAGGTTCTGAGGGAGCCGCTGCTCCATTTGATGTTTGTGTTCCTGGTCCATGGGTGGAAGAGGAGTACGTCGAGGAGCCTTTGGAGGAACCTCCCGTAGAGGGTTATCAATAGATGGTGACTAGATTCTGAGTGGATTAGCTGTGGGTGAGATGAGAGTCAGATTTATGTATTTTGGCGGGCATGTCCGCACTTTCTTTTGGATTCTTTTTGTATAAACTTGGATTGCTTATGTATATACATAGAGGTTTGGTAGACTTCCGCTATACCATGTTAGAGTATGTTTCCGCTGTTTTGTCCTCTATTGTATATGCTCTGTGGGTTTTGCAGGTTGTTTTGTCAAGCAAGTCATGATTAGTCGTCCAAAGTTCACTCTAACTCCTAGGGTGGGTTTTGGGTCGCGACAGAAAATGACCAAAATACCCCTCTATTGATAGAAATGTGGTTTTAACCAATCGATCTGTCAAGGCAAATTTCCGCGAATTTGCTCTCTTTCTCCTCCTTTCTTCAATCTTCACTTGGTTGAAGTTCATATGAGTCTTTAAAGTTTGTAAATCTTCAGTTTTATCTTCATTTTCTTGCATGAACCTGAAATCAATAAAAACACTCAAGTGAAGTAACATAATAGAAAAAGGAAACTCTAAGGAACTAACAAGTTTAGTTTGAGGTGCATAAATGTGCAACAATTAGCACCGATCACAATCCTCAACTTACACATAGCTAGTCCTTGAGCAATATAAAATAAACTAAATTATATCTACATCCCTTTTTGTGAGATCCCCGGTTGCATTTGGTATATGCAACAAGCCTTTTAAGCTCCTAGGTGGCCCTAGTGGACGAGTGAAGTCTCGTGAAGGTTTACAGTGATGATACCCATAAACATCTATACTATCATGTAATTATGCAGTTTTCTCAAGTATGACATAAAAATTTTCAAACAGTGATAGATGCATATTCCAAACTTTTAAAATCATAACACATACAAGATAATCCACCAATTATTAACAAGTTTAAATTCTCGACTCTCCACATTCTCAATTTCACCCAATTTTGAATAATTCAGCTCATTAAAGATTGGTCATAATTTTCTTTGATGTATAATGTGAACTAACAATTGAATCTGTGATCTCAACCTAAGTTCTCAATTGTTATCCCCGTCAACTCGCTTGTCATTAAATTTCTTTCAATTTAAACAAACAATCTACGGCTTAACTTGAAAATTTTCATCTTTTTCTCATTTTTTTGTATATATATATGTGTGTGTGTATGTGTGTGTGTGACTATGCAGAATTTAAGTCCATTAAGCATTCTAGATAACCCGTGCAGCAAGTGTTAGGCCGATGACTCCCAAACCAGAAAGCTTTAGGGCACTAGGTGTCAAGACACCCCTAAGGGCTTATTAACTCGAGTCAAATAGGCTTCAAACTTAAACTAGTCACACTAGGATATATTTCCATTCCAACACTCCTATTGTTTTAGGCGAACACTCTCTGTTTAACGAGATAAGAGGCCTGGTTACTAGGTAGGAAAGTTGGTTTGGTGAATAATTAATCAAATAGTAAAGACTCTTTTTCTTAGGTTATTTTATCCATTCCAAAGCTTACACAATTTAACGCGAAGACTCTTTGTTTAGTGAGGCAAGAGGCCCGATTACTAAGTGCAAACCCGGTCAGGTAACCAATTTTTGTCATAATTTTTTTTCCAATTTAGCCAAGGGTGGTGTTCAATTTATAGGTCATCCAACTTCTTATGAGTTAACAAAAGCACTAATTAATTAGTTTGGTTTCAAACCCCACCAGACAATATGTTAGAGTACTCGAGCATATAATCAAAGTGTACTTATGACTTTCACAATTTTGCAGCATGAGTAGTTCAGTCAATGGTTAAAAACTATGTCTATTTGGGATCATGTGTTCTCAAATTTAAACCTATTAATAAGAATTGGATTACCCTATATGTATCACAATTTTTTTTTTTAATTTAGAATAGTTCAACCATAAATTTAAGTGTTTGCATGTCCTACCCTATTACATGGTTGCACAATCACCAAAACATATATAATAAAAAGAATGAATATTATTTCCCAGCCCCAAAATTTAAAGATTACGTTGTCCGCAATGTGAAAATAGAAGTCAAGCATAAAGAGGGATTAGAACAATAATACTTGTTCTATATAATAGGGTTAGTACATAACAAGAAGTACCCACATAGGATAGATGCAAAGAGTCAATATATATATATATATATATATCAAAGGAAAAGTTTTGCATCAACACTTACAACAGTGAGTAAAATAAGTAATAGAGTGAATCAAGAAAAGTAAAAGAAACAATTAAGGGAAAGTAGTAAACTCCGTACATCAGACTCAAAAATATAAAAATCCTAGACAAGATACTTGAAGCACTTCCTACTGAGGAGGAGGAGGAGGAGGGGGAAACTGACCACAAGGAAACTAAGAATCTGATGCAAAATAAGAACCAGGATGAGGAAACCGATCAGTAGTATAAGGTGGTACACGGGTAAAGGAGGCAGGCTCACCAAATCGATCAATGTGAAAGTCACGCATCAGTTCACGAGTTTCTATTCCTGTAATGACTATCTAGTCAATAAGCTGGAACATTATATCCTCAAACTCTTCATTACACTCCTGGGCCATATATGGACGCTCCTGAAATAGCTCAAAGTCTTGCCAAAACGCTCCCACATACTCCTGAAACTGGTCGTGCCGGCACAAATCCTTATATTGCTCCTGTGAGATGTGATCGTGCGTAGGAGGAGGGGGGCACAGTTCTACACTCAAGGAGGAGGGATCTGAGGAGGTCGTTGGGGCAACTACATCGCCCTGATACTTTTCAACCATTGAGTTCTCCCAAATTGGGGCACTTTCGTGTCCTATTAATTCCGAATACGACATTTGTGATCATCGAGCAGATGAGGTTAGGGAAGGGAAAATACACAAGTCCTTCAAGAATTTAGAATAAGCCAGAATTTGCTTGATTGCATCAAGTAGAGTTAGGTTTATCTTGACTTGTTTGAAGACCTCAATCATGTCTTCCATCTTTGCTCTCTTTTTACCAATGGATGATGGGTTAGTCAAACAAGTAGGATAAGGGGCTTTAGGCATGTAGGGTGCGTTGGGAATGGGAATTGGTGAAGTTGAAGAAGAACTTTGGTCCTTCTTATTAATATCCCCTTCCTCTCCCTCATATTCAGATGGGCCTACAAAGGGCTTTTCTTTCTCGCTTTGATCTTCCCTAACCAAGTTTTCTACTACCTTCCCACTTCTTAAGCTTGTAATGACTTGAACTTCTTCACAATTTGTCTCATTGGCCTAATTTACACCTTTGAGATTACTCACAGGTTGGCTTGGAAGAGCTCCCTCCACTCTCCAATTTATAGCATTAGCTACTTGTCCCATTTGGGACTCAAGCTTTTGAATGGATTGCGAGTGGGAATTAAGCAATTGAGTATTGCTTTCCAAGCTTTTTAGAGGATTCAGTACTTTCTCCTTGAAATATGGGTTCCTTTGAGCAGCAGGGGGAGGAGCTGAGTGTTGAAATTGTTGTTGAGATTGGTAATTAGACTGATTTTGGAAAGGCCATTTATTCGGCCTTTGAGGTTGGGGATAGGTATTCCCTCGTGCTTGGGGCTGCCATGAGAAATTAGGATGATTTCCCCATCCCAGGTTATAGGTATTAGAATAAGGATCATTACCTAGGCGGATATAGGCAGCATTGGCATGCTCTTGGACAAAGTCTGGGAATTGGGCTGCAGAAGGATACTCTTCATGTACATAATGTGTAGGGCTAGAACATATAGGACACAAAGGAAGAGATTGAGGGGGTGTGTAAGAAGATGGCCCTGTAACCATGAGTTGGTATAATTTACGAGAAAATTCATCTACTTTAGATGAGACATCTATAGAAGTGCCCACTTCATAGAGGCCTTTCTTGTGATTCATGGTAGAAGGTTGTCTCTCAGAACAATTATTCGAGACATGATGGAGAGAGTTTTCACTCAGATTTTTAAATAATTCTCATGCTTGAGTCTCATTTTTCATCATAAATGTCTCACCACAAGAGACATCAACCAATTGACAGTTGTATTTAGGCAGTCTATCATAGAAAGATTGGACTAGTTGCCACTTTGAAATTTGATGGTGGGGAAACTTACAGAGAAGATCCTTAAATCTTTCCCAAGTTTCATGAAATTACTCGTCATCAATTAGAGCAAAGCTCGTGATGGTTTGCCTTATAAAATTAAATTTTCCTATCGGATAGAACTTCATGAGAAATTCTTGTTGCAGCTGAGCACATGGTATAATAGAATTCACCTCTAAAGAATTAAGTCAATATTTGACTTTGTCTTTTAAAGAGAATGAAAAGAGGCGTAGTCTTAGGGCATCATCCGAGAAACCTTGCAACTTGAAGGTTGTGCAAATTTTATGGAATTCATCAAACTGTTTATAGGGATCTTCATTGTTAAGTTCATGATAAGATGATATCATCTGAATAATACTAGACTTAATTTCATAGTGGATTGCTGATGTTTCCAACAGTTGGATGCATGAGGGTGATAAAAATGTAGAACGAATAAAATACTCTTTCAAGGATTTCATTAGGTCTTGTTCATCCCCCATTTTAGGAAAAGGGATAGCTTTTAGGTTAACACTAAACCAGGATGAAGCCTTAGCTTCTAGAGTAGATTAAAAATAAGGTTGAAGCCTTCGGAAACCTATTAGTATGCTCTAATTCTGAATCAATGGGAAATAACTCAGGATTACAAGACCTCCTACCGTGCATACACCCTAGAGAAATACTCTCTATTTGACAGACACCAATTTGAAATATCTACTTAAAGAAAATAAATACTTACAAAGCTTTCCTACTTTCCAGAATTTGAGCAAACTTTTGTAGATTTGTAGTTTGAGCAATTTTGTACCTGAAAAACAAAAGTATTCAAAATTAATAAAATAAAAAGAAAAATATTTTTGGAGTTTTGTAAATGATTAATTTAAAGTTAATCTCTCAAATTAAAAAACTAGACCGTTCGAGCAATCCTCGGCAACGACGCTAAAAATTAGTCATTTTACAATTTAATATACCTTGTAATACTAATTCCATAGAGTAGTTACTAGTAAGAGTGTCAAACCACAGAAGACTGTGCTAGTTTTGGTACCTTTTTCTTGAGATTAATTCTAAATTAATGGTTGACAAAAATTGATTTAAATTGAATTAAACTAATGGGTAGCAAAAGTTAATTTATATTGAATTAAACTAATGACTTCTAATTAATTAATCAACTAATGGGTTTTTGTGATCTTTTGGAGAGAAGATCTAGGACGTTTGAATCCACCACTATCCTCATAACTGATCTCGAATTAAATATATTCAGATCTCTTAAAGTGTAAACATTAAAGTGAGAGTGATGACACGTCACCTCTCAACAGATCGAGAAAGATACAAGGGATCAAATATTAGGCATATCTTATCTTCGGTTAGCACGAGTGATATACATTAAATTAGGGTAATGAAATCACTCATCCTTCCTAAGCATAAAATATCTTAGTATTTAATCTCCAAAACAATTAAAATCATTGCATAAAACTCATATTAACAACCACAGAAAATTAACACAAGTGATTTCAATCTTAATTTCATAACACCTAAGACAAGGATAAAACTCCATTGAAATCGAATATGATCAATACATCCAGTTGATAAAGCAACTCTCTCATTATGTAATCAATGTTTACAATTTTTTTTATTTTATATTTTTTTAATAAATAAAGGCCACTCAGGAGGAGATGGGGGTTTGGCAGACCCCTACCTATGTATTAATAAAAAGGAGGACATAAAAACTTACCCCTACAAAAAACTCAAGAACAGAGGGGGGACATAAAACCTTACCCCTACAAAGACTCAAAAACATAGGGGGGGACATAAAACCTAACCCCTAAAAAGATACAAAAGATGGAAGAGGGAATTAAAAACCCCCACCCATTACAAACTAATCAAAATACTCTAATATGACCAAGGCCCACTTTATCCAAAAAGATAAGGGCCCTAAGATTAGGAGAGCTGTCTTGTAAATTTTGAATCAAACTCGAACCCTGAATATCACACCCAAAGTTAGCAAGGAAATCAGCAACTTGGTTTGCTTCTCTGTAAATATGGGTAAAAGACGAGCAAATATTGTTGATTCTTTTAATTCTTTGATTCCAATACCAAGCAGACCAAGGGTGTTGACATTTTCCATTCTATGCATCAATAAGAGTTTTAGAGTCAGATTCTACCTCAATCTGAGGACAGAGTGAGAGGTCATCAAGGAGGGATCTAGTTTCGGAAATATAGCTGGTAGCATGATCATAAAATGAGAAGAAGCTGGCTTACATATCACCATTCTTGGTATCTAATGATTCCTTCTCCACTAGCTAACCCGGGGTTACCTCTAGAGGCTCCATCCACATTAAGCTTTATAATACCTGGAAGAGGCTGAGTCCATTTATAACTAAAATATGATTTCTGACTTGAGGAGAAAGAGACCCAATGCCGAAAAGAGAAATATCCAGTCTTTTTTTAGAGGGAATTTTCCCCAAGTCCACTAGCCAAGCTTTGATTCGAGCAATGATGATGTCTGGAGGCTTTCTTACATTCTTGAATTTTCTCGAACATCTCTCCTTCCAAAATTTTCAAATAATAAAAGAGGGAGTAAATTGTAGATGTCATTGTGATTTCTCTCAGAGACTCTGAACCATCTCTTAAGAAAGTATTGAATTATGTCGTTGGGCTGGAGGACGATGGAACAAAACCTAGCAAAATATCTCCAAATTCTAGCTGCAAAATCGCTTAGATAAAGAAGGTGAGACAATGTTTCAATATTACCAGAATTAAAATAATAACAACGACTGACTAGAGGAATACCTGTTGATTGAATCATGTTATTTGTCGATATAGCATCATACATTACCTTCCACCCAAAGACCTGAATTTTTGTTGGAAGAATAGAATTCCATATATTCCTACTCCAGTCATTACATGTATTATTTATTCTAATAGAATCCCAAGCAAATTTAACTGTAAACTTACCATTCGGACTTGGATTCCAGATAAAAATATCATCGGAATCAGAAGTAAAAAAACCTGCAGCTCTAATGTCTAATTTCAGATGATCAGAAATATGTTTACTAACTAGGAAAAAATCTCAATTACCATTAGAATCAAGCAAGTCTGAAATAAAAGGAAAAGCCTGGGGAGGATAAAGAGCAAAATCAATTAAAGGAACCTCTCCAAACCAACAATCTAACCAGAAATTTATTTTGTTGCCATTACCAATTAAAGCAGTAGATTTATATATCACATCTTTACACAACTGACTAATTTTGATCCAGGTTTTTGAAGCACCAGGATTATAAGAAGCATGCCATTTATGACTAAATTGAAATTTATTCCTGAAAAAATTTGACCAAAGATTATTCGATTGATAAAGGTGCCAAACTTGTTTCATTCTAAGAGCATTAGAAAAGTCATTCATTTTACGAATACCAAGTCCCCCTTCCAACTGGGAAAGGGTACAAGTATTCCAGTTAATCCAATGACGTTTCCTAGCTTCATTCGTATTGTTCCAAAAAGTTTTTGCCATAATTCTATCAATCTGATAAATAATCCCTTTGGGCACATGGATGCCTACAAAGAGATAGGTGGGCATAGAGGCTAAGACATGTTTAATCAAAATTAGACAACCCCCTGATGATAAAAGTTTTGCCTTCCAACTTTCTACCTTAAAAGATATGTTGTCAATAAGAGAGTTAAAGTAGCTCTTTTTAAGGAGGCCTTTATAAAGAGGGACTCTTAGATAAATAAATGGGAATTTTTTCCTTGAAATACCCGCCCAATTAGAAATATTATCTATTCTCATTTTATTCATCTTATCATAACAATAGAAAGAAATTTTATTTCTATTTATTAATTGCCCAAAAGCTTTCTCATATTCTGTAATGAAATCAATTTTTTTTTTAATATTCTGCTTCCTACCATTACAAAAAATGAGGGTGTCATCAGGAAAAAGAATGTGTTAAACAAAATTACCATATCTCCCTAATTTATAAGTATATAAAAGACTCTCAGATATGCTTTTCAAACCCTTACTAAGCACTTCTTTTGCAATAATGAAGATAGTTGGAGATAAAGGATCACCTTGGCGAAGACCCCTCGAACTTTGAAAAAAACCTTAAAGACAACCATTAATAAGAATCGAGAAAGATGGATTAATCGGGCAACCTCGAATCAATCTAATAGAATCCTCTTCAAAACCCATCTTTTGAAGGACAGAGAATATGAAATTCCAATCCATTCTATCATAAGCTTTAGGCATAACATTCCTCCCGGAATTTTTCTATCAATGTCTTGCACCATCTCCTGGGCTATACTAACATTGTTTAGAATAGTTCTTCCTTTAACAAATGCACGTTGCTCATCAGAGATAATACTATGAAGCAATAATCCAATCCGATCAGCCAAAATACGAGATATAATCTTATAAAGAAAATTACAGAGACTAATAGGTTTAAAATCCGAGAAAGATATAAGAGAATTGCATTTAGGAATTAAAGTTATAGCAGTTGCATTTATGGCTCTAGGAATTTCAGCAGTCAAGAAAAAATAATCAATAGCTTGAAATAAGTCCTTCTTAATTATTTCCCAACAAGAGTGAAAAAAATAACCTGAAAAACCATCAGGACTAGGGGCATTGTAGCACTCCGGATATTTTTGACATGTATTAAAGCTTTAAGATCTTTTTCTTGAATTAAAATTTGGATTTCCGAAGTCGGATCTAGTGAAAATCCGGGTTGCTGAACTCCATTTGCAGATCAGTCAATTTTGGGGATTTTCCATCTAAGGCATCATCTTGGGAGAAATTAAGGGTTTGAGAACCCAAGATCGTCCCTAAAGCTTGGATTTCTCAATCCAAGGCTCAAGCACGTGAGGGACACCTCCTCCAAGCTCAACAACGACTCCACGCATGTTTTGGAGGGTTTTCCCTCACCTTTTCAAGGTCGGTACCCTATGCTACCCTCCTAGTCATGTTTTCCCTTTTTCTTACATTCTTCTTTGTTTTCCCAAAATTATGAATATACAATGTGATGAAATGCATGAATGGAGATGGATGTTGGGCGATGGATGCCGTGTGTATGTGATGTGATGAATAAAATGGGAAGGGCATTTCACCAAATAATGAACACACATGGATGATGGATGGATTGGATGGCTCATTAATCAAGAAAAGCATGATTTAAGGCATGAAAATTCTAGGGTTTCATGTTAGTGTGTTACCTTGCTTTCTAGAACGGCATGTGGTAAAGGTAGTGCTTATTTTAATGAATTGTATTCTATAAAATTCAATATGCCATGTTTAATTTCAAGTTATAGCATGTACACGACCTCACAAGCAGGACATATATACACGAGTTAAGCATGGTTATCGGTTTTTTTTTTTAAGAACAAGAGTTTTATTCTCGATTCACAAACACCATGATAAGGCCAAACGTAAGGGTTGGTAATTAGAGGTAGGGCATATCTCAAGATATGTTTTGCCTCGCTTTTGACAAGAACATGAACACGACAAGAACAAGCAAGCAAGATGTTAGTGCGCCTCCAAGCATACATGCTTACTTTATTGCATTTTTTCAAAAGAGGGGGTTTACACTTCCCTCCTTTCAAGTTGAATTGTCATATCTCAAAAGATGAGGTTTAAACCACCCTCCCTTCAAGTTGTTTAAGGGCACTAATATCCCAAGTGCATGAGCATGTTTAAATTCCAAGCAAGCATGAGCATTTTCATTTCATGGCATGACATGCATGACACGACAAGACAAGAACAAGAACACCTACAAGCATGCATGATTACAAGATTGTATTTTCGCAAAAGAAGAGTTTATACTTCCCTCCCTTCAAGTTGAATATTCTATCTCTCAAAAGAGGGGGTTTACACCACCCTCCCTTCAAGTTGTTCGATGACAAGTATGACAAGATAAGACAAGTAAGACAGAACATGACAAGACACGTTTTTCAAGCACGAAAAGAGTAGTTTAAGTCAAGTCAAGCACACGATGATTTCAAGAGTTTTTTCAACTTTGATGTGATGCAAGCATGAAATATAAACTGTTTACTTTCCTATCAATTATATGAACTGCTCCTACTTTATTTTGTTGTTATTATGCTATGACTGTTGGATAGTACTTGGTACCCGCTGAGTATTCCATGCTCAGCCGTACTTTTGATGTCGGTAGGTGTTAGTGGAGCGCCCGCTCCTTTTGACATATGTGCTCTCAGTCAATGGGAGGAAGAGGAGTACGTCGATGAGGTCCCTACTGAGGAGCCTCATGTCGATGGTTACTATTAGGTGGTAGATTCTAAGTGAGTGTGGGTGAGAATGAGAGATTATGTACCCATGTATTTTGGCAAGCATGTCCATACCTTTCTTTTTGTTTATACTTTTGTACAAAACTTGGATCTTGTATATACATAGAGGTTTTGGTTAGACTTCTGTTGTGCCATGTTAGTTTGTGCTTCCGCTATTTTGTCCTCTATTGTATCCGCTCCGTATATTTTACAGGATGGTTTGTCAAGCATGTCATGTAGGTCATGATAAGTCGTCTAGGATTCACTCTAACTCCTAGGGTGGGTTTTGGGTCGCGACAGGCACTATCTGTAGTCATGCTAAAGATAACCGTTTTGATTTCTTCTTAAAAGGGGGAAGTAGATATAGAGATATTGTTTTCTTCCGAAATAATGCAAGGAATATGATGTAAAATATTATTATCATGAGTAGCATTATCAGAAGAGAGCAATTTTTAGAAAAAATTTACCGCTTCATTACCTATATCATCCTGCGAGTCTAGCCAATTGCCTTAATCATCTTGGATCCTAGAAATATAGTTACGACCCGTTCTAGATTTTGTAACCATGTGGAAAAACTTCGTATTTTTATTCCATTCTTTAAGCCATTGAATTCTAGATTTCTGTCTCAAAAAATTTCTTCATAAAGAAGAACAGTCGTTAATTCATCTTTAAGAAAAGACAAAGAAGAATTTTTCACATCGTCCTAAGATCTTTGAATATCCTCTTCCAATTTAGAAATTTTTCTTTCAAGAGAGTTAATTTTTAGAAAAATGTTACCAAAGACATCTCTATTCCATATTTTTATGTAAATTTTAAGCATTTTCATCTTAAGGAAGAAAGAGATAAGAGGATTAGCCAGAGTAGGATGCCCCCAAGATTCAGAAACTAATCTAAAAAATTCCGGATGTTTAGTCCACATTTGCTGGAACTTAAAGGAAGAGGGTCTTCTGGTTTGAGTATTACTAAACTCTAATAAAATGGGAGAATGATCTGAGGCAACTCTAGATAGATGTTTGACTAAAGAGGTATTGAAATTATTGTTCCATTGAAATTATTGTTCCAATCAAGGTTAAATAGAATGCGATCTAAACAAGCATAAATACGATGGATACCTTCCTGATTGTTGCACCACATAAATTTATTACCTGCAAATCCCATATCCATGAAACCTAACTCATTGATCATATTATTAAAGTCTTCCATGGATTCAAGGTTAACATCTTTGCCACCTAATTTTTCGACAGAGGCAGAAATAGCATTGAAATCACCACCTATAAAAACTGGACTTGAAAAAGCAATAAAAGCTTAATAAAGATCTTTCCAAAGGGATAAGTGTTCCATTCTAGTACATTTTGCACATCTTATAATATTAAAATCTACTGAAGAAATATCTACAATAATCATTTGGTCTGTGGATAAAATATAATTAACTTGTAAATGATTTTTCTAGAACAACCAAATTTTGGGATGAGAATGTTGAGCATCCAAATGATAATCCATACCAATAAACTTGCAAACCTCAGAAAGGTTATCAAAGTTTTTTTTTGATTCTATGATAGCTGAAAACACAATATGCTTGGTGGAAATCATCTACTTTAATCTAGTTTTGGAGGTGAGATTACCAATATCCCGAATATTCCAAATCAGAAAATTATTCATTAATAACATTAATGGGGTTGCTTACCAAGGAGAGGATCGCTGATCTAAATCGAGTAATTCTATCATTTGAAGTCATAACTTTACTACCCTTAGATTTATATTTTCTTATTCTATTTTGATAAGATGAGAATAATTCAGAATCTAATAATCTTTTTGAAAAAAATTTCCCCTCCTCCTTGAAAGATTCAATATCTTTTATAAAACAAGGAATAAAAGTCGAGTGATATTCCAAAGTTTGAGAGCTTTCACACAAAATTTTACTTGGATTCAGAAACTTTGTAGGTATAGTATTATCTTTTGAGATGTTTTTCAAAGTTTCCCACATACGATAATGCATATTTTAGTTGGAGATATCATTATATTTCCTATTTTTAATTTCCAAAAGGCTGTTAAATTCTAGGTTATTTGTCATATTGCTATTTCTTATCAAAAGGCCAATGTTTAAGTTATCATCCAACGAATAAATTTTTGAACAATATTGCCTATTCTTGGTTTCCAAAAGGCCTTTAACTTTTGAATTAGTAAGATTATTACTTTTTCTAATCAAAGATCCAACGTTTGAATGATCTTCCACAAGATAAGTTTTAGAAATATTCAAGGGTACTATAGTATGCGTTTGCGCAGTTTTTTTTAATCTCATTCAACTCATATTCAATCTTGTTTGAATCTAAAACTTTGTCAAGTTTATGAGACATTTCATTGGTAAGATTAGAAGAAGAATCATTATCAATCATAATAAAATCTTTAGGATTAGGTGAGAGAGACTTACCTGTTGTAGAGGGCTTGTAACGCCCCAAAATACCCCCTAGGAGTTAGGATACTTTGGCGACGTCACTTACATTTCAAATCATCCTGCAAAGAGTATACAAGGCATGCTAAATAGTGAACTGAAAATTTTCTTTGATGACTTAACTGTATTCCAAGTACAACTGTTTAAGATAATTGATTCTAACTAAAACATTTACAAGTAATCCTTCACCTGAGTTACCAACTCAAGTGATACAATATCCCCAAACATAAAACCCAAAATACATGTCTCTCTCACACAACCCCACCATAGGGCCACATCTCAAAACCCCTCATATCTGGGTGATAATCTGAGCAATCTCCTGCTCTCCACGACCCGCCTCGATCCAAGGAACTGGAGTATGGATATCGTATAGTGTACCTGCCGACATAAATGTATGGCTGAGTATGGAATACTCAGCGAGTACAAGCTACTAGCTAACAATAGTAATAACGAGCATGCAGATTATCCTAAACAGTTAATCAAGAGAATACAGTTTATATTCACCTTACGAGTTCTTGTAAGCATACGAGTTCTTATAATTTTCTTGTGAGCATACGAGTTCTTACAAACTTTCTAGTGAGATTTCTTATGAGCCTTGAGAGCTTTCTTGTGACATTTCTTATGAGCCTTGTGAGATTTCCTGTGAGCTTGTGAGCTTGCTTTCATAGAAATAGATGATAGTGCCCGTACCTGGTCTTAGTACACTAAACATCCTTTCATATTTCTTTATTCTTGCTTGGAGACAGATACTAGTACTCGTACCTGGTCTTAGTATACTGGTATCCTCTCATACTTTCTTAGAAATAGATGTTAATGCCCATACCTGGTCTTAGTACATTAACATCCTTTTATACTTATCTTAGAGACGTATACTAGTGCCCGTACCTGGTCTTAGTACACTAGCATACTTTCATGTACTTGTTAGCTTGTGAACTTGTGAGCCTTGAAAACAGATACTAGCGCTCGTACCTGGTCTTAGTACACTAGTATCCTTCCATATTTCTTGTGAGCTTGTGAGATTCCTACTATGAGTATTTTCTTATTGTCTTATAAGCTTCCATGTAGTTCTTCGTGTGCCCATACTTATGAACTGGACGTACATACTAGTGTTTTGTCTTTCTTATTGTACTTAAGATCTTCTCATTGTCTTGTAGAATTCACTCTTGTCTTGTTCTTATTTCGTGAAATTCACTCTTGTCTTATCTTGGTTTAATTTCATATGATTGTACTTAGAAAACTAGGTTCATGCATGCATACTTTCTTGTGCATAGAGCGATGGTGAACATCGTAGTGACTTGAAGCAATTAAAAGAACATCATATAGCATTTCAACTTTTCCATAAATATACAAGATTTTTAAGGAAACCCATAAAGCATATTACCATAATTTCCAAATTTTGGGGAAAGTCCTTAATCATAATTCCATCATCTTCAGTTCAATTTCATACAAGCATTTAGTCAAACACGTGATTTTCAACATTTTCCTAGGCATTTATTTCATGATTTCTTGGTCAAATACCTTGCATTCAACATTCCTTTAAGCTTTAAACTCATAATTTCTTAGTCTTAGGTTTTCAAGGTCATTCATGAATTTTATCAAACACTTCACATGCAACATTGGTGTAGTCCTTATTTTTACATTTTCCTTAACATGCATTTCATCAACATCTTGGTGTGTGCATTATTCATACATTGCCCATCCACCATTTTCCATCCCACACATTCATCACAACCATAGGGCATCCAATCGCCTCAACCCCCATCTATCCATACATCCACCATCATTATTATTTATCTTATTTATATTTTAGAAAAAATACCATATTTCAAGAAAAATGGAGATACAAGATCAAAATCAACATTTTTAAGAGAGAAAACTAGGTTATTGCAAAGATAGTTAGTAGGGTGTACTAACCTTTGAGGATTAACTCCTATTTTTGAGGAAAACCCTTGAATAAAAACCCCCAAGTTCGATGAAGGAGGATCCCACTTGAGGAGGAAGATCCTAGCTTGAAGATCCAAGCTTGTGGAAGCTTGAGAAGGGAGGATTTGAGCTCCTCTTGATCTTCTCACGAAATCCCCTTTGTGATCGTTTCCTCGTGGCTTAGTTCGTGGTAAAAGACTTGGCTAGCACGATCTTTGCTTCCCCATCTGGTCTTGAGAAGCTTGAAGATTGGATTTGGGGGTTTCCTTGATCTTGAGAGAAACCCCCCTTTTGAAAACCTAAGTTTCCTCCTTTTTCTCTCCAAAAGTCATTCTCTAAGTTTTAGAAATTTTGATCCCCTGAAAATGGGTATATATGGGTGTTTGTGTTGAGGAAAACCCCAAAAAAAACATTTCTGGGCAATCTCGGCCGAGCGGGCTTCAATCTCGCTCGAGCGGGTTGCTCCCGGTACTCAAAAACAGCATTTTGGTCAATCTCGCTCGAGAGAGTTTATCTGCAAAAATGCTATTCGGTATTTTGGCCATAACTTTTGACTCGGAGGTCTGATTTTGGCGATTCAACTTACATTGGATTCATCTTTCGAAGAGGAACAACTTTTATGTTTTATATAACTCCTAATTTTGAGGTTTTCATAGTCTAAATGGGCCCACAAGAGAACTGGTCCAAGACTAACTTCTGAATTTGCAGCAGACCCATCTTCAGTAAATCCACCTTTCACCTAGCTTCGACTCACAATTGGGAAAAGTGATAAACGTGACTATCAAAGAGGGTTTCAATACCTTTCTAATGGATTATGAATCACTCAATTCTGATAAGCGACGCCGACACTAGAGGTCCCACAAGTTGAGGCTTGTTAAGACCTCGCTCATCCTTTAATACTTAGAACCCTTCCTTTTTTATATTTTTAACACCATAAACACCAAGGCGGATTCTCTAGTACCCTTACACACCATAAATCCTATAATCAACTCCTCACATCCTTCACACGCACCTAGGGATCCTTGAACCTCACGAGCCCTGTTTATAGCACTTTTCACAGCACTATTCACTCACAACCCTTTAAGTACTTAAGGTCTTTTATATACCCTTGCTTTTAACCACTTAGAGTATATTTATACTCCCTTTTTGAGACTCAATACACGCACATAAAACCTTCACTTGGCTCACCATACTACCAAGAATAAAACGAAAGGCTTTAGGCCTTTATAAATACCATACAAGGGCACTATTCACTAACACTGTTCATTGTACAGTGAACATGAATTCTGGGGTTCTACATCCTCCCCCCCTTATAGGAATTTCGTCCCCGAAATTAGGACGCAACACGAACAAGCTAGGATAATTTCCCACACTTCATTTAGTCCTTACGATCCTTCGTACCTAGTAACGCTAAACACGTCCACCGGACACTTGAATCCCATGTTGACCAACCTTTGGCTAAGCACACGTTACTTACAACTAAATCAACAATACATAATAGTACACATAGAATATACATAGCATGTTTGTACACATATATAAATATATATCACATACTTTTGACAGTTTATAGATCAGTACTTTGAGTTGAGTGTACCTTGCACAACTGAGCGCATGAACTTAGAAACCTAAGACATGACAAGGGATTTATCAATCTGATGCCGACCAACACCTAACTAGCACTCACTTATTAGCAGGGCGCCCTTGACTAACCACCATCAAGCAAGTACATAAGTCATACGTATTATATAGATAGTAGGTTATATACAAGCAACACATCACACTTTATTGAAATAGGGTATAGTATACACATGAATTAGCTTTAACATACAATTGAGGTTTTTCTACCGTGAGACCCTAAGTTCGGTTGAGATGTCAACCGGATTTTGACTAACAATAATTTGTTTGTCTACATTTAGGAGCAATAACAATTCCTAAGTATAACTTGAATCAAGCTCCTAACTATTCAATGAGCATATATTGCTTATGTAAGCGTATCGTATCTGTCCAAGTATACACGTAATAGTATAATTATACAATTGGTTTTCCTAGCGAAGCTAAGTTCTTCTGCTCATTTTCAGGTATCAAAATTTAATGAGTAGTTTATCCAATTGAGTTATTTGCGCAACTTTTCTTAATCTTGGGGACATGTATGATGCTTCTAAGATCTACATGATGCATGTAGAATGTGTATGATGATTAAAAAATGCATGAAGTGAATGATATGAATGATGCTCATGAGATGTGGGATGCTTATGATGTGTATGAAGTGCATGCCATGAACGATGCTTATGTGATGCATGTTGCTTATGCCATGCATGATACTTATGCAATGCGTGATGCTTAGGCCATGCATGATGCTTATGTAATGCGTGGTGCTCATGATATGCATGAAAGTGCATGATGCTCATGCCATGCGTGATGCTCATGTTATGTATGAGCGTGCATGCTATGTATGAAATGCATGAGGTCCTTAGAGTTTATAATTTTATTCATCATTTTGGACTAAGCATCGGTTCTAGAACGTGCTACAAAATGAACGCGCATCTGTATCAAGAATTTATGGACCAAGCACTGAGTCTAGAACGTGCTGCAGAAATAATGCGCATCTGTATCTAGAAACGTGCATCAGACATTCATATTGGACCGAGCACTGAGTCTAGAACGTGCTGCAGAAATAATGTGCATCTGTATGTAGAAACGTGCATCAGACATCCATGTGCTTGTCCAAAGTTATATCTATTCTTGGAGTTTATAATACATTTATCATTTGGGACTGAGCACTGAGTCTAGGATGTGCTGCAAATAAAGCGCATCTGTACCTAGAAGCGTGCATCAACCATCCCAGAGTTGGAAAAAAAAAATCATTTGATATCCATATATATTCCTACTAGTCGTGGGGTTTCCTGAACTCACATGGACTTATCGTTATATCGTGGTGTGCGACTTATGCTTATTTGTGGTGTAAGACACATTAAGTACAGTTTAACCAATCAATTTACACTGGATACGCATAATAGTATATATCAAAACTTATGTCCCTATTTTCGCAACTACTCTAAATATACTAGACTTGTAAGACCTAAGAGAAACCTATAGCCTCTCCTGGGAAACATATCCTACCTAGATCTAATAACACTATGTATGACAAAGGACCTACTATCCCCTTGTTAACTAACACCTAGGATAGACTCTAACCTGAATATCCTTCAACTTATGATTCTAACTGGGAATTCGTTCATAAAGCATAGATCTTCACTTACTTATAACATATAGTATGCATCCAACACATAACACATAATACCATATAACAATTCAACACATAATAGTCTAGGTATATAAAATTTTTCAATTTTCCTAGCGAAATAGACACTAACTTCGGCTGGAATCAACCTGTTCTGGACCAAGACTAAGTTATTAATCTACACTTCGAATACGACTCCTAAGTAGAACCTAATGCCTTGGTTTACTCATGACATCATTCTCTAAACAACCCTAGAGACCTAATGCCTAAGCTTTGATACCACCTCTGTAACGCCCCAAAATACCTCCTAGGAGTTAGGATACTTTGGCCACATCACTTACATTTCAAATCATCCTGCAAAGAGTATACAAGGCATGCTAAATAGTGAACTGAAAATTTTCTTTGATGACTTAACTGTATTCCAAGTACAACTGTTTACAACAACTAAATAAAAACTAAAACATTTACAAGTAATCCTTCACCTGAGTTACCAACTCAAGTGATACAATATCCCCAAACATAAAACCCAAAATACATGTCTCTCTCACACAACCCCACCATAGGGCCACATCTCAAAACCCCTCATATCTGGGTGACAATCCGAGCAATCTCCTGCTCTCCACGACCCGCCTCGATCCAAGGAACTGGAGTATAGATATCGTATAGTGTACCTGCCGACATAAATGTATGGCTGAGCATGGAATACTCAGCGAGTATAAGCTACTAGCTAACAATAGTAATCGCGAGCATGCAGATTATCCTAAACAGTTAATCAAGAGAATACAGTTCATATTCACCTTACGAGTTCTTGTAAGCATACGAGTTCTTATAATTTTCTTATGAGCATACGAGTTCTTACAAACTTTCTTGTGAGATTTCTTATGAGCCTTGTGAGCTTTCTTGTGAGATTTCTTACGAGCCTTGTGAGATTTCCTGTGAGCTTGTGAGCTTACTTTCATGGAAACAGATGATAGTGCCCGTACATGGTCTTAGTACACTAAACATCCTTTCGTATTTCTTTATTCTTGCTTGGAGACAGATACTAGTACCCGTACCTGGTCTTAGTATACTGGTATCCTCTCATACTTTCTTGGAAACAGATGTTAATGCCAGTACCTAGTCTTAGTATACTGGTATAATCTCATACTTTCTTGGAAACAGATGTTCATGCCCCTACCTGGTCTTAGTACATTAACATCCTTTCATACTAATCTTAGAGACGTATACTAGTGCCCGTACCTGGTCTTAGTACACTAGCATACTTTCATGTACTTGTGAGCTTGTGAACTTGTGAGCCTTGAAAACAGATACTAGCGCTCGTACCTGGTCTTAGTACACTAGTATCCTTCCATATTTCTTATGAGCTTGTGAGATTCCTCCTATGAGTATTTTCTTATTGTCTTATAAGCTTCCATGTAGTTCTTCGTGTGCCCATACTTATGAACTGGACGTACATACTAGTGTTTTGTCTTTCTTATTGTACTTAAGATCTTCTCATTGTCTTGTAGAATTCACTCTTGACTTCTTTTTATTTCGTGGAATTCACTCTTGTCTTATCTTGGTTTAATTTCATATGATTGTACTTAGAAAACTAGGTTCATGCATGCATACTTTCTTGTGCATAGAGCGATGGTGAACATCGTAGTGACTTGAAGCAATTAAAAGAACATCATATAGCATTTCAACTTTTCCATAAATATACAAGATTTTTAAGGAAACCCATAAAGCATATTACCATAATTACCAAATTTTGGGGAAAGTCCTTAATTATAATTCCATCATCTTAAGTTCAATTTCATACAAGCATTTAGTCAAACACGTGATTTTCAACATTTTCCTAGGCATTTATTTCATGATTTCTTGGTCAAACACCTTGCATTCAACATTGGTGTAGTCCTTATTTTTACATTTTCCTTAACATGCATTTCATCAACATCTTGGTGTGTGCATTATTCATAAATTGCCCATCCACCATTTTCCATCCCACACATTCATCACAACCATAGGGCACCCAATCGCCTCAACCCCCATCTATCCATACATCCACCATCATTATTATTTATCTTGTTTATATTTTAGGGAAAATACCATATTTCAAGAAAAGCGAGATACAAGATCAAAATCAACATTTTTAAGAGAGAAAACTAGGTTATTGCAAAGATAGTTAGTAGGGTGTACTAACCTTTGAGGACTAACTCCTATTTTTGAGGAAAACCCTTGAATAGAAACCCCCAAGTTCGATGGAGGAGGATCCCACTTGAGGAGGAAGATCCTAGCTGGAAGATCCAAGCTTGTGGAAGCTTGAGAAGTGAGGATTTGAGCTCCTCTTGATCTTCTCAAGAAATCCCCTTTGTGATCGTTTCCTCGTGGCTTAGTTCATGGTAAAAGCCTTAGCTAGCACGATCTTTGCTTCGCCATTTGGTCTTGAGAAGCTTGAAGATTGGATTTGGGGGTTTCCTTGATCTTGAGAGAAACCCCCCTTTTGAAAACCTAAGTTTCCTCTTTTTTCTCTCCAAAAGTCATTCTCTAAGTTTTAGAAACTTTGATCCCTTGAAAATGGGGTATATATAGGTGTTTGTGTTGAGGAAAACCTAAAAAAAAACATTTCTGGGCAATCTCGCTCAAGCGGGCTTCAATCTCGCTCGAGCGGGTTGCTCCCGGTACTCAAAAACAGCATTTTGTTCAATCTCGCTCGAGCGGGTTTGAATCTTGCTCGAGCGAGTTTGTCTACAAAAATGCCCTTCGGTATTTTGGCCATAACTTTTGACTCGGTGGTCTGATTTTGATGATTCAACTTACGTTAGATTCTTCTTTCAAAGAGGAACAACTTTTATGTTTCATACAACTCCTAATTTTGAGGTTTTCATAGTCTAAATGGGCCAACAAGCGAACTGGTCCAAGACTAACTTCTGAATTTGCAGTAGACCCATCTTCAGTAAATCCACCTTTTACCTAGCTTCAACTAACAATTGGAAAAAGTGATAAACGTGACTATCGAAGAGGGTTTCGATACCTTTCTAATGGCTTATGAATCACTCAATTCCGATAAGCGACGACGACACTAGAGTTCCCACAAGTTGAGTGTTGTTAAGACCTCACTCATCCTTTAATACTTAGAACCCTTCCTTTTTTATATTTTTAACACCATAAACACCAAGGCGGCTTCTCTAGTACCCTTACACACCATAAATCCTATAATCAACACCTCACATCCTTCACATGCACCTAGGAAACCTTGAACCTCACAAGCACTGTTTATAGCACTTTTCACAGCACTATTCACTCACAACCCTTTAAGTACTTAAGGTATTTTATATACCCTTGCTTTTAACCACTTAGAGTATATTTATACTCCCTTTTTGAGACTCAATACACGCACATAAAACCTTCACTTGGCTCACCATACTACCAAGAATAAAACGAAAGGCTTTAGGCCTTTACAAACACCATACAAGGGCACTATTCACTAACACTGTTCATTGTACAGTGAACATGAATTTTGGGGTTCTACAGGGCTCACCAAAATCAATGGATGGAAAAGGGGAGATTTCAGTACATCTCTCATCTGTAGTCGCAACCCCAAAAATATTATTCTAAGTTTCTGTACTGGGAATTAGATCAGTAGTTGTTCCTTGATTTATAACATGTTGATGGATCGGTATTGATGGATCCAGATCATTCTGATCTCCAACAATAGGTTGAGGCACGAACTGTTTCACCACCCATTGTTTGGTGGTGAGTTTTTGTGACCCCTCTTCAGTGTCCTGTCCCACATCTGATTCCTTACGATCTACTATTTTGGGGTCAAGTAGATCTCCTTTTCATACCTATTGCACAAGATGAATCCTCATGACCAAACTTTTTACAGTGCTTACAATATTTTAATTTTTTTTCATATTCCATTGTTTGCCAGCAACCTTGAGTCCCCAATCCCAACGAAAATCTATCCAGGTTTTGCTTGAGTAGATCAATCTCGATACATATTCTTGCTGCACTCGGCCTAGATATAGATTTTGTAGCTCCATCTATTTTCAGCACTTTCCCAAAAATACTACCAATGGATTGTAGGGCTGATTCATTGAAAAGATGAAGCGGAAGGTTAGGGAAGCAAACCCAGATTGGAACAATAGATGATTCTGTCCCTGAGATAAAGGATGGAGTCCATTTGAAGAATCGAAATAGAAATCCTTTAATGTAGACTACCTCTTTGATCCATATCATAAGAAAATCATCTTCCAAAGAAAACCGAAACGGTAGATGCCTCAAGTCTAGAATTCCTATAGAAAAATCCATTCAAATCCCCTCTGATTTCTTCATATGAGACTTGATTTCATCAAGGGAGGGCCAACTGTAAGAACATTTAGCCACTAGGGATATTGCGTGAGATTTGGCTAAGACAGAACTTTCTTCTTCCGAGAAGAAAATTGCCGGTTCTCACTTGTATGAAGAAGGTTGCTTTAGAGGAATAGAAGCAGAAGGAGGTTTGGATGGGGCTCTGCCTAAGATTTTCGCAAAGGATAAGGGAGGATTGGGTGGCCGGCAAGAGGAGTCTCCCTCCTTGCCGCCGGCAACCCTAGGGTTTTCCATGAAACCCTAGCAATTTTCCACCAAAAAATGCTAACATGCACCTAAAATAGATAGTTTGCTAACTTGCACCTCCAGAGCCAAGACTAACTTGTTGTGTTTTTGATTGAAAGTATTTTGTTGAAAAATCTAAATAAATAAAAAACATATATACAGTTACTTGGCTAGGGTTTTCTCTAAACCCTAGAATGGAGAGTTAGTTCATAGCAAAGGAGGAGAACATCGTCTTTATAAACAAACACACCGATCTCCATAGCTTCTTCTTCTCTTTAAAATTCCAAAATTCATCAAAAACTCTCTAAACTCCCTTAGGGTTGAATGGGGATTAAACCCTCACTTAAATATTGTAGCGCCCCGGAACTTTTCGTACCTAATGAACAATGTTCTCATAGCCAATTGTCCTTTCATGAAGTCCAATTAATAAACAAAGAAGAATTGGAAGATTCTAAAATGCCAGAAATGTTCATTTTCGAATGATGAGTCCAACACAAGTTGAATTGTCAAAATCCGACGAACGTGTCAAAAGTTATTGCTGAAATATCCCAAGAGGTCTGCAAGTGAAAATGATGAAAAACTGTGATTGACGATCGATCGCCACATGGTGACGATCGATCGTCATGAGCCCAGAAACCTGGGCAATCTACTGGAACTAGGACGATCGATCGTCCAAAACTCGACGATCGATCGCCCTGAACCCATAAATTTTATAGCTTTCGGGAAGCTGGACGATCGATCGCCCAACACCGATGATCGATTGTCTGGGGACAGAAATCTGGGCAAGCTTACGGGATCATGGACGATCGATTGTCCCAAGACCGACGATCGATTGTCCCAAGACCGACGATCGATCGTCATCGCGGAACTCTGTTTTTTTTTAAGACACAAAAATAAGGGTTTCAACCCTTGCCTATAAATAGAAAGCATTTGGGGCTTTTAGGGGTTTAACCTAAGCCTAAGAGAGAAGAAAGGAGAGAAATATTGAAGGAAGAGAAGGGAGATTTGGAAGAATCTCCAAGGAGGATTTCATCCAAGAGGCCAGGGTTTGATCTTCCCCAATCAAGCATTCTTCAAGCAAGGGTTCTTCTCTACCATTAGGGTTTCTAATCCAAGGTTTTTCTTCAAGATCAAGCCTTGATCTCAAGGTTAGTACACCCTTCTAGTTGATCTTAGTAATAACCTAGGTTTTTCTTTTAAATAATGATGATTTGAGCTTTTATATTCCAAGTATTATCTTAAACCAAGGATTTTCTTAAAATTTCACAAGAATAATGAAATGTTAAAGGATGTGTGGGATGAATGGGTGTTGAGGCGCTTGGATGCCATATGTTTGTGATGAATGTGTGTGATGAAAATGGTGGAAGGGCATTGTACTAATAATGAATATATCCAAGTGTTGATGAAATGTTGGAACAAGAAAAATATGCATAAATGACTATAACGATATGAACACCACATGTTTGATGAAATGCTTGTATGAGAAGTAGTGTGACTAATCAAGCCTATAACATGCATGAATTATGGGGTTGCTCTATAAGTGGTAAAAATGATCAAATGCTCTCTATATGGCTTACATTCGCACATGACTATCAATAGAAATTGGAAATGCTTATGTGGTCCCTTGAACCATCCATGCTAAGTATATATTCTTGAATTCTCACATGATCGTGGAAATGATCGAAATGCTACATGTTATTTCTTGAATTGTTATATCATGATGATGTCCACGACTTGCCACGCACACACACGCATGCATACATTAACCGGAGTTTTTCTAAAATATATGTATATGAAATTCGCATGCTAAGTGTTTGATAGAATGTATGAATGAGAATCCAATGAATTTAAAGAAGACTATGAAAGCATGATTATGTAGTTTTACTAAAGTGATAATTTTAGATTAAATGCTCCACATGCTTGTTAAATTCCAACATGATTATACAAAGAATAGAAATGCTATATTTTACTTATTGTCCCATGTCAACATAATATCACCAAGGGTCACATACACAAGTACACATGCATGCATGAATCAAGTTTTTATATATAAGAATATGAAAAGAAAATCATAGAACAAGAAGTGTGAATTGTGAAACAAGCATGAATGTCAAGGGTAGGGCATATCCCTAAGATATGTCATACCTGGCTCACAAGAAAACATGACAAGCAAGAATCAAGAAACATGGAAAAATGTTAGTGTACTAAGACCAAGTACGGGCACTAACATCTGTTCCCCAACAAGCATGAAAGGATAGTAGTGTATTAAGATCAGGTACGGGTACTAGTATCTGTTTCCAAGACATGAATAACATGAAAGTATGCTAGTGTATTAAGATCAGGCACGGGCACTAGTGTATGTTTCCAAGACAAGCATGAAAGGGTGTTAATTTACTAAGACTAGGTATGGGCATTAACATCTGTTTCCAACAAGTATGAGAGGATACTAGTATACTAAGACCAGGTACGGGTACTAGTATCTGTCTCCAAGCAAGAATAAAGAAACATAGAAGGATGATAATGAACTAAGACCAGGTACCGGCATTATCATCTGTTCTCATGCAAGCAAGAAAACTCACAACCAAGTCGACAAGAAAACACGCATGATTCTCATGAGACAAGAACCAGACAAGAACCTAGTATGTCCATCAATTTCATAGTTCGGATACTAGCCAACAAAGAATAGCATAATACATGTAAGGAATCCACAAGATGCATGAGATGTATAAGGAACTCACAAGGTAATGGAAAACATGTATGGGTCAAAGCATGAATAGAATGTATGATTTAAAGTATAATGTTCAAGAATTATACAAGTGTTAGTTGTATTAGCTTCCGCACTCTGATTATGTATATGTGAAAATGAATTGTATCATGTATGATATATTATTGTTTTTACATATTATTGTTGTTACTATTGTTAGCTAGTAGCTTGTACTCGCTGAGTATTCCTTACTCAGCCGTACTTTTATGTCGGCAGGTAAATTTTGCGATATATGGACTCCGGGTTCCTTGGATAAAGACGGTTCATGTAAAACAGGAGATTGCTCTGATTGTCACCCAGATATTAGGAGTCTTGTCACGTGGCCAATGGTTGGGATGAGTGAGAAAGAGACAAGTATTTCGGGTTCTTATGTCTGGGAATGTTTGTCTCACTTGAGTTAAGACTCAAGTTAAGGAGTTCATGTTTATGTTGTAAATTCTATTCAATTATTGTAATCAATTGCACTTGGAATATAGTTAAGTCATTAAAGAAATTTTTAGTTCACTATTTTGCATGCCTTGTATACTCTTTGCAAGTTGATTTAAGGTTAAGTCATGTTGCCAAAGTATCCTAACTCCTATGGGCAAATTTGGGGCATGACAAATATGCAATAACAGAGTTGAAAAGTGTTTAGAACTGTTAAAAACATTATTCATATGGTACTATTCACACAATTACTATTTACCCTATTTATAGTTTTACCACTAAACTTTGAATAATTCTAGAAAGCTTAATTCTTATCAGATTAACCTGAAATTTGAAACATATCTACTTTAGGTCATCTAGAATGTACCCTAAAAATGTCATAAATTTTGGATGAAGGAAAACAACCAAAATACCCGTCTATTGATAGAAATGAGGTTTTGGTCAATCGATCCGTCAAGGCAGATTTCTGTGATTTTGCTCACTTTCTCCTCTTTTCTTCAATATTCGCTTGGTTGAAGTTCATACGAGTCTTTAAAGATTGTAAATCTTAAGTTTTGTCTTCATTTTCTCGCATATACCTGAAATCAATGAAAACACCTAAGTGAAATAACATAATGAAAAGAGGGAACTCTAAAGAACTAACAAGTTTAGTTTGAGGTGTATAAATGTGTAACAATTAACATTGATCAATGCATAATATGTATTTAGTGTCCATGCTTTGTCTGTTTATTAAATTTTAATATTTTATCTACAAATTGGTGGAGGCATTATGAGTTTTAAATGTAAAAGTCAAAATCGTTACATTACGACATTACATAAAGGTTTTGGTCAGACCCATAATACAAATCAAAACTGTTATTTAAAACATTGTTTTTAAGTGATTATCAGATTATATAATTCATCTTCTGAAAATTTTGAGCAATTATTATATCCAATATATTCATAATTTGGGAAACCACCGCTTTTTGATCACCAGATCAAATCCAAGATATGTGCGACTTCTGTACTAGTATTTTGCCCCCTGCATGTTGAGTTTGATCAAGTTCCTTTGAGATCTGTCTAGTGAAAGATTGTATATCATCAATAGACTTTTCTAGTTCCTGGATTATTTTCACTGAATAATGGCAACTATGCCAAACTTTAGGTTAGTATCAAGTGAAATAGGCAGACTTGCCTGACATCTTAAGGAATAATGTGGAAAGTACTAAACACACGTTATATTGCTCTTATATCAACAAATGTCGTGAAAGGATTCGTTTGTGACAATTTCACCCTCCTATTGGCCTGTGCGCTATAGCAGGCATTTAGTTAGGCAGAGGAGATTCATGTGCATTCAATTAAGACAGGGCCATGTCTTGGATGTTTTTTGAAGAACACTTTGAGGATGTATGCAGTTTATGGGGGTAGTTCATGCCGTGCAAAAATTGTTTGATGAAAGTCCTTAACCTCATGTTTGGTTGCCGAGAAAATAAATGAAAATATAGAAAAAAATAAAAAATAGACAAAACACTACTAAGAATTGTATTAGAAATCTAAATTTTTTTTTTCTTTTCCATATTTTCATCTATTTTCTTGACAATCAAACATAGGTTAGTTTCATGGACAATGTTGATTGAGAGGCAAATTTAAGAGGAAGTGACGAGTTGCAAAATTAATTTCTAATAAAACTCATATATGAAAGCTACTGTAGAGTATATCAATGTTGTTTCAATAATATCACTACGCAAATTAATTCTAATGACAGTTTGCAAAGAAATCAGATCTGATCTGAAACTGAATATGATTGTCCACCTGATCAAATTTCTACAACTATATTGTTTGGACAACAACCTTTGAATAGTAATTAATCCAATCAACAACGAATAGAATTTGCAAAAAGAATGTCAAATAATCCAAAACAGTAAATTGATTAATGTTGAGCTGACCACTGTCTCTGAAATCGATATTGCCCCCATTGAAAGAATCCTATGGTGCAGTTGGGAAACTGACGCGTGATCTCCAAGATTCAATAGCCACACTATGTTAAGCGTGTACACACAAATAACAACACCCAATAACCCGCCTATTGATGATATTGCCCAAGGACAGGAAGAAAAAACCCACATAAAACCAAATTGATTCAGAAAGATTTGCTATTTTCTTGTGTGAAATAAGAAGAGAAATTGGTCTCTTATATAGGTTATAGACACCTATAAATGGGTCTTTAATTCTATTAAAAATCGGTTGAGATTCTCAATTAGTCTGAACGACGTAAAGCTCCATTAGGAAAGGTAATGTGATCAAAAACTATTTAAGGAAATAAGAATGTGTTAAAAATCAAAACAAGATTAATCACAAAAATCAAATACCCCATGCCCTTTAGAGTAGAGAATGAGACGGTAACTTGTAAGAAAAGAAAAGTCTCCGTGAGACTTGATAGTATACTTCTCACAAAAATAATATCCTCACAACATATTAAGATTAATAAGACGTTTTAGTTTCACTTCAAACATTAAACACAACACTCCAAACTGGGAGATTTGGACTTGATAGAAAAATACACCGGTATATCCACAATAACAAGATGGATTCGTATGTTTTTATTGGGAACACCTTGGTTAATAATTAATGTGGGGATGGTTTCGTAATTTAAAATAGAACTCATTTTGCTAGTGCACGCACCGGGGGGAGGGTGCACCTCCATCGAAGAACCCGTTCCCCTCCTAGAAGTTGGACTGATTATGCTTGGCAACAGGCTGTCCCGACAAAGATTGGAGTCTTTTCCTGGAAGATCCCGAGCGTCGTTAAGAATGGCTTCTAAAAGTAGAACTGTTCCTTACTAGCTGAGGTTAGCGTCATTTACGTCAATTTTTAAGACTTGTGTCTCGAAAAAAATGTTTTTCCCTATTATACCTCTATTTCTAGCCAGAGTTTCATGGTAGTTCTTTAACTTTTTGAAAAAGACATGAGTACCCTTGAAATTAGTACTTAGTTATATGTATTACTAAGTAGGCTATTAAAACACGAGAGCTTATATATTTTAATTTTCTACCAAACAAATTTGATGTATGAAAAAACCTAAAAAATAAATTTAATAAAGTAGCTCTTAATATTAAAAGTAAGAATGCGGTTCTCATACATTTGATTCTATTTAACTTCTAAAAACTTTAAACGAAAAACAGAATTGCGTAGCCAAACGGCCCCAAGATGGTGCAGAGCCTAGAGCCTCCAGCTTGCATATACTTGAGAAGTGAAAAAGACAATGAAAATCATCACGAAAGAAGCCAAGTGTGCTACAAACATGCCATACACTCAATAATACAAACATATCGTGACTTGTATGTGCCATGTTTTTATAATGCTACCAAAGACTCCCTTTTATTTACTGAAATATAGTCTATATACCGCCTTGGTCTTCACTCTTTTTCTCTATTTAGGGCAGCTTTTCCTTGGGATCAAGGTTGGTAGGGCTTCTCCACGTCCTCAAGGGGGCGGAACCAGGCCTTCTGCTCCAACGAAGAACCAGCACCAGCACCAGCACCGTTAGCAGGCGGAGAATTGAAGGTTTCTCGACCGGCGGTTGAGGTTTTCTCGGTGATGGGGCCAAAGACTCCAGTTTCGGGATGAGGAGCCCAGTATTTGTCGGAATGCGGCTGGATCACATCTTCTTGGACTAAGCTCGGACGTAGCTGATCATCCAGGTTCTTCTCGTACACTGGGGTGTTTGAGCCCCTCCTGCGCACATTATAACCCCAACCTCACCTTTAAATCTGAATTGATTAATATAATCTAAGAAACATGATGAGAAAAAGATAAAGAATCGAAGATTGGGCAGCCATTGAAGACTCTGGATCACTGAACCACGAAATGCAATCTCCGTGCCTGAGTTAGTATACAGTATACTAAACAGAGAGACTTCAATTCTCACACGCCCCGTGACATTTTTTTTTGAGAAACGCTAGGCCAGTAAAAATTAGCAAAACTTCCAAGCTCTCCGGTTGTATTACCAAGTGTCACTATTTTTCCATGTTAGCTCAAGAACTGATATTACCCGTCATTTCATCCTCTCAAGTCTCAACTTTCTGTTTTTTTGTTTTTAACTTGTAGCAATTTTTTAAAACTAGTTGACGGGTAGCAACACCTCATGTTATACCCACATGAGAGTTTGAAACACCTCATGAGAATACCGCAACTAGGCATAGCACTCTTGTCAATTCTTTTAAGCTTGTTGACGGGTAGGAACACCTCGTGTTGTACCCACCATGAGATTTTGGTAAACAATTTGAATACTGCAACTAGACAGAAGAAAGGTATTTCTCTCTACTAAATTTTATAAAATAGTTAAAAGATAGTTTTTTTGAAACTCAATTGGACAGATGCCACATGACTAATCCTCTACGATTATAACCCTTGGAGTCCGGTTACAACGCAACAGTATTTTGTCTCTAGTTAACAATTTTAACTTTTAGACTTACTTTTTTTCTTCTGGAAACCAAGGTTAGGTGGTTAAACTATAAGGGTTAGTGAATCTTAAAAGAGACATGTGTTGACTTGTGGGTTATAAGTTATAACCGACTCCTAGGAGTCCGGTTCTAACAGTAGAGGATTCTAATTTGTAGTAAACTTTTTTTTAAAAAAATTCAAAGCTAAGGGGCACCATACCTAAGATCGAATCACAACCAATCACGATTGAACTCGAGTAGAGTTCAATCACCGCAGGTCAACACATGTCCTTTTTAACCCCTATTAATTGCGGTTAAGATTTACTAACTCTTGAGATTCAACAATATACCCTTAGTTTTTAGAAAAATATTAAAGTCTTGTTAAGGATTTTAATCCTTAAGAGTTAACATTTTTTAATATATTAAAAAAAAAAACTAAAGTTATATTATTGAACCCCAAAGGTTAGTGAATTTTATCTACGGTTAATAGGGGTTAAAAGGACATGTTGGTCTGCTGGTTTGGTTGAATTCTCCCCAACTTCAATTGGAATTGACTGTGATTGGATCTCTATCCACCTCTATGTCGGGGGGTTGGAATTAACTGTGATTGGATCTCTATCCACCTCTATGTCGCCGGGGGGGGGGGGGGCGCTGCTCAAACCGAGTCTATGTTCTTTTAAATGGGGAAGGAATGCTAGCTTGAGTTTCCAGTTAGAACAACACGTGCCCATTTTGCCTCCCACTACATACCTGAGTATTACACTAGGTATAGCTTCTTCAACGGACATGTGGGGGGCAGGAAAGGAATTGAAAGAGAAATCAAAATACTCACATTTTTTTTTAAACTGCAAAGAGGAGTTCTGTTCCACCACGTTGAGTGGGGAGCTACACAATCCGGTGTAAAAAAGGGAGCTAGGCTTCGTCGAGGTAAAAAAGTGGGGAACTTTTCTTGGGTTAAAAGTTCAACATCGAGTCTCTTTTTCTTAGATTTAACTTTTTAACTGGCTACAAAGGGAGCTACTAAAAGTCTAACTACTGGGTCGAAAAGCAGCTAATAAAAGTGGGGGACACTAGTTGGTGAGAAGGTAGCATTAAAATAAAACAGATATTTCCATTGAGGAACCATCTAGAACATATGCTTGAAGCCAAAGGACTCAACAAGGTCGACACTCAGTTTCGCCTTCAACACCACCACATAAATACGAACTGAAAACCCATAAATCACTGAAAGCACAACTGAACTAGGGTATCTAATGCGGATCGTCAGCTAGAACGTACTGGACAACAAGCAGAACAGATAGAAACAAAAGTGCGATGAAGAAACAAAGAGATTAGAGTCGGAAACGACCATCTAAGATCGATTCAAGAACAGTTACTTGAGAAATTCTTTACAATAAAGAACATCACACCGTAAGAAGTTCAAGAAACAGAGCGATTTGAAAACCAAAAAATAAGCAAAGATCGAGACTAGAAAGGAAAATCCAAAAGAGAATTAAAACTAGAGACTTGTTGCTCAAAGAACAAAAGAATGTCATAGAATTCCAGATTTACCTGATAGAAGAAATCGATGGTCGAGGAACCTGAGCTGGATCTCTGAATCGCCCGATCGAGATCTGGTTCGCGAATCGCTTCCCAAAGGTCGCGAATCCTCGACTCTGCAAATTGGTGGCCATGCAATAGGCAATAATCAATCAAAGGTTTGTAAAGAGCTTTAAGCCTTTAATGGAAATCAGAGCACAAGAGACTTAGAGACTGTTATTCACCTTCTCATTCCTCCCAAACTAACCTTCCTTATAGGGACTCTCTCTGACTCCCAACTTTCTCCTTCTTGCGCGTGGAAAACACTTCTTATCTCCTTGATGAGCACGTGGAATTTGTTCTTATCCAAAGGGACCCCACCTTTGGACTTCTCTTGTACGAACACGAAAAGTGACCAATACGCGCAGTAAATGCACGCTGCACCTACTCCCATCCGTTTCAAAAAGAAGCCTACTTTTGATCGTTACCGTCAAGTAACGGAATGTGTTTCGCTCACGATTCCAAGGGACAATATCGTACTGGTCCTGACGCGAATAGTGATGGGGAATATCATGTCTCAGTAGAAGTAGTTAACGGCGTTTTATCTATTTGAGCGACGTTAGCTGCTGACTAGCTAGTTGAGTTCTGGCTTGGTAAGAGAGAGCAATGCCAATTGCCACTCCGTTGAAAATGAGAGATGATGAGCAGCAGCTCCTGAGTAGAAAATTAGGTTAAAGAAGTAAGGCATTGGTGCGCCCCATTTCAAAAAAATAATATTTTTAAATGACATTATAAAATATTAGAACAAATGTCAAATAAATTTTTATATGAATTTTCTTAAAAAAAATAAAGTCTAGTGTAGAATTAATAAAGAAACATAAAAATTTAATTAGTCCTAAAGAGTTGGGATGATAATCAATTGCGATTAATCTTCAACTTAACAATCTAAAGTCTAACTAAGCATAATTTTCAAATAAGTATTTCTTTTCAGATTAGTGTTAACAAACACCACCTTATTAGTTTTTGAATTTTTATTTTAAAAGTAAGGGCTAAAAGTATTAGCCTATGGTTAAAAGCTTTTTAAACAGAGTTATAAAAAAACACATGTTGAGTTGTGCAAAATAGCCAAGAGAGCCAGAGACGATCGAGATCCTTAGAAAAAGAAGAGTGCAGAAAAACTTTAAATTCTCGGCCAACCATCTCAAAAAGAGGTGGGAAATAAGAGAGAGAAATTGAGCAAGGATAACCATTCTCAAGGCTTTTTACTGGATTAGCTGGGCAGGACATGACACCAATTCTATAGATCTGACTGCGCAGATATGGATACAAATAAATCTAAGACACGAAATTCTTTTAGGGTGTGTGTGGTGAGAATGTGGGAAAAAGAAAAAAAACTTAAATTTTCTTTTAAAACAACCATCAAATAAATGATGAGGAAATTTTTGTGAAAAAGTTTGTCACTATTGAAATAGTGCAAGAAAATAAATTGTGTTTCTTACTAACCAAACGGAAGAATAATACAAGAAAATTCATTTTTCTTTTACTTTCTCTCACTTTCTCACCAAACGAACGCACCCTAAGGTTAGAACCGAGACCTTAGAGTCCGATTATAACCCACAGGTCAACAAGTGGCCATTTTAATACCCCTTAACTATGGTTAAGATTCACTAACCCTTAAGGTTCAACCATCTAACCTTGGTTTTTGGAAAAAAATTAACTCTAATCGATGAAGTTGTTAACAAGAGTTAAAAGAAGGCTTATTAATTGTAACCTGACTCCCGTAGAGAATTTCAAGTTAAAATCAAGGGGTGTGGAAAGAGTAAACCATACTTTTTGAATAGGTGAGGGAAGGGAGTAGGAGGGGTGATCACGTGGGCTGGTGATGGGGTGAAATCCGGGGTAGGAGTTAGGACTGGATGGTGGAGATGGGTTGTTAAGGGCCTCATTCAGGAAGTGTTAATATCGGCTTTGGACAGGCTAAGGTCGATATGATGTGGATGGGAGATAGGGCTGTAAACGGAACGGATTCGGAGCGGATATTGGTATATCCAAATTTGTGTCCAATTATATATCCGGATATCCGAATCCGAATAAATATCCAACGGATGGTGAAATATGATATCCGTATCCGACTCCGATTAAAATATCCGGATTCAGATAGTATCCGAATTATCCGATTAATTTTTAAAAATATTTAAAAATATAAATTAATATTTAAAAAATGTAAAAATATATAAATTTTTATTAAAAAAATATATTTTAAAGGTTACATTAATTTTATAAATTTAAAATATATTATTTATATATATTATATAATCGGACGGATATTTATCGGATCGGATATAACAGTATCCGAATCTGTATCCAATTATAAAACGGATAGTAATTTACTATCCGAATTCGCTCCGCCGAATACCTATCCGGATAATTATCCGACTAAACGGATTCGGATACGAATCAAATACGGATAATATATGCATCCGTTTACAGCCCTAATGAGAGAAGAAAAGACCAGGCTGTTTACGCTATACATGCAGGGCTCATTCATAGTGGATAGCTGCTTTCAGGTTGCGGCTGCCTAAAAGGTCGGGTTCAAGACGAAGTTGATGTGGAATAGGGTGCCAATGGGTAGGTAATCAAAACATCTTTTGTTTTTTTTTTTTGAAAAAATACCAGATTGAATATATTTGTATATATATATTTGGCACAGTCTAGGGTTAGAGGGGTTAATATATGCTCAACGCAAAGTGTGGGAAATCACCCTCCTAAGGAGGAGATACACTACCGATACCAGATTTAGCACATAGAGCAATGCTGTATAGGTCCACTTTATAGTCCTTCACTCTCAGGTAATTTTTACTATTTTTATTATATAAGAAGACAAAATAAATGTACTAGACCCACAAAAAAGTGTTATATTATTTTGTCTTCTTATATAAAATACCGGAGAGTGAACGAGCGAATGTGGACCTAGTATTGCTAGCACATATAATGAAAGTACTTGAGAAGCATGGTATTATGTCTTTTAAGGAGCACAACTCATTTGGCCTCAATTCTAGTAATCCTCTAATTCCAAAAAGAGCATGGATTAGTGGACCCAGGTCCGTTGCTTATCTTACCCGTGTCCCTTTTAACACCCCTTTAACCTTGTCAGGCCGGACCTAAGATTTTTTTTCTTGAGGGGCCGAAATACGTATAGCAAGAAAAGTAATGGGATTGAGGGTATGGGCCTTGGGGACAAAGCCCCCAAAATATTTTTTGGGGACCCACTATATTGAAAAAAATATATCATGGGGACCCACTATATAGTAGTAGCTAACAAAGGGATTCCAAAAATTTTGGAGGGCATGGCCCCTTCCCGCCCCCTTGCTCGGCCCTGACCTTGGTTAAGCTTAATTAAATTAAAGTTAAAATTTTTTTTCTTCTTCTAAAAATCAAGGTTGGATTGCTTAACCATGGGGTAAGTGAATCTTAACCACAGTTGGTAGTATTTAAAAGTGGGCCATGGATCAATGAGGATGGGCTATTTCTTACATAATGAAAACTGCCAATACGATTAAGCATTTTCCTTCGAAAATGAATCAATATGAATTTGCTAAATCAATTCTATGCCCAAACTCATTTTAAAAATCAGTCAAAATAGTTATAAAGTAGGGTCGGGTTGGGAGGTCATGATGGAGGTGGTGGGAATGGGAGCTTGGTAGATTGGTAGTGCGGTGGGGTGGTAGCAATGGGGGTGGGACGTAGTTGTTGTTGGCATTTGTGGCCATGGAGCCATAAGTTACTCTATGAATGAGTAACAGCAGGTATAAAGGCACTCATTAGTGTGTGATAAACTCTCATTATGTCTCCAATTCATAGCTTTAATTCAGATGAGTAGTTACTATTACAGATCTATATAAAGGGATTAAACTCAATGAGAAAGATGATAAAAAGGCATAAGAGATCTGCACCTGATAAAGAAAGAGCCCTCTCATTTATTGGATCCAACAGTGGTATCAGAGCTTGGTTGAAGAGATGAGGAAGAAGATGTTTACTTGGTGGCCGGAGCTGTGATCAATCAGCTTGTTTAGGATCTTGAGTTCTGTTCGATCGTCATACAGAGACGAGCAACCATGGAGATCAGACTCCTCACGAAGAATAAACAAGAAAACCCAAGATGCTCCAGCAGTATCTTATTGCCGGGAGCCATTAGCCCTCAAACAAGGACGCCTGAGGAGAACACTATGTGTGCTCTACTCCATCTCGCATATGGACGCAAACAAGAACGCAACAACCCTTTACTCACTTTGTTTTGCAAAGGAGAACAAGATCAGAACCGTTCAAGAAGGGATCTTGAAGCCACTTGTGCTTTCTGGCGATCGTCTCCACTAGTATTTGGTCAACGTAAGTCATGGTGGTATCAATTTCTCAGTGGTTAGATAGTAGATTGTAGATTTCTATTATGGACATGTTCTCACATTCACCTTCTGAAGTAATTTCTTGGTACAAGATAGAAGAAGGGAAGGGAAGCAAGAGACCTGAGACTAAATGTGTAAATAAATAATAATAATAATTTGTGAGAAACAGGTTTGAGGATTGGAATCGTTGTTACCAAAGCTTGGATAGTTGGTTCCATTGAGGAGAGTCACTGGTTTGAGGATTCACAATCTGGTTTTTTGCCCGAAGCAATTCTTATGGTAACTGACCCGGAATTGAGAAAGGGATAGAGATAAACTCCATAAACTGTCTAGAGTGTGGAGCATCTACACCTATTTTGGTGTATTAGCTTTACACTTATTGGGTCTGGTTAAGATGAATTGTTTTGTCTTCTAATGACAGGAGGAAATTTTTAGTGCATCTCATAAATGACTAGGTTGAAAAGTCAACAAAAGGGAGAGAGATACAAACACTACTATGTTGGTGTGACATGTAAGTACATGTCATTCAAAAGCTTAAATCCAAGCCGAGCCAGCGAAGCCGAATATGGGGAACACTGTAGCACCCCGGACTTTTCTATACTTAATGAATATTGTTTTCGTAGCTAATTGGTATTCCTTGTAGTCTAATTAATAATTAAGGGAGAAATAGGAAATTCCGAAACATCAGAAATGTTCATTTTCGAAAGATGAACCCAACGCAAGTTGAATCGTCGAAATCGGACGAGCGAGTCAAAAGATATGGTCAATACAGTCCAGACCTGCAGAGCACCAATCGCTCGGTCCAGTCAGCGATTGATCGGTCAAAAACCGATCGATCGGTAGCTATCGAACGGTCAAAAATTTTGTATGGGGAAATTTTTCAGAGAGTAGTTTTTTGACCGGTCGATCGGTTAGAACACCGATCGCTCGGTAGGCAACCGATCGATCGGTCATAACCATCGATCGCTCGGTCCCCGTGTTTTGCAGAATTTTTTGTAAGGGTTTTTTTCATCTTTTGGGCATTCAACCCTTACCCATAAAGGCTTGCTCGACCATTTGAACCCTCGTTCACTACACTTAGAAGAGTTAGAGAGAAAGGGTGGAGAAGAAGAGGGTTTTCACCTAGGGTTTCCATTGGAGAGGAAATCAAAGGGTTTGACAACCCTAGATCATCCCCAAACTTGGATTGCTTCAAGTTCAAGGCTCAAGCTCGTGGGGGATCTCGTCCTCAAGCTAGGGCAGCATTCTCCAAGGTGTTTCAAGAGGGTTTTCTTCCCCAAACCAAGTCTCCCTCAAGGAAAGGTTCCTCCTTTCAAGTTGGAGTTCAAATCAAGGTTCCTACCAAGATCAAGCCTTGATCTAAGGTTAGTGCACCCTACTAACTTTCCCTAGCAATAATCTAGGTTTTCTATTATAAATGATGATTATTTATATTATGCTTTCCTTCCCTATGCATTGTATTAACTCAACAAATATAAACAAGATAAGGGAAATAGAATGGATGTGTGGATGAGAGATTGAATGTGGCGATTAGATGCCGAATGTGTGATGTATGATATGTGTGGGTTGTGAGTTGGAAATGGAGGATGGGCATTATACAAATAACAAACTTACCCTTGTGTGATTGGATGGAAAATATGCAATTAAAAATAAGGAGATGAACTACTAAGGAACAATGTATGTGATGTGTTTGACGAAATGCCTAAACTATGAAATAATGATTTAAGTGAAGAAATGGAAAGGGGCCTTATGCATGTATTCTCATGAATGATGAATGGATTTAAATACCATGTCAATTACTCAAATTCTCATATGCATATATTGTGAATTGAATGGTGATGTTATATCTCTCTTATTATCCTTATTCCATGATTGTCACGATTGACACGTACACGAGCACGCATGATAGCATGAACCGAGATTTCAAGAGCATATGCATATAATAACCAACAAGAAAATATTGCATGACAAGGAGGTTGGTAGCCCAGGGACATTCGGGTACTAGCCTCTGGCTCACAAGAAAACCCCTAAAATACATATTGTCAAGGAGGTTGGTAGCCCAGGGACATTCAGGTACTAGCCTCTGGCTCACAAGAAAACTAAACAAGTAATAAAAATCACATATTGTCAAGGATGTTGGTAGCCCAGGGACATTCGGGTACTAGCCTCTGGCTCACAAGAAAACCATACATATCAAGGAGGTTGGCAGCCCAGGGAGATTCGGGTGCTAGCCTCTGGCTCACAAGTTACAAGATGTAAGTTTACAAGATAATGACAAGACATTCATACATGCACGCATAAATGATTTCCACGAGGCATACCGAAACATGACCTGGATTTCCAAGCATGAGTGTTATCGGAGTTTTCGCATTCATGCAAGCACGTTATGATGATTGTATTGTACCATGCCTCTTGCTATTTCTCTTGTGATGTTATTACTGCCGTGTACTGTATTCCTGTTGTGGTGCATATTATTATTATGGTTAGCTAGTAGCTTGTACTCGCTGAGTATTCCATGCTCAGCCGTACTTTCATGTTGGCAGGTACTGAGGGAGCCCTCGACCCAGAGCCTTGGGTCGAGGAAGAATATATAGAGGAGAGAGAGGCGTCTATCCCACTGCAGTCTCAGGTGGACCGAGACCTACACGTGTGGCCGTACCTCGACTACTGTTGAAGGGAGAATACGAGAGGGTGCTTATGTATTTTGACATTTTGATAGGTGGGCCTGTCTACCTTGGACTTAGATATGTTTTGTATATATATGTGTTAACTTGGAATACTCTTTTGGAAACCTTAGAAGAAAATAAAAAGTTAGTTTACGCTTCCGCATTTATGTTTAGCTTCTGCGCTCTGATTATCATTGTTTTAGTACTGTAATTATCGTGTTTATGACAGGATGGTTTGGCAGGTACGTTTAGTCACGCCTAAAGTATCCCTAAACTCTTAGGGGGTATTTTGGGATGCGACAGAAGTGGTATCAGAGCTCTAGGCATTAGAATCCCTAGGATTGTTTAGTACTTGATACCATGATTGAACGAGGTATTAGAGTTGTATTCCAAGTATGGACTAACAAGTTAGTCCTAGTCCAAAATAGGTTGAATCTCAACCAAACTTAGAGTCCTACGCTAGGAACATGGATTGTATGTATGATATTGTGTTGTATACCATGTGTGCATTAATTGTGTTTGTGCTTATTAAATATACTTGATGAATATGTATTGAGTGAATGACAAAATTTATACTAAATGTGTATCTAAGTTAGACTCATGTTGTATTGTCGTTCTCAGGAGAAATCATGAGACGTAATACCCGGGGTCGCGGGTACAACACGAGGGGCAATAGAGGTGATGCTCCATCGGGTGATGATCAACCCGATTTTGCCCAAGCTTTTGCCTCAATAGCCGAGACCTTGGTTATGCTAGCAGCAAGGCAACCGGCTACTCCACCTAATACAGCGCTTATACCGGCTCCTCCTAATCGAGCACAAGCCGGAATAGAGGCTTTCCGGAGAATGAGGCCTCCAATCTTTTGTGGGAGTATTGACCCGCTTGTTGCCGAAGGATGAATTCGGTAATTAGAAAAGATATTCTCTGTATTGGCGCCTACGGAGGCGGAAAAGGTTACTTGGGCCGCCTTCATGCTTGAAGGTGAGGCCGATCATTGGTGGAAGTCCGCACTTCGGACCCGAGAGTTGACCCGACAAGGTCAAGACTGGACTTGGGAGGAATTCTTGGACGTTTTCAACAAGAAGTACTTCCCAATAGGGATGAAAGAAAAGATGAAAGTTGAGTTCATTACCTTGGAGCAAGGTAATATGTCGGTAGCGGCTTATGAAACCAAGTTTTTGGAGCTATCCAGATTTGCTCCACATATGATAGCGACTGAGGTTATGAAAGCCCGGAAATTTGAGAGGGGGTTGAAGGCCTACCTCAAGGACCGAGTCTCAATGTTCAGACATGAGACATATTCAGAAGTAGTGGACAAGGCACTGTTGGCCGAGTCGAACTCCGAGGAGTTCTTCAAGAGGAGGAATGGAGAAGGGACAGTCGAGTAGTTCATGGGAGAAAAGAGCAAGGACTAGCTTGTATCAGTCCGCAGGGCCGGCTCAGTCACAGGGGATATATTCGGCACCACAGGCTCCCTGCCCTTTTGCTCCACCGGCCTTTCGCCCGGCTACCTCATATGCTCCTTGCCCCGCAGTTACTCAGGCTACAGGATATGCTCCTTCCCCCTATTCGCATGATGTCTGCACTCTTTGTGGAAGGAGGCATCCAGCGGGAGAATGTCGGAGGATTACAGGAAGTTGCTTCCATTGTGGTGACTAGGGCCACATGGTTCGAGATTGTCCCCGACGTCATATGCCAGCTCAGTCTCAGGGGAGCAGGCCCCCGATTAGGCAGACATCCCAGCCTAGCTCTTCCCAGGCTTCGAGGGCCTCACAGTCTACACGGCCTCCTCGCCCAGCCACACAGGGCCGAGTCTTCGCCCTGTCAGAGAGAGACGCACGTGCATCCGATGATGTCGTGCAAGGTACGCAAGAATTTTAGAGTTTAAGTGGTGTAAATTTTCTATGGCTTGTTATGTGATTATTTATACTAGGGGTTACCCATGTATGATGCTAGTTATTATTTGAAATCTACTGATATTAGTTACTTAATCGCACAGGCGCTTTATTAGTGAACGAGTATCTCGCTCGAGTGTTGATAGACACAGGATCTACTCACTCTTTTGTTTCACCAAGTTTTTCAAAAGGCTTTTTGACTGAGGCTACTCCGTTGGAGCGGGAGTTGACCATTGCAACTCCACTCGGCAAGTCAGTTGATACGGACAAGATATTTAGGGATAGTGTGGTTCAAGTAGGGGAGAATGAACTGTTAGCTGATCTCATCGTCCTAGACTTCCAAGACTTGGATTTCGATGTCATCCTAGGGATGGATTGGTTGTCAAACCACCATGGATATGTTGCGTGTTTTGAAAAGATGGTGAATTTCAAGCCGGAAGGAGTCAAACCTTTTCACTTCTGAGGATTGAGAGAAAGGGATATTGCTCGCTTGGCAGCTTTGAGCTTAGCGAACCCCGAAGCACAAAACTCCTCGGCTATTCCCGTTGTGAGTGAGTTCTTAGATGTGTTCCCGGAAGAACTTCCCGGATTGCCTCCTGACCGAAAGATCGAGTTCGCTATAGAGCTTGCTCCGGGGACCGCTCCGATTTCAAGGACACCGTATAAAATGGCCCTTATAGAGCTTGAAGAATTGAAGAAACAGATGGAGGAGTTACAACAACTCGGTTTCATCCAACTAAGTGTCTCACCGTGGGGAGCTCCAGTTCTCTTTGTGAAGAAGAAATACGGGTCAATGAGAATGTGTATAGACTACCGTCAGTTGAACAAGGTAACTATCAAGAATCGTTATCCATTACCAAGGATAGATGACTTGTTCAACCAACTGAAGGGAGCGAGATTTTTCTCCAAGATTGATCTTAGATCGGGCTATCATCAGCTAAAGATTAAGTCGGAGGATGTTCCGAAGACGGCTTTCAGGACTCGGTATGGACATTACGAGTTCCTTGTCATGCCTTTTGGGCTAACGAATGCACTGGCGGCGTTCATGGATTTAATGAACCGGGTGTTTCGATCATACTTGGATTGATGCGTGATTGTGTTCATCGACGACATTTTGGTGTATTCCCAGACACGGGAAGATCACGCACGAGACCTCCGCCTTGCTCTAGAGATGTTGAGAGAGCATAGGCTATATGCTAAATTGAGCAAGTGTGAATTCTGGTTAGAGAAAGTGGCGTTCCTAGGCCACGTAGTGTCGACCGAGGGTATTTCTGTAGACCCGGCAAAGATAGAGGCAGTTATGAGCTGGGAGAGACCCAAGAGCGTCACTGAGATACGTAGTTTCCTCGGGTTGGCAGGCTATTACCGGAGATTTGTGGAGGGATTCTCCAGTTTAGCTGCACCTCTCACTTACTTGACGAGGAAAAATACCAAGTTTAGTTGGAGTGACAAATGTGAAGTGAGCTTCCAAGAGTTAAAGAAACGCCTCACCACGGCCCCCGTCCTTACTGTGCCATCCGGACATGGTGGTTATGAGGTGTATAGCGATGCTTCGCACATCGGACTTGGGTGTGTCCTTATGCAGTACAAGAAATTCATTGCCTATGCATCAAGGCAATTGAAGGAACATGAAAAGAATTACCCTACTCACGACTTAGAGCTCGCCGCGGTTGTGTTTGCATTGAAGATTTTGCGACATTATCTTTATGGGGAACAATTTGAGGTATTCACAGATCATAAAAGCCTTAAGTATTTGTTTTCCCAGAAAGAGCTGAACCTGAGGCAAAGAAGATGGGTAGAATTTTTGAAAGACTACAAGTGCTCCATTCAATACCACCCGGGCAAAGCGAATGTTGTAGCCGATGCTCTTAGCCGAAGTCGGAAGGCCACTGGACTTTTAGCGCATATGATGCTGAAGGAGTGGAGGTTGCTAGAGGATGCATCCAACCTCGATATCAGTTTTAGTCTCCCTACCTTTGGGCCGGTAATGGCTAACATCACAGTTAGGCCTTTTATGCTGAGCATGATCCAGGAGTTGCAGGAATTGATGCCGAGCTACTTTCTTACCGAGACAAGTCAATTAAGAGTGGCAGCAAGGATTTTGCGGTGAGGGATGATGGGATTATCACTTTTAAGGGAAGAGTATGTGTCCCAGCCGATGAGAAGCTTAAACGAGAAATATTATACGAGGCTCACCGGTCCAAGTACACCGTTCACCCCGGGGGTACCAAAATGTATAGGGACTTGAAGAAGCATTTTTGGTGGCAGAATATGAAGCGAGAAATAGCGGAGTATGTGTCTAAATGCTTGGTGTGCCAATAAGTTAAAGCCGAACACAGGAGACCGACCGGACTTTTACAGTCCCTCCCCATTCCCGAGTGGAAATGAGAACATATCTCTATCGACTTCATTGTGGGGTTGCCGAAGACGGCTAGAAACTATGATGCTATATGGGTCGTGGTCGACAGACTCACGAAGTCTGCCCATTTCTTAACGTACCGGACTACATTCAACTAAAATCAGTTGGCTGCATTGTATATCAAAGAAATAGTTCGGTTGCACGGGGTGCCCGTGAGCATTGTCTCGGATCGGGACCCTAGATTTACCTCCAGGTTTTGGAAAAGCTTTCAGAGTGCCATGGGTTCCCGATTAGACTTTAGCACGGCCTTCCATCCACAGACGGATGGGCAAACCGAGCGAGTGAGTCAGGTTATTGAAGACATGCTCCGTGCATGTATGCTAGACTTCAAGGGAAGTTGGGAAGATCACCTACCTTTGGTGGAATTCGCCTACAATAACAGTTATCAGGCAAGCATACAGATGGCGCTTTTTGAGGCTTTATATGGGAGGAGTTGTAGATCCCCGTTGTATTGGGATGAAGTTGGGGAAAGGAAGGTGTTGGGCCCCGAGTTAATTGAACAAACCACGGATAGAGTCAAGCTTATCCGGGAGAGGTTGAGGACCGCACAAGATAGACAGAAAAGCTACACCGACGACCGAATGAGAGACCTTGAGTTTCGAGTTGGTGATTTTGTATTTGTTCGGGTTTCACCAACAAAGGGTGTTATGAGATTCGGAAAGGGAGGCAAACTCAGTCCGAGATATGTGGGCATGTTCGAGATCATTACTAGAGTCGGTGAGGTGGCTTACCGTGTTTCTTTGCCCGCTCATATGGCGGTGGTCCATAATGTATTTCATGTCTCTATGCTTCAAAAGTACATCCCGGCCCCTTCCCATGTCATAGAGCTTGATCCAGTAGAAATCCGAGAGGATCTTACACTAGTTGAGCAACCAGTGTAGATCTTGGATAGGCGAGATCAAGTCTTGCGCAACAAGACCATTCCCTTGGTCTTGGTGAGATGGCAACACCATTCAAGGGAGGAGGCTACATGGGAACGAGAAGCCGAAGTTCGGGAAAAGTATCCTCAGTTATTTTTTTAGGGCCTGGGCATTCCCTTGTAAATTGTTATGGTCTTGTGCATGTATGTATTGTCCAAATTTCGAGGAAGAAATTTTTGTAAGGGGAGGAGAATGTAGCACCCCGGACTTTTCTATACGTAATGAATACCGTTTTCATAGCTAATTGGTATTCCTCGTAGTCTAATTAATAATTAAGGGAGAATCAGAAATTCTGAAATGTCAGAAATGTTCATTTTCGAAAGACGAACCCAACGCAAGTTGAATCGTCAAAATTGGACGAGCGAGTCAAAAGATATGGTCAAAACAGTCCAGACCTGCAGAGCACTGATCGCTCGGTCCAGTCAGCGATCGATCGGTCCAAAACCGATCGATCGGTAGCTATCGAACGGTCAAAAATTTTGTATGGGGAAATTTTTTTGAGAGTAGTTTTTTGACCGGTCGATCGGTCAGAACACCGATCGCTCGGTAAGCAACCGATCGATCGGTCATAACAACTGATTGCTCGGTCCCCGTGTTTTGCAGAAATTTTTGTAAGTTTTTTTTTATCTTTTGGGCGTTCAACCCTTACCCATAAAGGCTTGCTCGACCATTTGAACCCTCATTCACTACACTTAGAAGATTTAGAGAGAAAGGGAGGAGAAGAAGAGGGTTTTCATCTAGGGTTTCCATTGGAGAGGGAAATCAAAGGGTTTGACAACCCTAGATCATCCCCAAACTTGGATTACTTCAAGTTCAAGGCTCAAGCTCGTGGGGGATCTCGTCCTCAAGCTAAGGCAGCATTCTCCAAGGTGTTTCAAGAGGGTTTTCTTCCCCAAACAAAGTCTCCCTCAAGGAAAGGTTCCTCCTTTCAAGTTGGAGTTCAAATCAAGGTTCCTACCAAGATCAAGCCTTGATCTAAGGTTAGTACACCCTACAAACTTTCCCTAGCAATAATCTAGGTTTTCTATTGTAAATGGTGATTATTTATATTATGCTTTCCTTCCCTATGCATTGTATTAACTCAACAAATATAAACAAGATAAGGGAAATGGAATGGATGTGTGGATGGGAGATTGGATGTGGCGATTGGATGCCGAATGTGTGATGTATGATATGTGTGGGTTGTGAGTTGGAAATGGAGGATGGGCATTGTACAAATAACAAACTTACCCTTGTGTGATTGGATGGAAAATATGCAATTAAAAATAAGGAGATGAACTACTAAGGAACAATATATGTGATGTGTTTGACGAAATGCCTAAACTATGAAATAATGATTTAAGTGAAGAAATGGAAAGGGGCCTTATGCATGTATTCTCATGAATGATGAATGGATTTAAATACCATGTCGATTACTCAAATTCTCATATGCATATATTGTGAATTGAATGGTGATGTTATATCTCTCTTATTATCCTTATTCCATGATTGTCACGATTGACATGTACACGAGCACGCATGATAGCATGAACCGAGATTTCAAGAGCATATGCATATAATAACCAACAAGAAAATATTGCATGACAAGGAGGTTGGTAGCCCAGGGACATTCGAGTACTAGCCTCTGGCTCACAAGAAAACTCCTAAAATACATATTGTCAAGGAGGTTGGTAGCCCAAGGACATTCGGGTACTAGCCTCTGGCTCACAAGAAAACTAAACAAGTAATAAAAATCACATATTGTCAAGGAGGTTGGTAGCCCAGGGACATTCGGGTACTAGCCTCTAGCTCACAAGAAAACCATACATATCAAGGAGGTTGGCAGCCTAGGGAGATTCGGGTGCTAGCCTCTGGCTCACAAGTTACAAGATGCAAGTTTACAAGATAATGACAAGACATTCATACATGCACGCATACATGATTTCCACGAGGCATACCAAGACATGACCTGAGTTTCCAAGCATGAGTTTTATCAGAGTTTTCACATTCATGCAAGCACGTTATGATGATTGTATTGTACCATACCTCTTGCTATTTCTCTTGTGATGTTATTACTGCCGTGTACTGTATTCCTGTTGTGGTGCATTTTATTATTATGGTTAGCTAGTAGCTTGTACTCACTGAGTATTCTATGCTTAGCCGTACTTTCATGTTGGCAGGTACTGAGGGAGCCCTCGACCCAGAGCCGTGGGTCGAGGAAGAATATATAGAGGAGAGAGAGCGGTCTATCCCACTGCAGTCTCAGGCGGACCGAGACCTCCACGTGTGGCCGTACCTCGACTACTGTTGAAGGGAGAATACGAGAGGGTGCTTATGTATTTTGACATTTTGATAGGTGGGCCTGTCCACCTTAGACTTAGATATGTTTTGTATATATATATGCTAACTTGGAATACTCTTTTGGAAACCTTAGAAGAAAAGAAAAAGTTAGTTTACGCTTCCGCATTTATGTTTAGCTTCTGCACTCTGATTATCATTGTTTTAGTACTGTAATTATCGTGTTTATGACAGGATGGTTTGGCAGGTACGTTTAGTCACGCCTATAGTATCCCTAAACTCATAGGGGGTATTTTGGGGCGCGACAAACACACTAAAGAATTGATTGAACTTCAAAAAACTTGGGTGCGCATATGCTACGATAAAGCTACGAACAAATAAATGGTTAGATTTCTGAAACCTAAACTTTTTATATTATCTGTTAATTATTTGTGATACATATTGCATGCTATGTTAGTTAGTCATATAAGATTTTTATGGCTAGATAGAGTACACTTGAAATAAGGAGTTGGACACAAGTATGAAAATAGAGTGTACAAATAACATAGTTAATGACATTAGTTTAAAAGGCTAGTATTCTTAGCTTTAAATCCATGTTATTTGATAATTAACAAGTAAAATTAGCTTGTAAGCTAATGAACTCTCAACATAAGCATGTATAGAATAGTGAGAGCATATAGTGTAGAACTCTCGGATTAAATTATTGTGGCTATTGAATTCAAGTATGATAACTTGATAGAGGAAAATATATGATAATAATCTCATGTTAAAATATAGGATGAAACCTATAATATAAAATAATAATAATCATATATTGAAAAGGTAAACGTGATGGTAAATCACATGTATTTCGTTGAGAAAACTTCAGGACTTGTCAAAATTATAAAAGCATGATGTATGTGAATTGTGATGCTTTATTGGGAAGTGGTATAAGGAATCATGTGTTGCTATTAATAGGAAACCATCTTAAACTATATTTCAAATTGCTGAACTTAAAATTCATGGATATACGGATGCTAGTTTTGTTGTGGATAAGGATGATGAAAATCTACCTCATGTTTTTTTTTCCTCTTTGGAAGAGTTGTTGTAAGAAACAAATATGTAATTCTTATGTACTCATATAAAACTTGTTTTATTGCTTTAATATTGTCTCATCTTAATCCCGTTTGGATAAAACACTTCATAGAAAATATGAAGATTAGTAAAATCGACGGACTAGTTCACTTGTTTTGTGATAATCATCAAATTGGTATGAGACTGGATTTTAAATGGAGTTAATATCTCCAGAGGCATATATGTAAATCACATTTAGGATATTGTTGATGTAAATGTAAATTATTTACATTAAATTGATACAATTGAGAAATTACTTGATAAGGATAAAGTGCGGAATTATTTTATAGAACTTAGGGACACATAAGTCGGTGAATTCCAAGGCACTATCATGAGAGACACAATCGCAAAGGTATGTAAAACTTTATGATGATGTATATGTTCATAATGGGAAATCCACTAATAAATGTCTGTAAAACCTTATGACATATGATATATATTTGTATATCTGTATATTTATTTCACACATTATTTTATCATGAGTGGGTAACCCATAGAAAGTGTGTAAAATCTCATGAAGGTGTGTATGTTCAAAATGGTAAATCCATTGATTAGTGGGAGTAAATCTTATGAGATACATAAGTATATTTGAGTATTATTTGAACTTGAGATTTTGTCATGACGGGTACATCTGTGTACATTGGGAAAACCTCATGATTATAACATGAAGGGCATATCCGTCTACATTGGAAAAACCTCATGATTGGAACATGACAGACATATCCATGTACATCGGGAAAACCTCATGATTGGAGCATGACAGACATATCCGTGTACATTGGGAAAACCTCATGATTGTAGCATGAAGGGCATATGCAACGATGTTGTGAAAACCTCATGGCTTAACATATTCATAATGATTAACTTCTTCAGTTGAGAAGAGTTTTATGATATGTAACGACCCACATGGCCAAGTGGGAGTTGTTTGGCTCTTATGGCCAAACGGGAGATGTAGGAAACGTTATGGCCATAAAGCCAAAGTAACGTTTTACTTGAATGCTCCTTCTTGTAACTGTCACCACATTGATGGAGTGATGTTTCTCCGGAATGAATAGGGACATCCGACTGTTATGAATGGGTCTATATATAGACCGAATCTATACTGATCATGATATGGGTATGCAATAACCCCAATGCATGGTCGTAGAAAAAACCTTCTTTCCGGTGATCACCAGCCTCATGGCATCCAACCCCTTCATCACCTTCCTTGTTTTTCCATTTCCAATAGTTGTGGTGGTGGGAATGAAAAGATTAGGGAGAGATGGGATAGGGTTTACGTGTAAACACTTCTCTTGTAGTGTGTTTCTTGGGAAGGTTACAAATTTTTTTTTGGTTCCCAAGAAACGCACTAGAAACACTATTTCTAAGATATTTTTTTGAAGAGATATCTTGCCAAACACAATTTTTTATTTTTGTTTATGAGTAGTAGAAAAATGCTCCATAAGAACGACGCCATACGGCCCCAACGTGTAGGTTTAGAATCCTTGATGGATTAAAATTCTAGTGACCCTTTACACATAGAAAGAGTTGGCCTCAACTAGAGCTGCCAATGGGTCGGGCTAGACCGGGCTTAGGTAGATTAGTTCTATAAAGGCATGATATATACATGCCCAAACCTTGTCCATTTTTACTCGAGTTGGACTCATGCTAACCATCTCTAATCATTAAATATATTTTGTTAAAATGTTGTTTGTATAACTTTATAATATATAATACTTATCAGTGTCATATATAACAGTGTATATATTAACATATATTATATTAAAAATAATACACTGTTATACACACAATAATAAACGCCCCAAAATCTGACACGAATCTTAAGAAGATTTATCAGGTTTTGAGGTGCAATGCAAAACCCTCATATACTCAATTTACTAAATAACATAGTTAATTTGGATCTAATAATGTATACATAACATGATGATTTGATTGTGATAATATAGATACAAATAAAATAGGTACAAAGACATACAAGTGTCTGAATTATAAAAAATACAAAACAAAATAGGACACCTCAAATAACACTCTGTAGAAGCTTGATCCACTAGATCAACTCAAGTACAAAGATCCATGTAATGGGAATTTTTCGGAAGCTCCATGTCTCACTCGCTTCTTGAGTTCAGATTGATTGGTAAAAGAAAGAAGGTGGAAGTAGAGATCATCGTTTGTTGAAGAAGAGGGGGTTCGCCCTATTAAGACACTCCGATGATGAAATCAGTATAAGAAGAAGATAAAATGCAGAAAATGAACTTAGAATAGAGGTTGGGAGTATATGAGTTAGAGCCTTTGCTCTTAGTCTTAAGAAAATGAGTGGTATAATGGTTGATTTTCTCAATCCCCATCTTACTGTGGGTTGAGAAGTATTTATAGTCTTAGGTGTGTTTGCCCATAAATGGCCATGCATCCTTCTTTGTGATCATTACAAAATATGTCCGACAGATCTTCTTCCAAAAGTGTCACACGTGTAGGCCTATTTCTTCTCAGGTCAGTTCAGCCGATAGTGGTTCGAAGTGACCAGCATTAAATGCTCAGTTAGTGTTTTTCACATAACACAAGAGTAAGTAGATCACCTCCTGATACTTCCTTCCTCCAAGTCGGTCTCATCCTTGATTAGAGCTCGGGTTTGATATTTGTCATAATGGGTATGAATTCTGAAATCGTCCTTACGACCACGTATATTTTGAAGACCGAACCATTACACTTGCAAGAGAATCCCCTCTCTTGACTTCGACAATCTTCTTCCAGGTAAGGATCCTTCCGTACAATGAAGCTCCTCACTTCAAGTACAAGAATCCACTAATTCTTGATTTCATACACTCTTTGTGTAGAAGTGTTTTTACAATCATAAAATGCTCCTTTACACGAGTTGAATGATCACTTTAAAGCTCTTTAAAAATCTCCCAAAGATTGAAGTTGAATAACTCAAGAAATGGGATTTTGGGATTTCTAGGTATACTCAATAGATTTGAAAATCTAATTTTGTGAGTGATTGATTGAATGATTTAGAATGATTGGAGTTTTTATTTTGTTCATAAATCATCTTATTTTATAACCCAAAAAGTTTCATAGCCGTTGTAGTAACATTTAATGCAAAAATATCCATTTAAAAAGAGCCGTTACAAAGTCAAAACACTCTGTCTCGAGTCATCCAGTCGACTGGATGGTACTCCGTTTTCGCCACTCGGTATTTCGACCATATCTTTTGATTGACTTATCGGAATTAAGTGATTAAACTTCTAGTGGACTCAAAATTCAAAGAGGAAAAATTTTGTGTCTAATGTAAAAATCCTAATTTTGCTTTATTCTTAGTCTAAGAGGGTCCCAACATTGACTGGTTCATCCAGGCGACTGGATGGTGCTCCAGTTTTGTCTCCTTCAATATTTTGATCATAACGTTTTATTGAATTAATTAAATTAGGAGATTCAACTTCTTATTCCACTTAAAATTCAAAGAGAAACAATTTTGTCTCTAATGATCAAATCCTAATTCGGCTTTACTCATGGTCGAAATGGGTCCCAAAGATTTCTGGTTTTGGAACAAAATTGCCAGAAAAAAATTGGCCTATCTAGTCGACCGAATGACCTCATCTAGTCAATTGGATAGCACAATTTTTGCACAAAATCCATTTTTTGACACTTTAATGAAGAGATTTGATTCCAAGGTCTTCTCCCTCATCCTAATCAAGATGATTACCAACTTTTTAGGTCATTTAAGTGTTTTTCAAGTTGATCCTAAGAAACCTAGGGTCAATCTAAGTTTATGAACTTTTCAACAACCAAATTTTGAGGACTTTTTACACAAGTCCTAAACTCTCTTAAAAGATAAAAAATGATGCTCCAAACCTTCTTGAGAGTTGGTCTTCAACTTGATCTTGGATCTTCTGATTTGACTTTTTAGCTTCAAGATCATCCTTCTTTTTCAGTCTTCATTGATCTTCAATTTGATCCAAATGACTTACCTTGACTTATGGAGGATCTTCTCATAGATGGTGTCACTTTCATGTTTTTTCTTGAATGACTTTCCTAATGCTCTTTGTATTATGATTTTCACATAAACTTAATAGAGACATTAGTACCACATATATTCTGATTTTCACATAAACTCAATAGAGACATTAGTACCACATATCCTATTTCATTGGTGTGTTATCATCAAAATCAATGATGTTACCTTAGGTAGAAAACCTATATGCTAACATAGGCTTGATACCAATTTTGTCGCGGTATCAACCTCTGACTAGAACATACTCCAACTCGAAGGAGAAATGCCCAACTTAGAATACAACCTTAACCCTATAACCTAACTTCCACTTAGCCTTGGGAAACTAATCCCTGAACTCTGATACCAAATCTTTCATGACCCAAAATACCCCCTAAGAGATAGGAGACCTTTTGGTTGGAGTTTAATCATATCAAACCATCCTATGAGCAACCACAAGACATACAAAAGCGGAAGCAGAAAAATTCTTAACTATGTAACCAGTATTCCAAGTGCAATAACATAATTGATAATACAGAGAGAACATCCTCGCCCAACAATATACAAATCTTTCCCTTACATCACTCAAATCAAAACCCCATCATAGGGCCACCTGGCAAACCTCTCTCATCAACTCAGAAGACCCCAAGCAGAGATCCTCCTCACATGCTCCACCTCGATACATGGTTCTGGAGTGCATCATCCATCAGTGTATCTGCTATCAAATCGTGAACCTGCCGACAATAACAGGTTGACTGAGCATTGAAAAGCTCCGCGTATACTAACTCATAGATAACAATGTTATAATATTTCACATGGTACACATATCACAGTTCATCAGAAACACATGCATATACTGTAATCATTATGTGGAAACCAAAATCCCTTTTCTTTCAAAACCTGTGCATACATTTCATAAACCATACTTTTCAAAAATCTTCGTTTACTTTTAAAACCATGCTTTTAACCATCTTTTATTCATTGGAGACTAATGCTATCTTACTTTGAAACAGATAACTCGTACTCGTTCCTGGTCTAAGTATACCAGCATCCTTTAATTTTCTTACTTTTCTTACAAAACATCATTTCTTTTCTTTTCAAAACTATTGAGTCACATATACTTTGCAAAACCATTCTCTATGATAAAACATACCTTTCATTTCACATAATAATGCAATACACGTGGACATAGACAATTTTAAGTGAACATGGTAGACAATGGAAATACATAACACATGGTATATACTTTTCTTTTCTCTTTTAAACTGATAAACATATCACATAGCACATAGTTTTCTATTTTCTTTCAAAATGATAATACATATCACGTAGCACATACTTTCATTTTGTTTAAAACATTCACAAGGCACATGCTTTCTATTTTCTTTCAAAACGATAACATAGGCACATTCATGGGTAATACCCCTAAGTTCATCATACATCATTCTTTTCATTCTATTATCCCAATAACATACTTATATTTGGTTTAAAATCTCAATTCTATTAAAATCTATAACTTCATCTCTTGCTTTGTTTAAAAACCCCAATTCATGAAAACATATTCTTTAAACTTTGCTTTTCATAAATGAATTACAACATGGATAGCTAAGAGTTAGTATTTACCTTTCAAGACCGATTCACTTAGGTCTAGCGCTTTAGAAACGTCGTGGAAATTGAGATCCATCCTTGTAAAGCAAGATCCAAGCTCCTCCTTTGATCACAAACCCAAGCCAAGAACAACCCAAGAAGTTCATTTCTCTCTCTTTTTCTCTCTCTTTCTCTCCTTAGGGTTTGGTAAACCCATACCCATGAAATGTGGATTTATATAAGGGTTTGGGGTGAGCCAAAACCCCAAAAATATCTCAGGAGGTCGGTCAGGCAAAATTGCCTGAGGTCGATCAATCGGCTGGGAGGGACGGTCGACGGCCCATGTGTAAACCTCCTGAATTTCCCTTTTTCGGAGACAGTCAGTTGACCGGTGAAAAATCAAATTCGGTGAATCCCAAATCTATGTTTGAGTTGAGAATCTACAAGTTCGAGGAGATGGTTCGGTTTCCCTAATAGTCTATCTAACCTTTTAATGATTTTAAAAATTAAGTTATTAATCTTAAGGGAAGATGAAAATCAAGTGCGGAATAAGGAAAACCAAGCAAACCACAACACAAGGATTTTTACGTGGAAACCCTTCCAGGAAAAACCATGGGACCTAGTCCAGCCATGAGAATCCACTAAGACAAAGTAAACAAGAACTTACAAGACTCGAACTTGACTCCTTCGGACTCGACACCACGATCCTTCAGTTCATAGTCCCCCATGCCTCGAAAATTCATCACGTACTCTCAAGTCCCATGATCAACCACAGCCGCTTGTACTTCTCTTTGTATTTCGAAAACAGTCCACAATCTTCCGATCAATCTCCGTCAATGACGGCTTCGGAATCCACCGACCAAATCACTCTACCACGATCCTTCTCGGATCGATCTCCTTCGAAAAGGATCCGGAATACTCCGGCCAAGGTGCTCTTTCCAGAACGGGTTGATGGTTTGATAGAAATCAATACCTAGATGGACTCCTTCAAAGGACAAGTCCAAATAAGCAATATTGAAACTTTTGGCTTGTAATCTCTAGGTTTAATGCACTAACAAAAGGGGGGAGAACAATATGTTCCATAGGTTTCATGACTTCTGGAGACACTTAAAAATACTCTCCACACACTCCCTAAGTTATTTTCCACGAAGTGGAAGGGTTCTAACTTTATAGGGAATCAAAAACATGGTTTAGAAGTTACTAAAAACCCAAGAAGGAAAGTGCCAAAATAGCTAAATTAGCAAAAAACCGGATTTGGAAAAAATCTCATATCAGGGTCAACCCATGGGGATCATTCGGTTGACCGGATGGTGCCTTTCGGTCGACCGGATGGTCCTCCAGGGTCGACCCACACTATTTCATCTCTCTGCCAAAAAACACCATACTAATTTTGCTAAACCCAGGGTCGACCCAAAATGGTTAGGGTCGATCCTGAGGTGCCAACCTGAATTTTAAACTTTGTTTTTAGGTCTCGTACCCTTCACAAAAGTTGTATCTCTTTTCGACGCGATCGTTTGACATATTATGGAGTAAAATCTGAGCTACGGTTTGTAAGATACGCTCAAAATAAGCAACCTTGGTTTTTTGAAAAATTTCAGAATTTAAAACAAGTTTTGCGCTGTTTATCTCATCACCTAGGGTCCGTACGGTTAGTCTAGGTCACTTACCACCTAAGGCATCATGTCAGGATAATTCTAGGTCAAATCCCACCTATGGTAGTATGGTATCTAGGTCACTTGCTATCCTATGAAGGAAATGATCAATCGAGTGGATTAACCGGTCTTCTTTGGTCTTCATCTTGCTTTGGCGTGGATGCTTGAAGGTAATGACACAAGATACACACCTAGACACCTAAACTCACTTGTTTTGACACTGGAATATGCCAATACAAAAACATAGACTTTACAATCTCCCCATTTGGCAATTCTGTGGCAAAACCAAACTGAAGTATATGACTTGACACAAACTCACCCAAACACATCAAAACGGTGAATTAGGACAATACATGACTCCAACACTCTTACATGACATCAATTGACAAATCATCTTAAATTAAGACACTTAAGCTCTTGTCAAGCAAATTTATTTGCTGCAACCTTGAACCTACACATACTCAAAAACAAAATACCCAGTGAAGCATATGTGGAATATGAAATTAAGTAATCACAGGTGAAGTAAGGAATGTACTAAACTAGGAAAATACTACCCTAATATTCTCCCCATTTTTGGCACAATTACCAAAGGAAGGCAGGAAGCCAATATTCCAAAAAATATATCAATTTAACGAAAGTGAAATATCAAGGCAACCACAGTAAAACCAATCAAAAACAGACAATGAGGGACTAAAGAGCGGGGAACAAGATATAAATATAAAGCACAAACTCCCCCTCAACTACTTAGGCATAGAACTCCCCCTCAACAACTCAACTTGATCTTCTCCCCTTAAAACCAAGAATACCACAAAAAACCAGGCACTTATGCTAGAAAGGCCCATGGTAAACCAATAAGAGACCACATAATAATAATACAAAAAAAATATCACGTGCCACACAAACATGCATCAAAAGCATTCCAAGCAGTAGTAATTTAAAATCACAAATCCAATAAAGAACATGATTAGTTAGTCCGACTGAGGATACCCATCTAACTAAATCTCATGGAATGCTAAAGCATAGCCAATTCACTTAGACACATTTAGTGAATAGTTCAAAAGTGAAGCATTGTGTGTAATGGTGGTCTGACAAGATACTAGATCAAGGTTTCTTTCCCTTTCCAAGGGTATGATATCAACCACTAAGGGGACTCCCGAAGACATACATCTTAGAAGTCAAACCTAGTTAGATCCAGATATGATGATTTTTTACATTTTAGTACTCTTTTATTTATTTTATTTGACTCAATATTTTTCTTTTATTTTTGGTCAAATATCTCCAGTTTGTAAGATTTCTTTTGATGATCTTTATCTGATCATATCTTTTTATGCAATGATGACTTTCACACTATCTAGGTAGGTAGTCCTGACTATTAGCAATAGGGGCTTTCACTCTAGTGACCCAGATAGATACCTACTGTCCTCCTAGGTAGCCATTTCATACTGTTTGCATATAATAGTGACTTTCACACTATCCTAGTAGGTAGCCATTTTCATTGTAACAATTTAATACTCATGGAGGATACACAAAATGGGGATGACTAACAAATATGGTCATTCTAGATTAGTCATCCAAGGTCACACTATAGGGATAAGTCATACACCTACAAATTGGAAAATAGACCTCTCAATAGAATCAGTCAGAGTGCATGTGATATTTGTAAAGCATACACACATGAATAAGTCTCTAACTGTTCAAGATAAAATCGGTCTAATTTTCAGCATAACTAGGAGACTATGAAGATGACATATCCTCAATCAGCAACAAACTCATGTTCAACCTTGGACAAGTATAGAAATAAAGATCACACAAGGAATGCAGATCAGGCAAGTCAAACAAGGGCAACATGAAAAAATCTTTTTGGATTTTATGGTTTTTCAATGTTTTTGGATTTTTCAAAATAAATAAAACAGAAAAACATACCAAAGCAAATAAACACTAGTAAAAAAAGAAAGACTACTAGTATACACAAATAGCATAGCACTAGGACAAGATAAAATACTAACAGCACACCCTAGGCTATGACAGGCACGGGCTAAGTGAAGCCCTTCAGGTCTTCCTTTCTCACCCAAACAATTTTAGAAGTTTGATTGACCCTATGGTCTCTAACCGTTTCAGTTGAGGTAGGTATGACCTTTTACTTCTTCCTCATGTTCTTCCTTTTCCAAGATTGAGTCCTAGAATTATGGCGGGCATTATGGTTCTCCCTGTTACCTCCTCTATATCTAGCATGAGGAGTGTCATGACCATGCCACTGTCTAGAGTTGTGAGCAATTTTCATCACATCTTCACACAAACTCCTAGACTTCTCTACTATGACCTCAACTCTCCTTTAAAGATTTCCATTAAAGTTGTGTTGGTTCCTTGAACCATGATTGGGTATTCTTCGAAGTTTAGGACATCGAGGCTTAATATGACCCTTCACTCCACAGTTATGACATGTAGAATGAATTTCTGAGTAGAAGAGTCTTTCCCTTTAGCAGGAGGGTGCCTTTTAGCACCAGGCTCAATGTTTCGAGGTGGATGAAATTCCCTTCACATCTCCACACCTCTGATTTTGCTCAAGATCAGCCAACTTGATTTTAAGACTTGTCATTTCATCAAGACAAACATGTAAATCGGATTCAAGTAGCTGAGTCTTGGCAAGGAGGGAAGCCTTCTCTTCCTCAAGCTGTGACACAAGAGCTCTCAACCCCGGAGCCACTTGGTCTAAGGCATCTTTTTCTATTTCAATAGATTTGATCTTTTTGGACATGGAAAACTGAACCTTTTTCAGCTTTTAGGCATTCTTGAAATAGTTCATCATAGGCTGCCTCAAGGTCTCCCTCAGAATCTGAGTCATTCTGAGTCACATCATCCTCCTCACCATCCCTACAGTGTTGGTTACTCACAGCATTTGAAGAAGATTCCTCAATCCCAGATAAGGATGCAATGAAGGTCATATAACCCCTAGTCTCCTCACAAGAAGAACTATCTGATTCCTCAGATTCAGATTTACTGTCATCCATTGTCTTGCCCTTAAATCTTTTCTTATTAGAGCATTCAGCGGCAATATGGTCGTAGCCTTGGCATTCATAGCATTGAACACCTTGGGATTTCTTGTCCATACTTTTAAAATGTTTCTTGCTTTCAAAGTGCTTGGATTTGAGCTTTTCATGAGATTTTTGTCCTTTCGGATTAAATCTCTTATTAAGTTTCAAAAATTTTCTGACTTTCTTCGCAAATAAAGCCAACTCTTCTTCTTCATCCTTAGACTCACTATCTGAACCATCTATGGATTCCTTGACAGATTTCAAGGCAAATAAATTTTGGTTTCTTAGATGGGTTCAGATTTAACTCATAGGTTTAGAGTAAACCAACCAACTCTTCAAGTTTGACAGCATCAACATTTTTGCTCTCATCGATGGCGGTAACCTTAGATCCAAATCTCTCAGGTAGAGATCTCAAAATTTTCCTAACAATTTTGGACTCTGGAATTCTTTCCCCTAGATTGAAGCTAGAATTGACAATGTCACTCAGATTAGCATAAAAACTATCAAAAGTTTCATTATCATCCATCATCAACTTTTCAAACTTAGAGGTCAGCAATTGAAGTTTGGAGATCTTGACAGTTGTAGTCCCTTCATGGGTAATTTGAAAAATGTCTCATGCCTCTTTTGAAGTGTCACATATAGAAATACGTCAAAATTCTTCGAGTGCGACAGCAGCGAAGATTTCATTTAGACCCTTACTGTTTCATCTACAACTCTCAAGCTCTACATTGGTTCATTCAGAAGAAGGTTTAGGGATAGTCTGGTCATTTATGGTCTTTGTTGGTTGGGTCCAACCTTATTCAAAGGAGAACCATACTCTTTCATCTAATGATTTTAGAAACGCTCTCATTCGAGCTTTCCAATGGGCATAATTATTCCCATAAAATAATGGGGGACAAGAGATGGATCCTCCCTCTCTTTGGAGATTCATATTCATCGAAAAAAATGAGATAAGATCACACTAAAAAGTTAGTGAACCGGCTCTGATACCAATTGAAAAATCAAATTCGATGAATCCCAAATCTATGTTTGAGTTGAGAATGTACAAGTTCGAGGAGATGGTTCGGTTTCCCTAATAGTCTATCTACCCTCTTAATGATTTTAAAAATTAAGTTATTAATCTTAAAGGAAGATGATAATCAAGTGCGGAATAAGGAAAACAAGCAAACCAAAACACAAGGATTTTCACATGGAAACCCTTCCAGGAAAAACCACGGGACCTAGTCCAGCCATGAGAATCCACTAAGACAAAGTAAACAAGAACTTACAAGACTCGAACTTGACTCCTTCGGACTCGACACCACGATCCTTCAGTTCATAGTCCTCCACGCCTCGAAAAGTCACCACGTACTCTCAAGTCCCGTGATCAACCGCAGCCGCTCGTACTTCTCTTTGTGTTTATAAAACAGTCCACGATCTTCCGATCGATCTCCGTCAATGACAGCTTCGGAATCCACCGACCAAATCACTCTACCACGATCCTTCTCGGATCGATCTCCTTCAGAAAGGCTTTGGAATACTATGGCCAAGGTGTTCTATCCAGAACGGGTTGATGGTTTGATAGAAATCAATACCTAGATGGACTCCTTCAAAGGACAAGTCCAAATAAGCAATATTGGAACTTTTGGCTTGTAATCTCTAGGTTTAATGCACTAACAAAAGGGGAGGAGAACAATATGTTCCATAGGTTTCATGACCTCTGGAGACACTTAAAAATACTCTCCACACACTCCCTAAGTTGTTTTCCACGAAGTGGAAGGGTTCTAGCTTTATAGGGAATCAAAAACATGGTTTAGAAGTTGCTAAAAACCCAAGAAGGAAAGTGCCAAAATAGCTAAATTAGCAAAAAACCGGATTTGGAAAAAATCCCATATCAGGGTCGACCCATGGAGATCATTCGGTCGATCGGATGGTGCCTTTCGGTCGACCAGATGGTCCTCTAGGGTCAACCCACACTATTTCATCTCTCTGCCAAAAAACACCATACAAATTTTGCTATACCCAGGGTCGATCCTGAGGTGCCAACCTGAATTTTAAACTTTATTTTTAGGTCTCGTACCCTTCACAAAAGTTGTATCTCTTTTCGACGCGGTCGTTTTGACATATTATGGAGTAAAATCTGAGCTACGGTTTGTAAGATACGCTCAAAATAAGCAACCTTGGTTTTTTGAAAAATTTCAGAATTTAAAACAAGTTTTGCACTGTTTATCTCATCACCTAGGGTCCGTATGGTTAGTCTAGGTCACTTACCACCTAAGGCATCATGTTAGGATAATTCTAGGTCAAATCCCACCTAAGGTAGTATGGTATCTAAGTCACTTGCCATCTTATGAAGGAAATGATCAATCGAGTGGATCAACCAGTCTTCTTTGGTCTTCATCTTGCTTTGGCGTGAATGCTTAAAGGTAATGACACAAGATACACACCTAGACACCTAGACTCACTTGTTTTGACACCGGAATATGCCAATACAAAAACATAGACTTGACAACCGGGAATAGGGGTAGTCGATCGACCTTCCCAAAAAATCTTACTACGTTCCCATTTTGAGAAATTTGGAGACATTCGGTCGACCGAGAATAGGGGCAGTCGACCGGCCACCTGCAGAACTTGGTCATTTCCTCTGTTTTTTCCCCTTTTTGACACTTAAGAGTGTTTCCACTCTTGGCTTAACACCTTTAGGACTCCTTAACACACTTAGAGCTATTCTCACACACCTATAACAATTAAATTTGGTATTAAACTTCCATTTCATTTGTCACATATCAAAATACAATGTGGAAGGTTTTACCAGTACTATTCACAACACTATTCATAGCACTGAGAACTCGAGTTCCGGGGTTCTGTACTTGGACTGGAACTATGAATGTCATGCATGCTTGTTTCCCATGAGATAGTATTTTTGGTCTTTATATCATATCCATGGAGATGTATCAACGATAGGCATAAGCCTTCCCGCGCTCTTAGTGATCCAATATCTATGATAATTATCCAAGACTTGAAATCTTATCCATGGAGAGCACACACGGTTTTCTTGGCGCTCGTTATAATTCATGTACTTGTATTCTTGGACTTGTAGTTTATGCACTTGTGTTCTTCAACTTATAGTTCATGCACTTGTGTTCTTGGACTCATAACTCATGTACCTATTCTTGGTCTTGTTCTTGCTCCTGCATTTCATGCACCATACCCATGGAATGTTCATGCCATGCTTGTGTACCCCTGAAACTTACAACTACCACACACGTGAACTTGTGCTTGAGTGCCGTAATCAATATTTGAGCTCGGTCATCACTTAGATTCTGATCCAACTCCACTAGGATACATCTATCAGGTTAGAGAATTTTTGACCTAGAAGACTTCCTCTAAGCTCTGGCCTATCCGAATGTTGATCATCATACAAGATAGATATGCATAATTTATCAAAACAATAATCATTGTTGATTTGACAAGATATAACAAGTTCCATAATTCCATCATGTGCAATTACATTTCTGAGTCTTCACAACAAAACATCAATGTCTCAATAATATAATTTCATCATTTCAATAATATTATTTCCACATTTAGCATTTTTAAACATTTGTATTAACACATTTAATTTATTATTCATGTACAAGTGCCCTTCCTCCTTTTTATCAACCATCCATCCATAAACCTTAACAATACCATGAAACTCATCCATCATCATTTTCACTCATCCACATTCAATACCCATACCATTATACCCATTCATCATCAATTACATTCATCCACATTCAATAAAACGATGCCAATTATCAAAATACTACATCTATTTCCATTTCCATATTTATCAATAGCCTTTAAATACATGTAATAGCTCGATTCCAACTTTATACATAGTAATCTCGATAATCATGTTAGAATTCATTAAACTTGCTTTCATCATGATAAACATTTCATAATCTGGTATTGTTCATAATAAATCATGTTATAACATATAATAGAGCTAGATTAGAGAGAATATCGACTTCATTTCATATTTCAATTCTTTAATTCATGCATAGTCATGAAAATCTCTTGATAATCCATAAACATTTCTATTTTAAACATATAAAAACATTACTAAGGTTAGATTAGAAAAGATATTGTAGAGACTCGAACTTTCTTTCATGTCATTAATACAATTAATAAGGGTAGATTAGTCATTTGTTATGTTTTTATCAATGTTTTAAAACCCAGACCGGACACTAACCCGGTCAAGGGGTCGGGTTGGTCCAAATCGATCGAACCGTCGGGTCAATCCGGGTTGACCCAATCACACTATGTAATGGCATAAAATATTTAATATTAATATTTTTTCCTATTAACAGATTTGATTCGAGAGATATAATTTTTTAGGTGATTCAAGAGATTAAAATAATATATAACTTAATTAAGAAAGAAGCTAACATGTGGATTAAAAAGAAAAATTCATCATTGCATAATTCTAACAAAAAAAGAACATAGTCAACTCTTGTCGATAAAAAATAAAAGCATAATCCAAGTTTGATCTAAGCTACGAAAAAATAGTAGTCTATTTGCATAAAATAAAGTATCCAACTATGTTATACTTCTTCTAAAATCCTAAGAACTAGCTTATATATGGTCAACCAAGTCCACTAAAATCATCTATTGTCCGTGAAAGTGAACTCCAGCTGAGTGGCAGGTGGCTGGGTTTCATCATTGTCCTCAAATTATCTCCAATCAACAGTGCCATCATCAACACCTTCACATTAACTAGCTACATTATTAATTTTTAAGGTCAAAGTGACACTATTCTACTCTACAAATAAAGTCTTTGCTATGAGATTTGATGAAACTAATTACTATTACCTTCAAATGCCTTGTTTCCACAATTAGCTTGAGTTCTCTCTATCTCGAATCTCCTCTCTTTCTTACGTAGTCTTTTCTTCTTCTCTAAGTTTTTTTTAAAACCCAACTTTGGTTTAATATATTGTTTTTAGGATAATTAAGTCAAAAAGTACCTTTTCCATGACCCGGAGGGTTCAACAAAAACCGCCCGAGTCGACTGGGTCACGCTGGTTTGGCTGGTTTTCACTAGGTCACCCTGGTTTTGGTATTTAGCCCATCAAATTATTAACCCACCCCACTAAGCTTACTAGGTCCCGGGTTAACCGGTTCAACCCACCGGTTGGTCTGGGTTTTAAATCACTGGTTTTTATGCATGTTTAATGATAACTAAACGGTGTAGTGTGTTCAAATAGTTTAAGCAATCAAAAGGTCAACAAGCAGAGTATGCGATCGATTGTAGGAGATCTACGATAGATCGCACTTAGACCTAGAACTTGGCAAACTTTGTGTTTTGTATGCGATCAATCACAGGTGAGTTACGATCAATCGCGCACAATAGAATTTTTGGGTAATGTGCGACCGATCACATTATGTGTGATCGATCGTATTGGAGGGCTATGATTGATCGTAGAGTATGTGTGATCAATCACAGTCGCACGCAAGTGTTTTTAAAAGAATTACATAATTTGAGGTTTTAAATCCCTAGGCTATAGATAGATGTTCTATTTCGAGGGTTTTAGGGTTGTAAGTTTTCTAAAACTAATTTGGAAAAAAAAAAAAGGAAGAGAAAACCTAGGGTTTTAAAAAGAGATTGCTCAAGAAGGGAAATTCTAGCTTGAAGAAGGAGATTAAAGCTTGGAGAATCACCCCTAAAGCCTTGAGGAGCCTTCTTTAGCGTTTTCGATTGAAGTGAATGATCCCAAAGGTCGATATGGTTTCTAACTTACTCTATTATGTAATCTCTAAGCTTAAATATGTTTGATTTAGAATTTTTTTTGCATGATTTTCATGGAAATGGTTATATAATTAGTGAATGAGAGTTTATACTCATGAAATGTGATTTTTGGCATGTATTTAAGATATTGGGAATTAGTGGCTCATGCTCAATGCTTTGTTAATGGATGAATGGATAGGAAATTGTGGAAGGAAAATGATGATGGATTGAGTTTGAATGAATGGTGATGGGATTGGTATGTATCCCTATGGTGATGTATGTATTTAATGAATGAATGATTATATGAATTGGAGAAAGGGTGTTTGTTCTTATATATGAATGTAAATGAAATGAGTTTGAAGTTAAAAAATGTATTGTGGAAATGAATGAATTATGCTAAGAATTTTAGCTATGACTTTTATGCTAAACTATGTTAAAATGTTAATTATGTTTCTCGTGTTAAACTATGCCCAATTTATATTGAATGTTGGTTGGTATTCGGGTAAAACAATTTATAGGGAAGTCTTTTAGATCGGGAATTTTCCAACCATTCGGTTGGGGCGTTATGGTAGATTTTCCATTGTAGGATATTGGAACTTAAAGGATGACCTACTTGAATATCAATTGCGACACTCAAGCACACGTTCACTTGCATGGTAAGTATATAAGTCTCATGAGTCTCATATGTTTTACAAGCATGCATGCATGGCTTGAATATCTCATAAGCTAATAAGAAGTGGTCCGCGGAAGGGGTATGAAATCTTATAATAAATATCTTGCAACCTCATAAGAACATGCATCATGTAAGGTCAAGTCTAAGAGTCTCTCACTTTCACAAGTCCACATGAGTCAATATAAAATATGATGTCTTGCATGCTCTTTCACACTCTGATTATATGTTTATGAAGTGATTATGATATTGATTATGTTTAAATGATATTATGTTGCTGGTTAGATTGCTTATCCACTGAGTGTTTTCAATACTCGGTCGACTTGTTATTTTCGATAGGTATAGAGCAGGAGTACACGACAGACGTGGGTTGAGAAGTTTTACGTCGAGGAGAAAGAAGAAGGTGAGTCTCCAGTTGAGGAAGCTCGAGAGTTAGATAGGTGATCATACTATTAGGCCTTGTTTTACGTTTTGTAAGGATTGTAATAGACTTATGTTGCTTACATTGATGTTGCTTAGAATCTTATACTTTGTTGGATCATAGATATGGTGGGTTAGGTTTTCATGGGTCAGACTTGTTCAAGATGGTTTGGTTTATCAATATCAAATTTTATTATTCTCATTTTGATGACTCGTGTTGGTATACCTTGTATGTCATGGGATTTAAGCATGCTTAAGAAATGTAACAGACCCAAAGTCCAATTTTGGTCAAGGTGAAGATTTGGGGTTGTTACAGATATCGACCTTAGGGATCATTCCCTTAGATCCAAAACGTTCCACAGAAGCTTTGGGGTGATCTCCAAGCTTCAAATCTCACTCCTCCAAGTAATCTCATTTATCTCTAAGCAATCTCCCTTGAAAAACTTTAGGTTTTTCTCTCACTTTTTTGCCAAATTAGGTTCAGAAAAGTTAGAACCCTAAAACCTTCAAAATAGAACATCTATTTATAGTCTATGGGTTTAAAACCCCAAATTTCACAACCATTTTAAAAATTCATGCGTACGACTACGATCGATTGTTAGAACTCTACGATCGATCGTAGTTCTCCAGTGCGATCGATCGCACATATGAGGATTAGTCGCATATTACCCAGAATTTTGACAGAGTGCAATCGATCGTAGGTCCCCTGTGATCGATCGTAAACCGAATAGAAAATTTCTTCAATTTTCAACTGAGTGCGATCGATTGTAGGTCTTTTGCGATTGATCGCATGCTCTATTTTTTCCACTTTTTATTCGCTTAAGCATTTCAAACACTCCATACTGCTTAGACATAATCAAAACATGCATAATAACATAACAAAAGACTATTCTACCCTTATTAATTGTATTAATAGCATGAAAGAGAGTTTGAGTCCCTACACAAGCAGTGCAAACTTGTAGGGATATACCCTGAGTGAATACGAGTGCTAAACTGACAAAGGTAGTGCTGCCATTTCTTTTGCACTTGGGACGCTTTGGCTATATGCAAGAAAGATTTAAGCAAAGGGCCTATTCACAGTTTTATTATTATTATATATATAATTGTAGCCATCTGTGCAAGATTATTTTTGCAGAAATTAAAGGGACCAAAGTGAAGAATATTTTCCTATTTTAGGTACATACACTGAAGACTAGAAGAGAACTCCATGACATTTGACTTTGGAAATCTTTGATACGAAAAGGCAAAAAAGAAGAGCTAAACAATCCTCTAAAAATGATTGTCTATTGAAGAAAAAAAGAAAGATAATAATTTGAGAATGGTCGTGAAGAGCATCATTGAAGCCCGTACACAAGCAACGCTCCAACTCCAGCAATCCCGGCCACCAGCCCAATGATCACTCCAAATGGAGGCAGCCCGCCACCAATGGCCTTTCCAGAGTTGACATCATATTTTGCAAACCGCTTCTTCGGCGCTGCACATTGTGGGCATCCATATGTATCCGGCTGCAAAATACCCATTACTTCTCTTAAAAAAATAAATTAACAGATCTTGATGCCTGTATTGTCCCACCAGGAAGATCAGATGGCAACTGATATCCGCTGTATCATGTGATGCAAATCATATATTCGACAACAGCTCATACAAAAAATTCATGTGATGTTGTTGAAGACATGGATGTAACACATTACTGCCCATCATAAAATTCATGGGAAGCAGTTAACGAATTATAATCTGCTGGGGAGAATCATAGAAAACTTGTCCTAAATAAAAGAGATAAGTAGGCTTGCCTGCTCTTCAAATGGTTTCTGTAAGAAGTAAATAAATCCACAATCAATGCATATGTGAGTCGCTCTAGCCTGCAAAATTGTTCATTCCAATCATATCAATATGTACAACAGTATATTATTCAATTCGTTTGAAAAGATTGAAAAAAAAAAGCTCAAAAGACAAAAGGATACTTGCCTTTTGTGCCTCAGTTAATTTCCGTCCAAAGCGGGGTGGAGCCGGACGCTTTGGCAATCGTTTTACATCTACAGTGGCTCCTCTGCACCACAAGATGGAAGGCATGAGTGTCGAAAGGGCATGAATCTTCTCCAATATATGAAAATGATATGTAAAAGAAACCTCTACCATAATTTTTTTTTTATCAACTGCTTGGCCATACATTTAGCATAAAAAAGGATGATTGTTAACTTGACTGTTGGCCATATCTTCACTAATTAAAAATAATAATAATAATAATAATGCGAGAGGCTGGATGGTTATGATCAACCAATATGACCAGTTTTTAGTGTAGAAGATTTTGCAAGTGGGATCCACCAAATGTGGTTCCTCCTTTCATGCAGGCACATCATGTATACTGAGAAGCCAGTTATAACAGAAAGTATGAAGAGCACAGGGACTTAAACACTCACTTATCGAATAATAATATCATGGACAAGCTGCAGTTTTTGATTCAAATCTTCAGACTACTCCTTGGTGTTTTGACAACTACATTCAGCTGGTTTTGATGAGTCCTGAATCTTTTTCGCATTTAAATGCGAAGAAAAAGAATATTCCGATGAGAAATTTAATTATATAAGCTGATATTAGAATATTTCAAGTGATCTCTAGTTCTCTACGACCCCAACAGCATTCCATGTGTTCTACCTGGATGAGTAGCCCAGCTCGTTCATGTACCATTTTGAAAATAATACTCCGGGCAAGATATTTTTAGCATAGATGGAAATCAGAGCTTAGCATAGTTGCATTTCTCTCCACTGTTATGATCTCATTGGAATGTAGCGACCCCTATGAATATAATTAGATATAATTCGTGTATGAAACATTAGCACTTCGACCATGATGCATTGAGAAATCTGATTAAGTTAGACAAGATTCAGTGCTATGTGATTCTTAGGATATTCCAAAGGAAAATCTACCCATGTCTAATGGACTTAGGTGATGCTGTTTAGAGTTACATGTAAGTCGATTAACAAATAAACAAAACATGACTAAACTAATTTGTTCTTCACTGATATCTAGAGAAGGGGAAAATGTAACAGTTTTTACAAAATCATTTAAAAAATTGGGAGCAGATTGGGATATAGAATTAAATTATGCTACTATCTTAAAGAAGAAAAAGAACGAGGACCTGCTCACAACGAAGTAGACAGAGTCAGGCTTCGCCTGAATGGCAGTTTTCGTAAATCCCAGCTTATCCGCCGGCCAGAGTTCATCCCAGAAGAAGCTGCTAGTATACAGTACCTGGTCCCCTGCCTTGAGCCCTGCTCTTGCTGCGTTTCCACCATTCTCTACTGCCTAAACAGCAAAATCAACCATAGCCCAGAACACCCTCAAATTCAAACAATATGAGAAAACCTTCAAAGAATAAGGAAAATAAAATCGAGATGGAACTTACAGCGACAACCACTCCACCACCTGGTTTTTGACCCAGAGTGAGGCCTAATGGCTTATCAACTTCAACCTCAATGTTCTTTGACGCCCCGGCAGTTTTTGCTGTGATCTCAAGACCCCTTCTTCTGAGGACAAAACCACTCCTCTCTTTCTCAGATATGAAAGAATTTGAGAAACCCCATTTGGCATCTTGAAGAGAGAGGCCTTGGAAGGTGGTTTTCTACACATGATGAGATTTCTGTTAATGGGGGTTTCTGGAAGAACAGAAAGAAGTCTGTGAAACATACCTGGATTTGGGTGGGTGTGAGATGATTCCTGAAGCTGTTTGAACTGGTTTTGAGAGAAGGGTTCCTGGAGAAGGAAGAGCAAGAAGAAGAGGCACCTGCAACCACAGCCGATGACATCTTTGATGCGAACTATTCTACATTGTTTGGGAGAGATGGGCAGAGAGAAATTAAAGGGGTTTGAGTTCGGAAAACTCGTGGATAGGACTGCCTGACCAGATAACCTTTTAGTGGCAGGGAGAATGACCGACCAGGAGGAGCACACGCCCCCTGTACTATAGAGCTGTGCTAAACTCACTCTCACCTGCTTTTTCTTCACCACCACAAATATTTAGATGTCAAAGGGCTCCCCTTAGGTTTCTATGATTTTTAAATAGTTCAGGCCTGAACCTGCCCCGCTTAAATTTGGCTCATTGACACCCCCCTAATCATGATTAGGGAGAAATACGCCTAAAACTCCCTTCAAAAGGGGGAAATTTGGAGTCGGGATCTTTTGTAGAGGCGCAGGAGAGTCTGCCTTGTAACCACATGTTCACATCAAGAACACAATAATCTAGGAAGCACGGATACTTTGAAAATGGAAACCTACCCGTATCGCCGTATCGGATATGGCACTCTAAGGTAAAACTTAATTATTTTTCATAATTTCTGCCATATTACCATATCTAGCTTCCTCGACAATAATTATAGAAATGAAAACAAGCTTCTTAGTGAGTGTTATTTCGAAGATGTCCAGCACAAGTAGATACGTGTGACAGTAAATCTTTGTAGTGGCCTCTACAAAAGATCCCAACTCGAAACTTTCCTACGACTACCCGACTTAAAAGTTGGGAACTCGAGAGATCAGGCCTGTTAATGATCAGATTAAAAGATTAAATGGAGCACTTTTCATGTGTGGGGTTGCCCTACGAAAGGCACCCCAACCAAACTCTAATTACATAAGGCTTGCTCTCTACCATAATCTAATGAGTTTGGATGGACAACAGCACTTGCTGTTGCATTGTTGCCCATATGTGTCTTGCTAAATGGGCCCAATTTTTATCATTTGGTGATTTCCATGTAAACAGTAGGTGGGCCCTCATTTTATAAGATACATATGGGCAATAGTGTAACAGCAAGCGCTGTTGCCCATCCGAGTTCTATTTTAATGGGTCGTTCGAGATTCAGAGACTCGATCACGTCCTTGTCAGCGGCATTACTAGAGTAACCACGCTTTTCACACCTTACATCCCTAAGGCTATGATAGAGGACCCCTACACATGTATAGTTGAGCCTTAGCTATTGCAGAGTCTTAGTGGTGCAACATAATTTCTATGCTCTTCTCAATTGCTTATAGGGGGGACTCACACATGGGCATCCAAAATGACTATTAACATTTTATTTTTTTTTAATAAAAGCTGGGGTTAGGCAGACCCCAACCTGCATAAAAGAAACATGAGAGAATTACACGCACACCAAGCTACGACCAGACCGGTCCTCATTTACAATTTAGCTTAGTCTCGCTGGCAGCTCAAGGATATTGAGTTGAATTTTACTTGGAATCAAACATAACTTCAATAGGGAGTCTGCCGCTCTATTAGCTTGACGAGGAATATAGCAAATATCAAAGTAGTTGAACTGTTGTGAGAGCTTCTCAATGTTAGATAGGAGCCCAGCCACTTTCCAAGGTCACTCACAATCTCTTTTTATGCAACTAATAGCCCAAAGGCCATTTGAATATGCGTGAGGCTCAACTGAATGGCTGCTTCAAGACCTTTTAATATGACGATAAGCTCCATACAAATGATCGACCCTGTCTCAGTAGCTCCAGCAATGACTTGGCACAGTATGCCCTCCACATCCCGTATAATGAAGTCACACCCATACACATTGCGACGGACAGAACCGTTGTTGTTCAGTCGCATACATCCTTGATTAGGAGTCTTCCATTAAACTCATCGCATAGGAGTGAGTAGCCACTGAACTGGCATTTCAAAATTAGCAGCAAGTTCACGATGCAATTCCATCAAGAAGCTTGATTTGAATGTCCGAAATGATAAGTCGAAGAACCATTTCTGGAGGAGATGATTTGTTGTTGAAACATCTCTCGTTTCTTTCTTTCCATATGTGGTACACAAAGGAGCAAAAAGCTAAACTCCTGACCTTACTTGAGAGGAAGCTCTTAGTCTTGCTTTTTCTAGTAAACCATACAATGGTTCGCCTTCAGTTGGGGAAGAGAAGAGAACCCGGAGCATATATATTTGTCCATATGTGAACCGTATAAGAGCAAGTGGCAAGCAGATGGTTGTGGTCTTCAAGATGCCTGAAGCATAGAAAACATACATTAGCTCCAATAAATCCTCTTGCCATCATCTTGTCCATGGTGAATAAGGCTTCCTTGCTCGCAAGCCAGGATATGAAGAAGTGTTTAGGGATGTTGTGTTAGACCACGCCATCATCTTGTGCCATCGGTTTGTCACGTTCCTATTTCTGATAGACTCCCAAGTCGTTTTCAATGAGAACTCCCCATGGACTGTGGGCTGCCAAATAATTTTGTCTGATTTGTGGTCACCTAACGTCAGAATAGCATCGATCTCATCCCAAACATCATACAAGTTCGGGTCAGAGAGGACACCCAGTTTCCATTGACCTTGATCTCGCAAGCTATAGACACCATACAAGTTTGGGTCCGAGAGGACAACATTGATCTCGAAAGCTATAGACACCAAGTCACGCCTGTGAATCTAGAGGTTTCTTCTCTAGTTAATAAGAACCCCTCAAGGGTGCCATAATTCAAGCCAAAGTTTAGTAGTGTGCCCATTCCCAATGAGGGTAGTAGTGACATTACCTTCGGTATCAAGCCTAGCTTTGAGGAGAGGTAAGTTGTTGTTCCCAAAGGGATAAATTACCTGAAATCGCTATCCAACAAAAATTACAGTCTTTATAGAACTCGAACAAAATAACAACTTTTATTTCAGAAATTTCTGCATTTGAAAAAAGTTAGAAAATTGGTAGCTCGTGTGAAGTGAAGCGCGGATTTAAGACATTTCACGCCCCCCACCGATGCACTGGGTTGCTAAACACGATGCCTCCAGGATACAACAACTTCACACAGATCTATCCCTAACTATAAGTGTGCATAACTTATAGTCGCACACCTTACTCTGTTTCTTACCCAGCAATCTTTCAAAAAAAAAAATTCTCAAACATGAGAAAACATAATAGTAGAAAAAACATTTTCTAATCTTCTCTATTCCAATATAAGGGAAAATACATAGTATATATAGAAAAATATTTAAGTTTTTGGAATTCTAAAACTGTCACATTAGTGACTAATAATTGTGACAATAAACCTTTGAAACGTTTCCTACCATTAAAGCCTTAAATTGCTATAATAAAATTAAATAAATTAATATTTATTTTATTTTATTTTATTTATTTTGAATCATAATCACCCAAGTGTACAACAATCCCCCACTTGATTCAAAAATAATAAAACTATGAAGAAAAAATAAAGTTGTTGGGTAAATTTAGATTTAATGCATAAACAAAAGGTGTTACATAAATTTGAACTTTTGCATAGTTTAAAGTAAAATTCTCACAAGATACTCAGTTACCATAGATCATAGATCTTGGTATTCAAAACTAAATTCTTTTAGTGATGAGTCTTTGTACCTTAAATACATTAACTCTTACAGAGTCTACAGGTGTCTAAGCCAGCATTTTTCGGTCATGTGCTTTTATCCCAGTTTAATTAGTGCTCTAGAGAAATAGTCAATTTCTCATACGAAACGGCCCCATTTCCACACTTATATAGGTGAGTCTATCAAGGATGCTTATGTGACTCCACATCCCACTCAATAGAGCTATATATCTCATTAAGAGGGAACCCTCAACCTCTAATCGTCACATACTTTATGCATTATTCACACCATAGGAAGGGACTTGAAGAATAATGATATAATAATATTATTTTCCTATTATAGTGCATCACTTCAAACCACTCAATAACTTGTTCTTCCCATTAAACCTGTTCTTGAGATCTCCAGTCTTCAGGTTGGGTATCCATTACAGTTGGTTTATTTTCAATTGGCTTAGGTCTCATTCTCCTCCATGTATTCTTCCCTTACTAAGCCTTCAGTAAAGGGATTTGTCAAATTTTTTTGGCCATCTGATTTCATTTTCAGATATAACTCCATCTCATAGGAGTTCTCAAATATAATTTCATCTCGTAGGAATTCTCTCGAATATAATTTTGGAAATTTTTCTCAAATATAATTACAGGGATAATTTTATTCCAAAAGGAATATTGAACAAAAAGTTTTGGAACCACTCAGCTTCTTCTCTTACTAAGTTAGAGCTATTAGTGTCGATTTCAAAAAAGAAATTGACCAATTAATTGTTTCTTAGAATATTAAGAAACATCACCACTACCAGTATTGAATTATAACCACTTGTTATTTTATATTAATTAGAAATTGGATTTCAATTAACATTACTATACCTTTCGATTTAAAAAGGATATCTCCAATAATGAAAATCAGAATTTATGATTTTCTTTAACTATTTAAATATTTTAAATATTTAATCAATTTGCTAATTGCATCCCAATGCTCCCTACTAGGATTACTAGTGTATCAACTTAATTTCCCAACTGCATATGAGTACAGTTCATACTTCATAACATACATCAAGCTTCCTATTAGACTAGCATATTTATTTTAGTTTATACTATCTCCTTCATTAGGTGATAGATAAACACTAAGATCATATGAAGTACAAATATTACTACAATCGTAATTATTGTATTAATAATAAATTTTTTAATGTAATGGGATTGAGATAAACTTATCTCATCATCCATTCTAATTATTCCAATAATTAAATTTGTCTCTCCAATATCCTTCATGTCAAATTGGGATGACACGAATTCTTTTGTCCCAAAATTCAGTAAATCATCTACATATAGATAAATGATTATTCCACAATCACCATTATACAAATGATTACTCCACTATCACATTTATATTTGTAATATATACATATCACTTTCATTTGTACTATATCCATAAGTTATTATCAATTCATATAAATTTTTTCATCTAAATCACCATTTAAAAATGTTGTTTTAACATCTATTTGGTGAATTATTAAATTATATATGGATGTTATAGAAAATAATATTCGAATAGATGTAATTCTTGATACAGGTGAATATGTATCAAAATAATCTATTCCTTCTTTTTACTTAAATCCCTTGACTACTAATTTAGCCTTATATAGATTCATCAACCATAAGTTTCTTTTTAAATATCCACTTACAATCTATAGTTTTAATTCTAGGAGGAGGAACATGTAATGTTTAAGTGTGATTAGACATTATTGAAACCATTTTATTTTCCACAGCTTTTCTCTAAAAGAAGATTCATATGACTCAAATGCCTCTTTTAAAGAAATAGAATTATTCTCTACCATATAGAGATAAAAGCCAGATCCAAAATCTTTAAATTTTTTAGTTCTTTTACTCTTTCAATGTTCAATTTCAGTCTCATTTGAATTAATCAATACAAGAGTTTTAGGACTAAGATCATTAGTTTCATTAAGATTTTGGTTATTAAACCCCCACTATTTTCATAATTAAAAGGAAATGATTTTCAAATAAAACATATCTCCAAGATTTAGATCCTAATTTAATTATTTTAAGATCATTAAATCTAATCATTCTAAACATCTTCGTGTTCAGAAATAATTGAAATTTTGCTTTTGCATATTTCATATTCTACCTTATAATATCTCATTCATTTGGAGATAAAAGTACACTAGTATCAGAAAAACTAGTTTCAATTAGACCTTGAATATTTTAACCACCATTGTTTTTAGAATTAAAATGAAATGATTTTTTTTTAATAAAAAAAATCAATCTTTTCATAATTCTAATTTTTATTTTATTATCAAGATCTAAATTATATGTGTCTTATTATTATGGTAATGAAGACACATCTCCTTTAATCATATCTTAATTTCGTTATTTTAAGATTATTTAGTCTTACCATAACTAAATAATCACATATCTTAAAATAACTAAAATTAAGTCATCTCTCCAATTTCATATAATCAATTATATCCTAATATTATTATTTTAAGATTATTTAGCCTTACAATAACTAAGTAATCACATATCTTAAAATAATTTAAATTAGGATTTCACCTGTCCCATTTTCATTTATTCAGTTAATTTTTTTCTCTTACTTGTGTTCAATATTTATAGCTATTTATCAAGTCATATAATTATATATGAAAATAACATTTACATAAGTAATTAATTGATGAAAAATAAATTTCAGAAATCTAAAATCAAATTCATAACAAACCCAATATCACAATAAACGCACAGACAGTACACATAACTTTTAAGTATGTGCTATACACAACAACCAATACACTATTAGACTTAGCTTTACTAGTGTTTTGGGTCGACTAGAATACAGCTAAAGTTTTGGCTCCATCATTAAAGCTAAGCTTCTTTACTTGTAAAACATTACACATATGCTACATCATATGTAACTTATATACTACTAAATCTGTGTATGAGCCAAACACTAATATTGTCGTGCCCCAAAATACCCCCTAGGAGTTAGGATACTTTAGCGACGTGACTTAACCTTAAATCAAACCTGCAAATAGTATACAAGGCATACAAAATAGTATACTAAAAATTTCTTTGATGACTTAACTATATTCCAAGTGCAATTGATTACAATAATTGAATAGAATTTACGACATGAACATGAACTCTTTAATTGAGTCCCAACTCAAGTGGGACAAACATCCCCATATATAAGAACCCAAAATACATGTCTCTCTCTCACTCATTCCAATCATTGGCCACATGCCAAAATTCCTAATATCTGGGTGACAACCAGAGCAATCTCCTGCTCTACATAAGCCGCCTCTATCCAAGGAACCCGGAGTCCATATATCGCATAATGTGTCTGCCGAAATAAAAGTACGGCTGAGTATGAAATACTCAACAAGTACAAGCTACTAGCTAACAATAGTAATAACGATAATATGTAAAAACAATAATAGATCATGCATGAGACAATTTATTTTCATATATACATAATTAGAGTGCGGAAGCTAATACAACTAACACTTGTACAGTTCTTAAACATCATACTTTAATCATACATTCTATACATGGTTTAACCCATACGTGTTTTCCATTACCTTGTGAGTTCCTTATACATCTCATGAGATTATTCTTGTCTGATGAGAATCATGCTTGTCTTCTTGTTTACTTGCTTGCCTTAGTTAACTAGTACCCGAACTATGAGTAGACGGGCATACTAGGTTCTTGTCATTCTTGCTTGACTAATGCCTGGACTATAATGGAACAGAACACATTAGCCTCCTTGCCTTGACTTGACTAGTGCCCGGACTATGGTGGAACGGAACACACTAGTTATTCTTGCTTGACTTGCTTGCTTCTCTTGTTTTCTTGTAAGCTGTGTATGACATATCCTAGGGATATGCCCTACCCTTGACATTCATGCTTGTTTACTTGCGAGCCAAGTATGACAAATCCTAGGGATATGTCCCTTGACATTTGTGCTTATTTCACAAATCACATTTCTTGTTCTTATGTTTCTTGTATGTATACTCATGTTTAAAAGTTTGGTTCATGCATGCATGCTTGGTGTGTGTTAATTCATGGAGATTTTCTAGCATAAGAAGTTCAAGTGAAGCATATTACATCTTAATCTTTCTTAAAATCATGTGATAAATAAGCAATAGGAAAAACATACATCAATAATTGTATTATAAGAAGAATTACATGATTTGTGCTTTCATAATTTTCATCAAACTCATTTAATTCTCACTTAGACACTTTATCAAACATTTGGCGTGCAAGTATTTCGTAATCGTTCATTTCCTTAGTCTTGGTTTCCAAAGTCATTCATGCATTTTATCAAAGAAGTGGTATGTGACATTTTTATATTTATTTATTTCATGTTGTCTCCCACACATTCATATCAATTCTATTTATCTTGTTTAATTAGGGATAGTAGTTGTATTTCAAATAAAATGGTAACCAAACTCAAGAACATCATTTTTGAAAGAGGAACTAGGTTATTACTAAGTTAATTAGTAGGGTGTACTAACCTTAAAGATCAAAGCTTGATCTTGAAGAAATCCCTTGATTTGGGAACCGCACTTGGTATAGAAGATCCACTTTGAACAAATGCTCCAAGCTTGAAGTGGGGAAGGATCCACAACTTAATTCCGACCAGCGGTGACAAAACTATGTCTCCCTAGAGTGAAGGGTATGCAGAGAACTTTTTCTTCTTTTCAATTTTGATCATACTTTGAATACCTAGAGTGTTTCACACTCTTATTTTAATCCTCTTAAACATCAAGGGGTATTTCTTTAGTACCCTCACACACCATAAGATCTATAATAAGATCCTCACATCATACACAAGCACATAGGGAACTTTGGCCTCAAAAGCACTGTTCACAGACTATCCACTTCCAACCGTTTAAGCACTTAGGGTATTTTATATACCCTTGCTTATTCACATGGAGAGTACATTTATACTCTCTTTTGAGGTTCAACACCCACACCTAAAACCCCCATCTAACTCATTAACCAAACCCAACTTATAATAAGGGGCCTTTGCCCTTCCAATACTAGTGCCCTCGGCACTATTCTTTAACACTATTCACTTGAATAGTGAACCAAATTTCCGGGGTCGTTACAAATATTAAGGTAAATTTCACACAAAAATATGGTTGTACGAATTGTATTTCTTCATATGGTTGCACCATATGAAGAATTGCTTATATTTTCTAAGACTCTTATTATGCCAATAAATTATCCAAAGTCAGGACACTCATAACATCTCATGGAAATTTGTAAATTGGGAGGATTCGACGAGATAAAATATTTTTAAATCTCCATCTATCAAGGCATCAAGGAGTTATAAACTGAGATAAAATATTTTTTAAATCTCTAGCATGGCCAGATCTGGAAACTCAATCCATAAAAATAATTATTTCTTATTTTAGATCATCCAAGCATCACATTTAGATATATCTTTCAAGCTAATATAGTCATGCCTAACACTTCAATTGTTTTCTCATTAAATTGGATTCATACTGTTATGAGGATCAAACCAAGGTTGAGAAAAAAGAAAAAACAAACTAGAATTTATAAAATAAAAAATATCATATTTGATTGTCATTGGATAAATATTATGATTATTATTTTTATGATAAATATTATTTTTATCACAAAGACCCATGCATCACTAAGAGCTCATCTCTTAATTAATTTTTGAAGAACACCAACAAAAGCAACCACACATAATGCACCAAAAATTATACAGGACTCACACCTACATGTAATGCATGGTAATTATTCTCAATAGATTTGCATGATTCAAATTATAATTATCACCCTTACACAAAATCTGCACACATTCTCTCATTTTTCCCTATTTTGAGATCTACATGTAATGCTTGCAAGATGAGTAGAAAAAATATTTTTCTATAATAATCATAGAATTATTCGAACTCACATTCATCGTGAAAAATTGTCTTAAAACTGTCATCCAACAAAAATTACAGTCTTTGTAGAAATTCCTGCATTTGAAAAAAGTTAGAAAATATTTTCTCTATTGGAATTCTAAAACTATTTAGGTTTTTGGAATTTTAAAACTGTCACATTTGACTAATAATTGTGGTAATAAACCTTTTGAAACCACCAAATTAAAGCCTTAAATGATAATAATAAAATTAAATAAATTAATATTTAATTTATTTTATTTAATTTATTTTGAATCATAATGGGCCAACATGGAAGAAGAAGGTTATGTGGTATTTAAAAATTTGCTGATAAACCACACCTCAAAGTGTTTTCGAATCCCTCATGAGATCTATGTAGCTCAACCCCTGTACACAACATATGAGCTTTTTAAGTGAAACACATGAAAAGTAGTGTGCATTAAACTTGAGAAAAGTAAATAAATTTTTAAGTTGGAACACAAAATAGTAGTGACCAACAAGCCAAGCACAATTAGATGTTGTAACTATTCGTCAACAAATCAAGGAAGATGAGGGGGAGTATTAGGGAAAGATTGGAATGTTGTACATACAACATTCCAAACGAATCAAGGAAGATGAGGGGGAGTGGTCTTTTCCTTAATTCCTCATACTGTGGTTACTAGACTATAACCCCTCTCTTGCTTCAAGTTGGTGATGGCTGGAACTTGTACATCCCACATAAATTTTTTGTCGAGCTATGCTCACCAGATAATGGTTCTAGAATTGATTTGCTGGATTTTTTTACATATCGATCAGGTTGGGTAGAGATGGTGATGCTTATGTAGATCAAAAAAATTGAACAATCCGATAAAGAACATAAAAACACTGGCAAACACCACAGCAAAACCAAAAGAAAAGAAGTAGAATAAAGGAGAAAAAACACAACACAGAATGTATACGTGGTTCGTCACGTGAGTGACTACATCCACGGGCGAAATCACCATCCAAATATGTTCGTTCCACTATAAAAAGATTACAATAATTCCACTATTGTGTTCAAACCCAATTCCAGTATGCTGCTCAAAATAGAATACTAGCAGCTTTTACATGGCAAAATATCACTCTTCTTTCACGCCGGGAGAGTGAACAATATTATTTTTTTGGTTGGACTTATCTGCAACAGAAGTAGGCACATTAGAGTAGGAATTAAATTTAATTCAGAGAAAGAGAATAAGATATACATTATAAGATGTACCTCAATACTTCTGTATTAGAAACTACACTGATTTGATTTGTCCTGTCTCAACATAGCCATGGCCAATCCCAACAATGGAAGGGCGGAGATTCTTCTCTACGCAAACCCACTCGCAGAAAAAATTCTATCTGATGCGGTTTAAATGAGCAAATGGCTCCGGATTTGTTTTGGGTGCTGGTTTAGCAACTTCAGGGGTCCCAAAAACATTCCAAAATCTAAGAGTTTCATCCCCTGCCGCAGATGCGACCGTACACCCATCTGGGCTCTGAAATTCAAAGAAAAATTCATCTCAATAAACATCTACAGAAAAGATTGAGAAATCATCACTTTTCTCTAGGAAGGAAGGAAAAGAAGAGCCAGAAAACAATCATTCATATGTTTCAATACCTGAGCCATGAAAAGTACTCTCGAGGTATGACCAGTAAGCTCTGAGATCTTAACCATTGATGGGTATTTCCAAAGAGTGAGTTGATTCTGAGTGAACCCATGAGAACTAAGCAACTCTCTCTCATTCTTGTTCCATAGCAAAGAGCATACCTGTGAGCCTGTATCAACCGAGTTCAAGCAGGCACCTGTGTGGGTGTTCCAGAACTTTATGCACCTATCCCCTCCGCCCCCGCCCGAGGCCAGCAAATTACCCTGGAAAGGACACCAGGCAAGGGCTTTCACAGCAGCAGTGTGGTCTTCAAGCCTGTGAAGCCACTGTGTTGGGGAATTCGAAGAGGCCGTAGATCTGTCCCATATGTGGAGAAGGTTATCGTTCCCTCCGCTTGCCAGTTGCTGGCCCGAGGCCGACCATTTCAGCCCACATACCTCCTGATGGTGTCCCCTATATGTTTCGACAATGTGGGACCTTATTCTCACATCATTGTCAATGATCAGGCTGTCCATTCCCCCAGTTGTTAGTATGTGATTGTTCCAGGCCAGAGACCCCACTCGAGATCCATGGCCGCCTCGCAGAGTTCTTAGCTGCAAAAAAGGTCTGAAAATTCAGGAAAAAAAGTATAGAGGGAAGAACACAAAATTAGTAGAAAATTTGAGAGAAATAATGAACCTGCCGATTCGCGGTAGAGTCCCACAACTGGACATCAGAATTGTTCAAGCCGACGGCAATGTGTCGTCCATCCGGAGCCCAACTGACACTTGTAACAGGACCATTCTCATCATCAACTGTTAGAAGTTCTGTGGTGGATCCATCAGAAGCATCCCACAAATATACTGTGTTTCCGAGAGCAATTGCCAGAATGTTGCTGCTACCCCAGTCCAGTAAATTCAAATAGTAATCATCCACAAGCTCAGGGGCATCTAATGTCCTCTCGGATGACTGTATGTATAATCAAATTTGAACTATTAAAAACGAAAACCCTACCATAAGAACAGTCACAGAAAATATGTGCAACCTAATACCCTAATACAAACATTGAGAAATATGAGAAAGATAGATAGATAGATACGCACTTGAGGAATGTGTCTTCGAGGCTTTGCAGGTTTTGATACATGAACAGATGAAGAGATCTCATGAGGAATTGCCTCTACAGGAGTGGGGGGCTTGTTCTTGAAAGCAAGGATTCGGGTCCTGTTCATGTTAAATGTCTCTGCAAGTTGCTTTCTGTAAGCCTCTCTAGATGGAGAGCTCACAGCTGGGTTTTCTTTACCTTTTTTCGCCTCGGTTAGCATGTAATGAGCAAAGTCGAAATCCATCGCAGATCGGTTTGGAATGAATCTGTCCAACTGAAAATAACAGTGAAAAAACGAAATCAGAAAACCCCAAATTCATTTTCTTACTAGAATTCTTTCATGATAGAAAGAGTAATCCAGAGACGGAAAAATTCGAAATTATAGAAATTATAGGAAGATAGGAAAAATCCAAGAAAAATATCCACTTTAAAAGATCACATCTATTTTCATTCCAATTGAGTAGAAACACGAATCAGAACCCAGCACAAAAATGGCTGACGAAAATTTCCCAAATATAAATTCTAAGGAATTTAAAATTCAGGACATGGTTAACGAAAGGTACAAATCCGATGAAGCAAAAAGGGTATCGAGAATTTTTCATCTGAAGGATTCCATGGTTTGCTTACATTTTCACGAGAATTTCTCCTATGAAGGATCTGATCTTGAAGTGGGTATCGAGATTGGGTCTTGTCAGAAGAATTCAAAGATCCTGCATCCATGATGTTAATACAGAAAAAAAACAAAAAGCAAAATAACGCTGAAAAACAGAAAATAATAGAAATGATAGAAGAACAAAGCCTGCAAAACAGAGATTCAGATTACAGAAAAAAAAGAAACCCTAAGAAAATCAAAAAAGAATAACACAAAGCGCAATAGAGATGTATTCAGACGGCCTTGGTGGTCTTTGGACGTTGTGAGAGAGAGAGAGAGAGAGAGAGAGAGATTCTTCAAATCGTTGGTCTAATGCGTGTTCTTATAGACCAAGATTATTTCTAACGGCTACTGTCTCGTGTTCTAATTGGAAAGAATTTCAAGTTTTTTAAAAGAAATCCCCCCCAACGGCTCTATTCTAAAGAACCGTTGTAATTGAGTTTTACCATAATACCCCTCTCTCTCTAACATTATATTAATTAAGACTTAATTACCATAAAGAAAAAAGAAATATTAAAACTTGTAGCCTCTGGTATAGCCTGCACATGGGCCGGGTTTGGGCTTGACTATTTGTATTTTTTAAATAGCCTGCCTTGAAGTCCGACACATTTACAAAGCTTTTAAGCCCGAACTGAGCCCAATGCACAGCCATACCAATATGTCTTCTCTGGCCATAATCTCATCAAAGAGTGTGGATAAGCCCATTCATCCAAGCCCTCTATTTTGCGGGCTTCCAAGAGCCGGCCTGCCCCCCTCTTCAAAGAGCAGACAGTCCTAACTGACTACAGGCATACTATATTGCTATTGGCCCATCTCAATAAAATATTAATGCTCCGTTTGTTTTGAGGTAAAATAGGGGAAAACAAATGAATTTCACGGAAAATATCACTTTCCAAGTGTATTTTTTTTAGGACAATTGGCATTTTCCGCGAAATTCATTTGTTTTCCTCTATTTTACTTTGAAACAAACGGAGAGTAAGATGAAAATCATTAGATGTTTTGAAGGAAAAACCATTTCCTTTTAAACATTCTATTGGGGACCAATAGTATGTGTGTTGTAGCCTCTACAAGAGGGGCATTGCTAATCAACACTTTTCATTATAATGCATATTCCAATATTTAAAAAAAACGGATTGTGATATGTGCTTGATAGTATGTGTGTTGTAGCCTCTACCAGAGGGGTTGTTGCTAATCCACACTTTTCATTATAATGCATATTTCCAATATTAAAAAAAAAAGAAAAGGATTGTGATATGTGCTTGATAGTATGTGTGTTGTAGCCTATACAAGAGGGGTTGTTGCTAATCCACACTTTTCAGTATAATGCATGTTCCATATTTAAAACAAAGGACTGTGATTGTATGCGCTCGATAGCATGTTCTTTCGAGTGCTTTGCCGTCTAATCGAGAATCCAAAGGCACCAAGGCGCCCAATGGGGCCCACTGTTTTAATGCATGTCAAGTCAGGCGTCTTGGCACTAGCTGTTGGATTCTTATCAGGTGGTGGTGCGCTGGGCTATCAATGGGTTGAGGAGCAATGTTACGTCCACTTTCTAGCCATCCACTCTCCGGTTGTTTTTACTAATTCTAAACAAAAAGACAAACAAAAGTAGTGGGACCAACAAAAAAATGTAATACTATTTTGTTTTCATGTATAAAAGTAGGAGAGAGTGGATGGCCGGAAAGTGGACATAGCATTGCTCATGGATTGAGCTTGGGCTATTCCTGATTTGTCCAGGTCAGCCCTTACTTGTAATGGTCTGGTCCAAGCCCTCAGAGGGCCTGATTTGGCTAGGCCTAAGCCCTATCCTCAGGGGTGAAGCCAAACCTGGAATTGAAGAAAATAATTTATTTATTTTTGTGGAGAGTATCTATTGAATAGTTCTAGTTCAATCAACACTCATCTTTGATGAGAGAGATAAGAGAGAGTAGATTGAGAAAAGAGAGAGAGCCACGCTGATAATCATAGAGGGTCGACGGGCGACAAGCGCTACTGACAAGCCAGAGATGGGAGAGCAAAAGAGTAAGGCCTTGGATTGTCTGTGGCGAAGCCAAAAAAGGCTTGTCTCGGGTTCCATAGAATAAGGGTTGTAAGGGATAAAATTCGTATTTTAAGCTTGTGTTGTGGCAAAAAGCATGTTTTCGGTGTTAAACAATGACTACGAGCTTATATGTATTTATGAGTATGTATTCGTTGTGTGTATGACAACGAACTCGTTGTGCTCCTCACAACGAGAACGTAGTCTTCTAAACAACGGACCCGTAGTCATCAAGACAACGGTATCGTCCTCATTTTGAACAACGATTCTCAGGAGGCGATCATTTGTCTCTGACGTTATGTGGAAAACACTGTCTTAGCATTTATTGCTAGTCACCTCAGATAGGCTTTCGACCCACAAACCGACTTAGAGATTAGGCTCCCGCGTGTGCTGCGTTCATCATCAAATATGTCTGACATATTTGGTAATGAGCGTTAAGCTTATGACATGGTCATCCAAGTCATCAATGGTCATCTATGGGCATCCAAAACTTAACCTATAAAAACCCCGGAGACCCAGTGCATAAAGTCGATCGAGAGAAGAAACACCTGAAGAAAGTTAAGAGATATTTATCAGTGTTATTTTAGAACATTGCCATAACTTCCATTTGAGTGTTCTATCTGTCAGTGTTCCAATGCCTCTGTGATCTATTAGTTACCTTCTTCTTTGTTTACTGACTTTATCATCGGAGTTGTTTTAGGTTGCGAACCCACCCCTTCTCTTTCTGTTGTTTTTAATCTTATTTGCAGGTAAATGTCATTTTAATTGCTCTACCAGCCAAACAGCTATTGAAGTGCATCGAACCCGGGGAATCTTCCCCCACAAAATGGCGCCGTCTATGGGAAACCTTTTCTGGAATCACTTACACTATACAATGTGATAAGTTGATTCATGTGAAGATTCTCCAGGACTCCCTGCTTCTCTACCACCATGGCCGACCATTCTCCTGTCTCACCAATGGATGAACAAACCCCAGAGCCAGCGCTATCTCAGACAGAGCAGATTATCATGCTACTACAGTACCAGCAATCTCTCTTGACACATCTTACCAGTCAACAGCAGTTGTTACAAGAGCAAATCGAAACTTGGGCACAAGATGTGAATACATCAAATCGTGATTTTTTTCAAGGTAACAGTCGTCAGGCAGCAGAACAGCGCCCTTCCAGACAAGTCGACCCAATACTGTTCACTGCTCATCCCGCTGCGATCTTGCGAGCCATAGAGGATGATCCGAACTTTGAATGGCCGTCTCGTGTCAATTGGGACATAACCAAAGGGCCGCGAGCGCAGGAGTATTGCCAGTACCATAAAAGTCATGGTCGCACGACTAACCGCTGCTGCGATTTGAAGGCCTATCTGGAGAGCTTGAAGCGAGAAGGCTTTTTAGCCGAATTTGTGCTTCCTGCTAATGAACCGGAAACCCCATGACCCTAAGATATCGCTGTACCCATGTTCTGGGTTCTTTTCTCTTGTCTTGTTTAAATCTGTTTTGTTTGTCTGGCTGAGATATCAGCTGATGTGAGACTTTTTATATGCTTTTTTGTACTTTCTTCGTTTTTGATGTGAACTACTTAAATAAATCTCTTTTGTTTTGTCCGATGTTGTGTGAAACATTTACACTTTGGAAAATCTATCACTATTTGTCGAGACATCATGAGTACAAGAAAAGGGGAAAAGACTAAGTGCAAACGAATCATTGATATTAATACAGCCTTATCCTCGTTGTCCCGATGTTAGATCTGTTGGCACGAACTTGTTCTCGTTGTTTATTTGTTCCTTCCCAGTGTTCAAACGTCTGCAGCTATCATATCACAACGAACTAGTGTTTTCAAAAAATGTCAGTGCCTTATACAAAAACAGAAATTTGGAACCGTATCAGAGAGGATTCTAGAGCCGTGTCAAAAGTGAATTTTGGAGCCGTATCAAAGTGAATTCAATTTCAGTGACTTAACAAGAGAGTGAATTAAATTTCAAACACCCAAGAGAGTGAATTTAATTTTTTTTAAAAAAGAAAAAAGATTACAAGTATATCAGACGACAAACATTTCTACAGTGTATCGTAGTGCTTACCCCAAGCATGTTCCGGTGTCTATCTATTTCAATGCTTTGTGTCCTGGTGAATGGTGGTAAACAAAGAAAGATAATCGAGGTGGGTCAAGTATTTAGTACTATGCATTCTCATGAGTTACATATATTATATATTTTTTGTGAAAATTTCTAGCAAGTGTAGCACAACGAATGCGATTATGTATCAAAAACATCAAAGTATCATTCAGAGGAAGCAATGAGTATTGTTATACAACGGAATTGTTGTCATCAATATTTACAATTTCTATCATTGAAAGATCAGTAGGGAGAGCAAGTATAGTTGGAGCTGGCTCGGTGGATAGAGGAGGTTCTTTGGTTTCTTTTATCTCGTTATCTTGAGTATTATCCTGAGCAGGGGATTCAGAATCGGAATCATTGAGTCTTCCTTGTTCACGGAGTTGCCGCATTATGATTTCTTCAGTTTCTCTGCGATCTTCATCCAGTAATTGGTCCATCTGAGTTTGGAAGTGAATACGGAGAGACTCCGTGAGAGCATCTTCAGCAGCTTCAATTTCTTTCTCTTTTAAAGCTTGAGCTTCGTTGATCTATTTTGCCAGGATCTCTTTTTCATCTCAGATGCTTTAAGACGTCGGCACAGCGTATTTAAAATTTCATCCAGCTCACTACTCTGAAAAATAGCACTCTCTGCTTGCTCTAATGCCTTCTTCTCTCTTTCTTCTGCATTGCGAGCCTCTTGCCAAGTTGAATCTCTTTGTGTTATCATCAAAGCAAGTTTATCCTTGGCAGTCTTCAGTTCTAATTGAGCTTTCTCCAGCTCATATTGCAATTGCTTTTCTTCTTCTGTTCCTTTCTTCTCGAGCTCGGTAACTCGTGCTGTTAGTCCGGTGGACATATTCCGGACATTATTATAGTCTTCATATAATCCAGCCAACATATTATTCATCTGAATGAAAGAAGTATTAGTATGAAGTTTTGCAGATTAGCATCCAGAGTAGATAAAACTCAAGTTCTTACCATGGCAACAACTCAGGATGCAGCGCCAAACTTCCCCATGAAGTGCATATTATTCGTCGTAGTAATATCTTCCAGGAGCCTTGGTGTAAATAGCATGGATGTGGCTATATAATCATGGTCCATTGCCGTATGAGCAATCGTAGGGTGGGGATATCCTCCTGGGAAGACATGAATCCATTCCTCAGCCTCTCTGTTTGTTGTCCTTTTTTCTCGGGGTGGGGCAGACGATGAGGCAATATTGGGATTTGGAGTAGTAGTAGTGATGGCAGGAGGTAGCTTAAGAGCAGGTGTAGCAGTAGTGGTTCGAATTCTAGTGGCCAGAGGTTGATCATCCTCCAGTAGATTGTCAGAGCCGAAGAGTTCCTCATTGCTATCTATTTCAGGCCGAGCAAACGTTGTGGCAGTCGACTTTATGCCCTGTTGAGCTTGGAGTCGTTTGTCATAATCCGCTTCGTGTTGAGCTCGTTTTGCCTTTAGTTGTTTAAGAGCAGTATCCTTCTTTCTTTTTTCAGCCCTCTTTTCCATTATGGTAAGTTGAGAAGAACGGGTAGATCTGGGAGCTCGTGGTGTGCGATTCAGATGAGGCATGCTATCAGCCATTCTTCCTCCGAGTTCTCTTGGAGCAGCAGCAGTGGTATCAGGTTGAGAAATATAATCATCGGCAACTGTAGATTTCGGTGTTGGTAGTGGCCTCCAGGTAATATACTCGGCTCCTTTCTCTTGACGAATATTTTGTAGTCGTTGTTCCTCTGCAGGAGTGAGTTCTGTATAGCGCAGCTTGGAGATTTCTATATACAAAAGATATTATTCTCAGTTATAGCAGATTATGTATATATATATAAATCAAGCAGCAGTGAGTAGAGCAGTAGTAACAATCTGAAGAAAATTCGTTGGGAACGGGTCGATCACTCTCATTTCTCTAGGCACCAGAAATGGTGAAAGGCATTCTTTTCTAATTCTTTTCTATGTCAGGGAGGTGCGTAACGATATCTATGATTCTGGCTCGTTGATTCCAAGCGAAGTACGTCTTATCACCATCTTCAGGAAATTTTTGGCATTTCACCATATGGTGGAAGTGGAATATGTGCCTAAGTTCTATATTGTATTCGTCTCTGTTGAATTTTGTCATCAGAGACATATATTTATAAAACCTAGGATGCATTTGTCCAGGGGCTACTTGAAGAGCAGCAAGGACTTCATCGACAACGGGTTCTAATGAAAATCGCAATCCAGCTTCGAACTGAGCAGTATATACAGTGGTATAGGAAGAATGGTAGTCAGGGTGGACGTCTTCTTCATTCAAATGAAGGTAGACATAGGGAGGAATCGCGTATCTAGTTCTATAGAAATCAAGAATGTATCTATCTACTGTTTTGGGTATGGGAGCTGTAGCAACTATATTTTGGAGAGTTTTATCAGCCTGGGTGGTTTCTTCATCACTATCAATCCTAACTATTTCAGTCGACATGGTTAGAAGGTTATAATCAATGAAGGTGCAAACAGAGAGGTTTATGGCAAAAACACTACGAACAACAAGAACATTAAAAACAGAAATAGAGCAACAACAAAGGAGATCTTACCACAGCGAATGTTATGCAAAATCTTTGAGTGAGAAGGTTCAAAGTTGCAAATCGTTAGAGAGATGAAAATCCGGTAGAGTAACAGTGCAAATGACTCAAAATGAGGAAGACGAAGGTCCATGCTTCTTATATAGATGGCGCCAAAATGCAAAAGACTGACTTAGCCTTAAAATCTCAGCCATACATGTGAGCGCATGATGGGGTAAGATGCTCATTTCCATGAAATTTAAAATATAATGTGTCAGATTAACTATCTTGTAGGACGCACTTAGCCTGCATCTCGGCTATACACGTCAACGATAAGGAGGGCAAGATTGTCTTTTTACAAGACAGAATAACCGTCGAGGCAAACGAATCGTCTCAGGTTCTGTAAAATTCATGATGACCAATCTGCCATGCATTAATGAGGCGTGATAGATTTGAGAAACGTGCTACAGTGGTTTCGGCGATATATCTTCGCGTATAATACAAGCCAGAGATTAAGGACATCAGAACATACACAACGAAGTCCGTACAATGGGGCTAAAACATAGAGAACTGAGAACAGAGTACAATCAATGTGGATTACAGTATTTTTCTTCTAGAATGCTGAGAGGGTTTATGATATTTTGAACTACATTCAAAGCATCATAAAGGTGCTAATTGTAAGGGATAAAATTCGTATTTTAAGCTTGTGTTGTGGCAAAAAGTATGTTTTCGGTGTTAAACAATGACTACGAGCTTATATGTGTTTATGAGTACATATTCGTTGTGTGTATGACAACGAACTTGTTGTGCTCCTCACAACGAGAACGTTGTCTTCTAAACAACGGACTTGTAGTCATCAAGACAACGGTATCGTCCTCATTGTGAACAACGAGCCCATGCTTTATGTTGACAACGAGACCGACTTTTAGGACCCGATCGTCAGGAGGCGATCATTTGTCTCTGACATTAGGTGGAAAGTACTTTCTTAACATTTATTGCTAGTCACCTCAGATGGGTTTTCGACCCACAAACCGACTTAGAGATTGTAGGCTCCCACGTGTGCTGTGTTCGTCATCAAATATGTCTGATATATTTGGTAATGAGTGTTAGCTTATGACATGGTCATCCAAGTCATCGATGGTCATCTATGGGCATCCCAAACTTAACCTATAAAAACCCCAGAGACCCAGTGCAAAAGGATCGATCGAGAGAAGAAACATCTGATCAAAGTTAAGAGATATTTATCAGTGTTATTTCAGAACATTGCCATAACTTCCATTTGAGTGTTCTATCTCTCAGTGTTCCAGTGCCTCTGTGATCTATTAGTTACCTTCTTCTTCGTTTACTACTTTATCATCGGAGTTGTTTGAGGGTTCTGACACTCATATTTTGCCAAACTTACCTTGCAAGCTTTTTGAGCAAAAAAATTTCCTGATTTTGTAGACATAGGAGGTTTGGACTGGGTACCCTCATCAGACAGCCGGATTGATAGTCCTGATCAAAAGTCAATTAACTTAGCTATGATGTGTGCCCAAAAAAGCAGTAAATTTAAAATCATTTAAGAAGAAAGAGTGATAGTTAGCATGTTGTAGGTAGGGGTGTAAATGGATATAAATATTATATGTATTTGATCCGTATTTGATTTTGTTTACTCAAATAATTATTCATATAGGTATCCGACAGAGCAAATTCTAATAGTAATTTTAATATCCGTTTATAATTAGATACGAATACAAATATATATTGATATATCTGATTCAATATATATCTGACCGAGTATATAATATGTTATTATATTAATAAATAGTATATTATAAATTTATAAAACTACAATAACCTTATAAATATGTATTTTTTGCATTAATTATTAATTAAATATACTTAAAGATAAAATATTAATTTAATATTTTAAAATAAAATTTATACATTTTCTTATATGTTCTATATATTGATTTTGGGGGTTTTGAAAACCGGTGAGGAGACTGGTTTCCGATTTTTCTGGTTCGACTAGCCGGTCTGATCCGGTTTTGATAACACTGATTGAACGTTTATTATCCTAAAATAACCTTGTTGCTTATCTATTATTCCTTTAAAAAAAAAATTATACTGCTTACCATAACTTAAAGTATGACATATGCCTATGCGTATGCCTCTTTTAATTAACTAGTAAAGGTGCACGTGCAAAGCACGTATTAATTTTCTACTAATAAAATGTAATAATATTTTAAAATAATACTAAAATTATTTAATTATGATTAATATTTTAGTAGTAAGTATGATGAGATACTTTCTAACTTAATTAACTAAATAACTTGTTAACAATTATATAAACAAATATTACTATATTTATAATATAGAGTTATTATCAAAGTAGGTTTGAAGTTATTTTGTTCAAATATTTAGTGGGTCTCATATAGAAGTCAGAAATTTTCATATAAATTTAATGCTAGGATTTAATTTGACTTTTAAAAAAATGACTCACTTGATTGACGGAGGGAGAGATTGTTACAGTGGCGAGCAATTCTTGGAGCTTCTTGCAAGAGAAGTTGCTGACTCCAATGGATTTTGTGAGGCCAAGTCTCTGACACTCTTCCTTCTGCTATGGCTTTACCAAGAGATTGCTAGGTGTGGTAGGCGGACCAAGCTCAAATGCACGGAGTGTCGCCGACTTTATAGCTCTTATAATTAGGGACGGTTGGTCTAAGTATCCTTCGCACTGAGGTTGAAGAAGGGAAATCCAATATGCAAGTACCTATTGTCTCTCCCTCTTCCACGTATCTCTCTCCCCTCGAACCCCTTGTGAGATTATATACTGCAATGTGGTTGAAGCCTTGATACCCTCTTGTGGTTAACTCATAATATATTTTAGATGAGATACGGTAACAAGGTAACAATGAGATGCAGGACTCTTTTACAAATAAGATAAGAGATAACTCTTTTACAAATAAGAGAGACGGTACTGTTGGTTAGAGAGTACACACGTTTGAAATAGATATGAGTTAATGGGACTCTATCTATAGTGGGATTCTATGACCCCTTTTCTACGTATTTCTCCATCAAAACCTCTCCCACGGTTCTAATTATTTTTTTAAGAATTATAAAGATGCTATACTTCTACTAATATTTTAATTAGATACCTTATGTTAAAAAGTTAATATTTTTAATTAAAGGGTATTTTTGTCCAAGTAAAGTTTTGCATACTCCTTGTACTTTTATTAGTAGAATGATAATTAATAAGGACCATTGCATGAGTATGCCTCTTTTTTCATAAGGACCATCAAGTTTCCTTTTTTTTTTCGTCAAAGTTGGGTTATCCTAACACTACTCTTGTTGCTTGCCTATTATTCCTAAAATATCTCTTATGTTTATCATAACATTAACATAAAATGTGCTTATGTTCATGCTTTTTAAAATATATATATATATTATTACTACAACATTGATGCTTAGAGTTACAAACGGAGCACGATATATCCGAATTTGTATCTGATTACATATCCAACTATTTGCGTAATTATCCGAAGGAAAGTGAAATATGATATTTGTATCCAACTACGACTAAAATATTCGAATTCGGATAGTATCCAAATTGTTCGATTACTTTGAAATTTTCAAAAAATGTAATATATCTAAAAAATATATAAATCTATTTAAAATAGTAATTAATATTTTATCTTTATTAGTATTAAAATAAACATTTAATGTATTAAATTATTTTAAAAGTATAAATTTATAATGTTTATTTTAGTTTTGTAATTAAACATGTAATATATTATTTTTATATATAGTAATACATTATTTTTATATATAGTAATATATTATATTATTGATCAAATATTTATTGAAAATCGGGTATATCATTATTCGAATATAAACGAATAGTAAAATTACTATTTGAAATCACTCTATTGCATACCTATTCGGATAATTATCCGAGTAAACATTTTTCGATATTGATAATATCTATGTATTTATTGACACTCCTGTTGACGCTTATATGGCTTAACTTATTTTGTTATTTTTTAAAGTCACATAAGCTTTAATCTTGACCCTTAAATATTTATATTAAAAGATTAAGATTTAGGAGTATATTTGAGAGTACCTATAAACTGAATCATTATGTATATGCCTATATATGTATGCCCCTTTTTTTAATTAATATTACTAGATTTTGGATGCATACCTATTATGTACACGGGGATCAACTAACACATATATACTACACATAAACTTGTGCAATTTATAGAAGTTATATCAGAAGTTGCAGACAAATGCAACTTACCCCATTGGTAGTGTGTGTACAACACATACAACACAACTCATTTGGTTTTTTCCTAACCTACTACTACTGATGCTAACCCTCTTAACTAGTGAGTAACTAGAGAGTGTTCAAAAAAATTGAAAAAATAAAAAAGGAGGACCAACTTCCTATTTAATAATTTGCAATCTCTCACGCAATAGAGGCTGAGACTAAGGCCAGCAATAGAAAAATAAAAATGTTGCTTTCCTATTACGTACGTGCCTATGTATTGCTACGTGGCTTTGCAACTGAGAGTCTGAGACCGTCTAGGCCCGAGATCGCCTTGAGACCGTTTCCGTCAACTGACCAGCACAAAGTTCTAGCTGGACAAAGCAAGTCTCGGCCCTAGAAGTTCTCAAAAGCTTTATCATTGTTACTTATCTATCGTATCAGGTCAACTAGGCAACAGATAAATATAGTAATGCTCTACCATAACACGTGCTTACCATATCATTAACAAGTGGAACTAATAAAAGTTCAGGAAAAGCTATTGATCGCGCATGTGATGAGCGAGGATCTCAAGATCTCAAGAAAATAAAATTAGATTTATGAAAATTTTGAGATCCGCTCATCACATGAGCGGTCTCGATGTGGTCTCAGTAGCAAATTCCAGTTCTGCCCTTGAACGCACAACCTACAGCAGTTGTTAAAACATCTTTTTCACAGGTCCGATGACGTTTGGGCTTTTATTATGACCTCAGATTGTCGTTGGCGGCCAGAAACAGCTCTCGGGGTTCCATACATTGTGCGACAGCTGGCATAAAAATAGGAGAAGTCATTCATTTTCTCCCCATGATTTTTGACTTCTCCCCATTTGATATGTCTCCCCCTTATTCTCACACACTTATGGCCCCATGTCTTACCCATGATTTTGACTTCTCCACTACTTCTCACCTATTCTATGGAATCCCGAGATAAGCCCTTTCCGGCTTTGCCAGAGACAATCCAAGGCCTTTATTATTGACTCTGAATCACTACTGTTATAACCAGATTCTTGGAGTTGGCTACAACACGAGTGTTCTTTTAATTCTAGTTAACAATTTTTAATTTCTAGAGTTAATTTTTTTAAATACATTTTTACAATTCAAGGTGAGATGGTTGAACCTTAAGGGTTAATAAAACTTAACCATAATTAAGCAATATTAAAAGTGATACGTGTTGACTTATGGAGCATAACTATACTCCTTAGAATCCGGTTATAACAGTAGAGAATTTCAAACCTAATTAATAATTTATCTTGTGCATATAAATAATAAAAGGAAACGTGAATGAGTCAATAACTTTAAATTACTCAGATATGATTTTACTTTCCAACCACCTGATACATGCCAAAAGAAAAAAACACGAATTTCAAAAAAAATATATCCAATTTATATTATGAATCACGGTGGCCTCCACCACTTTGACGGTATGAGAAGCAAAATCCTAAAATTTCAAACAAAAAAATTAGAATAACTATCAAAGGAGCTCTCGTTCAACAATCAATCCAAGCAACCTAAGTTTTGCTTTGAAAAAGTCTTTATGAAAAAATATTCTATTAAAAAAAGATTTTGATAGCCTAGTCTCAAATCTTCCAAGATGCAATTGGGTGGCTATAAATATCAAACATTGACAAAATTGTAATTTATTTACCTGTTAAAATTTGAAATATCTCCACATGTTAGTCCCAATTTTGTGTATGTGGAAAAATTTGAAGTAAATGCAATTGGGACCAGCACTCCTGATTAAAAAAAATACCATTTTTTTGTGTGTTTTTAATTACGAAACTACCACCTCCTAAGATAAAATTTGGATTGGTCCGGTTGACTATCCTCTCGGAGTTCAAGTTTCACCGGTAATCTCAAAAAAAAAAAAAAAAAAAAACTGTTAAAATGGGGCTTATTTAATTCAAATTGCAAACTTATAGGTATAAGATGCACAGATGCCTAGCATTATCCTTGTATAAATAATCTCCACCGAAAACCGCTATAGTTTGTCTGTCCAATGGAGGCCTGGTTCATCCTCATCGTCTCCCTCTGTATATGTGCTATCCTCAAATCTCTCTTCAATCTCATCAACTTCAACCCAAACAAGATAAGAAAACTCCCACCAGGCCCCCCTTCTGTACCCTTCTTGGGTAATCTCCTATGGCTGCGCAAGTCCTTGTCGGAGCTGGAGCCGATCCTCCGCGGCCTACGACTCAAATACGGCCCCGTCCTGACTCTCCACATCGGTCCCCGCCCTACCATCATCATAACAACCCACGACCTTGCCCACCAGGCCCTTATCCAGAACAGCGCCACCTTTGCCGATCGCCCACCAGCTCTCGAGACTGGCCGGATTACAAGTAGTAATCAATGCAACATCAGCTCTGCAAAATACGGCTCTCTTTGGCGTCTCCTTCGTCGGAATCTCATGTCTGAGATCCTCCACCCTTCACGGGTGAAGTCCTACTCTCATGCCCGCAAATGGGTACTGGAAATACTAATCAAAAAGCTCCAATCCCAATCACAATCCGTTCGTGTGATAGAACATTTTCAGTATGCCATGTTTTGCTTGCTAGTCCTCATGTGTTTTGGAGAGAAACTTGGTGAGAAGACCATCAAAGAAATCGAAACCGTACAGAGAGCTCTTATTGTGAATATAGTTAGATTCAACATTCTCAATTTCTGGCCCAGTTTGGGAAAGATCTTGTTTCGAAGGCTTTGGAACCAACTCTTAGAGATTCGGCGCAATCAGGAGAATGTCCTGATCCCTTTAATAAGAGCTCGTCAGCAAGACAAGAAGAGTGGGAAGGAGGAGTTCATCATTTCCTACGTAGACACCCTCCTCGATCTCCAAGTCCCAGATGAGAAAAGGAAGCTCAACGAGGACGAGATGGTGAGTTTATGCTCCGAGTTTCTAAACGGGGGCACCGACACAACGTCCACCGCGTTGCAGTGGATCATGGCCAACCTGGTGAAGCACCAAGAGATTCAAGCGAGGCTTTTCTCGGAAATCAATGGGGTTGTGGGGCCAGGAGAAGAGATCAAAGAGGAGGATCTGCAGAAGATGCCGTATCTGAAGGCGGTGGTGTTGGAGGGTCTGCGGCGCCACCCGCCGGGGCACTTCGTGCTGCCGCATGCGGTGACGGAGGAGACTTCCTTAGATGGGTATATGGTTCCGAGAAACGCAACGGTGAATTTCATGGTAGTTGAAATGGGGAGGGACCCCAAGGTTTGGGAGGATCCGATGGAGTTCAGGCCAGAGAGGTTCCTGAGCAGTACTGATAGAGAGGAAGTATTCGATATAACGGGGAGTAGGGAGATTAAGATGATGCCTTTTGGTGCAGGGAGGAGGATTTGCCCCGCTCTTGGTTTAGCAATGCTTCATTTGGAGTATTTCATTGCGAATTTGGTATGGGAGTTTGAATGGAGGGCTATAGATGGAGATGATGTTGACTTGTCAGAAAAGCAGGAGTTCACTATCGTGATGAAGAATCCGTTGCAGGCTCACATCTCTCCTAGGTTAAACAAGTAAATATAAGTGCTTTGAATTTGAATACCCACTCTTCTTGTCAAACTTCATAAGATCTATAGTCAAACTTTTCTTCATAAAGTATCCGATGTAAGGTTACTAAGGTTCTGTTTGTTTGCAAAGGAAAACAGACTGAAAATGATTTTCTTTATCGTATTTGGAGTTTTAGAAAGGAAAGTATTCTTCTCCAGTTGTAACCGGTTTTGCCAAAACCGGTTACGCCCATGAGGTGGCCACATGTCTCTTTTGACACATCTTAACTATGGTTAAGATTCAATCACCCCTAAGGTTCATCTACATATTCTTGGTTTTTAGAAAAAAAAATAATTTTTTTTGTTAACTATGGTTAAAAATTACCAACTCCTAAGGTTAATTTTTTAAAAATATTTTTTCTAGAAACCAAAGAGAGGTGGACGAACCCTAGGGGGAGGTAAATCTTAACCACTGTTAAGGGGTGTAAAAAGGGACTTGTGGTGACCACAGGGTTGTAACCGGTTTTGCCCAATACCGGTTACAACTGGAGAAGATCACCGGTCTTTTAGAAAACGATTGTTTTCTAGAAAAGTTTTCCTAATAAAGTAAATGCTTCCCATCATATCATATATATATATATATAAGGAAAACCTTTCCCCTCAAAATGATGGGAAGTTATTTTTATCTCATTTTCCATGTAAACAATCACAGCCTAAGTGACAAAGCATTTTTCCATCACAAAAATCGGCAATTAGGACACTCCTCTTTGAATTGTCATGGCATCTTTCTCAATAGTTGGCCAATAAAGACCAAAGTCATGTATCCTTAATTTTGTATAGGCACATACTGATTTTTGCATCATGGCTACACACTATATCATGCACCCACTGGAGACCTGGCTTTCTTGGGACCAATATCCACATCATTAGCAAACGCCATCTGACCATTTGAAATACAAGACTCCATTTATAGTTAGGGGTGTGAGTGAGAAGAGGTTCGTTAAGGTAGTTGAGATCATTTAATTCTACAATCTTCATCTTACTGATATTATCCTTAATATGATATCACGAGACGTAGAGAGGAGAACCGGGGGGGGGGGGGGGGGGGGGGGGGGGGGATCTATCCAATTCTAAAATTAGAAAATTATACAAACACAATCACACAGAGAGTTAAATAAGATTTTTTACGTCGAAAACTCTCATAGGGCCTCCTCAAGCAAATAGCAATCACTAAGAGAAAAACAAAATACAAACTTGATCTTTAACCCAAATAGGACCCGACGACTCGATCCACAATACAAATTCTTCAACATTTGCACAAACATGAACTCATAAGTTTGATTTCCACGGCAGAGGCTCTGACTCCTCATTGGTCAAGTTTTCTCAAAGTTCTCACCGCACGATTTCTCGACCAATCTCCATCGTAACAACTTTGGGTCACGCTAACCAATTTCACGAATCTGTAGATTTGATCTCCACCGCAATGGCTCCGGAATTCCTTCCGACCAAGACACAAAAAGATATGTGCAAAAGATGGTGATTGGTTTATCACAAACTCTATGTGGATTTCAACACAAGAGAGAAATGACAATAAGGAAGATAGTGAATTTTTACTACTCTTACATACTAGGGTGGAATGAGAGAGGTGAACAAAGGTGGTTCAATCCAAATAGGTTAGATAATCTTAAAACACTCTTACAACTCTCTCAAAATAATCTCTTTAATCCTTCAAATTCCTTTTGGGAGCAATTTCTATATACAGATAACTCAAAAACCAGAGTTTCAGTTGTTTCTAAAAACATTTTTCTATATTACTTGCTCGAGCCAACATGATCTCGCTCGAGTGAGTTAGTTACTGCCATTATAGTAATACCAACCTGAGAACAATTCGCTCAAGCCAATTCAAAGTTGCTCCAGTAACTTAGCTACTGGAATTCACCTATTACTCAGACATCACAGAGGTCTGAACTCGAGCCCTAAAAAACTTGCTCAAGCCAACAACCTTGCTTGAGACAAATAGGGTTTAATTCCTAGAGCCAACATGTCTGTAAGGCTATTTTGGTGTCTGAATCTTCCATAATCAAGTCAAGTCACTAGTCACCAATTTTAAATAAGTTATCTAGGTCAAATCATCTAAGGTATGGACTAAGTATCTAGGTTACTGTAGAGCCCCGAATTTTCACATGCATTGTTCATGTGAGTAGGGTTGTGAATAGTGTTGTGAACAATGTCAATTCAAGGGATTTCGTAGCATCCGGGCCTCCTATGTACATGGGTCGTGCCCATGGGTTACCTTAGTTGGCTTAAGAACCTAGGATCATGAGTTATGAGAATGGTGTAGAGGTGGGATTCAAGGTAGATGGGGTATGAGAACACCCTAAGTGTCAAGAGGAACGTCTTAACATTATCCTCAACTTTGAATAGCTCTAGTTTTCTCATCTCTTATCAGAATCAAGTGATTCTTGAACCATTAGAACTGTATTGGAATCTTCTTCGAGGTTCATATTTAATATTTTTCCATATTTTGAGTATAAGCTAAGTCAAAAAGTAGGTTTTCCGATGTTTTCTGCTGAAATTGCAGACCATTCCACTTGTGGGTCCATTTAGACCATTTAAAATTCAGAATTAGGAGTTTTATAAAACATGAAAGTTGTTTCCCTTCGAAAAAAGAATCCAACGCAAGTTTAATCATCAAAATCAGACAAGCAAGTCAAAAGTTATGGTCAAAATACTAAAGTAGGATAAAATCTGTAGGAATCCGAAAAATAGGGGGTGCGATCTATCGCAAATAAGCTGCGATCGATCTCAAAATGGTGCCATCTATCGCAGATTTCTGCGATCGATCGCATTCAGGCTCATTTTTTTGATTCCTTTCGGGTTCAAGTGCGATAGATCGCACCAAAGGTGCGATCGATCGTACTCGCACCCAGTTGGCTCTTAAAACCGAGTTTTTTTGGGGGTTTTGTGGGAACCTAAACCTAGAGAGGGATTGAGAGGGAGAAAGGGGAGGAAGATTGGGGATATCCAAGAGGGGTTTTGTGGAGGTCAAGTGAAGCCCAAATCAAGGTGGGTCTTCCACACCTAGCAAGGACTCTTCCATCTTCAAGTGGTGTTCTTCCTCAAGCAAGGAGATTCCAAAACAAGGGTTTCTTCAAGATCTAGCTTTGATCTCAAAGGTTAGTACACCCTTACTAGTTTACTTAGTAATAACCTAGTCCCTCTTTCAAAAAATCATATTCTTGACTTTGGTTACCATTTCCTTTGAAATCCAACTACTATCCCTAATTTAACAAGATAAATAGAATGGATGTGAATGTGTGGGATGTATGAATGGAGGAAGGGTTGAGGCGATTGGATGCCATGTTGTTGGTTGATGAATGTGTGATGAAAATGGTGGAAGGGCATAGTACTCATAATGAATACACCCATAAGTTTGGTGAAATGTTAGAACAAAAAAAATATGCACAAATGACTACAACAAGGTTGAACACCACATGTTCGATAAAATGCTTGTACGAGATGTAGTGTAATTAAATCAAACTTATAACATGCATGAATTGTGGGGTTGTTCTATAAGTGGTAAAAATGATCAAATGCTCTTTATATTGCTTACACTCGCACATGCCTATCAATAGAAATTAGAAATGCTCTATGTTGTCCCTCGAACCATCCATGCTAAGTATAAGCTCTTGAATTCTCACATGATCGTAGGAAGGATCGAAATACTACATGCTATCCCTTGAATTGTTATATCACGATGATGTCTACGACTTGCCACGCACACACAAGCATCCACACATTAACCGGAGCTTTTCTAAAGTACAAGAAAGTTGCATGCTAAGTGTTTGATCAAATGTATGAATGAGAATCCAATGAATTTAAAGAAGACTATTAAAGCATGAATGTCAAGGGTATGGCATATCCCTAGGATATGTCATACCTGGCTCACAAGAAAACATGATAAGCAAGGAAATGAAGATACTAGTGTGTTCCGTTCTATTATAGTTCGGGCATTAGTAAGCAAGTATAATTAGTGTGTTCCGTTCAACCATAGTTCGGGCACTAGTCAAGTCAAGGCAAGGATGCTAATGTGTTCCGTTCCATTATAGTCTGGGCATTAGCAAGGTAAAGCAAGAGCTAGTATGACCATCCAAGTCATAGTTCGGGTACTAGTTAAACAAGACATGAGGCTAATGTGTTCCATTCCATTATAGTCTGGGCATTAGTCAAGCAAGACAAGAGCCTAGTACGTCCGTCCATTTCATAGTTCGGGTACTAGTTGAACATGACAAGCAAGAATAACAAGAACCTAGTATGTCCGTCCATTTCATAATTCGGGTACTAGCTAAACAAGAACAAAACAAGGCATGTGTGATTCCACGATACAAGAACAAGACAAGAATAAGTTGTAAATACGGCAAGCAAGTTTTGGAAACCTCAAAAAGTATTTTCAAGAATAAGTCATGACTTTTGAGTACAAGTTTACAATGCATGAGTTAAAATATGTTGTTCATAATTTACTTTACATTATTATTTCTTTTAGCTTCCGCACTCTGATTATGCATCTTTTTGATGAACTGTATCATGTATGACATATTAATGTTATTACTATTGTTAGCTAGTAGCTTGTACTCGCTGAGTATTCCATAGCCGTACTTTTATGTCGGCAGGTACACTATACGACATATGTACACCGGTTTCTTGGATCGAGGTAGCTTAGGGTGAGCAGGAGGTCATTCAGATGGTTACCTAGATATTAGGAAATCTTGGCATGTAGCCAATGGTTGGGATGAGTGAGAGAGAGAGAGACATGTATTTTGGGTTCTTGTGTCTGGGGAGGTTTGTATTACTTGAGTTGAGACTCAAGCTAAGGCGTTCATGTACATGTTCTAAATTTCTATCCGATTATTGTAATCAATTGCACTTGGAATATAGCGAGTTATTAAAAGAAAATTTTTAATTCACTGTTTAGCTTGCCTTGTATACTCTTTGCAGGTTGATTTAAGGTTAAGTCACGTCGCTAAAGTACCCTATCTCCTAGGGGATATTTTGGGGCGTTACAGTTACTTACCATCTTGAATGATGAGAATGAAGCTCTAGTCATCTTCATCTTCATTAGTAGCTTCATCTTCACAGAATTTTCAGATCATGGATGGATACACTCAAGATTACAACTTGATAGAATTTTGTCAATGGGATTAAGCCAATTACAAATTTGGACTTTACACTAAATCTTACGTTATAACCAAACTCCAAAGTGTTAAAGTCTATTAATAGATACTAAGCTACCGCCTTGTAAGGTGCTAGTCGTTTTAATTTAAAACTAGGTGAAAAAGACAAAAAAAATGACTTTACTATTCGGGAAAAACGACGGCCTAAAATTTTCGTTTAAATGGTGGTCATCCTTTCTCTTAAACTGTTGGATGTATATGTCGCATTTAACGTGAGTCTTAAGTCATCGTTTATTTTTTACCTAATCAAAACAATATACCTTGTAGCACCCCGGACGTTTCCAACTTTAATGAATAGCATTTTCGTTACCAATTGGCCTTCCTCATAGTATAATTAATAAATAAGGGAGAAATCGGAAATTCCGAAACTTCAGAAATGTCCGTTTTCAAAAGACGAATCCAACGCAAGTTGAATCGTCAAAATCGGACGAACGAGTCAAAAGATATGATCAAAATAGTGGAACCTGCAGAGCACCGATCGATCGGTCCTCATCAGCGATCGATCGGTCCAAAACCGATCGATCGGTGGCTATCGACTGGTCAGAAATTTTATATGGGGAAATTTTCCAGAGAGCATGTTTTTGATCGGTCAATCGGTCAATAACACCGATCGCTCGGTCGGCAACCGATCGATCGGTCATAAGCACCGATCGCTCGGTCTATCGAGTTTTGCAGAATTTTTAGTAAGGGCGTTTTCGTCTTTTGGGTGTTAACCCTTACCCATAAGGGCTTGCCCGAGCCTTTAGGCTTCATTCACCCCACTTAGAAGGTTTTGAGAGAGAAGAAGAGAAGAGAAGGGGGATTTACATCTAGGGTTTTCCACTTGAGAGAATCAAGGGTTTTAGAACCCTAGAACTGTTCTAAAGGCTTGGATTCTCCAAATCCAACCTCAAGCTCGTGTGGAGTACCTCTTCCAAGCTAGGGCAGCGTTTCTACATCATCCTCAAGGATTTTTCTTTCCCTTTTCAAGGTTAGTACACTCTTCCTAGTTACTTTGGTAATAACCTAGGATTTTCCTAAGTAAATATGTGTTGGATCTTCCCCATTGCTCCCTTGTGTTGGTATATGCTAAAGCCCTAAAACATAAACAAGATAATACAAACAAATGGTGGAATGTATGAATGGATGAGGAGTGGAGGCGATTGGATGCCATGTTGTGATGTATTGAATGATGGAAAAATGGTAGAAGGGCATATTACGCATAATGAACACACCCCAAGTGTTTGATGAAATGTTCGAATGAGAAAATATGAAATAACTAAAGGTAAAAAGGTTGAATACCACATGTTTGATAGAATGCATGAATAAACTAAGATTTGAAAGCATGAGTCACATAAATGTTCCCCATTTGGCAAGTTGTATACATGTGTTTATTTCGCTTCTTAAATTCTCATGTGAGTTGGGAATTGTTAAAATGCTATATGTTATCATGATTTCACGATTGCTATGCACGAGCACATATGTAGATGGAGGATATTGTCAAGGAGGTTGGTAGCCCCGGTTAAAGGTGCTAACCTCTGGCTCATAAGAAAAGAAATGGTATTGTCAAGGAGGTTAGTAGCCCAGGATTTTGCGGGTGCTGACCTCTGGCTCATAAGAAAGGTATTGTACAATCAAGGAGGTTGGTAGCCCCGGTTAAGGGTGCTAACCTCTGGCTCATAAGAAAAGAAATGGTATTGTCAAGAAGGTTAGTAGCCCAGGATTTTGCGGGTGTTGACCTTTGGCTCATAAGAAAGGTATTGTAGTGTCAAGGAGGTTGGTGGCCCCGGTTAAGGGTGCTAACCTCTGGCTCATAAGAAAAGAAATGGTATTGTCAAGGGGGTTGGTAGCCCAGGGATTATACGGGTGTTAACCCCTGGCTCATAAGAAATACATTGTATTGTCAAGGGGGTTGGTAGCCCAGGGATTATACGGGTGCTAACCCCTGGCTCATAAGAAATACATTGTACTGTCAAGGGGGTTGGTAGCCCAGGGATTATACGAGTACTAGCCCCTGGCTCATAAGAAATATATTGTACTGTCAAGGGGGTTGGTAGCCCAGGGATTATACGGGTGCTAGCCCCTGGCTCATAAGAAATATATTGTACCTGTCAAGGAGGTTGGTAGCCCAGGGATATGCGGGTGCTAACCTCTGGCTCATAAGAAATATTGAAAGGATAACTCAAAGAGGTTTCGTATGATTCATAGACGTGTTTTGGTTTCATAACAATTATACTTGATAAAACGTTTATGTATGATGTCGTTAGAAATTGATTATGAATTGTACTCCTTCTATTACTTGTATATGATGTTGTTCGTTATTACCATTGTTGGTTAGGAGTTTGTACTCGCTGAGTATTCCATGCTCAGCCGTACTTTCATGTCGGCAGGTACACGAGCTCCTCTTGACATATGTGATCCGGGTCCTTGGATAGAGGAGGACTACGGCGAGGAGGAACCCTATGAGGATCTAGTAGTCGAGCCTCAGGCTGAGGCTAGAGACTTAGACCACTGGCCCCACGGGGGTGACTATTGAGCGAGATAGAGTCGTATTTTGTTTTTTGTATTTGATAGGTGGGCCTGTCCACCTTAGACTTAGACATGTTTTGTATATAACTATGTCCACTTGGAATACTATAGTTTGGATCATTATAAAGAAAGGAAAAATTTGTTTGCGCTTCCGCATTTATATTTAGCTTATGCGCTCTGATTATCATTTTTTTTTGTACTGTATTCTCTTGTTAATTACAGGAGGGTTTGGCAGGTACGAAGTATCACACCTAAAGTATCCCTTAACTCCTTAGGGGTATTTTGGGGCGTGACAGAGGTGGTATCAGAGCTCTAGGCATTAGAGTCCCTAGGGTCGCTTAGTACTAGATACCATAATTGAACGAGGCATTTAGGAGATTGCGTCGTCCTACCTTCTTCGGTACTACTGACCCCATGGTCGCCGAGGCATGGGTGATGCAATTGGAAAAGATTTTTAGAGCGCTCCACTGCACGGATGAACAGAGAGTGGACTGGGCCACCTTCGTGATGGAAGGTGCGGCTGAGCATTGGTGGAGAGCCGCACAGAGACAGAGGGAGTCCACTAGGGCGGGGGAGCTGTGGACATGGTCGGAATTTTTGGATGTCTTCTATAAACAGTATTTTCCGGCGGCTGTCAAAGAACATAAGGAGATTGAATTCATGACTCTTGAACAAGGAGAGTTGAGTGTGGCCGATTATGAGGCTACCTTCGTGGAGTTGTCGAGATTCGCACCTCACCTAATTGCATCGGAGCATATGCGAGTCAGGAAATTTGAGCGGGGATTGAAACCCTCCATTAGAGACAGGGTCTCGATGTTCCAGGTGGCTACCTGGGGAGAGGTTGTGAGCAAGGCGAAGCTTGCCGAGAAGAATTCTTCAAGAGAAGGGATGTGGCCCGAGGCCAATCGAGTAGTTCGGGGTCGGCAGAGAAGAGGGCTAGGGCAGCCCCATATCAGGCATCCAAGCCGATACGGTCACAGAGGCCTCCCTTGACATCATAGGTATCTCGGCCTACCTCTACACCGGTACCTCGTCCCACACTTTCACAGGCCACCCGATATGTTCCACCTTCATCCTCATAAGCATTTGAGGAGTGCTCCTATTGTGGTCGGAGTCACCGGATTGGTGAATGTCGGAGGATTTCGGGTGGGTGCTTTCACTGTGGAGATGTGAATCACATGGTCAGGGATTGCCCACGCAGGCAGCTGCAGCCTATCCAACCCCAGGGGAGTAGGCCCCCAGTTCGACAGGATTCCCAACCGGGATCCTCACAGGCTTCTGCGTCTAGGCCTTCACGACCCACGTTATCCACTCCACCGCCTCGCAGGGCAGACCAGGGGCAGGTCTTTGCCTTATCGGAACGGGATGCACGTGCATCTAACGATGTCGTGCAAGGTATGCTATCATGCTAAAGTTTTGAGTTGTAATTGGCTTCTATTATGTGATGTGATTGCTTATATGTATGACATACTACCTATACTTATGTGTTATTGTGTGAAATCTATTAACGTGAATTTAATTAATCATACAGGCACGTTATTAGTGAATGAATGCCTAGCCCGAGTGTTGATCGACACAGGATCCACTCATTCCTTTGTATCGCCTAGCTTTGCGAAAGGATTTTCAACCAAGTCCAGTCAGTTGAAGCATGAATTGACCATCTCCACACCGCTTGGCAAGTCGGTGGACACGGACCGTATATACAGGGACTGTGTAGTCCAAGTGGGACAGAATGAGTTGTTAGCCGACCTCATCATCCTGGACTTCCAAGACTTAGATTTCGATGTTATACTCGGTATGGATTGGCTATCGGCTCACCACGGACATGTGGCATGTTTCGAGAAGATGGTGAACTTCGAGCCGATGGGAGTAAAGCCATTTCACTTTCGAGGGTTGAGGGAAAGAGACATTGCTCGCCTCGCAGCTTTGAGCTTAGTAAACCCAGAAGCACAAAACTCCTCGGTCATCCCGGTCGTGAGTGAGTTCTTGGATATGTTTCCAGAGGAACTTCCCGGATTGCCTCCAGATCGGGAGATTGAGTTCGCTATAGAGCTTACTCCAGGCACCACTCCGATTTCAAGGGCGCCGTATAAAATGGCCCCAATAGAGCTTGAAGAATTGCAGAAGCAAATTGAGGAGCTACCACAACTTGGTTTCATCCGACCAAGTGTGTCACCATGGGGAGCTCCGGTCCTCTTTGTGAAAAAGAAAGACGGGTCAATGAGAATGTGCATAGATTACCGGCAGTTGAACAAGGTGACTATTAAGAATCGTTATCCTTTGCCTCGGATAGACGACTTGTTCGACCAACTGAAGGGAGCGAGATTTTTCTCCAAGATTGATCTTAGATCGGGGTATCATCAGTTAAAGATCAAGGCGGAAGATGTTCCGAAGTCGGCTTTCAGGACTCGGTATGGGCACTACGAGTTCCTTGTCATGCCTTTGGGCTGACGAATACACCGGCGGTGTTCATGGATTTGATGAACCGGGTGTTCCGATCGTACTTGGATCGATGTGTGATTGTGTTCATAGATGACATTTTGGTGTATTCCCAGACACAGGAAGATCACGCACGAGACCTTCGTCTTGCTCTGGAGATGTTGAGAGAGCATAGGCTATACGCTAAGTTAAGCAAGTGCGAATTTTGGTTGGAGAAGGTGGCGTTCCTAGGCCACGTAGTGTCGGCTGAGGGCATTTCTGTTGACCCGGCAAAGATAGAGGCAGTTGTGAGATGGGAGAGACCCAAGAGCGTCACGGAGATAAGTAGTTTTCTCGGGCTGGCAGGCTACTATCGGAGATTTGTGGAGGGATTCTCCAGTTTGGCTGCACCTCTCACTTACTTGACGAGGAAGAATGCCAAGTTTAGTTGGAGCGACAAATGCGAAGTGAGCTTTCAGGAGTTGAAGAAACGCCTCACCACGGCCCCCGTCCTTACTGTGCCATCCGGGAGTGGTGGTTTTGTGGTTTACAGTGATGCCTCGCATGTGGGGTTGGGATGGGTACTTATGCAGCACAGCAAAGTCATTGCTTACGCCTCCAGGCAATTGAAAGAGCATGAGAAGAATTATCCCACTCACGATTTAGAGCTCGCCGCAGTTGTGTTTGCCTTGAAGATTTGGCGACATTATCTCTATGGGGAACAGTTCGACGTATTCACGGATCATAAAAGCTTGAAGTACCTGTTCTCCCAAAATGAATTGAATTTAAGGCAGAGGAGATGGGTAGAGTTTTGAAAGACTACAAATGTTCCATTCAATATCATCCGGGCAAGGCGAATGTTGTAGCCGATGCTCTTAGCCGGAAGCCCACTGGACTTTTGGCGCACATGATGCTGAGGGAATGGAGGTTGTTAGAAGATGCATCCAACCTCGACATCAGTTTTAGTCTCCCTACTTTTGGGCCAGTAATGGCTAATATCACAGTTAGGCCATATATCCTGAGCATGACGAGGGAGTTGCAGGGAATGGATGCCAAGCTACTGTCTTGCCGAGACCAGTCAGTTAAAAGTGGCAGCAAGGATTTTGCGGTGAGGGATGATGGAATTATCACTTTCAAGGAAAGAGTATGTGTCCCAGCCGATGAGAAGCTTAAACGAGAAATCTTGTACGAGGCTCACCGGTCCAAGTACACCGTTCACCCCGGGGGTACCAAGATGTATAGGGACTTGAAGAAGCACTTTTGGTGGCTAAACATGAAGCGAGAAATAGCGGAGTACGTGTCCCGATGCTTGGTGTGCCAACAAGTCAAGGCCGAGCACAGGAGACCGGCGGGTCTGTTGCAGTCTCTCCCTATTCCTGAGTGGAAATGGGAACATATCTCTATGGACTTCATTGTGGGGTTGCCAAAGACAGTTAGAAAGACTGATGCGATATGGGTTGTTGTTGACAGACTCACGAAGTCCGTCCATTTCTTACCGTACCGGACTACATTCAACTCAAATCAGTTAGCTGCCTTGTACATAAAAGAGATAGTCCGATTGCATGGAGTACCAGTGAGCATTGTCTCAGACCGGGATCCAAGATTCACATCCAGGTTTTGGAAAAGTTTTCAGGATGCCATGGGTTCCCGACTAGACTTTAGCACGGCCCTCCATCCACAGACGGATGGGCAAACCGCGCGAGTGAATCAGATTATTGAAGACATGCTCCGTGCATGTATGCTGGACTTCAAGGGAAGTTGGGAAGATCACCTATCTTTAGTGGAATTCGCCTACAACAATAGTTACCAGGCAAGCATACAGATGGTACCTTTTGAGGCTTTGTACGGAAGGAGTTGTAGATCCCCGTTGTATTGGGATGAAGTGGGAGAAAGAAAAATTTTGGGCCCCGAGTTGATTGAACAAACTACAGATAGAGTCAAGCTCATCCGGGAAAGGTTGAAGACCGCACAAGATAGACAGAAGAGCTATGCCGACAACCGAATGAGGGATCTTGAATTCCGAGTCGGTGACTTTGTTTTTGTCAAGATTTCACCGACCAAGGGTGTTATGCGATTCGGGAAGAGAGGCAAGCTTAGCCCAAGATATGTGGGTCCGTTCGAGATCATTACTCGAGTTGGTGAGGTAGCTTACCGAGTTGCCTTGCCCGCTCACATGGCGGCGATCCACAACGTATTTCACATCTCCATGCTTCGGAAGTATATCCCGGATCCTTCTCATGTCATCGAGCTTGATCCAATAGAGATCCGAGAGGACCTCACCCTAGTTGAACAACCGGTGCAGATCTTGGATAGGCGAGATCAAGTCTTGCGCAACAAGACCGTTCCCTTGGTCTTGGTAAGATGGCAACACCATTCAAGGGAGGAAGCTACTTGGGAACGAGAAGCCGAAGTATGAGAAAAGTACCCTCATTTATTTGTTTAAGGCCTTGACATTCTCTTGTATTTTGTTATAGTTTTACGCATGTATGTATCGTCCAAATTTCGGGGACAAAATTTTTGTAAGGGGAGGAGAATGTAGCACCCCGGACTTTTCCAACTTTAATGAATAGCATTTTCGTTACCAATTGGCCTTCCTCATAGTATAATTAATAAATAAGGGAGAAATCGGAAATTCTGAAACTTTAGAAATGTCCGTTTTCGAAAGACGAATCCAACGCAAGTTGAATCGTCAAAATCGGACGAACGAGTCAAAAGATATGATCAAAATAGTGGAACCTGCAGAGCACCGATCGATCGGTCCAAAACCGATCGATCGGTGGCTATTGACTGGTCAGAAATTTTATATGGGAAAATTTTCCAGAGAGCATGTTTTTAACCGGTCGATCGGTCAATAACACCAATCGCTCGGTCGGCAACCGATCGATCGGTCATAAGCACTGATCGCTCGGTCTATCGAGTTTTACAGAATTTTTAGTAAGGGCGTTTTCGTCTTTTGAGTGTTAACCCTTACCCATAAGGGCTTACCCGAGCCTTTAGGGCTTCATTGACCTCACTTAGAAGGTTTTGAGAGAGAAGAAGAGAAGAGAAGTGGGATTTACATCTAGGGTTTTCCACTTGAGAGAATCAAGGGTTTTAGAACCCTAGAACCGTTCTAAAGGCTTGGATTCTCCAAATCCAACCTCAAGCTTGTGTGGAGTACCTCTTCCAAGCTAGGGCAGCGTTTCTACATCATCCTCAAGGATTTTTCTTTCCCTTTTCAAGGTTAGTACACTCTTCCTAGTTACTTTGGTAATAACCTAGGATTTTCCTAAGTAAATATGTGTTGGATCTTCCCCATTGCTCCCTTGTGTTGATATATGCTAAAGCCCTAAAACATAAACAAGATAATACAAACAAAGGGTGGAATGTATGAATGGATGAGGAGTGGAGGCGATTGGATGCCATGTTGTGATGTATTGAATGATGGAAAAATGGTGGAAGGGCATATTACGCATAATGAACACACCCCAAGTGTTTGATGAAATGTTCGAATGAGAAAATATGAAATAACTAAAGGTAAAAAGGTTGAATACCACATGTTTGATAGAATGCATGAATAAACTAAGATTTGAAAGCATGAGTCACATAAATGTTCCCCATTTGGCAAGTTGTATACATGTGTTTATTTCGCTTCTTAAATTCTCATGTGAGTTGGGAATTGTTAAAATGCTATATGTCATCATGATTTCACGATTGCTATGCACAAGCACATATGTAGATGGAGGATATTGTCAAGGAGGTTGGTAGCCCCGGTTAAGGGTGCTAACCTCTGGCTCATAAGAAAAGAAATGGTATTGTCAAGGAGGTTAGTAGCCCAGGATTTTGCGGGTGGTGACCTCTGGCTCATAAGAAAGGTATTGTACTGTCAAGGAGGTTGGTAGCCCCGGTTAAGGGTGCTAACCTCTGGCTCATAAGAAAAGAAATGGTATTGTCAAGGAGGTTAGTAGCCCAGGATTTTGCGGGTGCTGACCTCTGGCTCATAAGAAAGGTATTGTAGTGTCAAGGAGGTTGGTAGCCCCGGTTAAGGGTGCTAACCTCTGGCTCATAAGAAAAGAAATGGTATTGTCAAGGGGGTTGGTAGCCCAGGGATTATACGGGATGTAACCCCTGGCTCATAAGAAATACATTGTATTGTCAAGGGGGTTGGTAGCCCAGGGATTATACGGGTGCTAACCCCTGGGTCATAAGAAATACATTGTACTGTCAAGGGGGTTGGTAGCCCAGGGATTATACGGGTGCTAGCCCCTGGCTCATAAGAAATATATTGTACTGTCAAGGGGGTTGGTAGCCCAGGGATTATACGGGTGCTAGCCCCTGGCTCATAAGAAATATATTGTATTGTCAAGGAGGTTGGTAGCCCAGGGATATGAGGGTGCTAACCTCTGGCTCATAAGAATTATTGAAAGGATAACTCAAAGAGGTTTCGTATGATTCATAGACGTGTTTTGGTTTCATAACAATTATACTTGATAAAACGTTTATGTATGATGTCGTTAGAAATTGATTATGAATTGTACTCCTTCTATTACTTGTATATGATGTTTTTCGTTATTACCATTGTTGGTTAGGAGTTTGTACTCGCTGAGTATTCCATGCTCAGCCGTACTTTCATGTCGACAGGTACACGAGCTCCTCTTGACATATGTGATCCGGGTCCTTGGATAGAGGAGGACTACGGCGAGGAGGAACCCTATGAGGATCTGGTAGTCGAGCCTCATGCTGAGGCTAGAGACTTAGACCACTGGCCCCACGGGGGTGACTATTGAGCGAGATAGAGTCGTATTTTGTCTTTTGTATTTGATAGGTGGGCCTGTCCACCTTAGACTTAGACATGTTTTGTATATAACTATGTCCACTTGGAATACTATAGTTTGGATCATTATAAAGAAAGGAAAAATTTGTTTGCGCTTCCGCATTTATATTTAGCTTATGCGCTCTGATTATCATTTGTTTTTGTACTGTATTCTCTTGTTAATTACAGGAGGGTTTGGCAGGTACAAAGTATCACACCTAAAGTATCCCTTAACTCCTAGGGGGTATTTTGGGGCGTGACATACCTCCTTTCACTTTACTCTTTTTCCCAACCCCCCCCCCCCTTCTCTGTTCTCTCCCACTGTTCCACACTCTCTCCAGAAAATCTAAGATTTGGGTTGGCATTCTTCCCCATTTCTCTGAAAAATCTAAGTTTTTGGGTGATTTTTGATCGGCATCAACTCTTCTGTTGAGATTTTGGGCATCAAAATCTATGCTTACAGTAGAGGGCTTAAACAGAGCAATCATGGCGTCGAGAATTGTGATTTCCAAAGGAATTCTTAGGAGAAGCTCAACGTTCGATGTTCGATTGTGTCTTCATGGTGGAAAAATGTCAATCCTGCACCAAAAGATCCAATTCTCGGTGTAAAGTTACATTAAATTCAACAGTGAAATTAATTTTTTTTCTACAATTCAATTTCATATAATTAGTAATGCATCTAAATCTAAATAACACAATTGTAAAATTCAATTCAATATAAATATAATATAAGTTATATTTATTAAATAATAATTTAATGCAATTAAATATTATTAAAATTTATAATTATTACTATCTCATGTAAATTAAAATTGAATACATAAAATAATAATTATAAATTAGTACATAAAATAATAATATTTAAAACTTTAATAAATAAGTTACTGATATAATTATATATCCTTATTATTATATTGAAATTAGAATTTTAGATTTACATTTAATATTTAATAAATATCATAGATAAATAATAATTTAATAATTAAAACAATTATAAATATAAATTAATATATAGATATTAATAATTATAATAATATGTAAATTAAATAAATATATTACTCACATAATTATATATCCTTATTACTGTATTCAAATAAGTTTTATTCACTTAAACAATGAGATTAAATTTTTTGCGTTCAATTTCATCCAATCAGTAATGTATCTAAATGGTAGAATTGAGAAATTCAATTCAACTAATTACACTTCCATAGAATTTGATTTGTTAAATCAATTCCAATTCTATAAATTCAAAGGCAACCTAAAAAGAAAGAAAAAGTCATTTATTTTATGGCCTTTGAAGGGCGGATTATTAACTGCCCTAACCGGAGAGGACGTCAAGTCTTCAACTTAGTTACATGATGGCATTTACAAAAAAATTAAAAAAATTAAAATGCTTTGGGAGGAGAGAGCAAGAGGAGTTCGGGTCACAGACAATTGCGATTAAACTCTTCCAAGTTCGATCTCGTAGACAGGTCTTAATCTTGTGGTTAAGATCCACTAACCTTTGGAGTACAATAATATAATCTTTGTTATTTAAAAAAAAAAAAAATTTCCCAAGTATTCAATATATTAACCATAATCAAATATAATATTTTTTTTTCTCTAAACACCAAGGTTCTCTACAAAACAAGGTTCTATTGTTAAATCATAAGAGTCAAATCTTAACCACAATAAGAGAAACCACGTTGACTTGCGGGTGCGATTGAACTTGGGGAGAGTTCAATCGAATTGACAGTGATCCAATATCGGGCGAGATTCACGTTTGGAGTAAGTTGGCCCTTGCAATCCTCAATCCGAATTAAAATATTTGAATCTCAGGTTGGATGAAATGTCTAATAACTTAAAAAAAGGAGTGAATTAATGGAAAGAGAGTTTGAAATCACTTTGTCATTAATGGATTCATGAAGACTCTTATGCAGTCTCGGATTTTTAATAAATTGGTTTTATATCGAAATCGTATGTACCTTATATTTTCTGAAAATAGACAACAATGTGATTTTATAAACATTATTTTATATAGTTTTTATACTATATTTATTTGTAACAAAAATACCATCAAGTTACACTAATTGTTTCTGATTTTCTAAAAAACAGTACAGACACATTTTAGTAAACAATTCATTATAAATCCAATTTTATGAATTTTATGTTTAGACAAATCGGGTTAGAAAGAAGATAGGTATATCTAAAAATTTCATGTTTATAATCATCTCAAATTTAAAACATTACTAGTCGTAATCTATTGAACAAGTTGGGACTAATGTTCTCATCTGGCAGTAGAGACACATTGTAGTAAATAATTCACTATAAATTCAATATTTCTGTAGAACCCCAGAACTTTCGTATATGCCTTGGGATGTGTGTCAAGGCATGAGACATATGTAATCTCAAAAGAATTCATGAAATGAGAATTGAAGCTTTGAGGAATTTTGCTAAGAATGCTATTGTTAATTAAATTAATTATTCAAAAATGTCTATAAGCCTCGAAAGTGTCCTAGTCAAGTTTAGGAGATGTTAGAATAGAAGAGGAAAAGGTTCAAGTAGTAAGAATGGGTGAAAAGTGAACTCAGCAGAAGATTTGCAGAGCAACCGATCGCTCGGTCTTGAGTAGCGATCGATCGGTCCAAAACCGATCGATCGAAGGCTATCGACTAGTCAACTTTTTTGTATGGGGAAATTTTTCAAAGAGCATGTTTTTGACCGGTCGCTCGATTAAGAACACTGATCATTCGGTAGGGAACCGATCGATCGGTCATAACCACCGATCGCTCGGTCATTGGGTTTTTGCAGAAATTTCATTAAGGGTCTTTTTGTCATTTGGACGGTCCTCTCTTGCCTTAAAGGGTTTGACCGAACCCTGATGACCCCATTCATGAAACTTAGGAGATTTTGAGAGATAGAGAGAGAGGAGAAGGGGATTTCTAACTTAGGTTTTTCTCTTGAGAAGAAATCAAGAGTTGGGCTACCCAAGATTTGTTCCAAAGCTTGTATTCTTCAAAGCCAAGCCTCAAGCTCGTGGGGGAGTCTCTCTCAAGCAAGGGCAGCATTTTCCAAGGTATTTTCAAGAGGGTTTCCTTTCCACTCAAGCCTTCTTCAAGCAAGAGTCCTCCTTCTTGCAAGTTGGAGCTTCAATCAAGGTTTCCACCCAAGATCAAGCCTTGATTCAAGGTTAGTACACCCTACTAACTTCCCCTAGCAGTAAACTAGTTAACTTCAATGTGAAATGTGACTCTTGATATTATGATTCTTCCTTATGAAATGTATCATCTCCAATAAATCTAAACAAGATAAGAAAAGGGTATGGATGTGTATGGGGTGTTGATTGAGGCGATTGGATGCCGAAATGTATGGATGTGTGTGGTGTGTGAAAAGGAAAATGGAGGATGGGCATTTCATAAATAACAAACTTACCTTTATGATTAAAAGGAAAACATGCACTAAAAAGAATAAAATGAACTACTAATGAACGTTGCATGTCATGTGTTTGACGAAATGCCCAAACTATGAGTATATGACTTAAATGAAGAAAAATGGAAGTAGGCCTTATACATGTGTTCTTATGAATGATGAATTGATCAAATGCCATGTAGATTACTCAAGTTACCTATGCTTATACTATGAATTGGATTGTGATGCCATGTCTCTCTTGTTACACGAGCACGCATGGTTGCATGAACCGAGATTTCAAGAGCACGTGCATATAATAATCAACAAGAAAACATTGTATGTCAAGGAGGTTGGTAGCCCAGGGAGGAGGTTGGTAGCCAAGGGACATTCAGGTACTAGCCTCTGGCTCACAAGAAAACTAAACAAGTAACTAAAATCAAGCATACGTCAAGGAGGTTGGTAGCCCAGGGGCATTCGGGTACTAGCCTCTGGCTCACAAGAAAAAAATATCTCAAGGAGGTTGGCAGCCCAGGGAGGTTCGGGTGCTAGCCTCTGGCTCACAAGAAAATGAAACATGTCAAGGAGGTTGGTAGCCCAGGGACATTCGGGTACTAGCCTCTGGCTCACAAGAAAACCAGATATCAAGGAGGTTGGCAGCCCAGAGAGATTCGGGTGCTAGCTTTTGGCTCACAAGTTACAAGATGCAAGTTTACAAGATGATGAAAAGGCATTCATGCATGCATGCATATATGATTTTCTCAAGCCATACCGAGACATGAGACGGAATTCCAAGCATGAGTTTTATCAGAGTTTTCGCCATTCATGCATGCACGTCAAAATGATTGTATTGTACCATGTTTAATATTGTTTCTTTTGTGAAGTTCCTCTTACTGCTCTGTATTGTATTACTGTTGTTGTGTTTTATTATTGTTATGGTTAGCTAGTAGCTTGTACTCGCTAAGTATTCCTGTAACGCCCCGAAATACCCCCTAGGAGTTTAGGGATATTTTAGGTGTCACACTACGTACCTATCAAACCATCCTGTAATGCACAAGATAAAATACAGTACTAACAACGATAATCAGAGCGCGGAAGCTAACATATATGCGGAAACGTAAACAAATTTTCATTTCTTCTGATGATCCAAAATAGTATTCCAAGTTAACATAAATACAAGACATGTCTAAGTCTAAGGTGGATAGGCCCACCTATCAAAATATCAAAATACACAAGACCCTCTCATACTCTCCCCTCAACAGTAGTCGAGGTATGGCCACACATCGAGGTCTCGGTCCGCCTGAAACTGTAATGGAATAGCCGGCTCTCTCTCCTCTATATACTCTTCCTCGACCCAAGGCTCCGGGTCGAGGGCTCCCTCAGTACCTGCCGACATGAAAGTACGGCTGAGCATGGAATACTCAGCGAGTACAAGCTACTAGCAGACCATAACAATAATAAAAACACACAATAGTAATATCATACAAGCAGTAATAGAAACATCACAAAGGAAACAGTATAAGGCATGATACAATACAAGCATCCTGACGTGCTTAAATGAATGCAAAAACGCCGATAAAACTCATGCTTGAAAACCCCTGTCATGTCCCGGTATGCCTCGTAGAAATCATGTATACGTGCATGCATGAATGCATGATCATCATCTTGTAAACCTCCATCTCGTAACTTGTGAGCCAGAGGCTAGCACCCGAATCTCCCTGGGCTGCCAACCTCCTTGATATGCAATGCACTTGTGAGCCAGAGGCTAGCACCCGAATGTCCCTGGGCTGCCAACCTCCTTGATATGCAATGCACTTGTGAGCCAGAGGCTAGCACCCGAATGTCCCTGGGCTACCAACCTCCTTGTTATGAAATGCATGGTTTTCTTGTGAGCCAGAGGTTAGTACCCGAATGTCCCTGGGCTACCAACCTCCTTGTTATGAAATGCATGGTTTTCTTGTGAGCCAGAGGTTAGTACCCGAATGTCCCTGGGCTACCAACCTCCTTGAAAATAGGTGATTTTTATTACTTGTTTAGTTTTCTTGTGAGCCAGAGGCTAGTACCCATATGTCCCTGGGCTACCAACCTCCTTGACAATAGGTGTTTTAGGGGTTATCTTGTGAGCCAGAGGTTAGTACTCGAATCCTCCCTAGGCTACCAACCTCCTTGACATGCAATATTTTCTTGTTGTTTATTATATGCACATGCTCTTGAAATCTCGGTTCATGCTATCATGCGTGCTCGTGTACGTGTCCATAGTGACAATCATAATAATGGGAATAACCAAGATATGACATTACAATTCAATTCATGATATGAACATAGGTAACATAAGTAGTTTGCATAACATTTGATCAATTTATCGTTTATAAGAACGCATGTATAAAACCCATTTCCATATTCTTCCTTTAGATCATTTATTCATATTTTTGGCATTTTGTCAAACACAGCACATGCAATGTTTCTTAATGATTCATCGTGTTCTTTTTAGCGCATATCTTCCATCCAAACATCAAGGTAAGTTCATTATTGGTAAAGTACCCATCCACCATTTCCATCACACACATCACACAACATACATCTCGGCATCCAATCGCCACATCAACACCCACACACATCCATACCCTTTTCTTATCTTATTTAGGTTCATTGGAGATGATACATTTCATATGGGAGGCAAACATAATAGCATAGATCACATTTCATAAGGAAAAACCTAGATTTATTGCTAGGGTAAGTTAGTAGGGTGTACTAACCTTAAATCAAGGCTTAATCTTGGTTGTAAACCTTGATTGGAGCTTCCACTTGAAAAGAGGAACCCTTTGCTTGAAGGAGACTTGTGTTGGGGAAGAAACTCCTTTCAAAAACGTGAGTGAGTGCTGCCCTAGCTTGGAGAATGCACCCCACCCGAGCTTGAGCCTTGAACTTGAAGCAATCCAAGTTGAGGATGATCTAGGGTTCTTAAACCCCCTTTGATTTCTCCTCAAAAATAAAACCCTAGGTTAGAGTCTCTTCTCCTCTCTTCTAATCCCCCAAATCCTCTAAGTGTTGAGAATGAGCCCTAAAGGCTCGGGTTAAACTCTTAAGGTAAGAGTGAACCGACCAAAAGACCATAATACCCTTACTGAAATTTCTGCAAAAACACGAGTGCCGAACACGTTGAGCTGTGAATAGTGCCAAACACGTTGTGCTGTGAATAGTGCCGAACACGTTGTGCTGTGAATAGTGCCGAACACGTTGTGCTGTGAATAGTGCCGAACACGTTGTGCTGTGAATAGTGCCGAACACGTTGTGCTGTGAATAGTGCCGAACACGTTGTGCTGTGAATAGTGCCGAACACGTTGTGCTGTGAATAGTGCTGAACACGTTGTGCTGTGAAGGGTGCCGAACCCGTTGTCACGTTGTGTTGTGCATAGTGCTGAGCTCGTTGTCCGTTGTCTTATGTACAACGTGCCCGTCGTGAGCTGTACAACGTACACGTTGTTTGCTGTACAACGTACCCGTTGTCTGTTGCACAACGGATGCACAACGTATACGTTATCAGAGGTAGAACTACGTTATCAGAGTACGTTGTCTATGCGTTGTCTGTGCCTTATCAGAGCACGTTGTCAGAGCACGTTGTCAGAGCACGTTATCCGAGCTACGTCCTTAGTGCCTTTTGAGCTACGTCCTTAGTGCCTTCCGAGCTACATCCTTAGTGCCTTCCCAGCTACGTCCTTAGTGCATAACCGAGCGATCGATTGCCTGCAGGTCAAGACTGTTTTGGCCATATCTTTTGACTCGTTCGTCGGATTTCGACGATTCAACTTGCGTTGGGTTCGTCTTTCGAAAACGCACATTTCTGACATTTCAGAATTTCCGATTTCTCTCTTATTTATTAATTAGACTATGAGGAAGGCCAAGTAGCTATGAAAACGGTATTCATTAAGTATAGAAAAATCCGGGGTGCTACAATTCCATGCTCAGCCGTACTTTTATGTCGGCAGGTACTGCGGGAGCCCTCGACCCGGAGCCTTGGGTCAAGGAAGAGTACATAGAGGAGAGAGAGCAGTCTATTCCACTACAGTCTCAGACGGACCGAGACCTTGACGTGTGGCCATACCTCAACTACTGTTGAGGGGAGAGTACGAGAGGGACTTTTATGTATTTTGATATTTTGATAGGTGGGCCTATCCACCTTAGAATTGGATATGTGTTGTGTATATGTTAACTTGGAATACTACTTTGGAACTTTAAGAGAAAAGAAAAAGTTAGTTCACACTTCCGCATAGCTTCCACATTTATGTTTAGCTTCTGCGCTCTGATTATTATCCTTATTGTATTGTGTTAGCCATGTTTACTTTAGGATGGTTTGACAGGTACACATAGTCACTCCTAAAGTATCCCTTAACTCATAGGGGGTATTTTAGGGCGCGACAATTTCGATTTATTGATAAGATAAGTTGGGTCAGAAATAACACATGTAGAGCTAAAACTTTCATGTTTATAAATATTTCTAATTCAGAATAGCAATGGTCAAAATATGTTATACAAGTGAAGACTAACGTTCTGGTCTGACAGAAAACAGTATTACCAATCCAACTTGTAAAAATCATAACTTAATCTAAAAAAATCATATTGATACAAGACAGCTCATTCTAGAAACTAGATTGAATGCAATATAAGATAAAAATAACTAATTACAATTATATTAAAACTACATATTGCGAATTACACTATTAATTTGTAAATCAAGTACAAATGATTACAAAATGGTAGTTGTAAACTCTTACCTTATGAAGGGATATGAAAGTGGGCAAAATTCTATCTCCTTAGCTTTAAATACATCTTCTTCCTCTTCCCCTGCAGCTGAAATCCAAGCTCAATAGAGTAAATCCCAATTGATAGAGGAGAAGAAAATGTTTACTTCATCATCATCCCCTTGATTAGCTAAACATCTTTCTCTTCTTGTACTTTGCCCAAATCCTACTCTAACCTATTCAATTATTTTGTTGCAATATCACTAGGCTGTAACATAATAGAACAATGGTTAGCAAAATGTCTCCATATACTTCCTGCAATATCACTATGAAAAAGAAGGTGAGACAGTGATTCAATATTTTTTGAATTACAACAAGTGCAACAACTAACCAAAGGAATTCTAGTAAATTGAACCATGGTATCAGTGGAGATTGCACCATACATAACCTTCCACCCGAAGATTTGAATTTTTTTTTGGAATGATAGGATTCCAAATATACTTACTCAAGTCTTCACGAACATTTGACTATCTAATAGAATTCCAAGCATATTTAACAGAACACTTACCTTTCGGACCAGGATTCTAGATAAAGGCATCTTCAGATTCTGAAGTGAAAAAACCTGCAGATCTTATAGCTATCTTCAATTGGTCAGGAAGATAATCATTAACCAAATTAAGATCTCATGTACCATCATTATCTAACATATCCGAAATAACAGGAAAAGATGGAGGGGTAATAATGGCATTATCAATAAGAGGGGCCTCCCCAAACCAATGATCTAACCAAAAATTTATCTTAGAACCATCACCAATTAAAGAAGTCGACTTATATATCACATCCTTTCAAAGATGACATATTTTAATTCAAGTTTTGGAAGAGCCAGGGTGATAAGTAGCATTCCAAATATGACTAAATTGGAACTTTGCTCTGAAGAAAGAGGAGCAAATTAAGATTATTAGATTGGTAAAGATTCCAAACTTGTTTCATTCTAAGCGCTGTAGAAAAATAATGCATTTTCCTAATCCCCAAACCACCTTCCAGCTGGGTCTGCTAGCTGTGATGCTGCTGAAGGATCCGGGACCAATGACGTTTCTTACTTTCACTCGTACTAGCGGAAGGCATGTGCGTTGCATGTCTGTGTATAGTCTGATGCACGTGAGAGAGAGGGGTGGGGGAGAGTGACTAGGGAACCCTAGAGGTGAGTGAATTTTGACCACAGTTAAGGAGTGTCAAAAGGGACATGTGCTAACCTATGGGTGCAATTGATGAGAAAAGGGTAGTTTGAGGTGAGTGAAATTTAACCACAGTTAACGAGTGTCAAAAAGTGTAGATGAGAAAAGGGTAGTTTGGAAATTAAGTAAAACATTAAATCAAGGTTTGTCTTAAGGGTAGTTTGAGAATTTATAACTTTAAATATATTGTAGATGAGAAAGGGGTAGTTTGGAAATTAAGTCAAACATTAAATAAAGGAAAATTTGTAAGGTTTGTATATAAGGGTAGTTTGGGAATTGACAAAAATCAGGCTACAGGGGTAGTTTGGGAATTTCCATCATTAGGAGGGCTTCTCTCATTATAGTAGAGATTATTTCAAAAAAATTTAGCCATGGATTTATCAATAAGATTTGTAATAACTTTAGGAACATAGATACCAGCTAGAAGGTACGTGGGAATAGAAGATAAAACATGTTTAATAAGTTATAATCCCCTACCAGACGATAAAAACTTTGCTTTCCAACCTTCCACCTTAGAAGTGATTTTATCTATAATAGAGTTGAAAAAAACCTTTTTAAGACACCCTTTATAAAGCGGAATCCCTAGATAAATAAAACGAAAATATTTTCTAGGTATACTCACCCAATTAAAAATATAATCACTTCTCTTCCTATCCATCTTATCAGAACAATAGAATGCACTTTTGAGTCTATTAATCAGCCGCCCTAAAGATTTCTCATAAGAATTAATAAAATCAAAAGTTTTCCTAATATTCTGGTTCCCACCATTACAAAAAATAAGAGTATCATCAACAAAAAGAAGATGAGAAATCGGTTTCCTGAACCTACCTAGTTATAAGAGGAAGAAAGACTCACTGAAATGGTTTTAAGACCCTTACTGAGCACTTCTTCAGCTAGAATAAAAAGAACAGGAGATAGAGGATCACCTTGACAAAGGTCACGCGAGCTCTGTGTTAGACATGATGCCTAGAAAAGTCATTTAGATTGTTAGATTCTTATTAATTTGATTAATAAAGACTTCTTCTTAATCTATTGTGTATTCATTATAGGTACTTGACCATGATTATGAGATGATCTATACGATATGAGATATCGATAAAGGTCCTTAGGATATATTGTAGGAAAGTTATGTGATTAGATTATCACAGACAGATATAACTTTCCAGTTCCTTATACCTTATATAGTCACAGTTGTGGGTGAAGCTGGGCACTTCACTTATATGGCTGCCAGAATGCTAAGATGTTCTCAATAGTTGAGATGTAGTTATATCTCGAACTATTGTAGTGGAGACTACACATCAGCATATGGGTGCTTAAATGTATAGTGACTGATTGCATTTAATGAGAGACCTTTTGCATAAACATACTATCAGATAGTTGGTCTCTCATTCACATTGAATGGTTTCGATGATCCTTAGATCTGATGAGTTCATCTATGACTGAGCAGTGATCTGACTGTTTTGATTCTACCAATGTATCTTTTAACTTAGGGAATACAATATAGTGATAGATGGATAGTCAAAAAAATGTTCGAGTCATGATGAATTTCAAACAAGAAATCCATGCTCATTAATTTGAGAGATTATCCAAGTTCCGGGTAAGACAGTTTATTAAGTTCAAATCTTGCGCAGGTGATTTTGAAAAAAAAATAAGTTTTGAAATATACTTTTATTAAAAGGTATTATACTTATAAAAGGATTTTCTCATAATTTTTTTCATGAGAAATTGTTTCTCATTGCTTAATCATAAGTTTTGGAAACCCGGATGATTTGCAATGGGTTATGGGTTAGATAGTATGTCAATCTGGAAGGCCCATTAGGGATAATGTATTTGGAAAGATAAATCGAATTTAAAAGTTCATGTGGTGGTATCGGTATTGGTTAAATGTTCATACACTGAGATTCAATTGCAATATAGATATCTCATTTCACTTGCAATTCTGATGTAATTCCCGTTTAGGGTCAATGGGATAACATTGGGTAAGCCAGGGTAAGAATGTCGTAGAGCAATCTGTGGAGGTGCTCACATAAGAAATACAAGCTCAATAATTGATTAAAATTTAATCAATTATTGAAGTGATTAAAAGTCAATCAATTATTGAAGTGATTAAAAGTTAATCATTTAATTAAATAGATTAAAAGTTGATCTATGGTTTAAATTAATTGTTAATTTAAATCTAGGGATTATTTTATTAATTATTTAATTAACATAATCAAAGGGGAAATGGGTTTGACCCATATCCATAAATCCATTAAAATGGACCTTTAATATGGGCTAAAGCCCATGGGTTTAAACCCTAGGGTGGGGCGCCCACTTGAGGAATCCTAATTGGATTAGGATTATGTTAATTGAATAATTGTTGAAATATAATTCCTATAATTATGAAATTAAAATCCAATTGTTAGATTGCAATTAGGATTAAGATGAAATTGTAATTGGATTACAAATAGGAGTTTTAACTCCTCAAAACTCATGCCCCATAAAAGCTCACACCCCCCCTTGGAGATGGTCTCCTAGTTTGACTAGGTTTCCTCATTGTGTAGGATGTTGACTTCTCCCTTTAATTAAGGAACCCTTTTATTAGAAGGACTCCTTAATTAGTAGGTATTCTATAATTAGAGTAGTATAGATAAACTAGGATATTGTTTAATTAATAATAAGAGTTATTATTAATAAACAATTCCTAAATGATAAGATCAGGTTGGAGTAGGATTAGGATAGGATCCTAGTCTATAAATACCTCAACACCCTAGACTATTAAGCACTTTTTCTCCAGAATTTTTTCTCTCCTCTCCTCTCCCTCTCCAAACCGTGAGACCCTAGGAATCCCCCTAGGGATTTCCGTGAGCTATATAGGTGATGCAAATTGAGTTTTGCTTTTCTAGGGTTTTGAAACTTAGTACTTTTGGTGATAGAAGGTCTACACCATTACTGCATCTTCTTCCTCTTGCTTCTATAATTCCAAAGGAGATTCTAAAGCTGCATGGGGATAGCGAAGAACAAGAATTTCTAGTATTTTTTTGGAGAAATCTCTACAAAGAGTTCTGATGGTTCGAGTGGATTAAGCATCACCGGTGAAAAGCATTCACCGAGGTGATATGACTAAAACTCTTAGATAATTTTGATGTTTTCTATGGTGTTAAGATCTAGGGGATCTAGTTTCCGCATAAATTTTTATCCAGATCCCTCTATAAGTGGTATCAGAGCCAGGTTAGGAGTATTTTTTGTTTCTTTTGATAAGATAATTAAATGGATGATTTAATTCATGAGATGAATTAATTCAGATCTATTTAATATTACTCGTAGTTTTTATTATTTTATTTGTTCATAAGATGAATAAATAAATATTGATTATATTATTGAATGAGATTTGTTAATTAAATAAATTTTAAAAACTAGTATTATATGTGATATAATTAAATTCGAAATAAAGTGTAACACCTCGAACTTTTCTATATTTAATGAATGGTACTGTCGTAGCTAATTGACCTTTCTCGTAGTCTAATTAATAAATAAGGGAGAAATTGGAAATTCTGAAATGTCAGAAATATTCTTTTTCGAAAGACGAACCCAACGCAAGTTGAATCGTAGAAATCCGACGAGCGAGTCAAAAGATATGGTCAAAACAGTCAGGACCTGCAGAGCACCGATCCAAAACTGATCGATCGGAGGCTATTGATTGGTTAACTTTTTTGTATGAGAAAATTTTCCAGAGAGCTTGTTTTTGACCTATCGCTCGGTCAGAACACTGATTGCTCGGTAGGCAACCGATCGATCGGTCATAACGCGTTTTTGCAGAAATTCCAATAAGGGCTTTTTCGTCTTTTGGGCGTTAAAACCTTACCCATAAGGGCTTGCTCGACCATTTGGGTCCTCATTCACTACACTTAGAGATATTTGAGAGAGAGGGAGAAGAAACTAGGGTTTTAAAGATCCCTTTCCATTTGGGAGTACGATTAAGGGTTTCAAGACCCAAAATCTTTCCTTTTTGCATGGATCTCTCAAAGACAAGCCTCAAGCACGAGTGGAGCTTCTCCTCCAAGGCTAGGGCAGCGTTTCCACGGTCATTTCAAGGGGGTTTCTTCCTCCACTCAAGCCTTCTTCAAGCAAGGGTTCTTCCCTACCATTTGGGGTTCTATTTCAAGGTCAAGCCTTGATTCAAGGTTAGTACACCCTACTAACTTGCCCTAGCAATAATCTAGGTTTTCTATGTGATATATGATTCTTGCTACTATGTATTCTCCCTTATGAAATGTATCATATTCATCAAATATAAACAAGATAAGGAAAATGGTATGGATGCATGGATGAGATGTTGATAAAGGCGAATGGATGCCGATGTGTATGAATGTGTGTTGTGTGTGAAAAGGAAAAATGGAGGATGGGCATTGTATAAATAATGAACTCACTTTGGATGGAAAATATGCACTAAAAAGAAGAAGATTAATTATGGAGGAACCTTGCATGTTATGTGTTCGACAAATTGCCTAAACCATGAATAAATGACTTAAATTTAGAAATAGAAGTAGGTTTTATGCATGTATTCTTATGAATGGTGAATTGATTTAAATACCATGTTAATTACTCAAATGGCCATATGCATGTACTATGAATTGAATGAATTGTGATGTCATATCTCTCTTGTTATCCTCATTTTCATGATTGTACTATTGACACATACATGAGCACGCATGTTGCATGAACCGAGATTTCAAGAGTATATGCATATAATAACCAACAAGAAAATATTGCATGTCAGGGAGGTTGGTAGTGTTAGCCTCAGGGTTACGACCATAAGTACCCCTAATAATTTTGATAATAACATAATAATATAATGAAATATTTGGTACTAATAAACTCGTTTAAGTGCGTGAACATTTCAGATTACATAAAGTTGATAGCACTCTAATCATGAAAAACAAAGGATGGAAATTACCCAAGAGGAAGTTCAACTCAATACAAGATGAAGATTCAAGAAGAGACCTTAGTCCAAGTCAAGACCATTGAAGACAAAATGCAAAATCACAAGACCCAAGTCAAGCCAAGATCATCTCTCTTTATTCTAAATGTATTCACTTGTTATTCTGAAAATGTATAAGGACTTATGTAAAAAGTCCTCAAAAGAAAGGTGAAGTGAATAAGCTCAAGAATCATAGATTGACCATAGGAGCCTAGGATACCTTTTGAAAATCGTCCTAAAGCTCTAATTCATCATAAAATTACGATAAGAGTATAGCCAATTGACCTAGGAAATCAATCTCATCCCTTGGGTCTGATCCTAGACTGAATTCAGAATATTCACTCTGAATTCGTCGACGAATTCTCTGGGAAGATCAAATTCGGCGACGAAGTCATGACAGAATTTTCTTAATTCAGTTCTGCCTCCTGATTTCGGCGACGAAATCTTTGGTTGGGTTAAGATTCGGCGACGAAGTCGTTTCAGAATTTTTTGAAATCCAATTCTGTCTTTTGAATTCGGCGACGAACTCAAGTGGGAACTCTACTTCGTCGACGAAATCATGTCTTAAACAGGAAATTTTTTTAAAGGCTAGTTTGCAACGGACCTAAAAGCATTTAATGCTTCCCCAACGGCACTATTGGATCAAATGCTATAAAAGGAGTTCATTTATGAACTACAAACAACTCTTGATCACAACAATAACTCCTATTAATCACTTATTCACTGCTATTGATTTTCACTCACTCTCACACTTAGAAAATCCCCAAAAAAGTTTCTCTTGAGCTCATTCAAGTCTACTTTCTTTGAGAGACTTTATTAGAGTTTGTATTTCACTCGTATCCAGCTCATTCAAGGAGCTTTCAATTCGGATCTTCATTCCAAAACTTATTTATTGAGATTAGTCAAGAATCTAGGATTCTTGCACTAAAGCTGTTGCTTCAGCCATATCAAGAGAGGGTTGCACTCTTGAAAGGTTTCAGCTCGGCCTAAAGGAGAGCTTGAAAGGTGATATCTCGACCTGTAAAGAGAGATTGTAAGGTTTGGACTCCACCTGTGAAGGAGCCTGTACGATTAAGGAATTGTGGTGAATCCTCTAGCTGGAAGCTAAGGCAGGGAGTAGGCTGGTTTGCTGAACCTCGAGAATAAATCTTGAGTTTGCACTCTTCTTATCTCTTCTCTTTCTTTTAATATTCCATTGTTTTATCTTGCCGCATATTATACTCTATTCCGCTCTTTGAACTTGTAGTTCATACTCTTATTTTTTTAAAATCTGCCTTAGACCCTATTCACCCCCCCTTTAGGGTCATTTCCTGGCCAATAATTGGTATCAGAGCCTAATACTCTAATTTGATCTAAACAATCTGAGTAATTGATTTTATTATGGCAAACAATGTATTTGCAACAAGCTTAGGAGAAGGACAGTCCACCACTAGACCACCATTGTTTAATGGAGAAAATTATAACTATTGATAAATTAGGATGATATATTACATTCAAGCTCTAGATTGTGAGTGTTGGAGAGTAATAGTTAATGGCCCTCATCTTCCCACAAAAACTGTGGATGATGTCAGAATTCCTAAGGTAGAGGAAGAATGGAATGAAGCTGACATTAAGCTCATTCAAATCAATGCTAAAGCTATTAGCAACCTCTACTATGCTTTAAGTCCCCAATAATTTAACAGAGTTTCTGGATGTGACTTTGCTAAAGAAATATGGGATAAACTGAAAGTCACCTATGAAGGGACTAATCAGGTTAAAGAAGAAAAGATTAGCATGCTTGTTTACAAGTATGAATTATTTAAAATGGAGAAAGAAGAATCTATCGGTGATATGTTTACCAGATTTACTAACATTTTAAATGGTCTTAAATCTCTGGGTAAAGTGTATTCTAATGCAGAAAATATGAGAAAGATTTTAAGATCATTGCCCAAGGAATGGACTCCAAAAGTAACAGCAATCCAAGAAGCTAAGGACCTTACCAAACTTCTTATGGATGAGCTGTTGGGATCTCTTATGACTCATGAAGTCATAATGAATGATCAAATGTCTGATGATCCTAGAACCAAGAAAGGGCTGGCTCTCAAGTCAACTCAAGTTGAAATCAGTGATGAGGAAACCAGTAGTGATGATGAAGATATAGCCTTGATGACAAGAAGGTTCAAAAGGTTCCTTAAGCATAAGAAGAACTTCAAAAAGAGACCATACAAGAAGGAGTTCTCAAAAGAAGTGAACAAAGCTGAATCTAGCAAGAAGGAACCTTTCACCTATTATGAATGTAAGAAGCCAGGCCACATAAGGACTGACTGCCCTCAACTTAAGAAAAGCCAAAAGTACAAGAAGAATGCTATAATGGCAACTTGGGATGACTCAGAGGGAAGCAAATCAGGAGATTCAAGTGATGAAGAAGTGGCAAATTTGTGCCTCATGGCAAATGAGGATGAGGTAACTTCTTCCCCAAATGATTCTCTCTCATATGATGAAATAAGAGAAGCATTTGTTGAACTTTATATTGAATTTGGTAGAATAGCTAAATTAAATAAATCCTTTAAAAGGGAAATCCACACTCTCTCACAATCATGTGAAAATCTACAAAAAGAAGAGAGTGTGTTAGCCATTAAGAATGAGAAATTGAGTAAGAAATTAAATGATATTGAAAATGCTCCTCATAACTCACTATGTGAATGTGATGGGTTAAAAGTTAAAGCCAATGATTTGACCAATACTGTCCTCACATTCACAAATGGTCAAAAGAACCTAGAAAGACTTTTAGGACAGCAAAGATGTGTTTTTAACAAGGCTGGACTTGGTTATAATATTTTTTCAAAACAAAAAAAGATTATCAAAACTTCTTTACAAAATTAAATAGTCACCAAACTCCACCATCTACCTCATTTTATAATGGTAAAATAATTAGAAAAGTTTGGGTTCCAAAAGGAACATCTTCTATTTCAAAAACTAACCATAAAGGACCAAGAATGATATGGGTTCCCAAGGGAACTAATCCTCCCAAACCACAACCCAGATCACTTTGGGTACCATCCAAAACTGTTTGGGTATTGGGGGAAAGTATCTTGGAGTTACTTGAATTGGATGTGTAGGTATGCTTCAAATCAAGAACTTCCAAGACAACATGGTTCTTGGACAGTGGATGCTTAAGGCATATGACCGGGAACAAGGAACTATTTGCATTAATCACTCCAAAGGATGGCGGTCATGTGACATTTGGAGACAATGCCAAAGGAAAGATCATCAGCATAGGTAACATTGGTAAGAATAAATATGTTTTTATAGAGAATGTACTACTCGTTGATGGTCTTAAGCATAATCTCATACCCCTTGATTTCCTCAAGGTAGAACCACTCTCTACCTGCGAGTCTTGTCTCGAAGGGAAGATGACCAAGAAGCCTTACCATAAAAAGGTAGGAAGAGTTGAAGAAAAGCTAAGACTAATGCATAGTGATGTATGTGGTCCATTTAACATTGTTGCACGAGGTCAATACCGGTATTTTGTCACATTTACCGATGACTATTCCAGATATGAATATGTCTATTTGATGCAACACAAATCTGACACCTTTGAAAAGTTCAAAGAATTCAGATTAGAAGTTAAGAATCAAACTGACAAATCCATTAAGACACTTCGATCAGATAGAGGTGGGGAATACCTCACCAACGAGTTTATGGATTACTTAAGGGATAATGGGATTATCTCGCAATGGACAAGTCCTGACTCTCCTCAACAAAATGGAGTTTCTGAAAGAAGAAACCGAACCTTATTAGATATGGTTCGCTCTACGATGAGCCATGCCGATGTTCCTTCATATCTTTAGGGATATGCTATATAAACTGCCATTTATATTCTGAACCGGGTTCCATCTAATTCTATTCCGGTTACACCCTATGAATTGTGGACTGGGCAAAAACCTAGTTTACAACATCTAAGGGTATGGGGTTGTCCTGCGCATGTTCGCAAACTCGAATCCACTAAGTTGGAATCTAGGACAGAGAAATGAAATTTTGTAGGATATCCAAAAGAAACTAAGGGTTTCTATATCTACTCTAAGGCAGACCAAACAATAGTTGTTAGGCTTCATGCCACTTTCTTGGAGGAAGAAATGGATCTCTTTAAGAAGGTTGAATTTCATGAGATGAAAGATGACACAACCAGTATCCAACCTGAACCTAATCCTTCCACTTTAATTTCTCCTAATTCTGTTCCATTGAGAAGGTCAGAAAGAGTTTCTAGACCACCAGATAGACTTCAGTATTATAATACTGAAGTTTATCTAGTTACCCCTGATGATGAGGATACGGATCCTAATATTTATTAGGAAGTTATATTAGATGTAGATGCATCTCAATGAAATAAAGTCATGAATGCTGAAATAGATTCCATGTATGACAACGATGTCTGGACTTTAGTAGATCCACCAGATGGTATAAGGCCAATTGGATGAAAATAAATTTACAAAAGGAAGAAGGGTAATGATGGTAACGTGGAAACCTATAAAGCTAGACTTGTTACAAAAGGTTATATTCAAATTCAAGGAGTTGATTATGGGGATACCTTTTCACCTGTAACTATGCTTAAATCCATCAGGATATTGCTAGCTATAGTTGCACACCATGACTATGAGATATGACAAATGGATGACAAAACTGCTTTCCTTAACGGAATGTTAGATGAAGACATCTATATGGAGCAACCAGAGGGCTTCATTGTTCCTAACCAGGAGAACATGGTATATAAGCTCAACAAGTCGATATATGGTTTGAAACAAGTTTCAAGAAGCTGGAACCAAAGATTTGATCTTTCGATCAAAGAATTTGGATTCCAAAAGAATTTAGAGGAATCTTGTATTTACAAGAAGTACAGTGGGGGAGCGGTAGTATACCTAATTCTTTATGTAGATGACATCCTACTCATTGGGAATGAAGTAGGGATGTTGTCATCAGTCAAGATATGGCTTTCTCAGCATTTCTCAATGAAAGATTTGGGAGAGGCATCCTATATTCTCGGAATAAAGATTCTAAGAGATAGGAAATGCCGAATGTTGGGATTAAGCCAAACTTCCTACATAGACAAGATTTTGTCTAGGTACAGTATGAGTGATTGTAAGACAACACTCATTCCTTTTAGACATGGTATCACTTTGTCTTAAAGGATGGCCCCTATATCAGCTGATGAGATTGAGCAGATGAAGAGGTTCCCTTATGCTTCGGTAGTTGGGAGCCTTATGTATGCCATGTTATGTACTAGACCGGATATCTGTCATGCAGTGGGAGTTGTTAGTTGGTTCCAAAGCAATTCAGGTGTTAATCATTGGACTGCAGTGAAGCACATTATAAAGTACCTGAAAAGGACTAGCGATTATGTGCTTACCTTTCAATTAGAAGATTTAGTTGTGCTGGGTTATACTCATTCTGATTTCCAATCTAATCCAAACAATAGAGCTTCCACATCCGGGTATGTGTTCACACTGGGTGGTGCTGCTGTCTGTTGGCGCAGCATAAAGCATAAGAGTATTGCTGGCTCCACCACAGAAGCAGAATTTATTGCAAATTCAGAAGCAAAAAAAGAAGCAGTCTGGTTCAGAATGTTTTTGCAAGAGCTAGGAAATGTTCCTTCAGCATTCAAACCTATCACACTCTTTTGTGATAGTAATGATATAGTAGCCCACTGTAAAGAACCTAGGAACCACAAAAAGATGAACCATGTGGAGCGGAAGTATCATCTCATTCGTGAGATCATTGATAAGCAAGATGTAGTGGTTACAAAGATTAGGTCTTAACTTAATGTTGCTAACCCGATGACCAAGGCTTTATCAGATAAAGTATTTGTAACACACTTAGATAGTGTAGGATTGAAATCTATGGCACAATGACTTTTAGGGCAAGTGGGAGATTGTTAGACATGATGCCCAGAAAATTCATTTAGATTGTTAGATTCTTATTAATTTGATTAATAAAGACTTCTTCTTAATCTATTGTGTATTCATTATGGGTAATTGACCATGATCATGAGATGATCTATACGATATGAGATATCGATAAAGGTCCTTAGGATATATTGTAGGAAAGTTATGTGATTATATTATCACATGCAGATATAACTTTCCGATCCCTTGTACCTTATATAGTCACAACTATGGGTGAAGCTGGGCACATCACTTATATGGCTACCAGAATGATAAGATGTTCTCAATAGTTGAGATGCAGTTCTATCTCGAACTATTATAGTGGAGACTACACATTAGCATATGGGTGCTTAAATGTACACTGACTGATTGCATTCAATGAGAGACCTCTTGCATAAACATACTATCAGATAGTTGGTCTCTCATTCATATTGAACGGTTTCGATGATCCTTAGATCTAATGAGTTCATCTATGACTGAGCAGTTAGAGAATACAATATAGTGACCGTTGGATAGTCAAAAAACTGTTCGAGTCATAATGAATTTCAAACAAGAAATCTATGCTCATTAATTTGAGAGATTATCCAAGTTCTGGGTAAGACAGTTGATTAAGTTTAAATCATGCGCAGGTGATTTTGAAGACAAAATAAGTTTTGAAATATACTTTTATTAAAAGGTATTATACTTATAAAATGATTTTCTCAAAATATTTTTCATGAGAAATTATTTCTCATAGCTTAATCATAAGTCTTGGAAACCTGAATGATTTGCAATTGGTGGGTTAGATAGTATGTCAATCTCGAAGGCCCATTAGGGATAATGTATTTAGAAGGATAAATTGAATTTAAAAGTTCATGTGGTGGGATCCGTATTGGTTAAATGTTCATACACTGGGATTCAATTGCAACATGGATATCTCACGTCACTTGCAATTCCGATGTAATTCTCGTTTAGGGTCAATGGGAAAACATTGGGTAAGCCAGGGTAAAAATGTCGCAGAACAATCTGTGGAGTTGCTCACATGAGAAATACAAGCTCAATAATTGATTAAAAGTTAATCAATTATTTAAGTGATTAAAAGTTAATCATTTAATTAAATAGATTAAAAGTTAATCTATGGTTTTAATTAATTGTTAATTTAAATCTAGAGATTATTTTATTAATTATTTAATTAACATAATTAAAGGAGAAATGGGTTTGACCCATATCCATAAACACATTAAAATGGACCTTTAATAAGGGCCAAAGCCCATGGGTTTAAACCCTAGGGTGGGGCGCCCACTTGAGGAATCCTAATTGGATTAGAATTATGTTAATTAAATAATTGTTGAAATATAATTTCTATAATTATGGCATTAAAATCCAATTATTGGATTGCAATTAGAATTAAGATGGAATTGTAATTGTATTACAAAAAGGAGTTTTAACTCCTCAAAACTCACGCCCCATAGAAGCTCACGCCTCCCCCTTGGAGATGGTCTCCTAGTTTGACTAGGTTTCCTCATTGCGTAGGATGTTGACTTATCCCTTTAATTAAGGAACCCTTTTATTAGAAGGACTCCTTAATTAGTAGGTATTCTATAATTAGAGTAGTTATAGATAAACTAGGATATTGTTTAATTAATAATAAGAGTTATTATTGATAAACAATTCCTAAAAGATAAGATCAAGTTAGAGTAGGATTAGGATAGGATCCTAGTCTATAAATACCCCAACACCCTAGACCATTAAGCACTTTTTCTCCCGAATTTTTTTTCTCCTCTCCTCTCTCTCTCCAAATCGTGAGACCCTAGGGATCCCCCTAGGGATTTTCGTGAGCTATATAGGTGGTGCAAATTGAGTTTTTCTTTTCTAGGATTTTGAACCTTAGTACTTTTGGTGATAGAAGGTCTACACCATTACTCCATCTTCTTCCTCTTGCTTCTATAATACAAAGGAGATTCTAAAGCTTCGTAGGGATAGTGAAGAACAAGGATCGAGCTTCTAGTATTTTTGCGGAGAAATCTCTACAAATAGTTCTGACGGTTCAAGTGGATTAAGCTTCACCGGTGAAAAGCATTTACCGAGGTTATGACTAAAACTCTTAGATAATTTTGATGCTTTCTATGGTGTTAAGATCTAGGGGATCCAGTTTCCGCATAAATTTTTATCCGGATCCCCCTATACTCTGAAAAAAACCTTGCAAACAACCATTGATTAGAACAGAAAAAGATTGATTATAAAGACATCCTCGGATCAGTCTAATAACCTCTTCTTTAAACCCCATTTTTTGCATGACGAAAAATATGAAATTCCGCTACATTCTGTCGTAGGCTTTAGACATGCCAAGTTTAAATATAATATTGCCTCCAGGAGTTTTCCAATCAATATCTTGCACCATCTCCTGGGCTAAACTAACATTATCTAGAATATTTCTACCTTTCACAAATGCACTTTGTTAATCAGATATAATGTTAGGAAGCAATAAACCAATTCTATCAGCCAAAATTCGAGATATACTTATATAAATAAAATTGCAAAGGCTAATAGGTCTAAATTCCGAAAAAGTCACGACAGAGTTGCATTTTGGGATAAGAGCAATAACAGTAACATTGATGGCTCTAGGAATATCAGCATTCATGAAAAAGAAAGAAACTATCAGATATGAAGATATAGAAATATTATTCTCCTCAAAAATTAGACTAGGTATGTAATCCAAAATATTAGAATCAAGCATGACATTATCAGAAGTAAGCAAATTTTTAAAAAGGTTACTGCTTCATTACCTATATCCTCCTGAGATTCCAGCCAATTTCCTTGGGCATCTTGAATTCTACTTATGCCTTTACGACCCCTTCTAGAATTGGTGACCATATGAAAAAACTTTGTGTTGTTATCACCTTCTTTGAGCCATTTAACTCTAGACTTTTGTCTCCAGTAAATTTCTTCTTGGGCTAGAACAGATTGCATTTTAACCTTAAGATTGGTTAAAAGAGCAATTTCCCATCATCCTACGATATTTGAATATCTTCTTCCAGACCACTAATTTGCTTCTCAATATCTTTGAGTTTTTGGAAAATATTCCCAAAAACCTTCCTATTCCAATTTTTTAAAGTAGTTTTAAGTCTTTTAAGCTTGAGGAAAAAGGAGATGAGCAGATTAGTAGAAATAGGAGAACTCCACGAATCTGAAACCACTCTATTAAAATTCGAATGGGTAGTCCACATCTTTTGGAATTTGAAAGAAGAGGGCCTCCTTAATTGATCTTTTCCAAGCACAAACAAGAGGGGAGAATTATCAGAAGCAACCCTAGAAAGGTGAGTAAACGACGATATATTGAAATTTTGAGTCCACTTAGGGTTAAAAAGAATGCGATCAAGGCAGGCATATATGCGGTGAACTCCAACCTGATTATGACACCAAGTAAATTTATTCCCCGTGAATCCAGCATCCATCAAACCCAACTCATTGATCATATTTTTAAAGTCCTCCATAGAGTCAAAATTGACATCTCTAGCTCCAAATTTTTCATCGGAGGAGGAGATAGCATTGAAATCACCACCAATGAAGAAAGGACCTAAAAAAGAGGAGAAAGCACCACAGAGATCTAACTAGAGGGATATTCTTTCCCTTCTGGTACATTTAGCATAGACAAAAGCACATCTTATCGGACTCATAAAATTATTAACTACATCAACAATTATCATTTGGTCACAAGCAGAAATAAATGTTACTTTAATATTCATGATTATGAATGGTATCAAGATGATTATCCATGCGAACAAAAGCACATACCTCATGAATAGAGTCAAAAAAAAATTTTGGTTCTATAATAGTAGAGAGAGAAACATTATGAGATGATGTAAGATTCTTTAATCTAGACTTTGAAACTAAATTACCAACTCCTCTAATGTTCCAAAGAAGAAAATTATTCATTAATAACATCAATAGGATTGGTGACCTTAAAACAGATGTTCTAGAGCGAGTTATTCTGTTTGTTGAAAATACACCGATATTATGATTTTTTTAAAAAATTTTGTGATTCTCTTGAGGTTGACTTCTAAAGAATTCGGCTTTTAACAATTTTTTGGAGAACTGTTTTCCATCTTCCTTAAAGACATCTATGTTATCTAATGAGCAAGAATCAAAAGAGGAATGAAATTCCATAGTTTGAGCTTGGTCCCTAAAATATTTTTATTATGAAAACTATCAATAGGATGAGATAATCCTTCAAGGGTTTCAAACAAGTTGTTCTACATATGATAACAAGGAGACTGGTAAACCTTTTTTGTAAAAAAACCATTTTCTTGAAGTAAAAGACCCTTAATTTCAGAATTAGAAAGAATAGATGAATTCTTAAATAAATTTTCTGAATTAGGTATAGAAGAGATTGGTCTTTGCTTTATTTTAGAAACCTGGGAAGGATTTTCAAGATGATCATCCAAAGAAGCTACCGAATTTTGCTGGGCATTAGCTTCCAGATTGGAATTTATGTTGCTGATTCTAACTAATTATGGTTTCGGAAAATCAGATCTATTTTCAATGACTACTGGCGAAGAAACCATACCAGATTTGGAAGCCTCATTAGGTATTATCAAAGAAGAATAATATGTTATTTTATGAGCTATTGAATCAATCATACCTGGGAATTCCGAACTTGAAGGAGTGTCTCTTCTCTAAGTAGACTTTCCTGATGCCATTAGATCTTCCAATTTATTTTCCTGATCTGCACGCCCAAACTCCATCAGAAAATAGTTCGTTCTCTTATCTTTTTCAGCGTACTCATGGCCTGAGATTTCAGAAGATTTGCTGTGTGAAGTTTTGCCATTGTTTCTTTGCCATCCCAACTTTATTTTGAGATTTTCCATTTATGTCTTCGGTTTCCATTTTCTCCATTGTTCTTTGTTTGCTTCGATTTTTTCCAGTTTTGTAGGCTTCCATATCGTGCCCTAGCTTCTTACAGTGGAGGAAAAATAACATACTTTTCTCATATTCTATATCTTGCCATCTTCCATTTTTTCCAATACCCAACTAGAATCGATCCAAATTCTTTTCCAAGAGATCAACCTCTATACAAACTCTAGTTGCACTTGGTCAAGACCAGGATTTAGTTAGTCCATCCAACTTTAAACTTTGCCAATGATATTACCAATGGAACTCAGAGCTGATTCATTGCAAAGATGGAGCGGAAGATTTGGGAAGTTCACCCAAATCGGGACTAAAGAAGGCTCGATTCCTGAGACAAAAGAGGATGTCCATTTAAAAAATCTGAACAGAAATTCATTAATATAGATAGCTTCCTTTAACCATACCATCAAGAAATCCTCTTCAAATGCAAATCGAAATAAAAGATGCCTCGTATCTAGGATACCTACTGTAAATGATAAATGAACTACTGATTTCTTAATGAAGTTTTTGATTGCTGCTAATGAAGGGTGCCCATAAGAACATTGAGCAACCAAAGATAGTTGATGAGGAATTGATAGGGTCGATGTTTCTTCTTCCGTGAAGAAAATAGCTGGTTCTCCTAGATGCAAACTCTGATTTTTGAAAGGGATAGAAGGAATAGAAGGATTTGGGGGTTTAGAATTGTTTCTAATAGCATCCGCATAGGATAGAGTATGTGGATCCGACAGTCTGGAGGAAGAACCATTCTCCAAAGCACGGGCAGCCCTAGGGTTTTCCATGAAACCCTAGCAAAACGAGGAAGATAAACTTGCTAACATACACCTAAAAAATTTGCTAAAATGCACCTCTAGAGCTCTCTATTCTTGTGTTTTTATACTGGGATTACCTTGTATATATATATATATATAGAGTAGCGTTCTTAATAGCGGGGCTGATAGGAGACTCTTATAAGCACCGCAATAAGAACCCTCAGATCTTGGGCTTGTCTCAATCGAACGGTGAATCCAGTTAACCCAAAACAAGGAGTAGTTTTGGTACAAAACCTCCTATTTTAAATCCTGCAAATTCCTCCTCACGAATAAACTTCCGTTCTCTCCCTCATTTCGCTCTCCCTTAGAACAATGCCACTTTAAGGCCTTGGGAAGATCCCATCAAGTGGTTATTTTTTTTTTGCATACTGTGAGAGCATTTGCAAAGAGCTTGTTCTCTTCATGAGTCCATTGTGTGTTCGTGATCTCTTCAAGCAACCAATTCCATTCCATGCATCATCATTTTGGTTTATTCTTTAAATATTTTGGGTTTTTTTTTGTTCAGATTATTGTAACATATTAGTTAAAACCATAAAAAGAATAACCAATTGCAACGGGTTGCTCCAAAATTTTCATTATTTCCTTAATTTGTATAATCAAATTGTAGAAAATGGGTGATTTCCTAAATTGCATGACAATTGCATGATAACGCTCTATACTTCTCAGCAAAACACTTAGAAGGCTCAGCAAGCCTGCAATTGTCCACATAGGTAGCAAACTAAAACCAAAAGGTTATAAAAACAAAACAAAATTGTAAAAACTAGAAAATTTTTCAAACACATAGGAAATGTTGATCTCATAGCCATAGGCATCTGCAGCAGAAGTAGAGAAAGCTGGAAATTCAACAGACCGGTGCCGCTATAACAATGGATTCAAACCAGAAAATCTCAAAACCTTGCCAGAGAAGTCAAATTGAGTATGCAATCTTCGATTCTCCGACAATGGTGAAATCGCAAGGTGAGAATGGTATTTTATTCGCGAGGATGAGAGAACGCAAGGAGGAATTTGTGGGATTTAAAGGAGGTGGTTTTGTACCAAAACTACTCCTTGTTTTGGGTTAATTGGATTCACCGTTGGATTGAGACAACCCCAAGATCTGAGGGTTCTTGTTGTGCCGCTTATAAGAGTTTCCTATCAGCCCCGCTATTACGAACGCTACTCTATATATATATATAGAGAAACGTCTTAATGAGCAATGCCCATTCAAGTGTTAAATGAGTGGTGCTAATCCTCGCCCTTTATTTTCAATCTAACGGTAGTTTTACAACCTACATATAAAAGATTTTTAACATTAATGAAAAACCCATCTTTTCTCTCATCTCTTCTCTCTCCTCTCAACCCCGTTTCAAACCCCATTCAAGACGAGGTTGTCACTACACTGCTACTACCGTGAACCCTAGATCGAGATGAGTGTGCCGCTGCACTGCTATTGCCGTGAACCCTAGATTTGAGAACTGCTACTGCTACTATCCTGAACCCTAGATTTGAGAACAACATCTCACTTCCTTTTTTTTTCCCATTCAAAACCCTATCATAGAGGGTTTGTTGTGTGCTGATGTGAGAAGCATCGTTGTTGTTGTTACTCTTAGAAATTGTTTCTTTTTCTGAAGGCTAGGTTGGTTTGTAAACACTGAAGATCACTGAAGTTGCAGGGACTATTTTCAAGTTTGTTTCGTCTTTAAAAAAAAAAATTATTTCCCCCCTTTTTTGAATCAAGATTCGAAATTTATATAGTTTCAGAGTTTCAGGGATGATGATATTGTAATTTTTTTGTTACCTTTTGTTCTTTGATTGTTTGTTAAAGCATACATACCTCTTCTTCTATTGTGTGTGTAAGTTGTGTGTGTGTGTTTGTGTGCTTTGTATATATCTACCAAAAAAAATCCATGGGCTTTGCCCCTTATTCATCCCACATCGGTGGGTTACTAGTATTATGTGTACCCATTAAGGCCCCATTCAGCCCTCTTTTCGAGGGTTGTGTGGGTGTTGTGTGCTTTGTTGCATGAGTGTGTGTGTGTTTGTATATATCTACAAAAAAAATAAAGACCTCTTCTACAATTTTATTTGTAAGTTATTTATCTAGCTATCACCAAACATTTGAATGTAATTAGAATCATGTTTTAGATATTTTATAGTTCAAACACTGATCTACATCAAGAATAGCACACACATGTTCCTAATTTTTCATAACCCTTTTTTTGTTGGGGAATTTTCATAACCCTTTAGTTCTTTAAATGCCTAAACTTTTTTTTTTAAATTTCTCATGCATTGCACTTACTAGTTTTCTTTATTGGCTTTATTAAAGAATATTTTCTTGGATCTTATTGTTTTTTATCTGTCATAATTTTATTATTACCGTAATTTGCAGTATTGTTCTCATTAGAAGATGAGAGAGGAAGAGATCATAAACTTAAGAAAAGAATGTGATGATCGACATGGATATTATTATAGAAGATGGGAATGAGCCAAAATTGTACTTCCCTAATGTACCAATAGATCAAAAACCGTGCATAGGGATGAAATTTCGATAATTTGAACTTGCATATGACTTTTATAATGCGTATGCTAGAGTCGCGGGATTTAGTGTTAGAAGAGGTAGCACATGGTACAATGCAAGTTTCAATTATCGGAGATTTATTTGTTCTAAGGAGGGTTCTTGTGAACAAAAATGGATTGATAGAGACAATGCTAAAAGGGAACAAAGAAAAATCACAAGATGTGGGTGTATGGCGAAGGTAGAATTTCAAATAGAGGATGAGATTTATAGTGTACACAAATTCATAGAGGAGCATAACCATATGCTAAGCACTCCATTAACAAAACATCTACTTCGGTCGTTAAAGAAATTAAGTGACAATTCGAAGAGATTAATTACAAGTTGGAACAAATCAAGTATAAGACCATCTCAGTGTCATAATCTGATGGCAATTGAAGCCGGTGAATATGACAAACTTGGTTTCAATGAAGAAGATATAAGGGGTTACATTAGACAAATTGCTTACAAAGACTTATGAAACAAATGCTAATTGTATGTTGAATTATTTTGAAATGAAGAAAAAAGAGAATCCCGCTTTCTTCTATTCTATCCAATTAGATGAAACTGGGCAATTATGTAATTGCTTTTGGATTGATGCCAGAGCTCGTGCAGATTACTTCCATTTTGGTGATGTGATATCTTTTGACACTACATACAAGAAGAACAAGTACTTAATGTCATTTGCACCATTTACTGGGGTTAACCATTATCGATAGTCAATTGTTTTTGGTTGTGCCTTATTAGTAGATGAGACAGAAGTTTCTTTTGTGTAGTTATTTAGGAAATGGCTTGAGGCAATCAATAATTGGCCTCCTTCTACTATTATTATAGATCAAGATCAGACAATGAGAGCAGCCATTAGAAAAGTCTTTCTAGATACAATTCATAGATTTTGTTTGTGGCATATATTACAAAAAGTACCAGAAAAGTTGGGACATGTTTACAGAAAACAACCAAATTTCAAAGATAAATGGGACAAATGCATTTATGACAGAATTTATTGAGGAATTTGAAAAAAATTGGTCTGAAATGATTCAAGAGTTTAATCTTCATAATGTTGACTGGCTCCAGACCATGTGGGAACTTCGTCAAATGTGGATGCCAGTTTATTTAAAAGGTAAATTTTTTGTTGGTATGTCCACAACACAACGAAGTGAAAGTATGAATGATTTCTTCAAAGACTGGGTGAATGTGCATACAACTCTGAAAGATTTTGTTGAAAAGTATGACATGGCTTTGCAAAAGCGGCATGAACAAGAAACTAGATAAGATTTTAAATCATTGAATGAACAACCAGTGCGATCTTCAAGAGTAACTTAGAAAAGCAATTTGCTGATATCTTCACGCAGAAGATTTTTAAAAAATTTAAGCGAGAATTAATTGAGACTATTGGTTGTTATACAAGATTTGTTGAACAGGAAGGATCAGTGAAAAAGTATGAAATCAAACATGATGCCAATAAGAAGAAGACGTATATTGTCCCGTACGTTGAAGGTGAACAATTGGTGAAGTGCACATGTTGTAAGTTTGAATTTGAAGGAATTGTTTGTCAGCATATTTTCAGTGTATTCAAGCTAGAACATGTCTTAGATCTACCAGTTTATTATATTATGAAGAAATGGACTAAAGATGCAAAAAAAGGGGTTATTCATGATATCCATGGTGTTGAAATGTAGTATAATCTAAAAAATACGATGTCTATGAGATACAATAACCTCATGTATTGGGAAAATAAATTTGCAATGACAGGGGCAATGTGTGAACGTAGTCATGATACGATGGTGGAGGCTATAAAAAATATAATTCTTGAAGGTGAGAAAATAAACAAAGAAGATACACTTGAACCCCTCAATCAGAGAGCTATTAGTGTTGGAGAGGCAGTCATTAGCATTAATGATGACTCAATCACCATTTTAGACCCAAAGCTTATATGAGCAAAAGGGAGTGTCAAAAGAATAAGTCGAAAATGTCACATGTGCCAGATGACAGGTCATGATTCACACATATGCCCAAGGAACAAGAAGTAGTATCCCTCTTTCAGTGGTAAACCTCATGTATATATTTTTCAATGACTAATAATGTTTTTAACTTTACTGTGTGAATGGTTATATTGACTTATAATTTACATTTTTTCTGGCAAGTGCTAGCAGGAAGGCATAGTTAATGTATTTTTGAGCCAGACAAGCAGAGTAAATCATTTTATTTATCTTTGTTTTTTGAATTGGATTATACTGGGGCTTCACCTCTGCAGAAGGTGAGAGGAAATCCATTTACTGTGTGTTCCAGTTATGCTACTCATCCTATTTGAACTCCCCTTTTTTTGCAGCTGCCATGATGTTTGCAATTTTTCCAAGATGTCTGCAATTTTTGAGGAAAACAAGGACGGGGATGGTTTTCTTTACATGACTTACAGTGGGGAGAACACGTTTGGGTTGTTCTAAAATTATTAAGTGATATTTTTGTAAATAATATTTGGAAAACAGAAGGTGTAAATTCTCCTTAAGCACTTAAGCCCTTCACTTTGATGCCCTATTTGAGACATGCTTGTCACATACACTTTACATTCATACTGTTAATTTGTATCAATGGTGATATATTAATTTGATGCTCCTTTTAGGACTTCTTCTGAGATGGGATTTAAATGAAGGAATGGATCAATATTTGAATTATTACCTCAATCTTCCTTTGATATTTCTCAGGTTTCTTAATGTGATTTTTTCCTCCATTTTTAGTCTTAGTGTCATTTTTTTCCGATCAACCTCCATTCTTATCTTTCTATGTTGATATTACTGATTGGTTACTCAATCATCCCCTGCTTGGTTATTCAGGCATGACAGCCGAACTGATGGTTACCAAAAAATAGCAAATAAATCTTCTTAAAACAGGCAGTTGCTACATCAAAACTTGTGCTCATTGCCAAATAAGTTCTAGCAGTATCTTTGTTGAGTGAAACCCACACTGTAAGTTCCATGATTGTCTTATATATGATGACCTAAACTGCACCTTGTCTAAACATATGGAAATAGTGGTTTTAACTATGTAATAGGTACTTCAGGTACTAACAATTTGATATACAACAGGTTTTGAGACTTCTACAGATAGGCCATTTGTCTGGTTTTTTCATTGGGATAGCGATTGTACTCGCACTTTTGATCACAGGGTATGTAAAAATTTTGTATTGTAAATGTCTGCAAAATGTAATTAAGTTGTTAGCTATTTGGGAACCATGATATAGTAAATTCCAATTTTTGGTTCAAAGGTGGGAACCATGAAAGTGGGTCTCTACTTCCTTACCACAGTTTACAAGGAGCCATTGATGATCTAGTGATTTTCCATTATAGGCCTGTTTCAAGAGGATAGCTGAATCCAGCTAGGTCATTTGGACTTGCAATTGTTTCATGGAAGTTCAATGAATTATGGTTGTATCTCGTTGCCCCAACTGATGGTTACCAAAAAATAGCATATAAATCTTCTTAGAATAGAAGGCATCACCAGAAATATAGGACTTTGTTGATATCTTTGAATTTCACTACTTTGACATCAGCTCACTCAAAGTGTATGGCAATGTGTAACACGCAATGAGCAACACCCCACACGTAATCAAAAAACATTGGAACAATTCTCCTTTAGAAACACATTTATTCTCATTGGTCTCCTGAGCCATGTACAAGAGTAAAATGAAATCACAAAGTCACAGTGGAAATAAAAACTAGCCATCACCGCGATTACAATCAATCCATATTTTTTAATAACTCCAAACACAACTAACCAGACAAAATAACAGCTTGTTTGATTTTTCAAACACAACTAACCAACTACGAATTGGCACCACCAGCACCAAACAAAATAGCAGCTTGTTTGATTTTTCAAACACAACTAACCAACTACGAATTGGCATAGCAGCTTGATTGAAATTATATTAAGTTACAAAAATTATTCTCATTCTCCCATTATTTAACTTCTAGAATTTCTCCCATGACCCAAAAAAAAACAAAAAGTGAACAAGAGCATTGAAAAATATTTTTTTTGTCATTTTGGAAAACTTGAAGGATAATTGCGTTAAATTCTTCTTCTTCTGTTAACGGTGTTTTGGAAACCTCCAAATCTCGACAGAGATTAAAAAATCCCAATAAATTGCATCTTCACCCTCCTCCACGAAGAACCCAAATTCGAAACCCTAACTGTAATTTTCTGTAAATTTTATCCTCTATTCGCAGATCCCTCATTCGTGGAGATCAAGCATCAATCTAAGAAGAAATTGCTGGCTGGCGTGAATCTCCCCAAACCCTAATCCCAATGCCATTAAAAATCTAAAGCTTCGATCCATGAAAAAACAGAAATCTGTAGAGGGGTCCAGCTCCTCCCTCGTCCACCTCACTAAAGAAATTCTCTTGGCGATCCTTGACTGACTTCATGGAAACCCTCTTGACAAGAAATCGTCAACCTCATCTTGAATGGGGTTTGAAACGGGGTTGAGAGGAGAGAGAAGAGATGAGAGAAAAGATGGGTTTTTCGTTAATGTTAATAATCCTTTATATGTAGGTTGTAAAACTATTGTTAGATTGAAAATAAAGGGCGAGGATTAGCACTGCTCATTTAACACTTGAATGGGCATTGCTCATTAAGACGTTTCTATCTATATCTATACTACTCCTATATAGCTGTTGGTATCCACGTGGATACCTTCACAATGTCTCATTTCAACTCCAAGTTATTGCCACGTGGCGTTTACAATTATTAGTCTGTGGCTCCAAATAACTCCCCTCATTAACTCCCCATTCGTCCCCCCTCAACCTTTCATCTCAAGCGTCTCCTCGCCTCTCTCCATTCTACCCATTTCGGCTTCTCGCCTGCCCCCAAAAACTTTTCATCATTTTAAGAGTTGCGTCGGTTCAAGAGCTAGGGTTCGTTCCTTCTTCTTCATAAGGCATATCTCACTTTCTTTACCTATTTGTTTTCCTCTTTCTATTTGTTTTTCATTCATTTACTCATCTCTGCTGGTTTGTTTGATTTCCAATTTCAGACATTTTCCGATCCGAAATTTGTTAGCAAAGAAGAAGACAGATCTCATCGCCTGAAAACCCTAACCGTAATTCTAATTCCAATTGAAGATGAGTGAAGGAAAGAACAGATGATTCGTCAGCGATCAACACCAACATCACTACGGAACGTTTCAAGGAGTTCCGACCTATTCTCAGCCGGCGATCGAATTCCCTCAGCCAATTCCGCCTCCCGGTGCGACTGGACCTTCTGCTCCTCCCATTCCTCCTCCTATTCCTCCTCCTCACTACCACGCTCATGGATATCAAGGAGTTCCTGGTACAGATGATCTCTTTTCCAACTCTTTTAATGGATGATTATAGCCTAAAAACCCTATATTTTGACTTGTGAATCTATGTTGGTATCGATTCTGTAAGGGATAAAATTCGTAAAAATAATTGAGCGTTGGGGAACAAGCTAGCTTTTGTTGTTTTGTTCACGAAAGTGACACGTGGACATGCATTTGGGTCACGTGTTTAAAATAGAAGGATAAACGTTGTCTAATGAACAACGTTCACGTTGTACAAATCACGACGTATCTGTGGTCTTGTGAACAACGTTTTCGTTGTGGCTTGACAACTTGTCCATTGTCTTATGCACAACGTAAACGTTATATTCTCGACAACGTTTCCATTTTCACATGAACAACGAGCCCATTGTAACTCAGATAAAGATGTCCAGACCTTATTTTAAGACATATACAACGTACCCGAGCTCGAGTCAACAACGAGACCGACTCGCAGGAGGAAGTGATCAGGAGGCGATCGGTTATTCTGACAAGTAAGCTGAAAGCACTATCTTGGCATTTAATGCTGGTCACTTTTGCGTGCTGTCAGACCCAACCGACTGAACTCATAGTAGGCTCTCACGTGTGATGCAACAGATGGCAGTTCTGACTGACATATTTGGTAATAAGTGCAGAGCACGTGGTATGGGCATCCATGGTCATCTATGGCCATACCAAGGTTAACCTATAAATACCTCGAGGATTTCAGTGCTTAAGGGATACATATATTTCAGTGCTTCAGAGATATTATTTTTCAGTGCTTTTGTGCGTGTTACTGTTCATCATCTTCTCCACCTATTTACTTTATCATCGGAGTGCAGGTCAGGGTATCACACCCTTCAACTCCCACCTTCTACCAGTAAACCAGAGTGTGAGTAGCTGCAGTTGACGCGTGTCCTTCCCGGTAAATTTCCTTTTCAAAATTGGCGCCGTCTCTGAGAAATTATAAACGAACCTCCCTTAGCTCTTTGTGATCATGACTGATCAAACTTCTGTGCCCGGGCGTGAGAATCAAACCCCTCAGGCCACCCCATTCGCACCTTCTGTCGTGCAAACTTTCATTCCTGGGATCAGTCCATCGTCTGAGCAGCCAGAGAGAATCATGCCCTCCTATTGAGCCTTCTGTCTCTGATCGTATTTTCATGATGTTGCAAATACAGTAGTCTACTCTGGATCAGATCACCAGACACCAGCAGATGATGCAAGAAAGGCTTGATGCGTTCGAGCATAGCAAGCTCGAAGTAGATGATGGGCCATCTCAGAGACCTTTAGTGAGACGTCAGCTTGACTTCTCCTCTTCCCCATCGGCACAAGAGAACCGTGACACCAGGTTTGTGCTTCTTCCTACTGAAGGGGATGCAAGACAACCTCAGGTTCGTGCAGAGCAGAGAACTCCTTCTGATCGTATTGATTTGCGAGAAGAAGCAGGACGAGAAGATTCGAGAGGTGCTGTTGAGGGAGCGGTCGCTCAGAAGACTTGGATGACTTCCAAGGAGGTGGAGGCTATGATCAGTGCTCGTGTCAAGAGCATGAAAGGAGGGATTTCTGATCACTTTACTCAGTCAGTAAAGGACAACGTCGAGAACTCTCGTTTCACAGATGCCATCAATCAGTCATACACTTCTTCCAAGTTTATGACCCCGATCTTCCCCATGTACACCGGAAGAACGGATCCGGAGGAGCACTTATTTGACTTTAAGCATGCGATGGCTATTCGTAATCCAGATGATAATCTGTATTGCAAGGCTTTCCCCAATAGTCTGGCTGGAGCGGCATCAAGATGGTTTCGCAATCTGCCTCCTGGTTCAATCAGCAACTTCTCCGAGCTCAGGTCCGCTTTTATTGATCAGTTCATTATCAATAAAAAGAAGAAAGCATGTACAGTATTCTCTTCTCTTTAAGGATGAAACCGGCAGAATCCTTAAGAGACTTCATTTCGCGCTTCACTGACAAAGTCCACAGCATCGATAAAGTCAATGAAGGGAGCTGTATTGCTACTTTTAAGAATGCTATCTCCAGGTATTCCGAGCTCTATAAATCTTTGGCTCTTGACTATCTTGTCAAGATGGACGAGATGATGGTTCGTGTGACCAAGTACGGAAGATATGAAGATGATGTTTCCGTTGTGCCGAAGCCAAGGACGAGAGGGGTGGATGTGATAGAGAGAGCACGCCGGTCGTCTAAGAGGAAGGAGAAAAGGCAGAGGTATGAGTCTTCATCATCTGAGGACTCACCACCTAGGAAGTAGAATGAGAAGGTAGTGTACGTGACTCAGCGGGATCAGTCGGCTCGACGCCCGTATGAAGGAAATTACAACCAATCCCAGCAGCAGGGTAGGACGGAGAGACGTCCTAACCCGAATCTTCAGCAGCAAGTGAGGCAGCATTATCAGCCTCGCCAGGAGCAGCCGCCAGTACAGCGAGAGACAGGTGTTCAACCGAGTGAGAGGTGACCTTTTACAGCTCGGGCGGATCCCATCCATTTTACTGCTAGCCCAGCGACCATCATGAAGTCGATGGAGGGCCAGGCATATTTTGAGTGGCCTGCTAGAGCAGTGCAAGATGTTACGTCGGGACCATGGGCATATGAGTATTGCCATTATCACAAGTACCGTGGTCATCTTACGAACCGATGTCGCATCTTGAGGGAGTATTTGGAGAGGCTGGTCCTTGGGAGAATATCTCAGTTCCGGTAACGGTGGCATGATGCGCACCAGAGAACCGTTATCCCAACCTCGTACAGGAGAGCCTGCCAATAATCTAAGTACTAGTGGAGGAGGACGAGGAGGAGCCCCTTTGGGCACTATCAACGTCATCTGTCGTGTGCGAGTACTGGACGAGGATGTAGAGAGAGACTTCAGAGCAAAGACAAGGAAGATATCTCATGAAGCTGAAGTATGTCAGGTGCAAGTGTCTGCAAGAAGCGTGGAGCAGGCGCTTACTTTCACCGATCATGATATGGCAAAGGTAGTCCGGTCTCATTATGATGCTCTTGTTCTCACCATAAGAATAGGAGATTTCGACATCAAGAGGGTGCTCGTAGATTCCGGGAGTGGGGCAGACATTTTGTATCTTCATGCTTTTACTCAGATGAAGTTGGATCCGTCCGTTCTCATCTCTTCTTAGACCCCGTTGTTCAGGTTTAATGGTAGTTCGATGAATCCAATAGGCGACGTCGTCTTACCCGTTATGGCAGGACCCGTTGTCCTACAAACCAGATTCTTCATTCTAGATGCGCCATCGCCTTACAACGCAATCTTGGGTCGATGGTGGACCCACGAAATGAAGGCTGTTCCCTCCTCGTATTATCAGGTGTTGAAATACCCGACGCAGGACGAACCCCAGGAGATCAGAGGGGATCAATTGGCATCGCAGAAGTGTGATTTCCCTCATTCCATTGTGCCCAAATAGCAATTACAGGTCGGCTCCGTTGTGGAAGATAGCTCGGAGGCTACGTTGTGCAGACCTTCCGTTGAACCCACGAAAGCAGTCAATTTGGGAACGGAAGAAGAGCCAAAGGTGTTGTAGATTGGGACGAGCTTGACAACAGATGAGAAGGTCGAGTTGCTGGAATTTCTGAAGAGGAACCTTGATGTTTTTGCATGGTCGCACAAAGATATGACAGGCATCAATCCGAGCATTATCTGTCATCACCTCAACATTGATCCTGCTGTCCCTCCGGTGAAGTAGAAACCTCAGAGACTTGCCACAGCCTATCATGATGCAGTGAATGAAGAGATAGACAAGCTGATCTAGTTTGAGTTCATCCAAGAAGTGCAGTATCCTGATTGGATAGCTAATGTCGTAGCTGTACCCAAGAAGAATAGGAAAGTGAGAGTTTGTATTGGCTTCACTGGTGTCAATAAAGCATGTCCCGAAGAATTTTTTCCTATGCCAAGGATTGATAGGCTCATCAATGCCACTGTTGGCCATGAAATGTTATCATTATGGATGGTTATTTCGGGCTATAACCAAATCCTCCTGGCAGAAGAAGATCAAGAGAAGACTACCTTCATTACAGAGTGTGGTTTGTTCTGTTATCGTGTTATGCCTTTTGGTTTGAAGAATACTGGTGCCACGTATCAACGTTTAATGAATCTCATGTTTGGGCCAATCCTCGGGAAAACGGTTGAAGTTTACATCGATGACATCGTTGCGAAGAGCCGACTACGGAATACCATTGTGATGGACCTTGCTGAGCCTTTCTCTATTCTGAGAGCTTTCAATCTGAAGATAAACCCAGAGAAGTGCACCTTCGGGGTTACCTTTGGTAAATTCTTGGGTTATCTTGTGAGTCAGCGGGGTATTGAAGCTAATCCAACTCAGATCCGTGCTCTACTGGACATGCCGGAGCCTAAGTCGAAGAAGGAGATCCAGAAGTTAACAGGGTGTATTGTTGCACTCAATCGGTTTATCTCCAAGTCATCTGATGGTTGTAAACCCCTCTTTGAGCTGTTGAGGAAGGATTCTATTTTTGCGTGGACGCCAGAGTGTTCTCAAGCTTTTATTGCTTTGAAAGAGTATTTAGGCTCAGCCCCTATTCTTTCCATCCCTGAGCCAGGTGAAATCTTGTATCTTTATCTTTCTGTCTCAGAGCAGGCCATTGGCTCCGTCTTGGTCAAGTGTTGTGGCGGCGTTGAGAAGCCTGTTTATTTCATCAGCAAAACCTGTCTCAAGGCAGAGTGTAATTACAGCAAGCTCGAGAAGGTGTGTCTTGCTCTTATCTTTTTTGCTGAAAAGCTTCGTCCTTACTTTCATGCTCATACTATCGTTGTCATCATAACGTATCCCTTGAAAGTCGTGTTGGGACGACCTGAGTTGGCGGGGAGGGTGGCAAAGCGGGCTGTGGCTCTGAGTAAGTTCGATATCCAATATCAGGCAAGAAGTTCAGAGAAGGGGCAAGTTATGGCGGGATTCCTTTCTAACTTCCCTGTGGAGGAGGAGGCAGAGGAGGTGATTGCTGATCTCCGTGAGCTTCCTGATGAGGTTGACAACGGAGATATCGTTGTAGATGGAGATAAATCATCAGAGTGGGTTGATTGGCTGTTGTACGTGGATGGATCTTCTAACTCGAGTGGTTCAGGACTTGGTGTTGTGCTTATTAGTCCGGAGAACATAAAAGTGCAGAAGATGTCACGTCTTGGGTTTACTGCCTCCAACAACGAAGCTGAGTACGAAGCATTGCTGCTTGGCTTACAGAGTGCGCATGAGCTGCAGGTCTCTAGATTGAGAGTTTTTTGTGATTCACAGTTCGTAGTGAATCAGGTGAATGGAGACTATGAATGCAAGGACGATCGAATGAAACAGTATGCTGCACTCATTCGTTTGCAGTGTGAAGCGTTCACCGTTGTGGAGATTAAGCATACCCGAAGAGATGAGAATAGGCATGTTGATGTTTTGGCTTACCTTGCTTCCATGATGCAATCTGACGAACCCAAGGTTATTCTTATGGAATACAAAGCATATCCTTCGATAGCATTCCAACCACAGTAGGAGGTATGTTTTGTCAATCCAGTTCCAAGTTGGATGACAGGGTTGACGGCCTACTTGAAAGATGGAGTTCTTCCTATCATTGCAAAGGAGTCAAGGTGTATCCAGTTTAAGGCACCTCGTTATGTCCTGGTACAGGGAGAGTTATATAAAAAGTCTTTTGGGGGACCTTTGCTGAAGTATGTTCATCTTGTGGATGTGGAGAGGATTCTTGCTGAGCTTCATGAAGGTATTTGTGGCATACATTCAGGAGGGAGAACGATAGTTCATCGAGCTCTAAGGCAAGGTTACTTCTGACCTTACATGCAAGCTGATACTTAGAAGTATGTAAAGAAGTGCAGCCAGTGTCAACGATATGCTCGTTTAATCCATGCTCCAGCTCAAGAGCTTAACACTGTCTCCCAGCCTTGGCCATTTGCACGATGGGGACTTGATATTGTGGGACCTTTCCCTAAGGCTCCAGGGAATCTAATCTTTCTCCTAGTAGCAACTGATTACTTCTCTCGTTGGATTGAAGTCATTCCCCTTACTCGTATCAGAGAACAAGAAGTGAAGAAGTTCATGTGGGAGCATATCATCTGCAAGTTCGGCATACCGCAGTCCATTATCACTAACAACGGGAAACAGTTCTCAGGACGTATCATTGCAGACTTTTGTAGCGAGCTAAAGATCAAGCATATTTTCTCATCACCATATTATCCTCAGGGGAATGGATTGGCTGAAGCAGCTAATAAAAATATATTGAATGCCTTGAAGAGAAGATTCGAAGATTCGAAGGGGAAGTAGACCACCAAGCTGCACAACATGTTGTGGGGGTATAGAACAACGCCGAGGAGTCCTACAAACGAAACACCTTTCTCTTTAGCTTATGGCATGGAAGCTGTCATTCCTACTGAGATTAGTTTGCCCACAATACGTTCTTGGCATAGTAAGAAGAAGGACGGAGCGAAAGACAAGAACGTTGAGCTCATGGCCATTCACCTCGACTTGTTAAAAGAAAAGCGAGAAGATGCCAGCATCCAGATGAGAAGATACCAGCAACAGTTGAGGAAGGCATACAACAGAAAAGTACAATGGAGGGTCCTTCAGGTCGGAGATCTCGTTCTCCGAAAAGTGTTCTAGAATACAAGGGAGATTAACAGTGGCAATTTGGGACCTAATTGGGAAGGGCCTTATATCATAGAACGATTGGGGAGTCCTGGTGTTTGCTACTTGAAAGATCAAAGGTAATCTCATCCAAAAATCCTGGAACATTATGAACCTGAGGCAATTCTTTCAATAGAATCTGTGGCGTTTAAATGAGTTGTTGTGCTAGTGAGTTTGCAGTGCTTTTACATGAACATTTAAATTGCAATGTTATGGAGTTTTGTGCCAATTCGTTGTCTGGAACATCAGTGTAATATTGTGAATGTTTTGCAAATTCGAATAAAATTTCCTTGAACAACATACTCACAACGAGACACTAGTGGCTTATCTTAAGGATGTCATCTGAACAAATCCAGTGGCTTATCCTAATGACATCCTCTGAGCAAGTGTCTCGAAACTGAGTTACATTATGTTCATCTTATGAAATTTTATTTGTCAGATTACATTCACAGTGAACTACATTACAATGTATCCGTTGTGCGTATGATTTAAAGTGCTTTGTTCGGTGTGTGCATCAATCATTAAGTATGATCTTCATATGTATACACTCAAGTACATACGTTGTGAGTTATTATGTTCACATCTGTTCTATGATCTGTGAAAAATATTCAGGTACTTAAGTTATATTTTTCTTATGTGCATACGTTGTGCGAGTTCCACAATTCCAGTTACACTGCGAGATTAGAGAAAGATGCAAATGGAAGAAAAGAAAGTGGTTCATTCATTCAAATAAAGAAACCCATTGCTGGGTTGCGTACAGATAAACCCCATCACATGGGGAGAAAGAGAATGGATTACAAGTTTCAGTAAAAAACAAAAAACAAAGAGAAATCAAGTTTCGGCAGTAGCAGGAGAAGGAGGAGAGACGGCAGCATCAGCATCAGTAGCTTCGGCAGGAGGAACTTCAGCAGCAGCAGGGGCATCAGGGTAGCTGGTTCAACATGTGGTTCAGCTGGAAGGGGCGCAGGACCTTCGAAGGGATGTGGCTTCTCGACTCCTTCGACTTCGGCCTCGTTGTCAAGGACAACCTTGCTCTGGAGCTCAGAGAAGGTAGTCACGTCCTCCTCGTTGTCCTCCTTCAGTCGACCTTGTTGGCGGAGCATATTGATCACCTCCTTCTTGGTCTCTGCCCAATCCTCATCGAGAAGAGTGTCCAACTGGGACTGATAGTGCTGTTGTAGTCTCGTGGTCACCGCCTTCTCGATGGCCCCTTCAGCCTTCTTGGCTTCCTCGAGCTCTTCAGTCAGCACAGCTCTTGCTGCCTCAGCTTCCTCCAGTTGCCTGCTCAGAGCCTGGGAGACGAGCTCCAACTCGCTGATTCGGAGAACGGCGTTCTCCACGTCTTGTTTGGCTTTCTTTTCTCCCTCCTTCGCTGCTCGAGCTTCGCCTTCAGCCTTCTCTTGTCCCTTGAAGGCGGCAATGAACTTCCCCTCCACTCGCTCCACCTCAGCTCGGGCTTGAGACAGGTCAAACTCGATCTTGAGTCTATCCTCGGCGAGAGTTTTCTCCAGTGTCTCAGCCTTCCTTGCCAGTATTTGATTGAGTCTCTGAGATGATTGTAGTGGTAGGTACTACGACCACTCAACTCGTGGAGAAGGACGTTCAGCTGTAATAAGAAATTTCAGAAATATCAGCACGCCACAACGAGAATTGAACAACAGATAGGAAAGGGGGAGCAGAAAATCATACCGAGGCCATGGACTGGTAGGCAGCATAGGACACCTCAGGCAGGGACATCTTGCCAACATCAGCAATGTCCTGGGGAAGCCTCATGGTATGGGTCAATGCCCGAGCAACCTTCTTCGATGTCTGCACCGAGTCATTGACAGTGGGCCTTCCGAATCGGGTGAAGTCGGGTGACCAATCCCTGACCTCTGACAGCGGTGCACCAACTAGCAGACGCGTTGTAGTCGTCCCCGTTGCGGCAACAGCAACCACAGCGAAGCTCGAAGCGGTTGGGGCAGCCACAACTCGAGTAGTAGCAGGTTTCGTGCTGACTACCGGCGTTCCCATTGTAGCGTCAACTCCTTGGTGTGTTGCAGGAGCAGGGGGAGAAGGAGCGGCAGCGCGTGCATTGTCTTTCTCACGGCGCATTTCCTTCTTTCTCTTCTTTCTGGCCTCGAACTCGGCCTAAGTAGGAATCTTCCGTTTTGGCTCGGAAGGCGCCGCTCCCGTTGTGGAAGGAATTGCCTTTGGTGGAGGTGGAAGATGAGGCAATGCAGTTGCAGGACGAGCGGTCCTTGGCTTTCTGATCAGCGATGGTGGGTTGGTGCTGGCCATTTCTTCTTCTGAGCTCGGCGCAACTGCAGGTGAAGAAGAGGAGGCGCCTTATTGCTTGTGAGAAATCGGGGTCGGGATGCTAGAGAGACTCCAAGTGTCAGGTGCCAGCGGTGTCCACTTGATGTACTCTCCACCTCGCACTTGCTTGATGTTGGTGAGTAAGCCTTCTTCTTCTAGTGCGAGTTTTTTGAATGAGATTTTCTTCCCTTCAACTGCAAAAGGAGAAAACAATGTGAGACAACGGAAGTAAGTAGGACGAACAGAGGTAACAGACAACGGACACTGGGCTAGGGAGACAGAAGAACTAGTGCACAACGGACAACGGTATTTTGTTATCTGGTTTATCTTGGAAGACATTGGGTACAGTGGAAGTCTCTGCCTTCCAGCCTCCAGAGTCAACGAATGGAGTTGCCTTCCACCCTCTTTCTCCATCCAGTATGCCGGAAACAAGGTCTGGGTACAATGGTTTTTTGTTCCAAGAATAGTAGTTGTGAGGGCCATCTTTAGAACCTCGGCATCTGACGGCGTGGCAAAAATGGAAGAGGTGTCTAGCTTCTATGGGGAATCCGTCCTTGATGAATTTAATCATCATGGACATGTATTTATAGAAACTGGGGTGCATCTGACTCGGAGCGAGATGCAGAGTAGAAAGGACTTCATCTAGGACGGGGTGAAGAGGGAATCGAAGACCAGCTTCGAGTTGGGAGAGGTAGACAATGATACAGGCGGATCGTTTGTTGATGTGAGCGTCATCTCTTTTTAAATGAAGGTTGACGTGGGAAGGGAAATCGAAACGTTCCCTAAGATGGTTCAGATATTCTAATTGTTGTTGGCGAAGAGCAGAAGATTTTTCGATGTAGGCACCATACGGTGCGCTACCTATGCAACTAGCCTCATCCTCGGTTTGACCTCTAACCTCTTCTACTCTAAAGGGTTCTACGGGAGTTTCGGCAGCCATGATTTGGGAAGAACAGTGGGCAAGAAAAGGCGAAAGGTATAGACAGGCTCAACAGGCGGACAGAAAAGAAGAAGAAACAGAACTAGTGAAGTGAAGAAGAGAAAGAGAGGAAGATTCAGTAAAGAAAATAGAGAAAGAGTAAGAGCGTACCACGAGCAAGGGCACTAAAGAGCTTGAACTTTCGCTTGAGACGCAAAGTTGGCAGAGTAACAGTACTTCAATGGCGAGATAAGTGAAACGAAGCAACCAAGAGAGATTTTTATAGATATCTCGGATATACGAAAAGACAAGAATGCCCTCCATTAGAGTCGTACACCTATGTCAAAGCTGGAAAGAGTAATGGCAGGATCGTCGTTTTACACAAAGAGAGTAACCGTCAGAGATATAAAGCGTTTTGAATTCCGAAACGGTAATGATGACAACCTGTCTTGCATTAATGAGGCGTGATAGTTCGCACGCGTAAACCAGCTGGCATGAACGTTTTATCTTCTTAGCGTTTCAATCACGCAACGATACAGATTCCGGGAGCAGAGCCAGGTATGATCTACTGCTCTTTTTATCCGTTTATGACACTTCGAACTACGTTCCAAGCCTCATAAATGAGCAAATTGTAAGGGATAAAATTCGTAAAAATAATTGAGCGTTGGGGAACGAGCTAGCTTTTGTTGTTTTGTTCACGAAAATGACACGTGGACATGCATTTGGGTCACGTGCTTAAAATAGATGGATAAACGTTGTCTAATGAACAACGTTCACGTTGTACAAATCATGACGTATCTGTGGTCTTGTGAACAACGTTTTCGTTGTGGCTTGACAACGTGTCCGTTGTCTTATGCACAACGTAAACGTTATATTCTCGACAACGTTTCCGTTGTCACATGAACAACGAGCCCGTTGTAACTCAGATAAAGATGTCCAAACCTTATTTTATGACATATACAACGTACCCGAGCTCGAGTCAACAACGAGACCGACTCGCAGGTGGAAGTGATCAGGAGGCGATCAGTTATTCTGACAAGTAGGCCGAAAGCACTGTCTTGACATTTAATGCTGGTCACTTCTGCGTGCTGTCAGACCCAACTGACTGAACTCATAGTAGGCTCTCACGTGTGATGCAACAGATGGCAGTTCTGACTGACATATTTGGTAATGAGTGCAGAGCACGTGGTATGGGCATCCATGGTCATCTATGGGCATACCAAGGTTAACCTATAAATACCCCAAGGATTTCAGTGCTTAAGGGATACATATATTTCAGTGCTTCAGAGATATTATTTTTCAGTGCTTTTGTGCGTGTTACTATATCATCAAGAAGTTTGTTGTACTCTGCTTCCAAAGCTTCATCCAAATCTGCAAGAACCTTGTGACCGGTTACAATATCATATAAAGGGTAGTTGCCAACCCCAACCCAAATACTTGATGTTCTCTACGTTTATAACAACCCCAACCCAAAGACTTGAAGTTTTCTACGTTTATAACTGGACTCCTTAGAGTTCGGTTACGTCCACAAGTGTTCGAGAGTTTTGTAACCATTAGTCGCCAACCCTTAGTGTTCGATCATTTAATCTTATTATTCAATTTTTTTTAAAAAGCTGAAAATATTAACTTTAAAGGTTAAAGTTGTTAACCTGAGTTAAAAGAAGGATTTTGTGTTATAACAGGAAGCCTTGAGTCCGGTTACAACCCAAATCCAAAATAAGTTGGTAAATCACTCCTACACTAACTACTGGCTTTCCTTTTATTCTTGGTATTCAAATTTTTGTTTTTTAATATTAACCTTAAAGGTTAAAGTTGTTAACCAGAGTAGGCTTCTTGGATATGTGAGTTTTTTTAGTTAACGGTAAACACGACACACACTCACTTAGGCCAATACACACACTCTAGGTCCAAATTAGCCTTAACCCAATCCATTTGGTTCTATTTGGCTCCTTTTTTGGTTAATGTGGTAAACATAACACACACTCACATTGGCCAACACACACCCAGTCCACATTAGACTGAACACAACCCATTTGTTTATATTTGGGATAAGGCTAACCAATGTTAACAAATTTAACATTACAAAATTTTGTTTAAAATAGATGACATTTGAAGAATGTGACCTGCTACTTTTTATAATTAGATCTTAAATGTTAACTTACACAAACGTATACTTGGATTAAAAAATTGGAATAATTTTTATCTTCTGATTGAATTTACATCTATCATCAACATGAAGTTCATTGAATTAATATCTTCTACATTATTAACAATTACTTTATATTTTCCATAAAAAAAAGCTACTTTATATTCTAACTATTTAAATATTATTTGTAATTCAATGAATTGATTAACGTATTTTTTTTACACTTCCTTTAGGAGAATCCCTACATCATTTATCCATATACTAATTCTAATTTTTTAAAATAAAGATTCCAGGTTATATTGAATGCCTATTTGTAGTGTTAGGTAGACAAAGAACATGTCGTAGATATGTATCCGAAATCTTTTCTCATGGTAATTCAGGTTCACTGTGTTGGGTTGGTTGGGACTTGGGAGTGTGACTTATTTTAATACATATACCTTTGATATTAATACTAATTTAAAACTAGCCACATTTTATGTATCTCTATTTTCTTTAGATTTATTTTATATTTCAATTAGTCTATGTTTTGGTTCGGGTATTCCATCATATTTGTCTTCTTGGTCCATACTTCTTGATTAATGGATGATTCTGGGAATGGATCATAACTGATACCTAATGTCGTTAGGCAAATGATATACGATACCCAATGCATGATGAACTTCTTAGATTTAACAGTGGGATAGTTTGGGAGGGGAGCTTTTAGCTCTATTGCTGATTATGTGTGATGTTGTATGGGATGCTGACATGTGGTTTTATCAAGACACGCTCCCTTATCTAATTATTTTTTCTCATTTTACTCTTTGAGTTTCTTCATATAGGTGTTAGATCTCTTGGAATTAATTTATATGGTTTGTGAGACTTAATGCTTCTCAATCGTGGTTGCCCATCGTGCTGGACTGGCGAGCTGGAGAGCTTGCTCGATATGCAGGCATGTTGGTTCCTCACCGGGTAGTTTCAATTTAGAGAGAGAAAGAGAGAAGATGCCTTAGGGAACTAAATTATATGAATTTCTATTGGCATATAAGCATGAGAAAGGGTTCATATTCAAGCCCGAGGCCTTGAAAATGTTTATCATGAACAAATATTTTATTGTGTGCTATAAATTGAAGTGACATCAAATTTTGAAGCCTAGGTTGAAGACAAACGGCATGGCTAGGATGCTTGGATTCAGTATGGAAGATGAGTTATTTGACTTGATCGATGCACACCCACCCACTTGATCAATCATAAACAAGTTTGCCTACGCTCCAATTTGAAGAACTGTGTTTGAAGGTCCAGGATTTTACATCAAGCTTCCAGATAGCTCACCAACCATAACCTGTGACAACAACAGATTTGAATTAAAATCCAGATAGCTCTCCGAGGTTATACCCCTATGAATACTATGATTTTTTAAAAAAAACAAAATTTCAGGGGGGCTGAAGCCCTCCTTGGACCCCATGTTGCTCTGCCCCTGGCTGTAGAGAAGCTAGAAATTGTGGACTACGACTTGGGTGCAAAGGTGGAGATTTTTTAAAATACTAGCCAAATTGGATTTGATTACAAGCTGCTGAAAACCTTATGAGAACCTCTAAATTGACCGATGAAACTTCATGACAAAATATTATGCACACCTGTAAAATTTCAAACCTCTTGAAAATGGTCTAGATTTTACATCAAGGTCTCTTTTTCTTTTTCATTTTCCTTTTTATTTTTTGTATTTTAGTTTGCAAATGCACGGGGAGTAGACAAAAGAGATATTAAAAAAAATTAAGATAAATTTTATTGAACTCTTGCTATATTCTTGAACTTAGGACTCAAGGTAGTAGGGGTGAAGAGCGATATATGTAATTTCTGATTTAATTTTTGCTTGGCTTGGTAAATTTGGTCTCTTAGTGTTTTTGTTCTCTTAATCTTTCTCTAACAATGATTTTGTCAGGTTGATGAATACTCCCGAACGTCAGTTCCTTCCATTTAGGTTGTTGAAGATATTACTGATAGGCTGAATTTGACTCTAATTGCATTGCTAGAGGGAGGGGCACTGGCAAAAAGTGTGTTTGGACATGAAACCACAAAAAGAGATTATAGGTACTCATGAATTAGTTGTAATCATTTTTGTTTATTGTAGTCAATATTGAGAAATAGTATCGATAATATACAGAGACCTTCTGTAAAATTTGGAAATAACTAGTATGTGTTGTAGTATTTCTAAGTTACCGGATATTAGGGGTGATTCTAATAATGAATGTTTTTTTTTTTCAAATGATGAATTAGGACTTTGCCTTCTGTGCCCTTGAAGAAAATGCATCCTCTATATTTTTTGTTGGCTCTATTGAGGGGCAAAGATGGTCTTATTCATGTGTGAAACAGCTGATTCTAACATTTTACTATTTTTAAACTGATTATATTTTTTTTTTTTTGTGAAAATATTATCATGTAACTAAAAACTGATTACATTTGAGAATGCGAAAATTGGCATCGAGTACACTGCTGTAAGACCTTTTATCTGGGTTGGTCCAACTATGGATTTCATTTCTTGTGTTGATGGTACAAGCAATGGTGTCCCAATGGTTCTAACATACTTTAGTAACATAAGTTCAACATCTTTCATTATCATTCATTGGTAATGCATTTTTCCAAAGCATTTTCAATATAATAATCCGACCCCTCCGACTCTTTAGAATTTCCTGCATGAGGTCAGTCCGAGAGTGCATTTATATAAAGGATGCAATTTACTGTAATGATTGTATGTAAATGATGCTTTTAAAAAAATGTTACGTACCTATTGTGGAATAAACAGATGGTAACTTCTTAGGAAATCTAGCCGGCCAAATAGTCAGATTTCTAGTGTCGGCAACCCAAAAATGAAAATTCATGATGAACTTGCTTCCTATAATAAGATAATAACCACTAAAAATTTAACATTTTATCTTGGTTTGCTTAAACTTAGTAACTTATAGTATCTGTGCATAGCACGGGGTGTTTGCTAGTATATATATATTTTAAATAAATTAATATCACGATAAATCAAAATAATTAATAATAATTTATTCAAGTGAATTATTTCAGAATACACGATTGATCATCGAGAATAAGTTATTAAGGTTATAACTGATCTTTCGGGTTTCGGGTCATTACAATCACCCCCCTTAGTAAAACACCTTAGCAGGTGTCCGGTGCCGAAGGAAATCCATTGCCTAAGGGTGTGTTCGTTTGGCGAGTGAAAGAAGAGAAAAAAAAAAAAAAAAAAAGCGAAAAGAAACTTAAATTCTCTCAAAATAATTATCAAGAGATGAAGGAGATTTTTGGAAGAAAGTTTGTCACTAATGAAAAAATGGAAAAAAAAAATGAAATTGTGTTTCTTGCCCATTGAAACCTTGAAAAGTACAAGAAAACTCAAGCTTCTTTTTCCTCACTTTCTCGACAAACGAACACACCCTAAGGGACATGGGACGCGGCGGTGGACTAGGTCACGGAATGCCAGCTTTTAAAATAGTGTCACAGGGCAGGTGACATTAGGGATTGGAGCCAAATCTTCTACGGTGATAACTAGATTTGGCAAATCCAATTATCACCCTTTAAGGTGGCCACGTGTCCCTCTTCACACCCCTTAACTGTGGTTTATATTCATCCACGTCCACAGTTCACCCACCCATCCGGCTTTTAAAAATAGTTGTGTCACAGCCTCACAGGTCTGGTGACGTTAGGGATTTGATTATCGGTCAATGCGTGCAAACGAAGGAAACGTGGTTTGAGTCTATTCCCTAAATTGAAAATTGTCAAATTTTGCATAAATAATCCCTACCACATCTTCCGATTACTGCTATAGTTAGTCCGCTCCAATGGAGGCCTGGTTCATCCTTACCATCTCCGTATGTATTTGTGCTATCATCAGATCTCTCCTCCGCTACAACAACAGCACAAACAAGATAAGAAAACTTCCACCAGGCCCCCTTGCTGTACCCTTCTTGGGCAACCTCCTATGGCTGCGCACCTCCTTGTCCGATCTCGAGCCGATCCTACGCCGTCTGCGACTCAAATATGGCCCACTCGTGACTCTCCACATCGGCTCCCGCCCGGCCATCTTCGTTGCCACCCACCACCTCGCCCACCAGGCCCTTATCCAGAACGGCGCCACCTTTGCCGACCGCCCTCCGGCTCCCCTGACTGGCCGGATTATGAGTAGCAATCAGCACAACATCAGCTCCGGCAGATACGGCTCTCTTTGGCGCCTCCTCCGCCGGAATCTCATGTCCGAGATCCTCCACCCTTCCCGGGTGAAGTCCTACTCTCACTCCCGCAAATGGGTGTTGCAAATTCTAATTAACAAGCTCCGATCCCAATCAGAATCCGGCGAGGCCGTTCGTGTGATGCAACACTTTCAATACGCCATGTTTTGCTTGCTGGTCCTCATGTGCTTTGGAGAGAAACTTGATGAGAAGAGCATCAAAGAAATCGAAACCGCACAGAGAGCTGTGATTGTGAATTTGGTTAGATTCAGAATCCTCAATTTCTGGCCCCGGTTGGGGAAGATCTTGTTTCGAAAGCTTTGGAACCAACTCTTAGAGATCCGGCGGAATCAAGTGAATGTCCTGGCTCCTCTAATACGAGCCCGTCAAGAACTGAAAAAAGTAAACCAAGACAACATCATCTCCTACATAGACACCCTCCTCGATCTCCAAGTCCCCGATGAGAAAAGGAAGCTCAACGAGGACGAGATGGTGACTTTGTGCTCCGAGTTTCTAAACGGGGGCACCGACACAACGTCCACCGCGTTGCAGTGGATCATGGCCAACCTGGTGAAGCACCAAGATATTCAAGCGAGGCTTTTCTCGGAAATCAATGGGGTTGTGGGGCCAGGAGAAGAGATCAAAGAGGAGGATCTGCAGAAGATGCCGTATCTGAAGGCGGTGGTGTTGGAAGGTCTGCGGCGCCACCCGCCGGGGCACTTCGTGCTGCCGCATGCGGTGACGGAGGAGACTTCCTTAGATGGGTATGTGGTTCCGAGAAACGCAATCGTGAATTTCATGGTAGCAGAGATGGGGTGGGACCCCAAGGTTTGGGAGGATCCGATGGAGTTCAAGCCAGAGAGGTTCTTGAGCAGTACTGATGGAGAGGAAGTATTCGATGTAACGGGGAGTAGGGAGATTAAGATGATGCCTTTTGGTGTTGGGAGGAGGATGTGCCCTGCTTTTGGTTTAGCAATGCTTCACTTGGAGTATTTCTTGGCAAATTTGGTACGGGAGTTTGAATGGAAGGCTAGAGACGGAGATGAAATTGACTTGTCGGAAAAGCAGGAGTTCACCATGGTGATGAAGAATCCGTTGCAGGCTCACATCTCTCCTAGGTTTAACAAAGTATATATATAGATTTAGATGTTCCAATATATGTATAGAGTAGTAGGTCATAAGTGGGTATGTTTTGCTTTTTCTATATCAGGTGGCATCTGGTCGACCAGACCTTTTGTCAAACTAGACGTATGCAACGCAACCAATCTCAAATCCTGTTTTGAGGCTACGCTTGACTCCCCCAAGCTCTCTTTTTTGTTTGGGTAGAGTTCCAATCTGTAGCTTAAAGTATTAAGACATTTATAAAAAAAAATTAGTAGCTACACAAGAGGAGCAGCTATCTTGTAATTCCCTATAGCATGTAGCTGCGCTCATCAAAGAGAATCGCTCGGCAGCTGAAAGCCTCGACACTCGAGCCATTCCTTTCTCATATAAGTAGTAGTAGTCCTGTTATTCTATAATAATTTTCAGATTAAGAAAATATGGAGGATAAGATATCCTCTTAACTCGTTGGAGAATGGACCACTGAACTCGTTTGAGAGAGTTCACATCTCCTATTCCGATTTCAGAAATGGTCCTAGTTTGGTTGTATTCTCCACTATTCAAATATATCTGAGTTGTTGCTGGAGAGAATACATATCTCTCCTCTATGTAGATTTGAGTTTAAAGTTTGAATATTATTTGATTCGATTAGGATAGTGTTAGATTAGACTAGATTTGATTTTATTTACTTTCTACCTTTAGATTATCCCTTTTTAAATATTCCCTATGCCAATGCCTGCTTGGTGTGAAACCTTTCATTTTTTTCACGTAAATTTTATTGTTATTATTTTTCTTTCGTACAGCTCTAGTTTTTTTTTGGTTAATAGGCATTCATTCAAGAAGGATGAGGATTCAATACAGTGATAGCCTGGTTAGCCCTTTGAGAAAGGGGCAACCGAGGAGGGAACGCCTGATACGAGCGACTAATACCCTCATTTAAAGCCGAAGCCGATTGAGCCATGTTATGAGCAGCAATATTCACTTGGCTGTGGACGAAAGTCATCAAAACAGATCCACATCTAGCCTTGAGCTGATGAATATCTTCAATGATGGAGTAAATCTCCTAGTGAGATAGCAAAAACAGGCCCAAAAGATGGTCAATGATTTCTTTTGCATCGTACAACTCTAGTTGAAGTCTCAATACATTGATACCTTAGAGCACATAACACAAAAAAAAATAAATCTTAGAGCTATTATTTTCCTCAAATGACAAACTTCTCTTTAGAGAGATCATGACGGTCGAATCTATTAGCTTCTAGCTCCGGAGCTAGACACTAAGATGAGGAGGAAGCGCCAATCAGTACAAAATTAAGGGTTTTCGGTGGCAAAAATTTAGCAGCGGTTATATAAAACTCTCTGAAACATATGAAATTACCCTTTTATGTATGATTCAAGACATAGAGGGGGTGAATAGGTCACCTATCTAATTCTTTTTGCTTATTTAGATTTCTAACAAATTTTATGAATTAGAATAAGAAATTCACAATCACACGTGACACAAATTTTTACATGGAAACCCTTCTGGGAAAAACCTGGGGACTAACCCACAAAGTAATTCACTAAGAGAAAGTAAAAGTACAAACTTGAACCTAACCTAAATAGGACTCGACGTACACATCGATCCACGACTAATCAATGATTGCATATCCATGAACTACCAAGTTCGATCTCCATTATGGCTGTAGCACCCCGGACTATTCTACATTTAATGAATAGCATTTTCATAGCTAATTGATCTTCCTCGTAGTCTAATTAATAAATAAGGGAGAAATCGAAAATTCTGTAATGTCAGAAATGTTCTTTTTCGAAAGACGAACCCAACGCAAGTTGAATCATCGAAATCTATCGAGCGAGTCAAAAGATATGGTCAAAACAGTCCAGAACTGCAGAGCACCGATCGCTCGGTCCATCCAGCGATCGATCGGTAGCTATAGACTGGTCAAAAATTTTGTATGGGAAAATTTTCCAAAGAGCAGATTTTTGATCGGTCGCTCGGTCAGAATACCGATCGCTCGGTAGGCAACCGATTGATCGGTCATAACCACCTATCGCTCAGTCCTCGTGTTTTTGTAGAAATTTTAGTAAGGGTATTTTTATCTTTTGGACGTTAAACCCTTACCTATAAAGGCTTGCTCGACCATTTGAACCCTCATTCACTACACCTAGAATATTTAGAGAGAAAGGGAGAAGAAGAAGAGAGTTTTCACCTAGGATTTCCATTGGAGAAGGAAATCAAAGGGGTTGACAACCCTAGATCATCCTCAAACTTGGATTGCTTCAAGTCCAAGGCTCAAGCTCGTGGGGGATCTCGTTCTCAATTTAGGGCAGCATTCTCCAAGGTATTGCAAGAGGGTTTTCTTCCCCAGACCAAGTCTCCCTCAAGAAAAGGTTTCCTCCTTTCAAGTTGGAGCCCAAATCAAGGTTCCTACCAAGTTCAAGCCTTGATCTAAAGTTAGTACACCCTACTAACTTTCCCTAGTAATAATCTAGGTTTTCTATTGTAAATGGTGATTATTTATATTATACTTTCTTTCCCTATGCATTGTATTAACTCAACAAATATAAACAAGATAAGGAAAATGGAATGGATGTGTGGATGGGAGATTGGATGTGGCGATTGGATGCCGAATGTGTGATGTATGATATGTGTGGGTTGTGAGTTGGAAATGGAGGATGGGCATTGTACAAATAACAAACTTACCCTTGTGTGATTGGATGGAAAATATGCAATTAAAATAAGGAGATGAACTACTAAGGAACAATGCATGTGATGTGTTTGACGAAATGCCTAAACTATGAAATAATGATTTAAATTAAGAAATGGAAAGGGGCCTTATGCATGTATTCTCATAAATGAAGAATGGATTTAAATACCATGTTGATTACTCAAATTCTCATATGCATATATTGTGAATTGAATGGTGATGTCATATTTCTCTTATTATCCTTATTCCATGATTGTCACGATTGACACGTACACGAGCACGCATGACAGCATGAACCGAGATTTCAAGAACATATGCATATAATAACCAACAAGAAAATATTGCATATCAAGGAGGTTGGTAGCCCAGGGACATTCGGGTACTAGCCTCTAGCTCACAAGAAAACCCCTAAAACACATATTGTCAAGGAGGTTGGTAGCCCAGGGACATTCGGGTACTAGCCTCTGGCTCACAAAAAAACTAAACAAGTAATAAAAATCACATATTGTCAAGGAGGTTGGTAGCCCAGGGACATTCGAGTACTAGCCTTTGGCTCACAAGAAAACCATATATATCAAGAAGGTTGGCAGCCCAGGGAGATTCGGGTGCTAGCCTCTGGCTCACAAGTTACAAGATACAAGTTTACAAGATGATGACAAGACATTCATGCATGCACGCATACATGATTTCCACAAGGCATACCGAGATATGGAAACGGGTTTTCAAGCATGAGTTTTATCGACGTTTTTGCATTCATGCACGTACATCAAGATGATAATATTGCTCCATGTTTAATATCGTTTAATTCTATGATTTTACTATTGCCTTGAATTGATGATTGGTATTGTATTTCTCTTTGCATGTTTATTATCGTTATGGTTAGCTAGTAGCTTGTACTCGCTGAGTATTCCATGCTCAGCCGTACTTTCATGTCGGCAGGTACGGAGGGAGCCCTCGACCCGGAGCCTTGGGTCGAGGAAGAGTACATAGAGGAGAGAGAGCCGTCTATTCCACTACAGTTCAGGCGAACCGAGACCTCGACGTGTGGCCATACCTTGACTACTGTTGAGGGGAGAGTGCGAAAGGGTTTTTGAGTAGTTGTGACATTTTGATTGGTGGGTCTGTCCACCTTCGACTTAGACATGTTTTGTATATATGTTAACTTGGAATACTATTTTGAAAACTATAGAAGAGATTAAAATTAGTTTACGTTTCTGCATTTATGTTTAGCTTCCGCGCTCTGATTTTCATTGTTTAGTACTTTAATTATCTTGTTCATGACAGGATGGTTTGGCAGGTACGTATAGTCACGCCTAAAGTATCCCTAAACTCCTAGGGGGTATTTTGGGGCGCGATAGTGGCGGCTTCGACTCCTTACCAACCAAGGCTTTCTCAAAGTGAATGCAAACCATGATCTCACAAGATCGATCTCTGCCGCAATGACTTCATATTCCTTCGACCATGGTTCACGATCCTCCATGGATCGATCTCTGTCAATGATGGCTCTGGCTCATGCCAACCAAGTTACTCACTTAAAGTATTGAGGGATCTAAATCAGTTTATAGACAAACTAGAAGGATCTCATAAACAATGAAGATCACACATGTAAGTATGAGATAATCAGAATTAATCTTGCGTCTCAAGCTAGAACACGAGAGGATGCTCAATGGGATCATCCAAGCACAGTTGGGAAACCCTAGATAGAGCTTTGCAGCATCAACTCTTAGTCTCTATAGCCCTACCAAAAAATAGGTAACAATAATATATCCAGATAAGGCTGTAGAACCCCAGATCTTGATGGCTTAATACGATGAATGATGATATATAATAAAGCTTTAAGAATGTCTTTTTAAGTGCATGGGTGTCTGGAATTAAGGAAGTAAGAGTATGGAATATTCTTAAGTATGAACAAGGGTTTTGCCTTAACATACCCTCAATTTTGATTAGCTCTAGCTTTCTCACCGCTTATCTGAATCAAGTGATTCTTGAATTTTTGGAAAGGTATTGGAACCCTTTTCAAGATTCATGTTGATCACTTTTCTTGATTTTGAGTCGGGGTTAAGTCGAACTTCTGATTTCCGAAATCGGATCTGCTGCAAAAATGGGTTGATGAAACCCATTTGCATATCAGTCGTCTTTAGAGAAATTTTTGGTGAATTAAAACTCAAAATTTGAATTTTAAGAAAACATCAAAGTTGTTCCTCTCTGAACAAGGAATCCAACGCAAGTTGAATCGTCAAAATCCGATAAGGGAGTCAAAAGTTATGGCCGAAATACTGAAGCGCGTTTTTTTACAAAGCACTGATCGCTAGCGATCGCTCGGTCCAAAACCGAGCAATCGATATCTATCGACTGGTCCAAAAATTTGTATGGAGAAAAATTTCAGAGAGGTGGTTTTTGACCGAGAACTCGATCAAAACACCGATCGCTCGGTCCACTACCAAGAGCTCGGTCAAAACACCGATCGCTCGGTCCACTACCGAGAGCTCGGTCATCTATCGATCCTTTACGTTTTACAGAAATTTCATTAAGGGTTTTTTAGTCTTTTGGCCACTCCATCCTTACTTTTAAGGGTTGGCTCGAACCAAGGGTGTTCATAAACACCCTTATCAATATTTTGAGAGAGAGGAAGAGAGAAGAAAATGGGTTTTCTCCTAGGGCATCAACTTGAGAGAATCAAGGGTTTGAGAACCCAAGATCATCCTCAAAGCTTGGATTTCTCAATCCAAGGTTCAAGCACATAAAGAGTACCTCCTCCAAGCTCGACAACGACTCCACGCACGTTTTGAAGGGTTTTCCCTCATCTATTCATGTAGAACCCCAAAACTTTGGTATATGTCTTGGAATGCGTGTCAAGGCATGAAGCCTTTGTAATCTTCCATTTCTATGAAATGAGAAATTTTAAAGAACTTTAAATGTTAAGAAGTGGGATTCCTAAGTCGGATATGTTAAAAATCCGATTTACTGAACTCCATTTGTGGATCAGTTAAATTTAGGAGCAATTTGGTCAATAAATAAAGAAGAAATTGAAAATTCTAAAATTCTAGAAATATTCCTTTTCGAATAACGAATCCAATGCAAGTTGAATTGTCAAAATCCGACGAACGACTCAAAGGTTATGGCCGAATTACGAAAACGGGAAATCTGAAAAATTTCTGCAAGAGTTACGAACGATCATACAGACCTTACGAACGATCATAGGTGAAGTTACGATCATTCGTAGAAAATCTATAATCGATCGTAGAATCTCATAAATGGCCAAAACTCTCTGTAAACGTTACGATCGATCGTAGAAACTTACGACCGATCGTAGAAGGTTACGATCGATCGTAGAGAACCTACGACCGATCGTAGGTCGCGAACCCAGAACTTTATTTCGAGATTTTTAGGGTTTCTACCCTTTGCCTATAAATAGGGCTTATCTTTGGGGGTTTATGGCTTACCCTAAAACTAAAGAAGACCTCAGAGAGATTAGAGAAGAAGAAGAGAGGAGAGATTGGGGATTTGCCAAGAGGGTTTGAGATTGAAGAAGAAGGAGGTCGAGATCAAGGGTGATCTTCCCCAAATCAAGCAAGGGGGTTTCTCCAAGTTTGGTAGCGACTCCATTCACGATTGTGAAGGTTTTCCTCGCCTATTGAAGGTCGATACCTTATGCTACCCTCCTTGTCAAATTTTCTTCCTTTATTTCTATGCTTCTCTATTTCCTTGTTTTCACCTAAATATTTCACATGATATAAGATGGATTTAGTGAAAAAAATGTCATATGGATGTTGTGTTGTGATGAATGAAATCGGAAGGGCATTGTACCAATAATGAACACATGTGTATGTCATGAGCGTTAATCAATCTAGAAAATCAAGATATAAGCTTTAACCATAGAATTAGTTCTAGAAATGCATGTATAAATTTATTCGCTTTTCTATAATGGCGTGAATATTACTCGGAGTGAAGCGAATGCTATTCCATGTGTTATCGAACTCTATATGTCATGTTTAATTCCTAGTGATAGCATGTACACGAAACCACAAGCACGGCATGCATGACATGGTTTACCAAGTTTTCAAGACAAGGGTTTTATTCTCCATTCACGAACACCATGACAAGGCCATACGTAAGGGTTGGTATGAGTGATAGGGCATATCTTACGATATGTTTTGCCTCGCTTTTGACAAGAACAAGAACAAGAAGAATGCATGTTTACTTTATTGTATTATGCATAAGAAGGGGTTCTAAACCACCCTCCCTCAATAGTGCATCTCATTGAAAAGAGGGGTCTCCCCTCCCTCACAAGTGCATGTCATTGAAAAGAGGGGTCTCCCCTCCCTCGCAAGTGCATCTCATGATAAGAGGGGGTTCTATACCACCCTCCCTCACAAGTGCATCTCACAAGTAGCATGAGCATATTTAAATTCCAAGCAAGCAATACATGATATTACAAGACAAGCAAGACACGACACGACATGACATGCATGACATGACAAGACAAGCAAGATAGAACATGGCAAGATAGAACATGGCAAGACAAGTTTTTCAAACACGAAAAGAGTATTTTTAAGTCAAGTCAAGCACATGATGATTTCAAGAGTTTTCTCGGTTTTGATGTGATGCAATAATGAAATATAAATTGTTTATCTTCCTGTTATGATATGAACTGCTTCTGCTTTATTTTCATTATTATATTGCTATGACTGTTGGTTAGTATTTGGTATCCGCTGAGTATTCTATGCTCAGCCGTACTTTTGATGTTTACAGGTGTTAGTGGAGCGCCCGCTCCTTTTGACATATGTGCTCCCAGTCCATTGGAGGAAGAGGAGTACGTTGAGGAGGCCCTTGCTGAGGAGCCTCATGTAGAGGGCTATTACTAGGTGGTAGATTTTAGGTGAGTGTGGGTAAGCACGAGAGATTATGCCCATGTATTTTGGCGGGCATGTCCGCACCTTCTTTCTTTTGTTTTCCCTTTTTCACAAAACTTGGATTACATGTATATACATAGAGGTTTTGTTAGACTTCCGTTGTACTATGTTAGTGTATGCTTCTGCTATTTTGTCCTCTATTGTATATGCTCAGTGTGTTTTGCAGGATGGTTTTTCAAGCATGTCATGTAAGTCATGATAAGTCGTCCAAGATTCACTTTAACTCCTAGGGTGGGTTTTGGGTCATAACAGAAGTGGTATCAGAGCCTAGGCTTTAGGTCTCGTAGGGTCACTTAAAATCTAGTCCCACAGCTTGACAAGAGCATATGTCAGGAAGCAAGTTAGGAAGTAAGTTGGAAGTGAGTCATGTTTCAAGTGTAAGACTAAACATTAATCTTAGTCTAAAATGGTTGCTTCAACCAAGTACGGGTCTTAGGAAGGCTAGAACACCAAAGTATAATATTATAAAAACTCTCAAGACTTGATGTGATGAATATGATAGTACTATACTACTATTGATGGCTCTATTGTGAAAATTGAATCAATTTGATAAATTGTGGTTCCAAGTTAGACTCATGTGGTGTTATTGTTCTCAGGACTTTAGTCATGAGGCGGGGTATACGGGGTCGTGGACCACACACTAGAGCTTCATCTTCCTCTCAGGATGAGGATGAGCCGCCGGACCTCTCTCAGGTCTTAGGCTCTATTGCTGAGAAACTAGCCATACAGGCGGCTAAGCAGGATATTCCATCATCGGCAACACCTACTCCACCGCCTGCAGCACCAGTACATCGCATAGCTAGGGTTGAGGCATTTCGGAGAATGAGGCCTCCATCATTCCATTGGAGTGTGGACCCTCTTGCTGTAGAGGCTTGGATCCTCTAGTTGGAGAAGATCTTTACGGTCATCTCACCCACAGAAGAAGAAAGAGTGGCATGGGCTGTTTTCATGTTAGAGGGGGAAGCCCACCATTGGTGGTTGTTCGCCTTGAGGACCCGGGATTTGACCAGGCAGAGTCAACCATGGAAGAGTTTAAGGATACCTTCTACAAGAAGTACTTCCCTATTGGAGCTTGGGAAAGGAATGAGAAGGAGTTCATCAACCTTGAACAGGGTTCGATGACTAAGACCACGTATGAGGCCAAGTTCTCAAAACTCTTGAGATTCGTGCCTCACATGATTGCCATTGAGGTGATGAAGGAGAGGAGGTTTGAGCAAGGGCTCAGAGACATTATTATGGAGAGAGTCTCGGCCTTCAGGCACGCCACTTATCCCAAGGTAGTGGACAAGGCCTTGTTGATCGAGACCAACTCTGAGGCCGTGTCTAAAAAGAAGGATTTGGCGAGAGGCCAATCTGGTAGTTCAATACCTCCAGAGAGGCGGGCCCGGACTGGCCCTTATCAGTATGCTTGGCCAGTACCACCTCAATATGCGTGGCCAGCGCCACCTCAGAGGCCATCATTTGCACCACTTGCTCCACGACTTTATATGCCCCAGGCAACTAGACCACAGGTAGTCCAGGCTCCGCGCCCAGCATTATCTCAGGCTGTGCGACCTGCTCCTCCAGTAGCCCCAGTATTCACGTATGAGATCTGCTCTCTCTGCTGCAGAAGGCATGAGGCTGGAGATTGTCGGAAGGCGTCAGGAGGATGCTTTCATTGTGGTCACCAGGGCCACATGATCAGGGATTGCTCAAGCAGGCACTTGCTAGGCCAGTCTCAGGGGAGTAGGCCCCTAGCTTGACTGGCAGCATCCTACCAGCTCGCCAGGAGAGGCAGGGGCGAGTCTTCGCTCTAACAGAGGGAGATGCACAGGCATCAGACGTTGTCGTGCAAGGTATGAGTTTAAGGTTTTAATTGATTTGTGATGATTGTGGTTTTGTTTTACTTGCATAATGTATATCACATGCTATATATAAATATATATATATACTTGTTGCATGGATTGACTCTAGTTAGTTATAAATTTTAGGAACATTAGTAGTTAATGAGTATTTGGCTCGGGTGTTGATTGACACCGGGTCGACACATTCATTTATCTCCCAAGGCTTTTCCGTAGAACCTAGTCAGTTGGAATCAGAGTTGTCCATCTCGACTCCGCTCGGCAAGACAGTTGTAGCAAGCAGAGTTTATAGGCGTAGTGTGGTTCAGGTTGGGAACCATGAGCTTGCAGCCAATCTTATCATCCTTGGATTCCAAGACTTTAATGTCATTTTGGGGATAGATTGGCTAGCCGCTCACCATGGCCATGTGGCTTGCTTTGAGAAGACGGTGTATTTCAAGCTGGTGGAAGGGAAGCTATTTGATTTTCAGGGGTTGAGAAGTAGAGATATCACCCGCTTTGCAGCGTTGAGTCTAGCGAACTCCGAGGAAAAGGACTCTTCGACTATTCTGGTCGTGAGTGAATTTTTGGATGTATTTCTAGAGGAGTTGCCAGGGTTGCCCCTAAAAAGGGAGATTGAATTTATGATCGAGCTTGCACCAGGCACAACTCCCATCTCTCGGGCTCTATACAGGATGGCCCCGTTTGAACTCAAGGTGTTGAAGAGTCAATTGGAGGAGATGCAAGGCCTTGGTTTCATTCGACCAATTGTCTCACTATGGGGTGCCCCGGTGCTATTTTCAGGAAGAAAGATGGCTCTATGCGTATGTGCATTGATTACAGGCAGTTGAACAAGGTCACTGTGAAGAACCGTTATCCGTTGCCCAGGATTGATGACTTGTTCGATCAATTAAAGGGAGCAAAATTTTTCTCTAAGATTGATCTTCGGTCCGGCTACCACCGGTTGAAGATCAAGGTGGAAGATGTTCCCAAAACTGCATTTAGGACTCGAACTGGGCATTACGAGTTCTTAGTGATGCCTTTTAGTCTCACAAACGCGCCAACAACCTTTATGGATCTAATGAACCGGGTGTTCCGACCGTACTTGGATCGATGCGTGATTGTGTTCGTTGATGATATCTTGGTGTATTCCCAGACACGGGAAGATCACTCACGAGACCTTCGCCTTGCTTCAGAAATGCTGAGAGAGCACAAGTTATATGCTAAACTAAGCAAGTGTGAGTTTTGGTTGGAGGAAGTGGCAATCTTAAGCCACGTTGTATCTGCGGAAGGCATCTCGGTAGATCTGAAGAAGATAGAGGCAGTCATGAGTTGGGTGAGGCCTAAGAGTGTCACAGAGATCCGCAGCTTTCTTGGGTTGGCAGGCTATTACCGGAGATTTGTTGAGGGTTTCTCCAGCTTTGCAGCACCACTCACTTATCTGACAAGGAAGAATGCCAAGTTTATATGGAGCGATAAGTGCGAGATCAGCTTCACGGATCTGAAGAAGAGGCTTACCACGACCCCGATTCTTATAGTGCCATCCGGGCGTGGTGGTTATAAGGTGTACAATGATGCCTCGCACGTCGAGCTTGGGTGTGTTCTCATGCAGCACAAGAAGGTGATTGCCTATGCATCAAGGAAATTAAAGGAGCATGAAAAGAATTACCCCACGCACGACCTAAAGCTTGCCGCAGTGGTGTTCGCACTCAAGATTTGGCGACATTACCTTTACGGGGAAGAGCTCTATGTGTTCACAGACCACAAGAGCCTCAAGTACCTCTTTTCCCAAAATGAGTTGAATTTACGACAACGGCGTTGGATGAAATTTTTGAAAGACTACGAATGCACTATATAATATCACCCGGGCAAAGCGAATGTAGTCGCTGACGCTTTGAGTAGAAGAGCTCTGGGGTTGTTGGCTCACATGATGGTTCAGGAATGGAAGCTATTGGAAGACTTGGCAAACCTGGACATCAGTGTGAATGCTTCTGTCCACAGTCCTGTCATGGCAAATATCACGGTTTGGCCATACATCCGAGATCGGATCCAAGCGTTGTAGGCCTCGGATGCTGACTTGTTGGCTTACCTAGACAAGGAAGTTGCCAAGGGTAGTGAGGACTTCTTTCTGACTAGCAGAGGTTCTATCACATTTAAGGGAAGACTGTGTGTCCCTGCCGATGTAGAGTGGAGATGGGACATTATGGATGAATCCCACCGTTCGAAGTATACAGTGCATCCTGGGGGTACGAAGATGTACCAGAACCTCAAAAGGCACTTTTGGTGGCAAAACTTGAAGAGAGATATTGCAAAGTATGTGGCACGATGCTTGGTGTGCCAGCAGGTGAAAGCTGAGCACATGTGACTGGTCGATCTACTACAGCTCCTCCCTATACCCCGAGTGGAAATGGGAGAACATTTCTATGGACTTCATAGTTGGCTTGCCAGGCACGACAAGGAATTGTGATGTGATATGAGTTGTGATCGACAGGTTGACCAAGTCTGCACATTTCCTCTCGTATCGGACTACGTTCAACTCGAACCAGCTTGCGGCGTTGTATATTAAAGAAGTGGTTTGGTTGCACAGGGTGCCAGTCAGTATTGTGTTAGATCGGGATCCAAGATTCACATCCAGGTTCTGGAAGAGCTTTCAGAAAGCTATGGTTTCCCGACTTGATTTTAGCACTGCCATTGTAGAGACTCGAATCTTTTTCATGTTTTTATTTCATTGCATTAGGGGTATTATAGTCCTTATGATGTTTTAATGTTTATGTAATTTATATCTAATTGGTATAGTGTGATTAAGGCTTATTTAAACTCGTAATCGGAAGGATGTTATAACACACCTTGAACTTTAGGAAGCTTTAATTTTGGCACCATTTATCAGAATTAAGTGATTCTTGAACCATTAGAAAGGTATTGGAACCTTCTTTGAGGTTCATGTTTAATGTTTTTCCTTATTTTTAGTCTAAGCTAAGTCAAAAATGGGTTTTCTGAGGTTTTGTCTGATGGAATTGCAGATCAGTCAACTTTGGAAAGTTTTTGGTCTATAAATAAAGTAGAATTTGGAAATTCTAACATGCTAGAAATGTTTGTTTTCGAAAGACGAATCCAACGCAAGTTGAATCGTCGAAATCCGACGAACGAGTCAAAAGTTATAGCCAAAATAGTAGAGTAGGTCAAAAATCTGCAAAACACCGATCGCTCGGTCAGGAGTAGCGATCTATCGGTCCAAAACCGATCGATCGGTAGCTATCGACTGGTCTAAAATTTTGTATGGAAAAATTTTCCTGAGAGTGTGTTTTTGACCAATCGCTCGGTCTTAAACACCGATCGATCGGTAGACGACCGATCGCTCGGTCATAACCACCGATCGATCGGTCTTTCGTGTTTTTGATAGAATTTTAGGAAGGACTTTTTGGTCTTTTGGGTTCTCAACCCTTGGGGCTATAAATAGGGGGTCCTACTCGAGATATTAAAATACTCTACCTATTTCTAACCTAATTTGGCAAAAAGGGGGAGAAAACCTAGGGTTTTGAGAGAGGGGTTGCTTGGAGAAGAAGGAGATTGCTAGAAGATTTAGAGGAAAGCTTGGAGATCGTCCTCAAAGCTTCCCCAAATCATCTTTTGAGCGATTTGGATCCAAGGAAAGGATCCCTAAGGTCGATAAACTCCCTAACTCAACTCTATTAATGAAGTTTGATGAATATTAGTTTAATATGAATGATAGAAATGATAATTTGATTTGTTTTCCCTAATTATGTATGGATTAAGCTTACTAGAGATGAAAATGGATTTATACCATGGATGGATTGAACGGAGGAAGGGAAATACTATGGAGGATTGGGATGAATGTATGGATATGGAGTATGTTTGGGTTGTGTGGATGGATTATTGTGTGATGGAATGTTAAGAATGGGAAAGGGCAAAGTATCCATAATTAATGTACTCTACATGTTTGTTGAAATGTCTAAAAATGCTAAATATTAGTATGATGCTTTTGATTATAAAGAAATTAAGTTAAATGAATATTGTGTTGTTATGATAAATTATGCTCTATTTACTTGTATGGTGATCGGTATTCGGGTAGGCCAACCTTAAAGGAAAATCTTCCACATTAGGAATTCTCTAACTAGGGAGATGTAACCTAGCGGAGTTTCCTAACGGAAGATTGAAATCTAAGGGATGACTCGTTTGAATTCCAATTACGACACTCAAGCACACGTGCACTCGCATGGTAAGTATTTAAGTCTCATGAGTCCACTTGTCTCACTAGCATACATGCATTAGATACGAATATGTCACGAATTATGCCATGAAAGAATGATCCCCAACTACGAACATCCACTCTACGCGTTGTCGCACTCATGTTATGTTATGAAAGAATGATCTCCCATGACGAACATCCACTCTACGCGTTGTCGAACACTATGAATTATGCGTTGCCGGAACAAAAAACTATGATTATGCGTTGTCGGGACAAACACACTATGAATCATGCATGTATGAGTCTATGCATATGTTAAGTTAAGTTCATGGATAAGAATTGCACAAGTACACGAGTTAAGATGATGTTATGACATGTTATATGCTACGCACTCTGATTATGTCTATTTTACATGAAATTATTATGAGTAAGCTTAGATAAACTGACATGATATTGCTCATGCTATCTTATGTTGTTGCTAGTTTGTTTATCCACTGAGTATTCCAAACTCAGTCGACCTGTCATTGTCTTCAGGTTTAGGAGAAGAGCCGTGGACCGAGGAGGTGTACGCCGAAGAAGAGGGAGAATGTGAGCTTCCTGAGGGGGAGGCTAGGGATTTTGACAGTCATCCCTATTGAGTAGTTTTAGCATTTCTTTTTGGAAGAGAAGGTTGTATTAGACTTTTGACTTCTAGTTGATGTTGCCTTAGTTATTTACCGGGTGGATGTTTTAGACTATTTTCGTTATGAGGAGCTATGGTGTGTGGACTATTACTGTATAGGATGGTTTGAATTTTTATGATCGGAATTTTACTATCCTCATCTTTGGAGACTCATGTAGTATGCCTTGTATGCATGGTTTTTAAGCAGGTTTAAGTAATGTGGCGATTCCAAAGTCCTATTTTAGCCTTGTAGGATTTTGGGATCATTACAGCCTTCCATCCACAAACTGATGGGCAGACCGAGAGGGTAAATCAAGTTGTTGAAGACATGCTTGGGGCATGTATGTTAGACTTTAAGTGCAGCTGGGAAGAGCACTTGCCTTTAGTTGAATTCGCCTATAACAATAGCTATCAGGCGAGCATTCAAATGACACCATTTGAGGCCTTGTATGGGAGAAGTTGCATATTGGGATAAATTGGGAGAGAGAAAAGTGCTAGGTCCTGAGTTGATTGAGCAGACTGCGAACAAAGTCAAAATCATTCGGGATCGATTAAAGGCTGCTCAAGATCATCAAAAGAGCTATGCTGACTCACCGAAGAGACTTGGAATTCCAGGTTGGGGATCAAGTCTTCGTCAAGATATCTCCTAGCAAGGGGATTATGAGATTTGACAAGTGAGGCAAGCTTAGTCCTCGGTATATTGGGCCGTTACAGATTATCACGCGAGTGGACGAAGTTGCTTACCATGTAGCTCTCCCTGATCATATGGTCGCGGTTCACAACATTTTCCATGTGTCTATGCTTTGAAAGTACATTCACCACCCTTCGCATGTCATAGACTTGGAACCGTTGAAAATCCAAGAGGATCTCACTTTAGTTGAAAACTAGTTTAGATTTTGGATCGGAAAGATCAAGTGCTTCGCAACAAGACTATCCCGTTGGTTCTCGTTTAATGGCAACATCATACTTGAGAAGAGGCCACATGGGAGCGTGAGGCCGAAGTCAAAGCAAAGTACCCAAAATTGCTTGAATAGGTTTTGGTTCTAGCATGTAATGTTGTTTTGGTTTTGTAATGCAAGTATCGTCCAATTTCGAAGAAACAATTTTTATAAGGGGGGAGGATGTTGTACCCAAGAACTTTGGTATATGTCTTGGAATACGTGTCGAGGCATGAAGCCTTTGTAATCTTCCATTCCTATGAAATGAGAAATTTTAAAGAACTTTAAGTGCTAAGAAGTTGGATTCCTAAGTCAGATATGTTAAAAATCCGGTTTACTAAACTCCATTTGCAGGCCAGTTAACTTTAGGGGTAATTTGGTCAAAAACTAAAGAGGAAATTGAAAATTATAAAATGCCAAAAATGTTACTTTTCAAATGACGAATCCAACACAAGTTGAATCGTCAAAATTCGACGAACGAGTCAAAGGTTATGGCCGAAATACGAAAACGGGAAATCTGGAAAATTTCTGCAAGAGTTACGAACTATCGTACAGACCCTACGAACGATCGTAGGTGAAGTTACGAGTGATCGTAAAAAATCTACGATCTGTTGCAACCCAAAACCCACCCTACGAGTTAGAGTGAACTTTGGACGACTAATCATGACTTACATGACTTGCTTGACAAACCATCCTGCAAAAAACCCATAAAGCATATACAATAGAGGGCGATAATAGAGGAAACATACTTAACTATAGCACAATGGAAGACTTAACCAAACCTCTATGTATATATAAGTGATCCAAGTTATACAAAAAGATACACAAAAGAAAGTGCGGACAAGCTCGCCAAAATACGTGGATATACATCTCTCAACTCACCCACAGCTCTATCACTTAGAATCTACAACCACTACCTAATAGTAGCCCTCTACCGGAGGTTCCTCCAAAGGTTCCTCGACGTACTCCTCCTCCACCCAAGGGCTCGGAGCACAGACATCAAAAGGATCCACTGCTCCGCTATCACTTGCCGACATAAGAAGTACGGCTGAGCATGGAATACTCAGCGGGTACCAAATACTAACCAACAGTCATAGCATACATAGAGCAGGAAACAATTCACACATATAAAGCAGGAATAATTCATATCATAACAATAAAGTAAAGCAGTATATGATCATGCTTGCATTCATAAAAGCCGATAAAACCCGTGAAAACACTGTGCACCTGACTTGACTTAAGGCACCATTTTCGTGCTTGAAAACTCGTCTTGTCTATCTTGTTTGATTCTTGCTTGTGATCATGTAACTTGTGAGATACACTTGTGAGATATCCTTGTGAGATGCACTTGAGAGGGAAGGGAGACCCTTCTTTATGCAATACACTTGAGAGGGAAGGGAGACCCTTCTTTATGAGATGCATGTATGTACTTGCGAGGGAAGGGAGGCCCTTCTTTATGCTATGCACTTGTGAGTGAGGGGAGACCCCTCGTGGAATGTTTGTTTTTGTTTTCTTTTGAAAAGTGAGGTAAAACATATCGTAGGATATGTCCCACCTCTAAACCTCGTTCTTGAAAAACCTCGGTAAATTCATGTCATGCATTTCGTGCTCGTGGAAGTGTGTACATACTTGCATTTAAATTTAAATATGACATTTGAAGAGTTAACAATATATAGAACATCAATCATTTGAGCAATTCAATATTCATGTAATTTAGGGAAAACAAGAAGGCACACTATCATAGGTCCTGGCAATTTCCACAATTAATTAAACATGCATTTCCTTAATTTACAATTCATTTCTTTCACCTTGGCATTTCATCAAACATGGTGAGTACATTATTTGTTAAGCCTATCACATGCTCTTCTAGGTGGGTTCATATTCACAACATGCTTGTATGTTTATTATTGGTGAAATGCCCTTTCCCATTTCATTCATCACGTCATCCACACGGCATCCATTCTCCAACATCCATCTCCATTCACCATCCACACATCCCATCTCATAACACATATATAGATGAAGGAAAATAAAGGATAATAGGAATGAGGGAAGAAAATAAAGAACTATAACTAGGAGGGTAGCAAAAGATACCGACCTTGACAAATGAGGGAAAGAACTCTCCTCCAAAACGTGCGTGTAGATGCTGCCCTAGCTTGAGGAGAGTGCTCCACGAATGCTTGAACCGGAATCTTGAAGCAATCCAAGCTTGAGGTGATCTAGGGTTCACAAACCCTTTGATTTCTTTTCAAAAATCAAACCCTAGGTTAGGAAAATCCTTCTCTTCTCTCTTCCTCTCCAATATCCTCTAAGTGTGGTAAATGAGCCCTAAAGGCTCGGGCAATCCTTAAGAGGAAATGGTGAAACGCCCAAAAGACGAAAACACCCTTAATGAAATTTCTGCAAAAACATGAAGACCGAACGATCGGTTGCCTACCGAGCGATTGGTTAATTGACCGAGCTCTTGACCAAAAATCAACTCTTTGGAAAATTTCCCCATACAAATTTTTCGACCAATCGATAGCTTGCGATCGATCGGTTTTGGACCGATCGATCGCTCCATGGACAGAGCGATCGGTGGTCTGCAGGTCCAAACTGTTTTGGCCATATCTTTTGACTCGCTCGTCGGATTTTGACGATTCAACTTGCATTGGGTTTTTACTTCGAAAAAGAACATTTCTGATATTTTAGAATTTTCAATTTCTTCCTTCTTTATTAATTGTATTACTTTAAAGACAAATTGGCTACGAGAGTGCCATGTATTAAGCATGAAAAGGTCCGGGGCTCTACACGATCGATCGTAGAATCTCTGAAATGGCCAAAACTCTCTGTAAATGTTACGACTGATCATAGAAACTTACGACCGATCGTAGAAGGTTACGATCAATCGTAGAGAACCTACAACCGATCGTAGGTCATGAACCCAGAACTTTATCTTGGAAATTTTAGGGTTTCTACCCTTTGCCTATAAATAGGGCTTATCTTTGGGGATTTATGGCTTACCCTAAAACTAAAGAAGACCTAAGAGAGATTAGAGAAGAAGAAGAGAGGAGAGAATGGGGATTTGCCAAGAGGGTTTGAGATTGAAGAAGAAGGTGGTCAAGATCAAGGGTGATCTTCCCCAAATCAAGCAAGGGGGTTTCTCCAAGTTCGGTAGCGAATCCATTCACGATTGTGAGGGTTTTTCTTGCCTATTGAAGGTCGGTACCTTATGCTACCCTCCTCGTCATATTTTCTTCCTTTATTGCTATGCTTCTTTATTTCCTTGTTTTCACCTAAATGTTTCACATGATATATGATGGATTTAGTGAATAAAATGTCATATGGATGTTGTGTTATGATGAATGAAATGGGAATGGCCTTGTACCAATAATGAACACCTGTGTATGTCATGAGCATTAATCCATCTAGAAAATCAAGATATAGGCTTTAACCATAATGTACACACCAATTGTTTGATGAAATGCCAAGGTGAAGAATTAGTTCTTGAAATGCATGTATAAATTTATTCGCTTTTCTATAATGGCGTGAATACTACTCGGAGTGAAACGAATGCTATTCCATGTGTTATCGAACTCTATATGTCATGTTTAATTCCAAGTGATAGCATGTACATGAAACCACAAGCAAAGCATGCATGACATGGTTTACCGAGTTTTCAAGGCAAGGGTTTTATTCTCGAGTCATGAACACCATGACAAGGCCAAACGTAAGGGTTGGTATAAGAGGTAGGGCTGGAAAAAATTAGTTGAAACTATAGAAGGGTATGTTCAACCTATTGATGATCTTTATAGTTTTAAAAATACAAGGGAGCAATCCCAAACTATGGAATTCCACTCTAAGTTTGTTTCTTGCTCTTTAGAAAATCTAGAGGAATTTAAAGCAGATGGGAAATTTTTTTTCTAAAAGGCTGATAAAAGCTGAATGTTTTCGAAGTCAGCCTCCAGATATGCAAAAATTTAAGACTAATTTAAACAAAGATTGCTTTACAACGGATAGAATAACTCGATCTAGAACTGCGGTTCTATCTAAGGGTACTAACTCCAAAACTATTGTTAATGAATAACTTCCTTGTTTGGAATATTAGAGGAGTTGGTAATTTAACTTTTAAATCTAGATTGAAGAACTTAATTTCTACTAATCATGTTTCCTTAGCAGCTATTATAGAACCAAAAAAAAATTTCGATGTAATTCATGACGTCTGCTTGTTTGTTGGTATGGATAAACATCTTGATTCCAATCATAATCATGCTAAGATCTGGTTACTTTGGAAAAATAGTATTCTAGTATCTTATATCTCTACTTCTGATAAAATGATTATTGTAGATCGCACAGCTAGGGTTGAGGCATTTCGGAGAATGAGGACTCCATCATTCTATGGGAGTGTGGACCCTCTTGCTGCAGAGGCTTGGATCCTCCAGTGGGAGAAGATCTTTGCGGTCGTCTCACCCACAGAAGAGGAAAGAGTGGCATGGACTGTTTTCATGTTAGAGGGGGAAGCCCACCATTGGTGGTTGTCTGCCTTGAGGACGCGGGATTTGACCAGGCAGGGTCAACCATGGACTTGGGACGAGTTCAAGGATACCTTCTATAAGAATTACTTCCCGATTGGAGCTCGGGAAAGGAAGGAGAAGGAGTTCATCAACCTCAAACAGGGTTCGATGACTGTGGCCACGTATGAGGCCAAGTTCTTAGAACTCTCGAGATTTGCGCCTCATATGAACACCACCGAGGTGATGAAGGAGAGGAGGTTTGAGCAAGGGCTCAGAGACATCATTACGGAAAGAGTCTCAGCCTTCAGACACACCACTTATCCCGAGGTACATGTCTCTCCCTCTCATCCACTCATCAATAGGGTCACCTATCAAGGACCCTATCATCCGCATGATGATCCCAAGCAAGCTCTTGCTTCTTATCAGCACGACCATCTAACCTGAAATCTACCGAAATAACAATTCAAATGAGTATTGAATACTCAATGTATACAAACTACCAACTAACAATGTTACAACACCTTAATATTTCATATAGGATACAGTTCATCAAAGATAGCATAATTAGAGTGCGGAATTTAAAGCAAGATAACAAGTGCATATTCTCGAAAATCATACTTTAAGATAAGTTGGGTTAGAAAGAAGATAGGTATATCTAAAAATTTCATGATTATAATCATCTCAAATTTAAAACATTACTAGTCGTAATCTATTGAATAAATTGGGACTAAAGTTCTCGTCTGGCAGTACAGACACATTGTAGTAAATAATTCACTATAAATTCAATATTACGATTTTATTGATAAGATAAGTTGGGTCGGAAAGAAAACAGGTAGAGCTAAAAATGTCATGTTTATAAATATTTTCAATTCAGAATAGCAATGGTCGAATATGTTATAGAAGTGAGGACTAACGTTTGTCTGATAGAAAACAGTATTACCAATCCAACTTGTAAAAATCATAACTTAATCTAAAAAAATCATATTAATACAAGATGGCTTATTCTGGAAGCTAGATTGGATGTATTATAAGATACAAATAACTAATTACGATTATATTAAAACTACAGATTTCGGATTACACTATTAATTTGCAAAACCAGTAAATGACTACAAAAGGGTAGTTGTAAACTCTTACCTTAGGAAGGGATATGCAAAGTGGGAAAAATTCTATCTCCTTAGCTTCAAAAACATCTTCTTCCTCTTCCCTTGCAGCTGAAATCCAAGCTCAATAGAGTAAATCCCAATTGATAGAGGAGAAGAAAATGTTTACTTCATCATCATCCCCTTGATTAGCTAAACATCTTTTTCTTCTTGCACTTTGCCCAAATCCTACTTTAACCTCTTCAAATATTTTGTTGCAGGTTTTTAATGGAGATTTTGGAGTGGAGGATAAAGAAGATGAAGTGCTAGAAAAATGAACCAACCTTCTCTAGCATGTTTTCTTTTATATGCATGAAGACATGATTAAATGTGTTGACACATATCATGCGTATTTTCCCTCTTTGCATGAAAATTTATGTGCCAAATGTCAAGTGAGCTAAATCCACTAAGGTCCCTACACTTTTGCTAAATTAAGTTTAGGTCATTTTAATATTAGAAATTGTGTTTACATATTTTCATTGAAGTTCTTATAATTCTAGTAAATTAGGTTTAGGTCCTTGTATATATATATATTAAAAAAATTTAATTTTTTTTAAAATCAATCAATATCATGATAAATCAAAATAATTAATACTAATTTATTCAAGTGAATTATCTCGAAATACACAATTGGTCATCGAGAATGAGTTATCAAGGTTATAACTGATCTTTCGGGTCATTACAATCACCTCCTTAGTAAAACATCTTTGCAAGTGTCCGGTTATGGAGGAATTCCATTGCCTAAGGGTGTGTTCATTTGGTGAGTGAAAGAAAAGAAAAGAAAAAACGAAAAGAAACTTAAATTCTCTCAAAATAATTATCAAAAAATGAAGAAGTTTTTTGGAAGAAATTTGTCACTATTGAGAAAGTGTAAAAAAAAAAATGAAAGTGTGTTTCCTGTGCATCGAACACAAGAAAAGTACAAGGAAGCTCAATTTTCTTTTCCCTTACTTTTTCTAAAAACCAAAGATGGGTGAGTGAACCCTAAGTGTAGAGACCTGAATCTTTTTCATGCCTTTGATACAAGTATTATGGGTATAATAGTCTTTTGTGATGTTTTAATGCGTATGTATTTATATCTAATTGGTGTGGTGTGATCAAGGCTTAGTCAAAGTTGTAAAGAGAGGGATGCCTTATCATACCCTCAGCTTTAGGAAGTTCTAGTTTTGTCACCTCTTATCAAAATCGAGTGATTCTTGAACCATTAGAAAGGTATTGGAACCATTTTCGAAGTTCGTGTTTAATGTTTTTCCAGATTTTGAGTCTAAGCTAAGTCAAAAGTGGGTTTTCTGATATTTTGTCTGATGAAATTGTAGACCAGTCAGCTTTAGAGCCTATTTAGACCTTTAACAACTCAAAATTAGGATTTTTATATTAGAAACAAAATTATTCCCCTTCGAAAGACGAGTCCGAAGCAAGTTTAATTGTCAAAATCCGATAAGAGAGTCAAAAGTTATGGTCAAAATACCAAGCGGGGTAAAAATCAATTAGAATCCGAGGGGGGCTGCGATCTATCGCATGCAGGTGCGTTTTTGAAGTTGTTTTCGGGTATAAGTGCGATCTATTGCACCTATAGTGCAATCGATCGCACCCGGGCCCAGTTTTTTTTTAAAAAATGCTTTTTTTTTTAACCATTGGGGCTATAAATAGGGACCCTATTTCGATTTTTTAGGGTATTCTACCAATTTCTAACATAATTTAGCAAAGGAAGAGAGAGAACCTAGGGTTCTAAGAGGGTTTTAGCTTGGAGAAGAAGGGTTTTGCTTAGAGAGAGAGAGGAAGAGGATTAACTTGGAGATCTTCCCCAAAGCATTGTGGGATCGATTTGGATCCAAGGGAAGGATCTCTAAGGTCAATATCCCTTCTAACTCAACCCTATTTTGGTGTTTTGTATGCTTACACTACAATATGTGTGGATTATCAAGAGATCTACATGAATATGCATGAACTAAAGAATTGAAATATGAATTTAGGTCAAGATCCTCACTAATTTAGCTCTTGTGTTATTATGATTATTGAATTAGTATGAGAAATGATGGATTATTTTTGGATTTGCATGATAAGTAAAGATATGGATGGATTTGTATTTTAGAAGCTTAAATTGAATTATGGATTATGTTTATGGATTATGGATGAATGAAAATGATGGTGGATGGGCTAAAATGGAGAATGGATGAATGTATGGATTGGTGTTGGGTTTGAAAGGGATGAATGTGGTTTATGAATGAGTAATGATATGGTTTGGGAATGTGAAAATGGGAATGGTATTGTCTACATAATTGATGCATTGTATGTGTTTGTTAAAATGCCTAAGAACGCTAAGTATGGAAAGTGATGATATTGAAAGGCTTGTATGAGTATAATGAGATATGCTATGATGAATTATGCTTAGAAATGTTAGCATGAATATGACAAGATATAAAGTATGTTTTGATAAATTATTTGTAAAGTCCATATTTTTTGTGTTGGCATATTCCGGTGTCAAAACAAGTGAATCTAGGTGTCTAGGTGTGTATCTTGTGTCATTGCCATCAAGCATCCACGACAAGTGAAGTTGAAGACCATTGAAGACTCGGTTTGATCATTTCCTTCATAGGATGGTAAGTGACCTAGATACCATGCTACCAAAGGTGGGAATTGACTTAGAATATCCCTAATATCATACCTTAGGTGGTGAGTGACCTAAACTCATCATACGGACCCTAGGTGGTGAGATAATACTTCCCCAAAGTTGTACTCCACGAAGTGGAAGGGTTCTCCACTTTAGGAAATCAAAAACCATGTTTAGAAGTTTTTTAAAAGGCTTAAAAACCAAAGAGGAAAGCAAAAAACCGTATAGGAATAAATTCCCATATCAGGGTCGACCCTGGGGGATGGTTCGGTCGACCAAAGTGTACCTTTCGGTCGACCAAATCATCCTCCAAGGTTGACCTCCAAAAAATCAACTCTCTGGTCATTTTTCCCATACAAAATACTCTATACCCAGGGTCGACCCTAAATGGTCAGGGTCGACCTTGAGGTGCAAACCCGAAATTAAAACTTCGTTTTTGGGTCTCGCATCCTTCACAAAAGTTGTAGCTCTTTTCGACGTGGTCGATTTGACATATTATAGAGTAAAATCCGAGCTACGGTTTGGGAGATCAGCCAACTTGATTTCAAGACTTGTCTTTTCATCAAGACAAACATATAAATCAAATTTAAGTAGCTGAGTCTTGGCAAGGAGGGAAGCCTTCTCTTTCTCAAGCTGTGACACAAGAGCTCTCAACCCTGAAGCCACTTGGTCTAAGGCATCTTTTTCCATTTTATTAGATTTGATTTTTTTGGACATGGAAAACTGAACCTTTTTCAGCTTTAGGCATTCCTGAAATAGTTTATCATAGGCTGCCTCAAGGTCTCCCTCAAAATCTGAGTGATTCAGACTCACTTCATTCTCCTCACCATCCCTACAGTGTTGGTTACTCACAACATTTGAAGAAGATTCCTCAATCCCAGATAAGGATGCAGTGAAGGCCACATAACCCCTAGTCTCCTCACAAGAAGAACTATCTAATTCCTCAGATTTAGATTCACTGTCATCCCTTGCCTTGTCCTTAAATCTTTTCTTATTGAAGCATTCAGCGGTAATATGGATGTAGCCTTGGCATTCATAGCATTGAACACCTTGGGATTTCTTGTCCACACTTTAAAAATGTTTCTTGTTTTCAAAATGCTTGGGCTTGGACTTTTCAAAAGATGTTTGTCCTTTCGGATTAAATTTATTATTCAGTTTCAAATTTTTTTGAATTTCTTAGCAAATAAAGTCAACTCTTCTTCTTCATCCTTGGAGTCACTATCTGAACCATCTATGGATTCCTTGACAGACTTCAAAGCAATGGATTTTGGTTTCTTAGATGGGTCCAGATTTAACTCATAGGTTTGGAGAGAACCAACCAACTCTTCAAGTTTGAGAGCATCCACATTTTTGCTCTCCTCGATGGCGGTAACCTTCGATCGAAATCTCTTAGGTAGAGATCTCAAAATTTTTCTCACAATTTTGGACTCTAGAATTCTTTTCCCTAGATTGAAGCTAGAATTGACAATGTCACTCAGATTGGCATAAAAACTATCAAAAGTTTCATTATCATCCATCATCAACTTTTCAAACTTAGAGGTCAGCAATTGAAGTTTGGAGATCTTGACAGTTGTAGTCCCTTCATGGGTAATTTGAAGAATGTCCCATGCCTCCTTCGAAGTGTCGCATTTAGAAATACGTCAAAATTCTTCGAATGTGATAGCGGAAGATGATTGCATTTAGACCCTTACTATTCCATTTACAACTTTCAAGTTCTACGTTGGTCCATTTAGAGGAAGGTTTAGGGATGGTCTGGTCATTTATGGTCTTTGTTGGATGGGTCCAACCTTATTCAATGGAGAACCATACTCTCTCGTCCAATGATTTAAGAAATGCTCTCATTTGAGCTTTCCAATAGGCATAATTATTCCCATCAAATAATGGGGGACAAGTGATGGATCCTCCATCTCTTTGGAGATTCATATTCACTGAAAATATGAGCCAAGATCACACTAAAAGTTAGTCAACCTGCTCTGATACCAATTGAAAAATCTAGTTCGGTGAACCTCAAATCCGATGTTTGAGTTGAGAAACTCAAGAGTTAAGGGGATGGTTATGTTTCCCTATAAGTTTGTCTACCCTATTTATTATTTAACAATTAAGTTGTTGATTAAAGGGATGATTAACTTTACGTGCGGAAATAAGAGAGAAACAAGCAAACCACAACACAAGAATTTTACGTGGAAACCCTTCCGGGAAAAGCCACGGAACCTAGTCCAGCCATGAGAATCCACTAAGACAAAGTAAACAAGAACTTACAAGACTCGAACTTGACTCTTTTGGACTCGACACTTCGATCCTTCAGTTCTTAGTTCTCCACGCCTCGAAAAGTCATCACGTACTCACAAGTCCCGTGATCAACCACAGACGTTCGTACTTCTCTTTGTGTCTCAAAAAACAATCCACGATCTTCAGATCGATCTCCGTCAATGACGGCTTTGAAATCCACCGACCAAATCACATTACCATGATACTTCTCAGATTGATCTCCTTCGCAAAGGCTCTGGAATACTCTGGCCAAGGTGTTATATCCGGAATGGGCTGATGGTTTGATAGAAATCAATACCTAGATGGACTCTTTCAATGCACAAGTCCAAACAAGCTAATATAGAGCTTTAAGCTTGTAAACTCTAGGTTTAATGCACTAACAAAAGGAAGGAGATTAATAAGATTCCAGAGTGTTTATGGACTCTAGAAGGAGTTAAAAAACTTCTCAATACTTCCCCAAATTTGTACTCCACGAAGTGGAAGAGTTCTCCACTTATAGGGAATCAAAAACCATGTTTAGAAGTTGCTTAAAAGGCTTAAAAACCAAAGAGGCTAGGAAAGCAAAAAACCATATAGGAAAAAATTCTCATATCAGGGTCGACCCTGGGGGATGGTTCGGTCGACCAAAGTGTACCTTTCAGTTGACCGAATCATCCCCCAAGGTTGACCTCCAAAAAAATCAACTCTCTGGTCATTTTTCCCATACAAAATACTCTATAACCAGGGTCGACCCTAAAAGGTCAGGGTCGACCCTGAGGTGCAAACTTGAAATTGAAACTTAGTTTTTTGGTCTTGCACCCTTCAGAAAAGTTGTAGCTCTTTTCGACGCTGTCGATTTGACATATTATGGAGCAAAATCCGAGCTACGGTTTGGGAGATATGCCCAAAACAAGCAACCTTGGTTTTTTGAAAAATTTCAGAATTTTAAACAAGTTTTGCACTGCTTATCTCACCACCTAGGGTCCGTATGATTAGTCTAGGTCAATCACCACCTAAGGTATGATATTAGGGATATTCTAAGTCAATTCCCACCTTTGGTAGCATGGTATCTAGTTCACTTACCATCCTATGAAGGAAATGATCAAACTGAGTCTTCAATGGTCATGACAGTGGCATGGTCATGACACTCCGCATGCTAGATATAGAGGAGGTAACAGGGAGAATCATAATGCCCGCCATAATTCTAAGACTCAATCCTAGAAAAGGAGGAAGAGGCAAAAAGTCATACCTACCTCAACTGAAACGATTAGAGACCAAAGGGTCGATCAAACTTCTAAAACCGTTTGAGTGAGAAAGGAAGACTAGAAGGGCTTCACTTAGCCCGTGCCTGTCATAGCCTAGGGTGTGCTGTCAGTGTTTTATCTTGTCCTAGTGCTATGCTATTTGTGTATACTAGTAGTCTTTCTTTTTACTGGTGTTTATTTGCTTTGGTATGTTTTTCTGTTTTCTTTGGTTTGAAAAATCTAAAAACATTGAAAAACCATAAAATCCAAAAAGATTTTTTTTATGTTGCCCTTTTTTGACTTGCATGATTTGCATTCTTTGTGTGATCTTTATTTCTATACTTGTCCAGGGTTGAACATGAGTTTGTTGCTAATTGAGGATATATCACCTTCATAGTCTCTTGGTTAGGCTGAAAATTTGTAGCACCCCGGACTTTTTCATCCTTAAGGAATAGCACCTTCGTAGCTAATTGGCCGTTTTTGTAGTCTAATTAATAAATAAGGGAGAAATCGAAAATTCCGAAATGTCAGAAATGTGCGTTTTCGAAAGACGAACCCAACGCAAGTTGAATCGTCGAAATCCGACGAGCGAGTCAAAAGATATGGTCAAAACAGTCCAGACATACAGAGAACCGATCGCTCGGTCCAATCAGCGATCGATCGGTCCATAACCGATCGATCGGTAGCTATCGCGCGGTCAGAAATTTTGTATGGGGAAATTTTCCAGAGAGTGAGTTTTTGACCGGTCGATCGGTCATAAACACCGATCGATCGGTCATAACCACCGATCGCTCGGTCTTCGCGTTTTTGCAGAAATTTCAGTAAGGGCGTTTTCGTCTTTTGGGTGTTAAACCCTTACCCAAAAGGGTTTGCTCGACCCTTTGAGGCCTCACTTACAACATTTGAGGGATTTTGAGAGATAGAGAGAGAAGAGGAGAAAGCTCTAACCTAGGGTTTGGTTTTGAGAAGGAAATCAAAGGGGGTTTAAGAACCATAGCTCACCCCAACTCGAGTTGCTTCAAAATCGAGGCTCAAGCTCGTGTGTGAACCATTCTCCAAGCTAGGGCAGCAACCCAAGCACGTTTTTGAAAGGGGTTTCTTCCCCAACTCAAGTCTCCTTCAAGCAAAGGTGTTCTTCTTTCAAGTTGGAGCTTCAATCAAGGTCTCTACCAAGGATCAAGCCTTGATTCAAGGTTAGTACACCCTACTAACTTACCCTAGCAATAAATCTAGGTTTTTCCTTATGAAATATGATTCTTGTTAGTGTGTTTTATTCCTTGCAAAATGTGTCATCTATAATAAATATAAACAAGATAAAGAAAGAGTAGGGATGCTTGGATGGAGGTTGGATACGGCGATTGGATGCCGAATGTGTGATATATGATGTGTGGGATGTGGATTGGAAAATGGAGGATGGGCATTGTACAAATAACAAACTTACCCTTGTGTGATTGAATGGAAAATATGCATTAAAAAGAATGAGATAAACTACTAAGGAATAACGTATGAAAGTGTTTGACAAAATGCCTAAACTATGAATAAATGATCTCAATGAAGGACATGGAAATGGGTTTTATGCATGTGTCCTTATAAATGATAAATTGATCAAATGTTATGCAAACTACTTATGTTACTTATGTTCATATCATGAATTGAATTATAATGTCATATTTGGTTATTTCCATTATCATGATTGTCACTATGGACACGTACACGAGCACGCATGATAGCATGAACCGTGATTTCAAGAGCATGTGCATATAATAAACAACAAGAAATATTGCATGTCAAGGAGGTTGGTAGCCCAGGGACATTCGGGTGCTAGCCTCTGGCTCACAAGTGCATTGCATAACAAGGAGGTTGGTAGCCCAGGGACATTCGGGTGCTAGCCTCTGGCTCACAAGTGCATTTCATAACAAGGAGGTTGGTAGCCCAGGGAGGATTCGGGTACTAACCTCTGGCTCACAAGTGCATTGCATATCAAGGAGGTTGGCAGCCCAGGGAGATTCGGGTGCTAGCCTCTGGCTCACAAGTGCATTGCATATCAAGGAGGTTGGCAGCCCAGGGAGATTCGGGTGCTAGCCTCTGGCTCACAAGTTTACAAGATGGAGGTTTACAAGATGATGATCATGCATTCATGCATGCACGCATACATGATTTCTACGAGGCATACCGGGACATGACAAGGGTTTTCAAGCATGAGTTTTATCGGCATTTTCGCATTCATGTACGCACGTCAGGATGCTTGTATTGTGTCATGCCCTATACTGTTTCTTTGTGATGTTTCTATTACTGCTTGTATGATATTACTATTATGTGTTTTTATTATTGTTATGGTCTGCTAGTAGCTTGTACTCGCTGAGTATTCCATGCTCAGCCGTACTTTCATGTCGGCAGGTACTGAGGGAGCCCTCGACCCGGAGCCTTGGGTCGAGGATGAGTATACAGAGGAGAGAGAGTCGGCTATCCCATTACAGTCTCAGGCGGACCGAGACCTCGATGCGTGGCCATACCTCGACTACTGTTGAGGGGAGAGTATGAGAGAGTTTGGTGTATTTTGATACTTTGATAGGTGGGCCTGTCCACCTTAGGCTTAGACATGTCTTGTATTTATGTTAACTTGGAATACTATTTTGGATCATCAGAAGAAATGAAAATTTGTTTACGCTTCCGCATATATGATAGCTTCCGCGCTCTGATTATCGTTATGAGTACTGTATTTTATCTTGTGCATTACAGGATGGTTTGATAGGTTCGCAGTGTGACACCTAAAATATCCCTAAACTCCTAGGGGGTATTTTGGGGCGTTACAAAATTAGACCGGTATTACCTTAAACAGTTAGAGACTTATTCATGTGTGTATGCTTTACAAATTTCACATACACTCTGACTGATTTTGTTGAGAGGTCTATTTTCCAATCTGTAGGTGTTTGACTTATCCCAATGGTGTGACTTTGGATGACCATTATAGAATGACCATTTTGTTAGACATCCCCATTTTGTGTATCCTCCATGAGGAAAAAAAATTGCTGGGCTAGTGTGAAAGTCATTATTGGATGCAAACAGTATGAAATAACTACCTAGGTGGACAGTAGGCATCTATCTGAATCACTAGAGTGAAAGCCCTTGCTGCCAATAGCCAGGACTACCTACCTAGATAATGTGAAAGCCATCATTGTATGAAAAGATATGTTCAGATAAAGAATGTGAGCACGGGATTTCACTTCCTAAAAAATCTCACAAGATTTGTTAAGAGTCGCCACTTATTAATTCAGAAGGGATAAGTCCCCGGGAATTTTGGATAAGGCTTGGTCCGCGATCAGAGATCGGGGTAAGAGGTTCGGTTAAGTCCGGGGAAGGGGTTAGGCATCCCGACACTTCCACATAAAGTGGTTCCCTACTTGCTAGGTTTAAGCCAAAGTTAAGAACGAGATTAATCAAATGCCAAAGTGTTTAACTTATACTAACCGGAAGAAAGTAAAAGCTAACTAGGGTCGGGCCCGTGTTGGGCTGCCTACGTACTCACATTTAGGGGTGAGATCAGACCGAGCGTAGTTCTAGCACATGAGCCCGTGCTAAGGCGAGGGGGTGTGTGTGTGTGCACCAAGGGCGGCTTAGGGCCTAATCCGGAGATTAGGGTTTTGCTTGACCGAGGTTGGTCAATGTGCAAAGGGGTTGAGCCCGGAGGCCAAGGGTGAGCCCGGAGGCTAGGGTTGAGGCCCGGTAGGCCAAGGTTGAGGCCCGGTAGGCCTAGGATAAAGCCCGGAGGCTAAAAGGGGTGTTAACCGGGGGTTAGGTTTGCTAACCGGGGTTAAGAGGGTGTTAACCATGGTTAGGGGTGCTAACCATGGTTAAAAAGTCCAAGATTGACATTTTTTGGTCTTTTGCATTTTTCTGATTTTTTTTAGGATTTTTACAGATTTTTCCCAAAAGCCAAGGATGCTTAACCGCGGTTAAGGGGGGAAGGTCACCATGGTTAAGGGTTTTAACTAGGGTAAAATGGCCAAGTGAGACTATTTTGGGCTTCTAGGAATATTTTTGAATTTTTGATCATTTTTCCAGATTTTCTCTGGTTAAGGGGCGCTTAACCATGGTTAAAAATCAACCCGGATGGGGTTTTTGACCGTGGTTAAGAGTCCTAACCACAATGAAAAAAATCACAAAATATTTTTGGAATCTATGAAATATTTTTGATTTTTTTCAGAATTTTTTTGGGTCATGGGTTGCTTAACCATGGTTAAGGGTTAACCATGGGTGAATTTAACCATGGTTAAGAGTCCGGTTGGCTCAAGAGTGGGCCCAGGGTCCATGGCAGGGCCTAGACTAGCCTCCTACCCGGTCTGGGCCCTTACAAGGGTCTGAAATTATAAAAAAGCCCAAAAAAATATTACACTTTTAACCATAGTTAGCATGATTTTAACCATGGTTAACGGAGGAACCGCGGGATCCGAAGCTACCAATGGGTAGCCTGACATGCAAGGAACAATTTGGGCCCTTGTGGGGCCTAAGAAGAGATCGGGTGTGGGCCCCACAGAGGCCCAAAGTGGCCATGATGAACATACATAAAATAACAGATTTTCAAAAAAACAGAAAAAACAGACTTCCAACCACTGTTCGTCAGAAATTTAACCATGGTTAGGAGCTGATCCAGGGTAAAACGAGACCACGGTTGGGTAACCTGAAGTGCAAGGAACATTTCGGGCCTTTGTGGGGCCCAAGGAGAGGTCGGGTGTGGGCCCCACAGAGGCCCAAAGTGGCCTACTTCACCACGAATGCACACTGTCGACCTCACTTTGGGGTCGCTTTAACCATGGTTAGAGGCATAGTTAAGGGCTGAAAATTTATAGGGGGAGAGCCCTATATATGGAGAGTCTAACCATGGCCCTGGTTTCGACCAGGGCCTGGTCTAACCATGGTTAAACCAGGGTTACAGGTTGCTGGCCGAAACTGAGATTTTCCAGAATTTTTTTATGAAAAAAAAACATTATACCCTCATGGGGCTATACCACTGGACCTGTAGGGGGATGCCTCATGGACTGAGGGTCCCCCAGATCTCAGGGAACACGCCAATGCGCCTGTGGGGGGCTGAACCCGAGCTACCACCTCAAGGGGTCCCCTATGCTTACGGGAAGCCATAGGGGGCCCTATCCTTGGTGAAAGTGATGCATAGCAGCAAAAAAAGACAAAGGGGACCCCTGGAATGGGACCAGGGGTCCCTTACAGTGCTAAAATCTAAAGTACAGCAAGAGAGGGGAGGGTATATACCCTGTGGCTGAGTTGGTACGGTGGTGAAAGCTTAGGCAAGGCTGTGGTGGCTGGGCAACGGTGGTACAGAGGTGGTTGAAGGCCTTGGGGGACTGAGGTGAGTTAGGACAGGTGTAGGGAGCAAGCTTAGAGAGGGCTAGAGCTGCTGTAGGGGTGGCTGGTTTGTTTTTTGCAGAGTTTTTTTTCTATCAAAGTTTCCCCCGGATCCTTAAACCATGGGGAGGAGGTCAAGCTTTATAGAGGAGAAGAGAAGATGTCAGGGGCATTTTCGGGATTAGAAAAGGATTGGGGACCAGGGGGAAGGTCCCAAGTGACCAGGGGCGTTTTGATTTCATTTTTTGCCATTTTGGGCCTTAACCCTCATACGTGGCCCAAGACCATTTCCCCCCTTTTTCCTTTGAGATTTTGGAACCCAAATTCAAAATTTGAAAAAGGTGAGTGGGTCCCACTGGGGTTGGGCCTTGTGGGCCCAAGTTTGGGCCCCAAAGATGAATTATTCATGGTTTTGGAGGTTTAGGGCTTTGAAATGGGCCTTGAGCCCGTGGTGCTTAGCCTAGGGTTTAGACTAGGGCTAGGCTAGGGTTAGACCTAGGGTTGGGTCTAGGGTTTGCCTAGGGTTAGTCCTAGGGTTTAGCTAGGGTTAGCCTAGGGTTAGACTAGGGTTTAGGCTTTTTTAGTTGAAATGGGCCTCGAGCCCGAATGCCTCTAGCTTAGGGGTTTTTCTAGGGTTTAGGACTAGGGCTAGGCTTAGGGCTACACTAGGGCATGTCTAGGGTTTACCTAGGGTTTAGCTAAGGTCATACTAGGGTTTAGCATAGGGTTTAGGGGAATGGGCTTTGAGTCCATGGTCCATGTCCTAGGTTTTTAGGGTTCTAGGGTTTACTAGGGTATATCTAGGGTTTTAGGGGATACCTAGGGTTCTACAGGGTATTGACAGGGTTTGGATATGGTGTAAAAATTGGGTACTTACAAAGAACATCAAAATAAATCTTACAATGATTGGAGGACTCTTGAGATTCTCGATTCAAACATCGGATTTGAGGTTCACCGAACTAGATTTTTCATTATTCTTATTCAAGTTGCAAGGTGATTGATATTCGGGTAGGCTAATGGTTAGAGGAAGTCTTCCATATCGGGAATTCTCTAACTAGGGAGATGTATCCTAGTGGTGTTTCTTGACGGAAAATGAAATCTAAGTGATGACCGAATTTGGATGTTAATCACGACACGCAAGTACAAGTGCACATGTGTGGTAGTTTACAAGTCTCACGGGTACATGGACATTGCACGGACACTGGATGTTGAATTACAAGGACAAGTACAAGTATAAGGACTCTGAACACTGAATTACAAGTACAAGAACTCTGAATACTGAATTACAAGTATAAGGACTCTGAACACTGAAATACAAGTACAAGGACAAGGATAAGGACATTGCATGATTTTTTCAAGGACCTTGAAATTCAAGTAGCCCCGGTATTCGTTGATGCTCTCCCTAGATAAGATTTCAAGTACTGGATAATTATCATGGACATTTGGGATCTAAGAGCTCTAGGGGCTTACGCTTCTATCGATGTACCTCCATGGATCTACATACAAAGACCTCGTTAACTATTTTTATGGGAAAACAAGCATGCATTGCATTCATGGCACAAGTCCAAGAGTCACAAGTGCAAGAGTCACACAAGTACACGAGTCAAGTTAAGTCATGATGTCCACATGTTTTCGCACTCTGATTATGTTCATGTTATATTAAATTGCTATTAAATTTATAGTTGTTACATGATTTGGATATTGGATATATGTATGTGCTATTGTTGGCTAGTTTGGATAACTGCTGAGTATTCAATGCTCAGTCGACATGTTATTATCGTACAGGTCTAGCACAAGTTCAGTCAGCAACTCCTTGGGTGGAAGAGAAGTACTTTGAAGGAGGAGAAGTAGATAAGCTTCCAGGGGAAGGAGCCAGAGATGTTCATAGTTATCCCTACTAGTAGATCGTAGTTTACTTTCTGAGTTGTCTTGTTTTAGACTTATGTTACTTTCAGGATGTTGCTTAGACTGTTCATTGTTATTTGACCTTATTCTACTCGATCATGGTGGCTATGTTGGGCTTATTTCAGTTTATGTTTATGGATTTTGATTATTATCAGTATTATATATCGGAGGAGAGGTTTTTATGGAAAGAAATTTTATGGTCATTATTTATGGATACTTATCTTTTAGTTCTGCCTTATTGCTATGGAGTTTAAGCAGGGATAAGCAGTGTAACTGGCCCAAAGTCCCATTATGATCAAGGTGGGGTTTTGGGGCATTACACTAAGGGTGGTGAATCTGAACCAGAATTAAGGGTTGTCAAAGGGGACACGTGGCCACCTCAAAAGTTGATAACCGGATCTATCAAATCCGGTTATCACCATAGAGGATTTGACTCCTTAGGGGTTTGATCATTGGTCAATGCGTACAAGTGAAGGAAACGTCGTTTGAAGCTGTCAACTTAAAAAAGGAGTTAATACTTAATTCCGAGTGAAACTTGGCAGCAAAGCTCATTGTAGCCCCGGGCTACAATGAGCCAATAACTTCATTCCATGTCAGCTACATTTGCCATTAGATGCGACATAGGATTTGGAAAAGAAACATTAAATTTGAGACGTGAACGTTAAAGTTGAGAGTTAAAACCTGTCAAATAAGCTATCAATTAAAATAATATATAATTGTGGGAATTGTTTAAATGTGAAGGGACGTGAGAGACACCTCTCTCTCTCTCTCTTCTTCATCTTCCTTGGTAGTCTATTGTATTACTCAAATTTACTGTGTTACTCACTCAACTCTTGGGCATTACTCTACAACTTTGAGGTCTCTGATCAGGGCTTGCAATTCTCGACTACTATATGCTTGCAAGTGCTAGGTACACACCTATTCTTTCTCATCTTCGAGTTCTAAAACACCTCTACATCTTTTAAAGCTTCAACAAAAAATATGATGCAAATTATTTAACTGTTGGTATTCTTTAGAATTAACGAGTAGAACTATGATGCAAATTATTCAGCCCGAGTATAGATTTGTTCTTTACTCTTTTAGAACTAACGAGTGGAGTCTTATTTTTCTCAAGAAAACAAAGTGTTTGTCTTATGTACCAAGCTAAAACGTTCTAAAAAAATGAAATCAAATGAAGTTGTGACTGTGATCCAGACCTTGGGGGGGTGTAGATGGGGAAGGCTTAGAGATTTTTTTTGCATTGAACTATAATTTCCTCCATATTTTGCATTGAACTATAATTTCCTATACAAAGTGACTAGATGGTAAAGGTGCCCATGTCATTTGATGATCAGATCTCCTCTAAAGTTCTCTATCTTCTAATATGCATTATGTATCTTCTACCATGAACCATCAGTTTGATGGTTCAACATGCAACCACATCCCATTGAAAATCTATTATTTTTTTCCACTCAATTAACGGCGGTGTTTGTAATTTCTCAGGCAATTAACTCATGGAAAATGATATGGAGTTAAGACCTCAATCATCACGGAAGTTAGACTTTGACTTAGATGAGGGCCACAGATTAGAAAATATCAATAGTGATTTTAGTGAGCCTAATACTCTAACAAAACGAAAATATAAGGCACCAAAAATTGGAATGGAGTTTGAATCTGAACAAAATGCATTCAATTTTTACAACATATATGGCCCGGGGATGGGATTTAGTATTCGATGGAATTGGGTTCAAAAAAATCATGAAGTTGTGCGTGTCAGAACTTTTACTTGTTCATGTAAAGGTCATCGCCAAAAAGATAAACGACATGTAAATGCAAAGTATTCTCGTCCACAAAAAGAACCGGTTGTTTGGCATGCATGACTATTACACTTCAACCCAATGAAAGTATGTTGTTAGCTCTTTTGAAGCCACTCATAACCATCAGTTAGCTAGCATGCGTGAAGCTCATATGTTAAAGTCACATAGAAGAATATCTGTTGCTCAACTACTCAAGTTGACATCGCAGACAGTTCTGGAAAAAGACCCAAAGCTACTGTTGAGTTTATGGGTAGGCAAGTAGGAGGTGTTGAGAATCTTGGTTTTGTTCCTAAAGATTATAATAATTATTTACAATCCAAAAGGATGAAGGCAATGCAAAAAGGAGAAGCTGCGGGTGTATTAGAATATTTTGAACGAATGCTCGAAGAAAATAAGTCATTTTACTATGCTATACAAATGGTTGAGGATGAGAAGATGACAAATATTTTTTGGGCGGATGCAAAGTCAGTGGTTGACTATGGGTATTTTGGTGACGTGATTTGCTTTGATACGACATACAGAACAAACAAATATGGTTGTGCCCTACTTTATGATGAAATTACTGAGAGTTAATCACCATAAACAAAGTGTCGTATTTGGTTGTGTCCTACTTTATGATGAAACTACTGAGAGTTTCAAGTGGTTATTTAACACTTTTGTGAAAGCAATGTCTAGAAAAGAGCCAAGGACAATTCTTACAGATCAATGTAAAGCAATGGCTAATGCAATAACTTTGGTGTTGCCGAGAACACATCATCGTATCTGCATATGGCACATGTATCAAAATGCTCTCAAGCACTTAATTCATATATTCAACCAAGTAATCGATGGCTCTAAACCTTTTGCCAAAGATTTTAACAGTTGTGTTTATAATCATGAAGATGAAGAGTCTTTTGTAGAAGGATGGAATAGTATCTCGGGAAATATAATCTTCATGAAAATAGGTGGTTGCAAGAATTGTTCAAGGAAAAAGAAAAATGGGCCTTGGTTTATGGACGTCATACATTTTGTGCCGACATGGTAAGTACACAACGAAGCGAGAGCATTAATGCTTTGCTAAGAAGCTATTTAAGCACCGATCATGATCTCCTATAGTTTTTCCAACATTTTGAAAGGGTGTTGAAGGATCGACGCTACCGTGAATTAGAAGCTGATATCCAATTTCATCAAACTCGTCCAAATTTGGTTGTTCCAGTGCACATGTTGAAGCATGCATCCAGTGTATATACAACTGCAGTATTTAAGATGTTTCAGAATGAGTATGTCCGAATTTTGGATTCTTCTATCCAGAATTGTAATGAGGTTGATACATCAACTGAATACATAGTTATCTTGTATGGACAATCTCAAAGACACATTGTTACTTTAAATACATTAGGGAACACTGTTGTTTGTAGTTGTAAGTAGTTCGAGTTTGTGGGGATTTTGTGTATGCATGTGTTAAAAGTGTTTGATTGCAAGAATATAAAGGAGATCTCACCTCAATACATCTTAAAGAGATGGACAAAAGACGCAAAAGCAGGAATTATAAGAGATATTTCTGGATCTATGATACAAAGTGACCCGAAGGCAGATTTAGGAAGGCGTTACAATGAGTTATGCCACTTCTTTGTTCAAATTACTGCAAGAGCTGCAGAAACTGAAGAAGGACATAAAATTGTTATCGATTGGGGAAAGAAAATGTTACAAGAAGTGGAGCAAAGTATGAAATATTTAAGTTGTAAGGAGGGGCAAAGTGTTACTTCACATGACACTAATGTAAATTTTTCAAAAAGTGCACATGCAGAGAGTTTAATTGAACATAACAAATTGGTTGAACTAGTTGATAGTGTAACATCCCCAAAACCAAGAGGATTTAAAATAAAAAAGAGAAGTAAGGTAGGTGGTCCCAGAATTCGAAGCAGCATTGAAAAAGGCAGTCATAAGAAGAGAGCTCGAGGTGAAACATCTCTCAATTCAAATATTCCTAATGCAGCTCAATCCCTTGGTATTGCCGCTTCACTCTCTTATCCTTCCAATCCGTTTATTCAGGTAGCAGTTTGATAGTAAATTGTTGCATCAAATGTTTACATATTTTACTAAGTCTTCGTTAAGTTTAATACCAATCAAATGTTTCTTTAACTATCATGTAGGGGTTGTATGGTTCTGGACGACATTCCTTAAATATTCCAACTGCATACGGGCCACCATATCATAGCTTGTTTCAACAACCTACTCCTAGCACTCACCTACAAAGCCCTCCTAGCATGACTCAGTTACTTGTGGTAACTTTCTTTTGATTTCTCTTATATTAAAATATTTTTATGGTTACTATTTGTATGAGATGAGATACTTTTCTAATTTTATGTGCACATTAATCATTAGTTGCTAATTTTTTTGAATATTATATAGGAATCCTCAGTACACGAGGACATGCATAAACATTTCTTTATAGGGAGTAGTTCTTAGCAAAAGCATCCAGATGGGGGACTCCTTGGTATTAGTCATTTTTAAAAATTTAAGTCATAGAAACTTAAGGATTGTAAAATAATCATAGTTTCTTATTTTATTATGTGTATTATGTTACGATTTTTATCAACTTCATTTTGTGTTGGATGACGTGGTCAACCTACTTTAGAATCTCAATCTGCACAAGTTAATCAAGAGTTTTGCAGGTAAAGAAAACTAACAAAGTCACTTATGCTATCTTCTCGTATTTTGAATAGTCTGTTTTGGTAACTCTGAATGATCATATTTTGACTAGTCTGTTCAGTAACTCTAAAAACTTTGAATTGTGCAGTGGGAACAAATGATAGGATTACTTGCTCTACAAAGAAGATGAGAAAGCGAACTATGCAAAGCGGTGTCTTCTTTAGAGGATGAATGCACGTTTCCCAAGTATTTTCTCTGTGTTTTTTATAATTTGGAACTTAATCACTCTCCACAAACAAGTGTACAAGTGTTTTATCTCTTTGTTACATGTATGTAATATTCCATAGAATGATACTGTCAATAGAAATTTGGATCTTACTTATTTTGAGCCTTATTTTTGCATAACTAATAAACCAATTTTTGCAAGCTTCATGTTTTCTTTGGAGTTTCATATATATCATAGGTGTTTTGGCCCTGAAGAACCAACATTTTCTTGAAATTTGCAGGGAGAAAGATGTTCTTTGTTTCTCTTTCATGTCTGATAGGGTATTTCGCCACCTTGTGCAGGAACCTTCATGTTTAATGAGTGGTTTGAGGGCATCATGGACCATGAGCCTGCAAGCGAGTGAATCAGTATATTTGCTTTTTTGCATGGTCAGCATCATCTATGATCTGATCAGTATATGTTGCTTCATGCCTCACCGGCCGGTGCACCCAATTCTCAGCCCGAATCTTCTCTTCCATGTATTTGACAATGACATAAGGGCTAGAACAAACTATTTAGAAGAGGGTAAACAAACTATTTAGAAGAGGGTAGGAAAGAATAGAAAGGTAAGACATATCACCCCTGAGGTTGCCACGTGTCCCTTTTGACACCCCTTAACCCTGGTTAAGATTCACCCATCCCTAGGGTTCACTCACCCATCCTTAGTTTTTAGAAAAAAAAAATTAATTATTTTTTAAAATATTAAAATATTAAAAAAAAAAAAAAAAATCAAGGATAGATGAGTAAACCCTAGGGATGGGTTAATCTTAATGAGGGTTAAGTGGCGTCAAAAGGAACAGCCAAATCCGGTTATTACCGTAAAAAATTTGGTCGCATCTAGAAACTCTCTAAAGCAGTTTACATGAAATTGGAAAATCTAAAATATTACATGAGACTCTCTAAGGTAGTTTACATGAAATATGATATCAAAAGTAGGAAAAAAGGTTGGCATAGGAAACTCTCCACAGTAGGAAACGTGAGTTAGAGTTAGCTTACCACCCGAGGGGGTGGTTCAGTGGCTTCACGCCTTCCGTGCCACACTAGGTGTCTCGAGTTCGACCCTCGACCCTGTGGGAGTGTTGTAGTGGCATTTGCAGGCTTGTCCCCTGGTCGCATGTCTTGAAACCTAGCAATGTGGGACTGAAGGTGGGGGCCATTGGTACTCGGGTGGTAGGTGCCTGTTATGGGCAGGCTTAAATCTGGACGCCAACTCGTTAACCCGGGGCTAGTGCCTAGGGGGCTGTGACGACACTCCGGAGCCCCATTTTTTTTTAACAAAAAAATAAAAGAAAAAAAGAGTTAAGAGTTAGCTCTTCATAGATATACAGTATCCTCATTCATAGATATACGGTATCCTCATGTACAAGACTTTCTATCTACATGTGGAAACAGCTACAGGTCTATTAAAAAAAAAAAATTTATAATTACTTTTGAATGTATTATATTTTTCATATAAACTTCGTAAAGATACAAATGTATAAGGCTATCACTCCAAAACTTTATACTATATATGGTAATTTATTATTCATAGTCAAAATATAATAATAATTTTATCCCATCCTCTTGCTAATACCTAAACCATCATAAAGAGTTTATATGATCCATATAACTATGTATTAATAATATAGTATAAAAACCTCTCATAATTAATAATATACAAAAATTTTCTTAAAAAATTATTAAATAACGAATATAAGAGATTATTAATTATACACTATATAGTAAAGTTAGTTCCTTAAAAATTGATTAATTATTAGAGATTATTTAATTATAAAATATTAATTATAAAAGGCCTACTGTATAACTTTAGAGCTACGTTAGAGCTACGGTGGGAAAGAGCAATAAAGGAAGAGCCGGACTTGGAGTAACAAGGAAGATGACGAGAGAGAGAGGTCTCTCTCACGTCCCTTAACATTAGCGCAATTCCACAATAAATAAATAAATAAATAAATATATATATATATATATATTATTTTAATAAGTTTTAAAACAATTGATTTGACTGGTTTTAACTCTTAACTTTAACCTTGACGTCTCAACTTTAACGTTTCTTTTCCAAATCCTCTGTGGCGTCTAATGGCAAATGGCAAATGTAGCTGACAAGGAATGAAGTTATTGGCTCATTATAGCCTGGGGCTGCAATGAACTTTGCTGCCAAGTGTCTGGTTACAGAGGAAATCCATTACTAGGGTGTGTTTGTTCAGTGAAAGGAAAGAAATGAAAATACGAAAAGAAACTTAAATTCTCTCAAAATAATTACCAAAAATTAAGTAGATTTTTGGAAGAAAGTTTGTCACTATTAAGAAAGTGTAAAAAAAATAAAAATATGTTCCTTGTGCATGGAACACAAGAAAAGTACAAGAAGCTCAATTTTCTTTTCCCTTACTTTCTCGATGAACGAACACACCCTAAGGGACATAGAACACGGTGATGGACTAGGTCATGGAATGCCGACTTTTAAAATAGTGTCAGAGGCCAGGTGACGTTAGGGATTGGAGTCAAATCCTCTATGGTGATAACTAGATTTGGCAAATCCGGTTATCACCCTTTGAGGTGGCCATGTGTCCCTCTTGACACCCCTTAACTGTAGTTCAGATTCATCCATCCCTAAGGTTCACTCACCTATCCTTAGTTTTAGAAAAAAATATTTATTTTATTTTTTTTAATATTGTATTATTGAAAAAAAACTAAAAACAGTTTTATAATTTTAAAAAATAGAATTATATTTTTTTTCTAAAAACCAAGGATGGGTGAATGAACCTAAGGATGGTGAATCTGAAACGCAGTTAAGGGGCCACCTCAAAAAGTGATAACCAGATTCGTGAAATCCAGTTATCACAGCAGAGGATTTGACTCCTTAGGTTGATCATCAACCAATGTGTACAAGCGAAGGAAACGCCGTTTGAGGCTGTATATCTTAAAAAGGAGTTATACTTAATTGGGAAAGGCCCAGGATTGTCTCGAGTTGCAACTTGAGAGAATCTCTTAAGTTGGAACCCTTAGAGGTAACCAAGGGTAAGTTCACCCACCCTTAGGGTTCACTCACCCAAGGGTGAGAGAATCCAACTCCCATTGGAAAATAGTTAACGTACCCATGAATATCATTCCCTACTGGTGGATGCCCTTCTTAAATGCTCAAATGCTCACCAACTTTGGTGAGCATTTAAGAGGGGGTGGATGCCTTAGATTGTTACAAATGGGTATCATGGGTGCGCCTACTCTAATTAATTCCAATTGCAAATTGTCAAGTTTTGAATAATTAATCCCCACCCCATCTTCCGATTGCTGCTATAGTTTGTCCGCTCTAATGGAGGCCTGGTTCATCCTTATCATCTCCCTCTGTATTTGTGCTATCATCAGATCTCTCTTCCATCTCCTCCGCTACAACAACAGCCCAAACAAGATAAGAAAACTTCCACCAGGCCCCCTTACTGTACCCTTCTTGGGCAACCTCCTATGGCTGCGCACCTCCTTGTCCGATATCGAGCCGATCCTACGCCGTCTGCGACTCAAATACGGCCCACTCGTGACTCTCCACCTCGGCTCCCGCCCAGCCATCTTCGTTGCCGCACACCACCTCGCCCACCAGGCCCTTATCCAGAACGGCGCCGCCTTTGCCGACCGCCCTCCGGCTCTCCAGACTGGCCGGATTATAAGCAGTAATCAGCACAACATCAGCTCTGGCAGATACGGCCCTCTTTGGCGCCTCCTCCGCCGGAATCTCATGTCCGAGATTCTCCACCCTTCCCGTGTGAAATCCTACTCTCACGCCCGCAAATGGGTGTTACAAATTCTAATCAATAAGCTCCGGTCCCGATCAGAATCCGGCGAGGCCGTTCGTGTGATGGAACACTTTCAATATGCCATGTTTTGTTTGCTGGTGCTCATGTGTTTTGGAGAGAAACTTGATGAGAAGAGCATCAGAGAAATCGAAACCGCACAGAGAGCTCTGATTGTGTATTCCGCTAGATTCAACATCCTCAATTTCTGGCCCCGGTTGGGGAAGATCTTGTTTCGAAAGCTTTGGAACCAACTCTTAGAGATCCGGCGGAATCAGGTGAATGTCCTGACTCCTCTAATAAGAGCCCGTCAGGAACTGAAAAAAGTAAACCAAGACAACATCATCTCCTACGTAGACACCCTCCTCGATCTCCAAGTCCCCGATGAGAAAAGGAAGCTCAACGAGGACGAGATGGTGACTTTGTGCTCCGAGTTTCTAAACGGGGGCACCGACACAACGTCCACTGCGTTGCAGTGGATCATGGCCAACCTGGTGAAGCACCAAGATATTCAAGCGAGGCTTTTCTCGGAAATCAATGGGGTTGTGGGGCCAGGAGAAGAGATCAAGGAGGAGGATCTGCAGAAGATGCCGTATCTGAAGGCGGTGGTGTTGGAGGGCCTGCGGCGCCACCCGCCGACGCATTTCGTGCTGCCACATGCGGTGACGGAGGAAACTTCCTTAGATGGGTATGTGATTCCGAGAAACGCAATCGTGAATTTCATGGTAGCAGAGATGGGGTGGGATCCCAAGGTTTGGGAGGATCCGATGGAGTTCAAGCCAGAGAGGTTCTTGAGCAGTACTGATGGAGAGGAAGTATTCGATGTAACGGGGAGTAGGGAGATTAAGATGATGCCTTTTGGTGTTGGGAGGAGGATGTGCCCTGCTTTTGGTTTAGCAATGCTTCACTTGGAGTATTTCTTGGCGAATTTGGTACGGGAGTTTGAATGGAAGGCTAGAGACGGAGATGAAATTGACTTGTCGGAAAAGCAGGAGTTCACCATGGTGATGAAGAATCCGTTGCAGGCTCACATTTCTCCTAGGTTTAACAAAGTAAATATATAGATTTAGATGTTTCAATATATGTATAGAGTAGTAGGTCATAAAGTGGGTATGTTTTGATTTTTCTTGGTGAGTACCACCCGCCTATATTAGATGGCATCTGGTCGAGCCTGGGTCGACCAGACCTTTTGTCAAACAAAGATGTATGCAACATAACCAATCTCAAATTCTGTTTGAAGCTATGCTTGACTCCCCCCAAAAATCTCTTTTCTGTTTGGGCAGAGTTCCCAATCAATCTGAGGAATAAAGTATAAAAAATTTAGTAGCTAAAACAAGAGGAACAGCTATCTTGTAGTTCCCTAAAGCCTGTAGTTGCACTCATCAAAGAGAATCGTTTGGGAGCTGAAATCCTTGACAGTAAAGCCATGCCCCAGTTTCTCAAAACAACATCCTTCCTCACAGAAGTTCTAGCAGTCCTGTTATTGTATAATAATTTTCAGATTTAGAAAATATGGAGAAGAAGATATCATCTTAATGTTGAGATGCAACCAACTAGATGGAGGAAAGTGACTGAAAATCAAGAGAAAAAGTGCGCTCATCTTCATAAACATAGAAAATAAAGACTAACTTGTTATATGCCAAAAGGAGATTTGAAATTCTATTCAAATGACTTGCAAGTGATAAGTTACGATGCTTAATTTATAGTTTCTATCAAATTCCGAATTTAGAATAAAAAAACTTCTCTTACATTTTTTAAGCAACAAACTATAACTAGAAATTAAAACACTTACATTCTCAAAGCAAATAATAAAGATACATAATCAACTTAATAACTTTCACCAAGTCCCAAAGAAGACTTGCTTGAAGACTAAGAAAGTGTAGATTCCTAGAATGGAGGTCTTGCTTAGATTTTCAATAGCCCTCTTGAGCTAGACCGCTACCATGTCAAGCTTCTTATTCATTTGATTAAGAATGTCACTTTTTAATGCTTTAGTGAAAATGCCAGCAACTTGATCTTGAGTCTTGCAATACTTGGCAACAATTTATCCACTTTTGATCAAATCTCGAATAAAATGATAATTGATTATAATGTGCTTGCTTTTGCCATGAAAGATTGGATTATTTATGAGTGCAATAACTACAAAACTATGTCTGTAATGGCGGTTTTCTAGCGACGGTTTCCAATAACCACAACAGAAGGTTATTTGTAACAACGGTTTATTATAACCGCAGTAGAAGCATGGTTGCCACCTCTTTTTAACAGTGGTGTATTAATAACCGCCTCAATTGTATTGTTTTCAACGACGGTCTATTAATAACTATCATTGTAATATAGTTTGCAACGACGATTTATTAAGAAATCGTCGTTGCAAAGAGTTCCCTCCACCATTTTGGATTCTTGCCTTGCCAATTACCGCTTTTATTACAGCGGCGGGATCTTTAATAACCGTCGTTATAAATGTTAATAGTAGAGGCGGTTATAAAATAACCGCCGTTATAACTGCATTGTAACGACGGTGATAAAAACTGCCGCGAGAAATCTTTAATTAGGGGCCCCAATTGTTTCCTCTCTTTTCACCTTGCTTCTTCGATTTTCTCTGCTCCTCTCTCATTCTCTCTGTTCTTTGCTCCCCTCTCCTTATCTCCGACGTCTCCGGCCACCGACTCCGACCACCTGCATGGCAGCCACCACCTCACGGCAACTCCTTGCTCCTCTAGTGCTCCGTCATGCTCCACCTGCTCTAGTGCTCTGTCCACCTCCATGACAGCCACCACCTCTGCTCCCTGTTTAGGCCATCTCCCTGCTCAGGCCACCTCCGACGTCTCTTAGGTATCAACCTCTCTCTCTTTGTCACTCGCTCTCTCTCTCTCTCTCATCCAATCACTCTCTCTCTCTCTACTTAGGTGCCCTCCCTTATCCACGACCATCCCAAGTGTTGGACATGATGCCTAGAAAAGTCATTTAGATTCTTAGAACCTTATTAATTTGATTAACAAATGCTTCTTCTTAATATATTATGTATTCATTATGGGTAATTGACCATGAACATGAGATGATCTATACGATATGAGATATCGATACAGGTCCATAGGATATATTATAGGAAAGTTATGTGATTAGATTATCACAGGTAGATATAACTTTCCGGTTCCTTATACCTTATATAGTCACAGCTGTGGGTGAAGCTGGACACTTCACTTATATGGCTACCAGAATGCTAAGATGTTCTCAATAGTTGAAATGTAGTTCTATCTCGAACTATTGTAGTGGAGACTACACATCAGCATATGGGTGCTTAAATGTACACTGACTGATTGCATTCAATGAGAGACCTCTTGCATAAACATACTTTCAGATAGTTGGTCTCTCATTCACATTGAACGGTTCCGATGATCCTTAGATCTGATGAGTTCATCTATGACTGGGTTGTGATCTAACTGTTTTGATTCCACCAACATATTTTCTAACTTAGGGAATACAATACAGTGATAGTTGGATAGTCAGAAAGTTGTTCGAGTTATGATGAATTTCAAACAAGAAATCCATGCTCATTAATTTGAGAGATTATCCATGTTCCGGGTAAGACAGTTGATTAAGTTCAAATCCTGTGCAGATGATTTTGAAAACAAAATAAGTTTTGAGATATACTTTTATTAAAAAGGTATTATACTTATCAAATGATTTTTTCAAAATGTTTTTCATGAGAAATTGTTTCTTATAGCTTAATCATAAGTCTTGGAAACCCAGATAATTTGCAATGGGCTATGGTTTAGATAGTATGTAAATCTCGAAGGCCCATTAGGGATAATGTATTTGGAAGGATAAATCAAATTTAAAAGTTCATGTGACGGGATCCGTAATGGTTAATGTTCATACACTGGGATTCAATTGCAACATGGATATCTTACGGCACTTGCAATTCCGTTGTAATTCCTATTCAGGGTCAATAGGATAACATTGGATAAGCCCGGGTAAGAATGTCCCAGAGCAATCTGTGGAGGTGCTCACATAAGAAATACAAGCTCAATAATTGATTAAAAGTTAATCAATTATTTTAAGTGATTAAAAGTTAATCATTTAATTAAACAGATTAATAGTTAATCTATTGTTTAAATTAATTGTTAATTTAAACTAAGGGATTATTTTAGTAATTATTTGATTAACATAATTAAAGGGGAAATGGGTTTGACCCATATCCATAAACCCATTAAAATTGACCTTTAATATGGGCCAAAGCCCATGGGTTTAAACCCTAGGGTGGGGCGCCCACTTGAGGAATCCTAATTGGATTAGGATTTGCTTAATTGAATAATTATTGAAATATAATTCCTTTTATTATGGAATTAAAATCCAAGTGTTGGATTGCAATTAGGATTAAGATGTTATTGTAATTAAATTATAATAAGGAGTTTTAACTCCTCAAATCCCACGCCCCATAGAAGCTCACGCCCCCCCTTGTGGATTCCTAGTTTGACTAGGTTTCCTACTTTAATGTAGGATGTTGACTTATCCATTTTAATTAAGGAATCCTCGTATAATAGGGACTCTTTAATTAATAGGATTACTATAACTAAAGTAGTTATAGATTAAGTAGGAGTTTATTTAATTAATAATAAGAGTTATTGTTAATTAATAAATCCTACTAGATAAGATCAAGTTGGAATAGGATTAGGATAAAATCCTAGTATATAAATACCCCAGCACCCTACACCATTAAGTAGAATTCCCCAGAATTTTTCTCTTCTCTCATCTTTCTCTAAACCGTTAGCCCTAAGGGAGACCCCTAGGGATTTTCGTGAGCTATATTGGTTGTCCTAGTTGTGTTTTGCAAATCTAGGGTTTTGAACCTTAGTATTATTGGTGATAAAAGGTCTACACCATTGATCCATCTTCTTCCTCTTACTTCTATAATTCCAAAGGAGATTCTAAAGCTTCATGGGGATAGCGAAGAACAAGGATCGAGCTTCTAGTATTTTTTCGGAGAAATCTCTACAAAGACTTCTGACGGTTCGAGTGGATTAAGTTTCACCGGTGAAAAACATTCATCGAGGTGATATGACTAAAACTCTTAGATAATTTTGATGCTTTTTATGGTGTTAATATCTAGGGGATCCAGTTTCCGCATAAATTTTTATCCGGATCCCCCTTCAATTGGTATAAGAGCCCATGATTAGGAGTATTTTTTATTTTATTTTGATAAGGTAATTAAATGGATGATTTAATTCATGAGATGAATTAATTTAGATCTATTTAATATTGCTCGTAGTTTTTATTATTTTATTTGTTCATAAGATGAATAAATAAATATTTATTATATTATTGAATAAGATTTGATAATTAAATAAAATTTAAAAACTAGTATGATATGTGATATAATTAAATTCAAAACGAAGAGTTTATTTTGAAATTTCTTTTAAATGATTTGATCATTAATTAATATATCCCATGGTGTTTGACACCCTTGCTTAAGCGTTCTTGGAGATTAAAGTTTATTTCGATTTAAATTGATTTTCGGATTTGTATTTGATTAGAAGAATCGATACAGTTTCGGTATTTTGGCCATAATTTTATGACCATAAGTCTGATTTAGGTCCGCCAGTACATCGTTTCGAAGCCATCGAAAAGATCTACAACTTTCGTGAAGAAAGTTGTTCTAGAATCAATCTTTTTGAGGGTCAAAACTTAAGTTAAAAATCTAAAGCGGGAAAAGGAGTTTTCTAAATTAATTTTCCAGGAGGCTTTCAAATTTTTCTTAAATTGCATTATTTAATTATGAAAATTGTTTTATGGAAAATAAAATTGTTTTATTTTTTCCGGGGTTTCATCTATATAAGATATAGATTTTTGTCGGGCGATTTGATAATTGTTATCAAATTTTAAATCCTTTTAAAAATGAGAAAAAATACTCCATCACCATGTAGCATCTTTTTTTATATGAGATTATAGTTATGGGTCATAATATATGATAAATTGTTTATCATTCATGCATTCATACTAGAGGTTAATATGTAGTAGGTTTTGGCAATCTGTAAAGGACAGATTCATTCGATTTCCCAGAAAAGGACGAATAGAATACTGGTTTCCCTAATGCCATTTAAATTCTATTTAATGCATTGGTGGACATGCTGCGAAGGAGGATGTTGCGATGTGATCTACATAAGATGATAAAGGAAGGGATCGCGAAGGAGTTTGTGAGTTACCTTTGTTCTTATCATATTCCCTTGCATCCATGCATTTTAATTTATTTACCCATAACGATTAATTTTGTATACTAATGTTTTATTATCATAAGATGATAACTGCTGTTTATTTATCATGAGATGATATCTATTTATATGTTTAATTATTCTATTGAAATAATTGCTCTTGATATATCATGTGTTTATAAGACCGGGGACAAGTTCCTAAGTATTATGATCTTCTACCATACACTAAGTGATCCTATAGTGGGGAGTGTGAGTAAGCTGACAGGCCAAAGCCGGGCCCAATCCCTCTCACCTATGAGTGAACATGGTGAAAACTCAATAAGCAAATAGTGGAAGCAATAACGCCAAAACGTGAGCTTTCATTAGGGGTTTATTAGGTTCATGGTTGGTGGGCACATGAATAAGAGATATTATACAATAACGCCAAAGCGTGAGTATAACATCTCTTATAGATCAGACAGTAGATCAAATACTCCAGAATTCACAAGATGAGATCTGTGAAATTGGAGAAGATGGTTTCTATCTGCCTATTCAAGGCGATGTGATGATGTGCCCAAAGGCAGGATCATATTAAGCTAGTGTCTAGGTTTTCGATACCAATTAATTCTTCCCAAATTGGCAATACCATTAGAAACAGACCCATAATCTAATTAGTATTAATGAATACAATAGATCCCTAATATTGTCTTATTTGTCATTTGATTAGATCATGACAGGCCTACACCCATTAACTGAAATTCTTCGTGATGAAAAGTTAATAGGAACTAACTATGTAAACTGGAAAAGAAAGATTAGAATTGTGTTTGCCGTGGATAAACTTGACCTATGTCTTGAGACACCTAAGCCCGAAATTCTTCCAGATGCTTCACCGGCTCAAAAAGTTGAGTTAGAGCAATGGGAGAGGTCCAATCAGATGACCAAGTGTTACATACTGGCCTCGATGTCTAACATCTTGCAAAGCTAGCATGAACACATGGATAAGGCTTCTGACATTTTGCAAAACCTTCGTGAGATGTTTGGTGAGCAAAATAGGTTAGCTCGACAAGTAAAGTTGAAATCTTTGTTAACACCAAGATGGCTGAGGGAACTCCAGTCAGGGAACACATCATAAAGATGATGGGATTATTGAATGAACTGAAAATTCTTGGTGGAGAGATGGATGCCATCACTCAAGTTGACACTATTCTGCAGTCACTCCCTCCGTCCTTCAATTCTTTCGTGTTAAATTATAACATGAACAAGAGTGAAATGTCACTAAGTGAGCTTATGAACTCACTTATGGCTGCAGAAGATTTGATCAAAAAGTCAACTAAAGGTGAAACTTTAATCGTCGATAAACTTGATACCTCCAAGAAATCTAAAACGTTTAGAAAAGGGAAGAAAGGCAAATGAAAGTTTAAAGACAATAAGGGTAAGGCAAGAGTTGCCAAAGGTTCTTCAGGGACAGCTGGCAAGGAAAATAAAGGCAATGGAAAGTGTTTCCACTGTGGTAAAATAGGCCAATGGAAGAGGAATTGCAGGACTTACCTCGCAACTCTTAAGAAGGGTTGCGGAAGTACTCAAGGTATGAGATACTTTGAAGTACATATTACTGTTGAGTCTAACTTTCTGGACGGTCCTCCTAACTCATGGTGCGTGGATTCTGGATCCACTGTACACGTTTGTAATTCTTTACAGGGGTTCAAAGAAACCAGAAAGTTGACCAAACAAGAGCAAAAGCTTAAAGTTGGCTACGGTGCAAATGTTGCAGTGAAGTCAATCGGCTTGTTTACTCTTTATTTACTTAATGGAAAGACATTAATTTTAGAAGACTGCTTTTATGTGCCTTCAGCACATCGAAATTTGATTTGAGTATCTAGACTCTTATTTTATGGATTCTCTATCAATTTTAATTCAATTGTTGAATTTAAGAAAGATGGAATAGCCTTGATAACTGGTAATCTAATTAATGGTCTTTATTTGATATTTCCATTGGTAAATAATGAATGTTTGCAAAGTGACAATACCTCATCATCTAGAATGTCTGGAATGAAGAGAGATTGCACTGAGTCTACTTATCTTTGGCACAAAAGACTTGGTCACATTAATCTTGATAGGATCAAGAGGTTAGTAAAAGATGATCCCCTTGACTTCCTCAAGGTAGAACCACTCCCTACATGTGAGTCTTGTCTCGAAGGGAAGATGACCAAGAAGCCTTACCCTAAAAAGGTAGGAAGAGCCGAAGAAAAGTTAAGACTAATAAATAGTGATGTATGTGGTCCATTTAACATTGTTGCACGAGGTTAATATCGGTATTTTGTCACATTTACCAATGACTATTCCAAATATGGATCTGTCTATTTGATCCAACACAAATCTGACACATTTGAAAAGTTCAAAGAATTCAGATTAGAAGTTGAGAGTCAAATTGACAAAACCATACAGACACTTCGATCAGATCGAGGTGGTGAATACCTCACCAACGAGTTTATGGATTACTTAAGGGATAATGGGATTATCTCGCAATGGACAAGTCCTACCTCTCCTCAACAAAATGGAGTTTCTGAAAGAAGAAACCGGACCTTATTAGATATAGTTCACTCTATGATGAGCTATGCCGATGTTCCTTCATATCTTTGGGGATATACTATGCAAACTGCCATTTATATTCTAAATCGGGTTCCATCTAAGTCTATTCCGTTTACACCCTATGAATTGTGGACTGGGTGAAAACCTAGTTTACAACATCTAAGGGTATGGGGTTGTCCTGCGCATGTTCGCAAACTCAAACCCACTAAATTGGAATCTAGGACAGATAAATGGAATTTTGTAGGGTATCCAAAAGAAACTAAGGGTTTCTATTTCTACTCCAAGGCAGAACAAACAATAGTTGTTAGGTTTCATGCCACTTTCTTGGAGGAAGAAATAGATCTCCTTAAGAAAGTTGAATTTCATGAGATGAAAGACGATACAGCCAGTATCCAAACTGAACCTAATCCTTCCACTTTAATTTCTCCTAATTCTGTTCCATTGAGAAGGTTTAAAAGAGTTTCTAGACTACCGGATAGACTTCAGTATTACAATAATGAAGTTTATCTAGTTACCCCTGACAATGAGGATAAAGATCCTAATACTTATCAGGAAGCTACATTGGATGTAAATGCATTTCAATGGAATAAAGCCATGAATGCTGAAATAGATTCCATGTATGACAACGGTGTCTAGACTTTAGTAGATCCACCAGATGGTATAAGGCCAATTGGATGCAAATAGATTTACAAAAGGAAGTAGGGTGCCGATGGTAACGTGGAGACCTATAAAACTAGACTTGTTGCAAAAGGTTATACTCAAATTCAAGGAGTTGATTATGAGGATACCTTTTCACCTGTAGCTATGCTTAAATCCATCAAGATATTGCTAGCTATGGCTGCACACAATGACTATGAGATATGGCAAATGGATGTCAAAACTGCTTTCCTTAATGGAATGTTAGATGAAGACATCTATATGAAGCAACCAGAGGGCTTCATTGCTCATAACCAGGAGAACATGGTATACAAGCTCAACAAGTCGATATATGGTTTGAAACAAGCTTCAAGAAGCTGGAACCAAAGATTTGATCTTTCGATCAAAGAATTTGGATTCCATAAGAATTTGGAATAATCTTGTATATACAAGAAGGACAGTGGAAGAGCGGTAGTATACCTAATTCTTTATGTAGATGACATCCTACTCATTGGGAATGATGTAAGGATGTTGTCATCAGTCAAGATATGGCTTTCTCAGCATTTCTCAATGAAAGACTTGAGAGAGGCATCATATATTCTTGGAATAAAGATTCCGAGAGATAGAAAATGCCGAATGTTGGGATTGAGCCAAACTTCCTACATAGACAAGATATTGTCTAGGTACAGTATGAGTGATTTTAAGACAATACTCATTCCTTTTAGACATGGTGTCACTTTGTCTAAAAAGATGGCCTCTACATCAGCTGATGAGATCGAGCAGATGAAGAGGTGCCCTTATGCTTCGGCAGTTGGGAGCCTCATGTATGCCATGTTATGTACTAGAAAATGTTCCTTCAGCACACAGACCTATCACTCTCTTCTGTGATAGTAACAGTGCAGTAGCGCATAGCTAAGAACCTAGGAACCACAAAAGGATGAAACATGTGGAGCGGAAGTATCATCTCATTCGTGAGATCATTGACAGGCAAGATGTAGTGGTTACAATGATTAGGTCTCAACTTAATGTTATAGACCGATGACGAAGGCTTTATCAGATAAAGTTTTTGTAACACACTTAGACAGTATGGGATTGAAATCTATGGCACAATGACTTTTATGGCAAGTGGGAGATTGTTGGACATGATGCCTAGAAAAGTCATTTAGATTGTTAGAACCTTATTAATTTGATTAATAAATGCTTCTTTTTAATCTATTGTCTATTCATTATGGGTAATTGACCATGATCATGAGATGATCTATATGATATAAGATATCGATAAAGGTCCATAGGATATATTGTAGGAAAGTTATGTGATTAGATTATCACAGGTAGATATAACTTTCCGGTTCCTTATACCTTATATAGTCACAACTGTGGGTGAAGCTGGGCACTTCACTTATATGACTGCCAGAATGCTAAGATGTTCTCAATAGTTGACATGTAGTTCTATCTCGAACTATTATAGTGGAGACTACACATCCGCATATGGGTGTTTAAATGTACACTGACTGATTGTATTCAATCAGAGACCTCTTGCATAAACATACTATCAGATAGTTGGTCTCTCATTCACATTGAACGGTTTCGATGATCCTTAGATCTGATGAGTTCATCTATGATTGGGCAGTGATCTGACTATTTTGATTCCACCAACGTATTTTATAACTTAAGGAATACAATACAGTGATAGTTGGATAGTCAGAAAGTTGTTTGAGTCATGATGAATTTCAAACAAGAAATCCATGCTCATTAATTTGAGAGATTATCCAAGTTCCGGGTAAGACAGTTGATTAAGTTCAAATCCTGTGCAGGTGATTTTGAAAACAAAATAAGTTTTGAAATATACTTTTATCAAAAAGGTATTATACTTATAAAATGATTTTTTCAAAATGTTTTTCATGAGAAATTGTTTTTCATGGCTTATTTATAAGTCTTGGAAACCAGAATGATTTGCAATGGGCTATAGGTTAGATAGTATGCCAATCTCGAAGGCCCATTATGGATAATGTATTTGGAAGGATAAATCGAATTTAAAAGTTCATGTGGTGGGATCCGTAATGGTTAATGTTCATACACTGGGATTCAGTTGCAACATGGATATCTCACATCACTTGCAATTTCGATGTAATTCCCATTTAGGGCCAATGGGATAACATTGGATATGCCAGGGTAAGAATGTCCCAGAGCAATCTGTGGAGGTGCTCAAATAAGAAATACAAGCTCAATAATTGATTAAAAGTTAATCATTTAATTAAATAGATTAATAGTTAATCTATTGTTTACATTAATTGTTAATTTAAACTAAGGGATTATTTTAGTAATTATTTGATTAACATAATGAAAGGGGAAATGGGTTTGACCCATATCCATAAACCCATTAAAATTGACCTTTAATATGGGCCAAAGCCCATGGGTTTAAACCCTAGGGTGGGGCGCCCACTTGAGGAATCCTAATTGGATTAGGATTTGTTTAATTGAATAATTATTGAAATATAATTCCTTTTATTATGGAATTAAAATCCAAGTGTTGGATTGCAATTAGGATTAAGATGTTATTGTAATTAGATTACAATAAAGAGTTTTAACTCCTCAAATCTCACGCCCCATAGAAGCTCACGCCCCCCCTTGTGGATTCCTAGTTTGACTAGGTTTCCTACTTTGGTGTAGGATGTTGACTTATCCCTTTTAATTAAGGAATCCTCTTATAATAAGGACTCTTTAATTAATAGGATTACTATAACTAAAGTAGTTATAGATTAAGTAGGAGTTTATTTAATTAATAATAAGAGTTATTGTTAATTAATAAATCCTACTAGATAAGATCAAGTTGGAGTAGGATTAGGATAAGATCCTAGTCTATAAATACCCCAACACCCTAGACCATTAAGTAGAATTCTCCAGAATTTTTTCTCTCATTTGCTCTCTCTCTCCAAACCATGAGCCATAAGGGAGACCCCTAAGGATTCTCGTGAGCTATATTGGTGGTCCTAGTTGAGTTTTGCAAATCTAGGGTTTCGAACCTTAGTATTATTGGTGATAGAAGGTCTACACCATTGATCTATCTTCTTCCTCTTGCTTCTATAATTCCAAAGGAGATTCTAAAGCTTCGTGGGGATAGCGAAGAACAAAGATCGAGCTTCTAGTATTTTTTTGGAGAAATCTCTACAAAGAGTTCTGACGGTTCGAGTGGATTAAGCTTCATCGGTGAAAAATATTCACCGAGGTGATATGACTAAAACTCTTAGATAATTTTGATGCTTTTTATGGTGTTAAGATCTAGGGGATCCAGTTTCCGCATAAATTTTTATCCGGATCCCCCTTCACCAAGTTGGTCCACTGTAGGAATAGGCACCCCCATTTCACGCATCTTCATGATAGTAAGGCCCTTTGAACAATTTTTAAAAATTTTTGGTTCTGATATTAATTCTTGGTTTGTAGCTAATGAGATTTGAATGCTAGAAACTGTTTAAATCCCTTTGGAATTGAATATTTCTTTGTAAGATTAGAGTGATTCGATTTTGTGGTGTGGAATTTGTCTAATTGGTAATACATGCCCATTTAAGTAAGTTCCCCAATTGTTTTGCTCATTTCCTTCTTTGTTACATATTGATAATATTTTTGAATGCTTCAACATGATGTAATTTTATTAGATATTGGAGGGTTTTATTCTCTGAATTTGATTTGAGTTGAATTTGTGTTTAGAGTCTTTCTGGAATTATTTCCCAAAATTAACCGTTGGTTAGTCCTTTAGTTAGTCTTAGATATAGATCTTAACCTATTTAAAAATCTGATCTTGGTTAGTTCTAGACTAATTATAACTTATATGTAGATTATTTTTGGTTAGTTTCTATGTTAGAGTTAGCTTAGTCTAAATTATTTTTAGTTAATCTTTATAGGTTAGTTTAAACTTAGTTAATGTAGAACTCCGGATCTTGATGGCATGGCATGGCATGGTGAATAGTGTTCTGAATAGTGTCTAAGGCTTAAAGCCTATTGTAATGCCTTGAATGGTTATCTATGATAATGAGAACCTTGTTTTGATATATTTTGGGTGTATGATGTGTAATGACATATATTAAAGCCTTAAGAATATTTTCTTAAGTTTGTGGGTGTTTGGGTTAAAGGAGTAAGAGTATAAAATACTCTTAAGTGTCAACAAGGGTTATGTCTTAACATGGCCTCAACTTTGGAGAACTCTAGTTTTGTCACCGTTGATCAGAATTGAATTATTTTTGAACCATTAGAAAGGTATGGAAATCCTCCTCGAGGTTCATGTTTACCATTTTTTTAGATTTTGAGTCAAAGATAGGTAAAATCTTGGATTTCTGAAATCGGGTCTGCTGAAAATCTGGGTTGTTGAAATCCATTTCAGACCAATCAGCTTTAGATCCCATTTAGGTGATTAAAAACTCAGAATTTGGATTAGTTCATTAGCCAAAAAATTGTTCCCCTCTGAATGATGAGTTTAATGCAAGTTGAATCATGAAAATCCGATAAGCGAGTCAAAAGTTATTGTCAAAATACCAAAGCGGGAAAAACTCAACCCAATCAGAGCACCCACTCATTGCCGAGTGCCATGAACTCGTGGACGAGTGAGACGAACAGAATGCTCAAAAATCACACTCATCGACGATTGTAACCCCCTCATCGATGAGTGGAATCCTCTCGTCGATGATTACATGCGTAAGGATTACAAAAAAGGGGATTTTAAAGGGTATATACAAGATTTTTCAACCCTAACCCTATAAATACCCAATTTTCGTGGGATTAAAGGTTTTAACACTTTGAGAAACATCTTTTGAGAGGAAAAGGGAGAGATCTAGGGTTTCCAAAAGGCTTTTTCATTTGAGATCAAGAGGAGCACGATTCTTGCATCCCAAGGCTTGGATCTTCTTCCTAAAAGTTTGAATCTTCTTCCTCAAGCACGATTTCACTTCTCCAAGCTTCTCAACCATCTTAAAGCTTGAAGATCAAAGGGGTTTCAACTTTTCCAAGGTAAGAACATTCTACTATCTAGCTTTGATATAGAACAACTATTGAAAAAGATGATTGAATTAGATTTTGTAAAAGCACTCCCCTATCTAGCTTTGTGATAATATAAGTCATGAAATGTGGATTTTAAATGGAGATTCCCCAAGAGTTAGAGTAACCACACTCAAATCACTAGCTTGTTGTAAGTTCATAAGTAAATACACATATTTTTCACCCTGCTATGATTCAACCTAGAAATAAGGGTTTCAAATTTGGGGATTTTCTCAAGGTAAATGGTAAATCTATTTTTGGGATATTATCTTTAAATAAAACATGTTGTGGGTATGATGTTGATGAAATAGGCTTAATGACCAAGATTATTGTGATGTGATGCTATGAATGAAGATGTTCCATGTTTTTAGGATTTTTTCAAGTATACTATGATGTTAATATGTCTTGTATGACCATGTATGAAATGTTTAAAGTTTCCTAAGTATATTGTGATGCTCACAAGCACTCCACGCACTCTATGTTTTTATATGACCGAGGTTTTCTCATAAGCACTAGGAATGGAAACAAATAAGTGAAACTCATAAGGAAAATATAAGTACGATCTCATATGTATTAATCATGTCAATATGGTTGGTAGCCAGAATAATTCGGGTGCTAACACCTTGCTCATAAGTTAAGATGTAAGAAATTCTCATAAGTTGAAGGATCATAAAAAGTGGTTGGTAGCCCAGGGTTTTGCGGGTATTAACCTCTTGCTCACAAGAAAGTCTCATAAGTTTGGTGGATTGTCAAGGAGGTTGGTGGCCCAAGGTTTTACAGGTACTGCTATCCTCTTGCTAATAAGAAATCTTGAAAGAAAGTCTCACAAGAAATTCTCATAAGTTTGGTGGATTGTCAAGGAGGTTGATAGCCCAAGGTTTTACGGGTGCTAACCTCTTGCTTATAAGAAATTTTGAAAGAAAGTCTCACAAGAAAATCTCATAAGTTTGGTGAATTTTCAAAGAGGTTGGTAGCCCAGGGTTTTGCGGGTATTAACCTTTTGCTCACAAGAATGTCTCATAAGAAATCTCACAAGAACTCATAAGGCTTAGAAGAACTCACAAAGAACTCACAAGAACTTATAAGGCTCATAAGAACTCATAAGCTCATGAGGAACTCACAAGGACTCATAAGGCTCATAAGAATTCATAAGGCTTATAAAAGGTGTTTTGTTTCCCACGAAAGATAAGATTTGACGAATGATTTTCTATGTTGGTTTTAAGTACGAATTATGAATTGTATTCTGTAAGTACTCGCATGTGATATTATTGTTGTTATAACATTGTTAGCTAGTAGTATGTAAACGCTGAGTTTTCTATGCTCAGCCGTAGATTTTATGACGGCAGTTCTGTTTGACATTCACGACTCCAAGCCATGGGTTGAGGAGGAGTATGCAGAAAAAGAGGCGGCTATCCCGTTACAGCCTCAGGAGGACAGGGTCTAGATAGGTGGCCCTATCTAGACTATTTTTGAGTGGAGAGACAGTGAAGTTTCTTATTTTTTTGTATTTTGATGAGTGGGCATGTCCACTCTTGTTTTGGTTTAATTATTGTACAAACTTGGAATACAGTTATATGTATAGAAAGAAAAATTTAGTTCACGCTTCCGCATTATATTATGATTCTGCTATGTTATGTCTTGCGTATTTTTACAGGATGATTTGGTATTGGATATGACACATCACGAGTCAAAGTATCCCTAACTCTTAGGGGGTATTTTAGGTCATGACAGAGCATCTCACTGCACTCTAGCTAACTGCATTCAAGTTTCACATTGCACTCTAGCTGCACATAATTGCACTCATTGCACTCTAGCTACTGCATTCAAGTTGCATAACACCACACTCTAGTAGCGCAAGCCCATCCACTGCATTCAAATTGCACAAAACATTACACTTTAGTCGCATGCACTTAATTAAGTCACACACACTATAACTGCATTCTAATTACACCCCACTGCATTCTACACCTCAATTAGTCTGACTAGCACCTCCAGATGATGCCACTTCAAATCAATCTAGCTAGCGCATCCGGGTGATGCCTCTTCAATCATTCCGGCTAGTGTCTCCGGGACATGCCACAATCAATTTTTGACCTAATCTGAGAGCGTCATTCGACACCCCTGTGTGTCCCTTCGACCTAATCTGAGAGTGTCCTTTGACAGCCCTGTGTGTGCCCTAGGCCTAATCTGAGAGCGTCCTCGACGCCCCCGTGCGTCCTTCGACCTAATCTGAGAGCGTCCTCGATGTCCCCTTGCATCCTTCGACCTAATCTGAGAGCGTTTTCGACACCCCGTGTGTCCTTTGACCTAATCTGAGAATGTCCTTTGACCAATTCTAAGTGCGTCCCTAACACCCCCGCGTGTCCTTGACCAACTTTGAGTGTGTCTCGACCAATTCCGAGTGTGTCCAAATCAAAATTTTGATCCCTGACCGACCCTGAGTGTATCCTTGACCAATCCTGAATGTGTCCCTTCGACGACCTAATCTGAGAGCATCTTCCACACCCCGTGTGTCCTTTGACCTAATCTGAGAGTGTCCTTCGACTAATTATGAGTGCGCCTCCAACACCCTCCACATGTCCTTGACCAACCCTGAATGTCTCTTTTGACCAATCCTGAGTGTGTCTCGACCAATCCTGAGTGTGTCCGAATCAAAATTCTGATCCCTTACCGACCCTGAGTGTGTCCTCGATCGATCCTGCGTGTATCATTGACTAATCCTGAATGTGTCCCTTGACCAATTTCGAGCGCATCTCTGACCAACCTCGATTGTGTCCCCATTCCACATCCCCAGCAGTTTTGGGCCGACAACCTTCGAATCCAGTCAGCTCAGTGTTATCGGGCTGATAACCCTCAAATCTAGTCACCTCAGCTTTATCGGGCCAACAACCCTCGAATCTTGTTTTCTCATCGTTATTAGGTTGACATCCCTCGAATCCTATTTCCTCATCCTTATCAGGCCGACAACCCTCGAATCATGTCATCTCATCATTATCGGGTTGACAACCCTTGAATCCTATCATCTCATCATTATCGGACCAACAAGCCTCGAATCTAGTCAGCTTAGCATTATGAGGCCAATACCCCTCGAATCTTATCTTCTCATCATTATCGAGCTAACAGCCTTCGAATCCTGTTTTCTCATCGTTATCGGGCCGACAACCCTTGAATTCAGTCATCTCGTCGTTATCGGTTCAACAACCCTCGAATCCTATCATCTTATTGTTATCGGGCTGACAGCCTTTGAATCCAGTCGACTCAGCATTATCGGGCCAACAACCCTCGAATCTAGACACCTCAGCCTTATCGGGCTGACAGCCCTCGAATCTTATTACTTCATCGTAATCGGATTGACTACTCTCGAATTTTGTCTCATCATTGCGATCGGGTTGACAACCCTTGAATCCTATCATTGCATTGCTATCGGGCTAACTACTGTCAAACCTATGTCACTTTCTCAAATCCATATATCCGGTGTAAAATAGGATGATTTCAATCTTTGTCATTCAATTACTAATTTAGCACACTCCGACAAAGAGGGGCAGCTGTAAGCACCCAATTTTTATACCCATTTTTTTTATCCATGATTAAGAAATTTAATCATGGTTAGCTTGGTCTAACCCTAGGTTAAACCCTAATCTAACTTTAGGTCCAACTCTGAAATTCCTTATTTCAATGAACTCTTTGACCTAGAGGGGAGGTGAAAAGGTCTACTCAAGGTTTTCTACCAATTTTAATTTTATGTAATCACACACAAACAATCTCACATGAACACACGAGATTTTTACGTGGAAAACCCTTCTGGGAAAAACCATGGGACCTAATCTAGCACATAATTCACTATGAGAAGATGTAACCAATACAAGACTCAAATCTTACCCAACCGGAAACGACACACCGTTCCTCAGTATTGATTCCTCAGCTTGCAAATCACGAACACAGCACGTTCGATCTCCGCAATAGCAGCTCCGGTTCCTCATCGGCTAATCTTGCTCAAAGTGATCAACCACGATCTCTGAAGATCGATCTCCATTCTTGACGGCTTTGGCTGAAGCCAACCAACGCTCACAGTAGAGCACAAGATGATTTTTAGGGTTTAGAAAAGCTCTAGGGTGATCTCATCAAAGTTTGAGGATCATCTAATGCAAGTTCATAATAATGAGGGTGAAAAACTTGCAAACCCTAAAGAGAAGCTAATGGAGAGGAAGAGGAATAATTTCCAGAGTTTAGATGAACTCTAGAGTGAGCCTAAGATCCTCTAATAACTCTCCAAAAGATGGGATTCACGAACTAGAGGAGTCCCATTAAATAAAGGAACACCCCATGCAATTTAGAACTTGCTAAAACTGGATTTAGGAAGTTTTTCCATATCAGGGTTGACCTTGGGAGTCAGTTGGGTCGACCCTGAGGTGCAAGACTCATTTTTAAGGAATAACCTTTATCAGGGTCGACTCTGGAAGACGTTTTGGTCGACCCAACATGACACTTCGGTCGACCCAAATGTCCTTCAGGGTCGACCTTGAGAAAATCATCTCTCTGCCTTTATTTCCCATACATTTTCTTTGAGACTCAGGGTCGACCCTAAGTGGTCAGGGTCGACCTTGAGGAGCCAATTTCGGATTTTTTTAACTTTTAAAACCTGGATTCATTCCTTCACTTATCCTATGGTCCTTTGAACTAAATACCATGATTTTGGTCAATTCCAAGTGGGGTATTGTTGGTCTTCTAGGTCTCACTTACCATCCTAATCATTGAGCAAATCTTGGATGATGAATCTGCATACTCTGTCATGGCTTCTTCTTCATTTTGCTTCGAACCAGATGATGACCTAAGGCGTTCTATACAACTCTTTGGGCTCAGAATTTTGCTAATACAAACTTTGACTTTACAATCTCCTCCTTTGGTAATTCTGAGACAAAACATACAACCTACACTAAATGACATGACATTACAACTCTTTTAAACCCATGACATTACATGTGAATCAATCCATGTGAGAAGCAGGGTATCATGTGCAACATGTGAATAAAATTCAAGTGTAAGTCAATGCAATATGAGATAATGATTCATATGATAATGATTGTGCAAAAAATGCATAAGAAATGCACACATGTGATCACACAATGATCTCACACACCTTTTCCCCCTTTTTGGCTAGAATTGTCAAGGGGAAACAACCTCAGAGAGAGAGCATCGTAACCTGTATCCAGAGAGAATAAACAGTACATCGGAAGAGCAAAAGCATAGTCATAATCAAACCATCAGAACCAAAGTACTAGCATCCCATATACATCACCAAAAGGTGTACAACACATAGAAAACACAGGACGCATAACAGAAGTAAAGACTAGCTAAAATTCCTAATCATCCTGGCGCGGAGGGAAAAAGTGAGCGACATCATCCTCATATCGAGTACGAAAATCGTGAAGCTCCTGGCGAGATGCCTGCACAATGTCAGAAAGTGCGTTAATCCGGCGATTGGTCGCTGAAAAACTCTCCGGAGTAGTTGCCGCATGGGTGTCAAGGCATGCATGAAGATCGGTGGCGAAGGTAGACTGAGCAGCCGACATGTCTGCGAGCATGGCTGCCATGGATCGGAAAGAAAGTGGACCCAAAGGGGTTCAAACCCGGCTAGGAGATGAACTGGTAACCGGAGCTGAAGAAGCTAGGTTAACCTCAGCATCAGCCTTATGGTCAGGCATCACGGCATGCGACATGGTACTGGTCAAAGTACGACCACGGATGGGGCCAAGTGAATGCCTGGATGCCTCAATGGTACTAGCCCTAATGCCCTCAGCGGCCATGATGTTAGTAATTAGCACACCAAAGGGAAGGGCAGCACGCATTTGAGACACTGAGTAAGCCTGAAGGATCAAGTTGATAATGTGTGCACCTGTGTCTATAATATCCCCTGTCATGACACTACATAAAAACCTAGCTCGATCAGAATTCAGTGTGGTAGAGTGAACCCTAGGATGAATGTTCGAGCACATGATGAGATGAAAGAGATGGGCCAAATAGGAAAGACTAGAGTGAGGCAGGTGAGGATGAGACCATCTTTGAGAATGGTCATCACATAGAGTGCTGGCTACCATATCCAAGTCATGCTTATCCTCATCAGTGGGATACTGATAAGGATAATAGGTGTTCGGAACCTGAGGAGTGCCAGTGAAAAATGCAATGACATCAGGATTAATTTGAAATTTCTTACCTCGAACCTGAGTTTTGAAAAAGAATTTGCGAGGATTGGCAGAGTAAATGTTCGCATAGAATTCTCTGACAAGGTCTAAACGGACGTGGCTGGACAGTTTCAAAAGGCCAGACCAACCACGGGAGTGAATGATGGTTGTAAAACCGGGCAAATCAAAATCCGAAATGAGGGTGCTTCGCTCAATTGTGACTGCCCTATTTTTAAGAAAATCATTAAACACAATTTCATTTTTGGGTGTGCGAAATCGCACAATTTCAGGCTCACTAGGAGTGGGAATCTGGTGTTTGCCCTTGGATTTGGTAGATGGCTTGGAATTGGAGGCACCCATGGCTTGCTTATGTGAAGCCAAGGGTGGAGGAACCCTGGAATGGACGGCACGGCACACATGAATCCCATGGCCAGCATCATATGATGCATCCTAAGACTGGGGAGCATCATCTTCATCCCGAGAAATGATGAGGCGGCGCTTAGAGCGACCCACCATGAAGATGGAGATGATGAGAAGAAGGTGTTCAAGTGCCATAGACTCAAATATGGAATCAACTGAGAGAAAGTCTAGGATTTACCTTGAATATGATGTGGAAGCACACAGACAACTGGGAATGGGTGATGTGGAGGTTTGAACCTATCTGTGGAGATGGGGATACGGCCTAAGCAACTGGGAACTCACGGTGGAAGAAGGGGGGCAGCTGAGAACTCACTATAATCAAGCTTGAAGCTTGATAGAAGGATCGTGAAGCCCTAGGAAGCAGTTGGTTCGTCTGAGGAGAGCTTGAAATCACAAGAAAATGGAAAGACCAGCAAAACTGTGGAGCCTGGAGCAATCGGTAGGGGCTGAAAAGGATAAACCTTGGCTGGATTTTGAAGAGAGATAACTCCAAAAGGAAAGGGTATCCCAAGAGAATCAATTGAGGGTTTTGAAAACCCCATTTCTCTGTGTTTGGTCGACCGAATCCACTCCCAAAGTTGACCCTCTGCTCCAAAAATTCTGAACTTGTGTAAGATTGAGTTTGACCCTTTTGGTTTGTCTTTGGCATGGTATGGGGCAGCTTTTTGGGAGAGAATCTCCAAAGGAAAACTCTGAAAAATCTGCAAAAATTGCAATACAATCCAAAATACCATGGCACCCTAGTGACTCTAGGTTTACAAGTTGGTATGGACAAAGACTAAGTCTATTTGGCTTCAGGTGAGGCAAATTATGAGAAAAGAACTATCACTGTTAGAGAGCTAAAAATTGCAGTGTAAGAGCAACCGAAACACACAAAAAAATATCTAGAGATGTGCAAATTCGTCACAGAGGGTGAAAAAATTTATTCTTCCCAAAAGATTTGAAACTGATAGTGGCAAGAATAAAACAACTCAAAATCATCCAACAGTTTGCTCAAAATCACAGATTGTTCAAGTGAAGAAATTAAAGCCTCCATTTTGTTCAAAAAAATTTGTAACATGAGATTTCCAAAAATCAATGGTAGTATGTGCAACTTTTCAAGAGGTAAAAAATACATTATCCAAGATTGTATAGCATAAAATGATGGGTAAATGAGGATATTTCCATCGACACTATGCACCGGGGAGATCAAGACACAATCACACAAGCTAATGTATAGTTAGTAATAGGCTTTACCAAAACAGTGTAAAGTGTGTGAGGTGAAATTCTGACTGGACTCCTTTAGAAGTAGGCACCCTTAGACAGATAAAGACATTAGTGCATTTTAGGAACAACAAGCTTCAAAAAATAATGAGAGACTCACTTAGGGTAATCCAAAAAGTTTAAGAATTTTATGTGCTACTTTTACCCTTAAAATATCTTGTGAACTCATAGTATTGGAGAAATTTGCTGTTTTGCGAAGCTATTTTTGTTCAGTCATTTTCTTTTGAATTGTTGAATGCAATAGCGGCTTTCACACTGACTGGGTAGGTAGCCCTAGCTATTGGCAGCAGGGGCTTTCACTCTAGGGTCCTAGATAGATACCTACTGTCCACCTAGGTAGCTATTTCATACTATTTGCATCCAATAGTGGCTTTCACACTATCCCAGAAGTAGCCCTTTCCATTGTATAAGACTTTAAATTGTGGCACATTTTGAGGGATGGTACCTTCATGGTCAAGACAGCCTTTATCAACCCGAAGAACCATCATGACTAATATCATTACCTATTTATAGGGATATGTACCATCTATAGGAGATAGTCAGAGTGCAAGTGCCTGTGAAAGTGCAACAGTATAAACCATATTTCTAACTGTATTGAGCAAGATAGTCTTTGTGCATACTCCCAAAAGTCACTTTGGTAGGTATGATATCCTCATGAACTCAATTCTATCAAATATATATCTTGGATAGGCATTATGAGCACAAGAAAATTTCGGCCATGCACATCAAGGGAGAGCAAACAACTCTAAGGCAACTCTTTTGGATTTTTTATTTTTCAATGTTTTTGGATTTTTCAAAATGCTTAACTAAAAGAAAACAAAAATCTTTTTTTGGAGTTTTTCTGATTTTTAAATGTTTTTGGATTTTCTGAATTTTTCAATGTTTTTGGATTTTCTGAAATAAAAGAGATAAACATAAACAAAAAAAAAATACTCAAAAACTGATATTGTACACCGGAGGAATAGAGCTAGGAAGAGATATAGATATGACATCACCTAGTCTATCAGAAAGCACTCAATCCCTCAATACTGCACACACCGATGGATTTCCTAAGAAACTCAAACCTAAGGGAGTCTAGAGGTTTGGTGAGGAGATCCACAAGATGAGTATCAGTTTGCACATATTCCAATGTCACAACACTTTGCTCAACAAGCTCTCGAATGAAGTGGTGTCTAATTTCTATGTGTTTGGTGTGAGAGTGTTGCACGGGATTTTTGGAGATGTTGATGGCACTAGTGATATCATAATACACAGTCATGGTGCCCTGTTCTATCCCGTAGTCCTGCAACATCTATTTCATCCACAAAAGTTGAGTATAACAACTGCCGGCTGCAATGTACTCAGCCTCAGTAGTTGACAAGGAGATGAAATTCTATTTTTTGCTAAGCCAAACAACTAAACAGGTTCTCAAACCCTTTTGGTTGTTTCACATAAACTTCCTCCTAAAGAATGCCATTCAGAAAGGTACTCTTGACATCCATCTGAAAGAGTTTGAATTTGAGATGACATGCAACAGCTAGCAAGATCCTAATAGACTCTAGTCAGGCAACAGGAGCAAAAGTTTCATCGAAATCAATGCCCTTAATCTGAGTGTATCTCTGTGCAGCTAACCTAGCCTTATTTCTTACAATGGTACCATGTTCATCAGATTTGTTCTTGAAGATCCATTTAGTACAAATAACATTTGTATCTTTAGGCCTAGGAACTAAAAACCATACATCATTCCTTGTAAACTGATTTAGCTCTTCTTGCATGACATTTTGTCCAGTTTTCATCTATGAGAGTTTCAGTTACATTCTTGGGTTCGAATGTAGAAGTATAGCAAAAGTGCCTAACTTCATTTTCAACTTGTTTTCGGGTTCTCACTCCATTTTCAAGGTTTCCAATGATTTCAGTTGAGGAGTGATTTCAGTATAGCGATATTTGAAGCCTTCTTGTGTGGGCTTTTAATTTGTTTGCCAATTTGACATGGCCTACACACAGCCGTAGATGGCTTCCCTAGTTTTGGCACACCTCTCACACGCTCGTGTTTTGAGAGTTTACTTAGGTCCTTAAATTCATGTGACCTATCCTCCGGTGCCACAGTTCAACTTCTTCAACTTTAGCCCTGTTGCAAATTGGAGAAGAACCATCACTTGGAATTAAACCATAGCATTTATCAGTGGTTCTTGACCCTTCCAAAACATACACACCTTTGTCATCCATAACAGAACACTTGTTGTTGGTAAAATGAACAACATGGTGATCATCACACAATTGACTTATGCTAATTAGATTAGCTTTTAGTCCTTCTACAAACAAGACATCCTTCAGTTTTGGAATGCCTGGGGCTTGGATGACACCTTTTCCTTTCACAAAGGATTTGCTTCCATCACCAAAAATAACAGCCCCATCTGAGCATTCCTCAAGATGAGTGAAGAGGGACTTGTTACCTGTCATGTGTCTGGAACATCCACTATCGAAATACCACATGTCAGAATTTTGGGCTTTCAAAGCAGTGTGGATGACAAGGCATTTTAGGTCATCCTTTCTTACATAAATGAACTTAGACTTTTGGGGAACCCTATTGTCTTTGTTCACTTCATTTGTAGGCATGACCTTCTTTTATTAGATCTCTTGTTCTTTCTCCTTTTCTGGGAGACCCTAGCACTTTGGTCCATCCTATTACCTTCTTCATAATGAGCATAAGAAGTGTCACAACCATATTGTGTACTAGAGAGTTGAGCAATTTGTTGGACATATATGCCCTCGAAAGCCAATAAGAGACTTTTCTATGTTGATTAGATAAACATCATATTCACACAACCAATTATAAAGGGTATTTATATTAATTACTGTCTCATATGATGAAGACATAAAGTTCCATAGGTATCATTGTAGGAAAATCATGCAAAGGTTGCGAGGAGATATGATTTTCCGGTTCCTTGTAAACCTAATATTGTTCGAAGCCTCTAAAGTACTGGTTGGGCGCCGTACTTCATCATGGCTTGCACATGTGTAGTTCTATGAGATAGTGTGATGAATCTCATTCACAGAGAGTGGTGACTCTTGACTAACATGTGAGTATATGTAGCAAGTACATAATACTGAATGGGGTCACTAGTGGATACCCTATGGAATACACTGTCAGATTGTATTAGGGTTATCCATTTGACAAATTGTCCTTAGACCTGAGAGGTTAACATCTTCTCAGACATTTGTCTATATGGCTTTGATGTGCCAATCGGCAATGTCCAATACACAGGACTAACTCCGGGTACGTTGGGTCATGTACACAATGTTTGGAGAAGTGTGTAAACACTCAATAAGGAATCCACAACTCCTTAATTAGAGATAATGATATCAAGGTGATACTTGTTGAACTGAACTGTTAAATCCAGTACTGGTGCTTTTCGGTAAAATGGTCTTTATTGAAGTTGATATTTTTAATATGGAAAAGTATATAGAAATATATATGTCAGTTCTTTTCTAATGTTTCTTCAAAAGTGTTTTGGAGGTTCAGTTCATTGAAAAAGTAATCATGAGAAAGGGTTCTATTCATAAGCTAAGGACTAAGACAGTGAAATTGTTCCAATCCCGGAAGCTTACAAGTGATATTGGAATGTGGAAGGATTTATTTGTAAATATATTGTGAGATGGTACTTACAAGCAATTCTCTAATTTCTGGAGGTTAATCATATTGTGTTAATGGACATTAATTGTGATTGGTGGAAGTCCAGGGACTTAGATAACATTCTATGATCCTAATGGAGTATAGGAAAGGTATTTTCTAGTGACAATGCTTCAACCAAAAAGGTGAAGTACTTGATCCCACAACCAGAAATATGAGATCCCTTTAGATCCCACACACAAGGACCTTCTTAAAGTATTTAATTTAATTATTAATTAAATTAATTAATTCTCTAAGTAATCACTATATAATATAGTGAAGTTCTAAAAGGTGAAATCACATTGGATGTGAAAAACCAAATGGGTAGGACCCATTGGGAATTATTATAAAAGAATAATTCAAGTGACCAAGAGGGTTTTGGAAACCCTTTGGGCGTGTGGGGTGGGACCCACCTAGGATGGGACGCCCACTTCAAGGAGGAAATAATAATTGTTATTATTTATTTAATTAGTTTCTAATAACTAATATCCTTATTGGATAAGGTTAGTTAGTTAGTTAGAGTTAGTTATTAATTAAAGATTCCTTGTTGGACAAGGAGTCTATTAGTTTCTTGCTAATCAAGGAATCCTAATTGGATTAGGATAAGGATAAGATTAGTTGGACACTAATGGATGAGATTAGTTTCTATTTTAATTATTTCTAATTAATTATGGAGAAACCAAATAGGAAACTAATTGAGGAATCCTTATTGGATAAGGATTAGGAAACTTTGGTTTCAAGCAACCAATGAAGCCTATAAAAGGGGTGGACGTCCAAGGCTTTGGATATAAGAAAATTTTCCAGAATTTTTCAGATTTGGAAACTTCTCCCCTCTCCTCAAACCTCACGCCCTCCCCTCTCTCTCCTTGAGGTGTATGGTCACACCCATCTCTCTCTTCTTTTGTCTTCTTGATTGGATCTTGAGGAAAAGAAAGAATTCATCTTGTTCATCGAGAAAGGTTTTTGATCAATAAAGATTGGATTTTTTATTCAAGATTCCTAGAGCTGGAAATTTGGAAGGGCCATTAGCTTTCATTAGAGAAAGCTTTAAAAGAAAAAGAAGGTTCGTGTGAATCGACAGGAGACTTGACACTTGTGAAGTTTTGCTAGTACTATTCTAACATGGATTTGACTTAACAATTTCAAAGTCGCAAAGGTGAATGTTATTCTAACCTTCATTGAATAAAATCAATTAGAATCTTAGTCAGATCTTGGGATTCGATGTATGCCCCCCTAGAACTGTGTTTCTAAAATGAAAAAGAGGCATACTTTCATTGGTATCAGAGCCTTGGCTATGCTTCTCTTTGATTTTTGAGTTTAATCAAGATTTATATGAAGATTGCCTCCCCTATGAATTTTGGTATCCCTAATGAATCAATCTTCTAGATTCTTGATTATTGGATAATCATTATTAGGCTTAAGGGATCCCCCTCTAGTTATTGAGGGAGTAATCAAGCCCTTAGAAATTAGTGTGATACTAATTTTAGTTTTGGATGATTTCAAAACCTCTCTTAATTCTATTAGGGATAGGTATATAGAGATATAAATTTGGTTAAAGCCCTTTAAGGATTTAGAGATCCTTTTAGTATATTAAATTAAATTGTTTAATTTATTCTTGTGAGCCCCGGGCAAGTTTTCCCTTTGATATATACCACTTAAATACCTATTGACATTTTGGCTAGCAAATATAGATGAGATTTTATTTATTAAATGTTAATTAATAAATCTCATGGTGTTAGACACCCTTGCTTAAGTGTTCTTGGAGATTAAAATTGATTCATGGATTTTCGGATTTGTATTTGATTAGAAGAATCGATATAGTTTCGGTATTTCGGCCATAACTTTATGACCGTTAGTCCAATTTAGGTCCATCAGTATATCGTTTCGAAGCCGTCGAAAAGATCTACAACTTTCGTGAAGAACTTTTTTCCAGAATCAATCGTTTTGAGGGTCAAAACTTGAGTCGAAAATCTAGAGCGGGAAAATGAGTTTTCTAAATTAATTTTCCAAGAGGCTTTCAAATTTTTCCTAAATTACATTATTTGATTTGAGAGCATGAGATGCTATTAAATCGTTTAATGGGCTATCAATTAATTAAATTGTTTAATTATTTGATTCGAGAGCACGGGCTGAGATTTAATTAAATTGTTTAATTATCTGCTTCGAGTCCACAGGCTATCATTTAATTAAATGTTAGTTATGATATCATTTATGGTTCCCTAAAAAGTTTATGGGAATAATACCATAGTTATTGTAGTTGATTTGGATCAATTACATGTGCTCAGAATGACTGCCTGCATAGTATTTATAAGTTTTTATTTGATTAATAGTTAATCAAGTAATTACATAAATACCATTGGTTGAGATACAGGGTTTTATCTCAAGTGAATTTCAATTGATAGAGATCAATTATTTTATGGACATTTAATACTATTTTTTAGGGTATTATTTTATTTAATTGTTAAATCAAATAATCCCTAAAGTAGTTGGCCCTTATGGAAAATTTTGAATTCACCTATTATTGATTTTGAATCAATATAAAGTGATATTAAAAATTAACAATTTGCTGATTTTTATTTTGGTCTTTTAATAGTTATTAGATCAAAATAATATAGAAGAGATTAGATCCCTAGCCTAGCCGAATTTAATATGGTGTTTTCTATTTGTTTATCAATTGAGGAATGTGAGGATGAATTTTAGGGTTAGATTAAATCTCAGAGAAATTGTTTCTCTTAATGATTTTCAAGCATTAAAGGAAAATTGTTTTCTTTTAATGATGATCTAAAAACCCTAAGAATTCATTCTAGACATGCTTGCTTTCTTTGCTCTAGGGTTTTTCTATTAAATGTTAATAGAGGCCTTAACCATATGGGAAAGAGTTTCCCTAAGGTTAACAAAACCCTTGTTGAGGTTATGGACTTTCTAAGTAATTTGTCATGCCATGTTATTATTCATAGTTAATGAATTGTTAATATATATTCTTGTTGAATGGTGGATGGGTTCCATGATCATGCCTTCTTCTTCTCTCTCTATTCTCTTCTCTTTCTTCTTATGAGTTGTACTCCCCTTGTGTAACGACCCAAAATACCCCCTAGGAGTTAAGGATACTTTGACTCGTGACCGCCATATCATACCTCCAGTATGATACATAAGGCACACGTGGAAACCTGTCAGAGTACCTGAATATACATAGCGGAAACGAAATACAATGCACAGCGGAAAATAAAATACTAAACATAGCGGAAGCAAAATGAATACTCCTATAACTTGGCTCAAGTAAGAACCAACAAGTAACATGTGTGAGAAACCCAAAAGTGGAGTGGACAAACTCCACACTCACATAACAAAATGACACAAGTTCTAAGTCGGTCGATCAACAGAAATCGAAGTCACGACTCCTATCTAAAGCACCATCGTCATGATAGTGATCCATGGAAGGCTCCGGGTCACGGTACTCTTCCTCGACCCAAGGTTCTTCGGCACACAAATCGAATGGAACCCGAGCACCTGCCGATCATAACAATATCGACTGAGCATGGAATACTCAGTGTATACAAACTAATAACAATAAAGCGGTTAGGCATGGAGCATACAAGACATGGAGAATGAAATCCGTAAATTCCTTAAAGCATGGAAACCGTGAAAACGTATGTGAGATAATATTAACCAAAACTGTAACCGTGTGAGTCAATCGATAATCATAGCCTTATGAGTTCTTGTGAGTTCATGAAGTTACTTAGAGTCATTATGATCCGTAGAGACATAGAGCATAGAGCATAGAGCAATAACCTTAGAGCATTTCCATAGAGCATAACCTTAGAGATCTTAGAGCATTATCATAGAGTTTCCTTGTGAGCATGGTATGATCCTTAGAGCTTGTGAAACGATCTTAGAGAAATCATAGAGTTACTTAGAGTCATTCATTATTCGTCTTTTCGTGAAAAACCCTTGTTTGTACTTTGAGAAATCCATGGAAACCATCGGTTTATGCGAGACATGCGAGCATATGCACTTAATAAGAGAAATCATCGTATTTAAGCATAGAATCCCTTAGAGGTATTTTATCAAACACTTAGAGTGCATCATAATAGTAACCTTCATCCAAGTATATAATCACACCTTTTCATACATAAAATCAATACACATAGATAGGGCATAGATAAGAAGAATCATAATTAGTAACTAGTAGGATTGCAAGATTGTAGTAGAGTGTATCTACCTTAGAGAAATCAATGAGTTTGACTCCCAATGGCTGGAACAAGCAAGAACAGTGAGTTCTTGGTTGGAAAACACCAAATGGAAATGAAGAACTTGATCTTCCACAAGCTTGAACGATCACCAAGGACCTCTCCTCCCTCTCCTCTTCAAATCCCTCAAAAACAATGCACAAAGGGTTTGTGAAACCCTAAGGCACGAACCCAGCCCTTTTATAGGCAAAGGGTGATGGTTAAAGTCTTAAACACCCTTAATGAAGAAAATCTACGTATGACCGATCGATCGGTGGTATGGACCGAGCGATCGGTGGCTTACCGGTCGATCGGTGTTATGACCGAGAGATCGGTCAAAAACACTCTCTAGAATTTTTCCTCATACAAAAAAGTTGACCGAACGACAGCTATCGAGCGATCGGTAGTTGACCGATCGATCGCAGGTAATGACCGAGTGATCGGTCGACCCCTGTTTTGCTGAAAAACCTTGTTTACACCACTCGAATCTTCCCCAATGCACTTCCAACACTCTTTTATGCTTTCAACACATTCCCTAAGGACATATAGACCCATTGGAACATATACGCCATAATTCCAAACACGTATATTAACATAAGACCCATAAGTGTACAAAACCACACTTGGGCACTATTCACACACTATTCATTCTTAGTGAAATGAAATTTCGGGGCTCTACACCTTGAGCACCCTATTTGGGTGGTTTCTCAAGGTTTCTTATTTTGAATATGATGTAATCTTAGTATTAGGAGTTGCTGGTTTTTCTCTATAGAGAAATCATATTGAAGATCGAAGATGATGGTGATCGCATGGAGAATAAATCTTGGAAGGCATTCTACAAGAGTAGTTGTAGGATTTTTAAGATAGCATGATCATGTGGACCCATTGTGCGGCTATATTATGTATTTCATGTGATGATTTGTTATAGCTTTTAGTTGCTTAGAAAAGTCTATAACCCTTGTAATAATGTGATTATCGTTTTTGTGTAAATTTTGGATAATTGGATCAAACCCCACAATATGTGTTTTGTTCAAACATAAAAAGTTTGTGTTTAAATAAAACACATTATTATAGCCCTTTTGGACGTAATGCATGTAGTCCATGTTGAAATTTTTACGTGGAATATGTTACTTGCATGATTATGAGATAATTATGCCTTAATTGGCATAGATGTAAGCTAACAATATTCACGATTATGGGAAGTGCTTGAGTAATACTTATAGACTCTAGTGGAAGTCTTAAAGAGTTGTTTAAAGACTCCTATAATTTCTTTTAAACTTAGGGTTGGTGAACCCTAATGTGCTAAAAATAATTCGTAGAGAATTAAAGGGTAATATAGTCCATTTTGACTTATGAGCTTTAGTGATGCACATGGACACTTTATAATTGTTATTCTGGGCCCATGGTGTTTGGTATGACCAATGGTCCATCATATGGATGAATGAACCATCTAAAGCCCACTGATGTTAAAAAATAACCTTTGTACCCTTGGATTAGATCCATTAAGATTTCTAGGGCTAGTGGGAGTTCATTGGAATTAGTTTGATCTAATTAAAATGAACTTTGATTTATTAGCATCTGATGATATTTGTATATTATTCTATGCATGTGATGCAATGATAAATATTGTGAATGCTTTTGATATATGCATTAGATGTATAATTTGTTCATAATATTCTGTTTTCCCTCAAGAAAAATATTAAGTGAATTAAATGGGCTAATCTATCCTATAGGATAATGTTGCCCTATGACCTTCCATTATCAATAAGACTAGGAATTAATTAGCCTGAGTCTTGTCTCTCTGACAGGAATCGGACATAATTCAGTCTAAATTAAACTCCTAGTGTTTTATTTCTATAGTAGATAAGAATGTGTATGGCCTGATAGGGAGTGTCAACTAGCATGGGGGCATATTCCCACTTGATCATATGACAACCGAGAATAATGGGTTTCACTTAACCAAGGACCATGACGGCTGACAGGTGATAGTCATGTTATCCTTGGAGATCACAAGAAAATTGGGAATCACTGATTTACATAAGGAGTTATGCATGAGATGTTCAGTGATGGATAGTTACTATCCACCTTGTAGTGCATGTGTGGTACTATCGTAGCATGGAAGATTGCATGTGTATTATAAGGCACCCAATGCTCATCAGAAATATGAAGTAGTATATTTCCTAATTTTATAGATTGAGGGGTCTATAAAATTTGACTGAATGATGAGCAATATCATCAAAGATCGAAAGCCCTGATCTAATGATATAATTATGTGTGAAATATTATGATGTATGCTTTATTGTCATGTCATTCTATAACCACTTTATCAAGACTTTAATGAGAATCTCTTGATCAATTCCAAGTGTTTAGAATGGAAAAAGAATCTCAAGTTTGTGCTTACTATCTAAAGAATTGCCCAAGTTCTCACTACTGATGTTAAAACTCATATGAGATGTTTACATAATACAATAGAGCTGCTAGGCAGCTTACTATATAAAAGGACAAGTGGATACCAAGTTGACTAGGGAAACTCAGTCACAAAGAATATGATAGAGATCATTGGATTCATAAATCCCAATTCTTGGTGCTGAGATAAATTTATGGGATTAGAGGATATGATCTTCGACAAACTCCCACAGTCCTTTAATATGGTTATGTTGAACAAGTAGGAAATCAGATTGTCTGAAATCCCACATGTTGCATATGGCTAAGAACCTTTGAAGAGTTCAATGCTACTTGCAAAGATGTTCAAAAGAATTGGATTTTCTAAATCCCGAGCATTTATGCAAAGGAAAGAAATCCAAGATTTTCCATTGGAAAGGTATTCTAGTAGTATGGACAAAGGCTCTTCTGAGAAGAAATGAAAGTATAAGGATTGTACTTCATAGTGAAGCAATTGGTCATTGGATACAGGACAAACCTTTGGAAGGATTGTCCATCTTGTATACTCATTAAGTCCAACTTAATTGTTGGAACCTCTAGCTCCTAATGCTTGGTATGATCTTGTATAAGTGCAATAGTTGCATGTTTGTTAAGGAGAAGGAGAAATCTGAGTGGATAAAACTTCTACTTGGGAATGGGACAAAAGTTGGATGATCGTAATTATATGAATCTTCCATTAAGATGTAGCTAACTTTATTTCACCTTCTTTGAAAAGTTCAAGGAATTCCGCATTGAAATAAATAAACAGCTAGGTAAGTCTTCCATGATTGAGAAGAGTACCTCTTAATAAAAATTTCATAATTTACTCTCATTACATCTTGTCTCAAATAATTTCCAGAACAAACCATAGCATAATGGTGTTGTTAAATCGAATTATATTGGATATGATTTGATAGAAGATAAGCTTAGGATTCGCATTAGAGATACTTAATCTCTATTCCTGGATAACAAAAGATATTTGTAAACAGGAATATAAGTTTCCTAGTAGAGACACTGAATCTAGAATTGTTCTAGAAGCGGAAGCCCAATAGACCAATAACTATGAGAATTGATAGAGATCAACTCTCTACTTTCACTATACCTAAATAGTACACTGGAACTCACAGGTCCCAAAATCTGTAGATGGACTAACTTTTATTTTGATGAAGTAATCAAACTGTTTGATTTTCATCGAAGAATAAAAGTATCATTTGTGTGCAAATTGGTTAGTGGGAGCATAATTACTTTCCTGGCTCTATGCAGAGATAATAATTTTTTCATTGTGAATGAAGTACGAATATTATTCTTCTCTTAGATTTGATCTAGCAATTATGCAATGAAGGACAATAACTTTGACAACATGTTTTCTTAGTCCTAAATGGTTTAGAGACAAAAGGAAAATGATATTGTTATTCTCCCAATAACAATCATGTTTTTATGCAAGTAAGATTCCAAGAAAAGAGTTTCTACCTTTATGGAATGGAATCAGTTTCTCTTAGATATGTGATATATTGAGAAATTATACTTGTACTAGACCGGATATTCATCACATGTTGATGTGATAAGATATTGGTCAGATTAGTCCGGAGCATTGCATAATGGTAAAGCACAAGCAAGTTAACTTCAGAAAATGACTGTTGGACAATATCATTTTTGTTTAGTCTTTTAAGACTATGGTTATTGATAATAAATTTGCAAGAGTTGCAAGTGTTATTGCATCACTACAATAGTTGTGGTAAAGCAGACATGACAGACCCATACATATTAAGTTATGTCTCAATTGGTATTTGAGAAACATCACTGAGAAGATGGGTATTACATCTAATTGGCTTAGAGTGCAAGTGGGAGATTGTTGGACATATATGCCCTCGAAAGCCAATAAGAGACTTTTCTATGTTGATTAGATAAACATCATATTCACACAACCAATTATAAAGGGTATTTATATTAATTATTGTCTCATATGATGAAGACATAAAGTTCCATATGTAACATTGTAGGAAAATCATGCAAAGGTTGCGAGGAGATATGATTTTCTGGTTCCTTGTAAACCTAATATTGTTCGAAGCCTCTAGAGTACTGGTTGGGCGCCGTACTTCATCATGGCTTGCACATGTGTAGTTCTATGAGATAGTGTGATGAATCTCATTCACAGAGAGTGGTGACTCTTGACTAACATGTGAGTAGATGTAGCAAGTACATAATACTGAACGGGGTCACTAGTGGATACCCTATGGAATACACTGTCAGATTGTATTAGGGTTATCCATTTGACAAATTGTCCTTAGACTTGAGAGGTTAACATCTTCTCAGACATTTGTCTATATGGCTTTGATGTGCCAATCGGCAATGTCCAATACACAGGACTAACTCCGGGTACGTTGGGTCATGTACACAATGTTTGGAGAAGTGTGTAAACACTCAATAAGGAATCCACAACTCCTTAATTGGAGATAATGATATCAAGGTGATACTTGTTGAACTGAACTGTTAAATCTAGTACTGGTGCTTTTCGGTAAAATGGATTTTATCGAAGTTGATATTTTTAATATGGAAAAGTATATAGAAATATATATGTCAGTTCTTTTCTAATGTTTCTTCAAAATTGTTTTGGAGGTTCAGTTCATTGAAAAAGTAATCATGAGAAAGGGTTTCATTCATAAGCTAGGGACTAAGACAGTGGAATTGTTCCAATCCCGGAAGCTTACAAGTGATATCGGAATGTGGAAGGATTTATTTGTAAATATATTGTGAGATGGTACTTACAAGCAATTCTCTAATTTCTGGAGGTTAATCACATTGTGTTAATGGACATTAATTGTGATTGGTGGAAGTCCAGGGACTTAGATAACATTCTATGATCCTAATGGAGTATAGGAAAGGTGTTTCCTAGTAACAATGCTTCAACCAAAAAGGTGAAGTACTTGGTCCCACAACTAGAAATAGGAGATCCCTTTAGATCCCACACACAAGGACCTTCTTAAAGTATTTAATTTAATTATTAATTAAATTAATTAATTTCTCTAAGTAATCACTATATGGTATAGTGAAGCTCTAAAACATGGAATCACATTGGATGTGAAAAACCAAATGGGTAGGACCCATTGGGAATTATTATAAAAGAATAATTCAAGTGACCAAGAGGGTTTTGGAAACCCTTTGGGCGTGTGGGGTGGGATCCACCTAGGGTGGGACGCCCACTTCAAGGAGGAAATAATAATTGTAATTTATTTAATTAGTTTCTAATAACTAATATCCTTATTGGATAAGGTTAGTTAGTTAGTTAGAGTTAGTTATTAATTAAAGATTCCTTGTTGGACAAGGAGTCTATTAGTTTCTTGCTAATCAAGGAATCCTAATTGGATTAGGATAAGGATAAGATTAGTTGGACACTAATGGATGAGATTAGTTTCTATTTTAATTATTTCTAATTAATTATGGAGAAACCAAATAGGAAACTAATTGAGGAATCCTTATTGGATAAGGATTAGGAAACTTTGGTTTCAAGCAACCAATGAAGCCTATAAAAGGGGTGGACGTCCAAGGCTTTGGATATAAGAAAATTTTCCAGAATTTTTCAGATTTGGAAACTTCTCCCCTCTCCTCAAACCTCACGCCCTCCCCTCTCTCTCCTTGAGGTGTATGGTCACACCCATCTCTCTCTTCTTTTGTCTTCTTGATTGGATCTTGAGGAAAAGAAAGAATTCATCTTGTTCATCGAGAAAGGTTTTTGATCAATAAAGATTGGATTTTTTATTCAAGATTCCTAGAGCTGGAAATTTGGAAGGGCCATTAGCTTCTATTAGAGAAAGCTTTAAAGGAAAAAGAAGGTTCGTGTGAATCGACAGGAGACTTGACACTTGTGAAGTTTTGCTAGTACTATTCTAACGTGGATTTGACTTAACAATTTCAAAGTCGCAAAGGTGAATGTTATTCTAACCTTCATTGAATAAAATCAATTAGAATCTTAGTCAGATCTTGGGATTTAATGTATGCCCCCCAAGAACTGTGTTTCTAAAATGAAAAAGAGGCATACTTTCACAATTTTCATCACTTCTTCACTCAAACTCCTAGACTTTTCTGTTAAGGCTCGAATTTGTCTTTGGAGATTCCCTTGATGTTGTGTTTGATTTCAAGAACCATTTCGGGGATTTCTCCTAAAGGCATTGCAGTTAGGTCGGGTGTGACCCTTCACTCCACAATGGTGGCAGGGAGTGAACTTTGGAAGAGGAGATCTTTTAGTCTACAACTGAACTTTAGTGCTCTCAGTTTCAGTTGAATTTTTTCCGTGTCCAGAAGTGACAAAAGTTTGGTATAACTGAGAGTTTGGCATCCTGGATTTTGATCATGAGGAGTTGAAACTCTCAAATCTTGGATTTTCATGTATTGGCTCAAATGTTGCAGTAGACATTGTTCCGACATTCAAGGGACCGGATGGTCTGTCTGGATGTCCTATGCCGGACATGTTTACTATTGAGCGTTGCATACTAGCCAGTTTATCCAAGATTTGAGTGTTGCTAAGGAGTCTAGCTTCTTTTTTGAGTTCAGCTACTTTCTTAGCTAGCCCATCCTTAACTTTCAGAATATCAAGAAATTCCTTTTCTAGAAATCTAACTTTTTCAATAAGGTTATTTCTTTCAGATTCCAATTTGGAAATGCGAGTCTTTGACTCTTCAGATACACTCATGGAGTTATCTTCCTCAGTTTCTAGGACCTTGATCCATTTGGACAAAGATACATTTTCTTCCTCAAGGTATTCTAGTTTGGACACCAGTTCAGCTTTTTCTCATTCAAGCTGAGATACTAAAGCATTCTTCCCTTCTACTTCTAGTTTGCAAGAATCTTTTTCCTGTTGGGTGAATTTAAGTTTTTTGTTCAAAGAGATCTTAGCTTTCTTTAGCTTGAGACTTTCAGAAAATAACCTTTCATAGGTTGTATCCATATCTTCATCAGACTCAGAGACAGTGTGACTCTGATCATGATCTTTACTAGACTCACTCATTTAATCTTCATCACTCTTCTCTTCATGATTAGTGGGAGTATTGTCAATCTTTGATAGAATGACAGTGAAAGCCATATGATTTTCAGATTCCTCACTTGAGGTAGAGCTTTCGGATTGTTCATCCTCAGATTCATTGTCATCCCATGTGGCATTCATCACCTTTTCCTTACTCTTTTTCTTGTTATGGCAGTCAGGTGAAATGTGGCCATAGCCTTTGCATTTATAGCATTGAATGCCACAAGATTTCTTGTCAGTTCCTTTGGGGACTTTCTTGTTATCCCAAGGTTTTGACTTTGAATTTTCAAGAGGTTTTCCTCCTGGTTTAAGCTTGAACCTTCTATTTGTTTTTAGGAATTTTTGAAATTTCTTATAAAATAGAGCCAACTCCTTCTCTCCCAACTTAGCATCACTGTCATCCTCATCCAAGGTCTCCTTGACAGTTTTCAAGGCTACAAATTTGTTTTTCTTGGATGGTCGAAGATTGAGTTCGTAGGTTTGGAGTGATCCGACCAATTCCTCAATCTTGAGAGCATCAACATCTTGCTCTCCTCGATGGCAGTGACCTTAGATCTAAACCTTTCTGGTAGAGATCTAAGGATTTTTCTAACAATTTTGGACTCACTGTCACGCCCCAAAATACCCCCTAGGAGTTAAGGGATACTTTAGGTGTGATACTTTGCACCTGCCAAACCCTCCTGTAATTAACAAGAGAATACAGTACAAAAAAAAAATGATAATCAGAGCGCAGAAGCTAAATATCAATGCGGAAGCGCAAACAAATTTTTCCTTTCTTTATAATGATCCAAACTATAGTATTCCAAGTGGACATAGTTATATACAAAACATGTCTAAGTCTAAGGTGGACAGGCCCACCTATCAAATACAAAAGACAAAATATGACTCTATCTCGCTCAATAGTCACCCCCGTGGGGCCAGTGGTCTAAGTCTCTAGCCTCAGCCTGAGGCTCGACTACCAGATCCTCATAAGGTTCCTCCTCGCCGTAATCCTCCTCTATCCAAGGACCCGGATCACATATGTCAAGAGGAGCTCGTGTACCTGCCGACATGAAAGTACGGCTGAGCATGGAATATTCAGCGAGTACAAACTCCTAACCAACGATGGTAATAACGAACAACATCATATACAAGTAATAGAAGGAGTACAATTCATAATCAATTTCTAACGACATCATACATAAACGTTTTATCAAGTATAATTGTTATGAAACCAAAACACGTCTATGAATCATACGAAACCTCTTTGAGTTATCCTTTCAATTTTTCTTATGAGCCAGAGGTTAGCACCCGCATATCCCTGGGCTACCAACCTCCTTGATAGTACAATATATTTCTTATGAGCCAGGGGCTAGCACCCGTATAATCCCTGGGCTACCAACCCCCTTGACAGTACAATACCTTTCTTATGAGCCAGAGGTTAGCACCCGTATAATCCCTGGGCTACCAACCCCCTTGACAGTACAATATATTTCTTATGAGCCAGGGGCTAGCACCCGTATAATCCCTGGGCTACCAACCCCCTTGACAGTACAATACCTTTCTTATGAGCCAGAGGTTAGCACCCGGTATAATCCCTGGGCTACCAACCCCCTTGACAGTACAATACCTTTCTTATGAGCCAGGGGCTAGCACCCGTATAATCCCTGGGCTACCAACCCCCTTGACAGTACAATACCTTTCTTATGAGCCAGAGGTTAGCACCCGTATAATCACTGGGCTACCAACCTCCTTGACAGTACAATATATTTCTTATGAGCCAGGGGCTAGCACCCGTATAATCCCTGGGCTACCAACCCCCTTGACAGTACAATACCTTTCTTATGAGCCAGAGGTTAGCACCCGTATAATCCTTGGGCTACCAACCTCCTTGACAATATCCTTTTCTTTTCTTATGAGCCAGAGGTTAGCACCCTTAACCGGGGCTACCAACCTCCTTGAAAATATCCTTTTCTTTTCTTATGAGCCAGAGGTTAGCACCCTTAACCGGGGCTATCAACCTCCTTGACAATATCCTCCATCTACATATGTGCTCGTGGATAGCAATCGTGAAATCATGATGACATATAGCATTTTAACAATTCCCAACTCACATGAGAATTTAAGAAGCGAAATAAACACATGTATACAACTTACCAAATGGGGAACATTTATGTGACTCATGCTTTCAAATCTTAGTTTATTCATGCATTCTATCAAACATGTGGTATTCAACCTTTTTACCTTTAGTTATTTCGTATTTTCTCATTCGAACATTTCATCAAACACTTGGGGTGTGTTCATTATGCGTAATATGCCCTTCCATAATTTTTCCATCATTCAATACATCACAACATGGCATCCAATCGCCTCCACTCCTCATCCATTCATACATTCCACCCTTTGTTTGTATTATCTTGTTTATGTTTTAGGGATTTAGCATATACCAACACAAGGGAGCAATGGGGAAGATCCAACACATATTTACTTAGGAAAATCCTAGGTTATTACCAAAGTAACTAAGAAGAGTGTACTAACCTTGAAAAGGGAAAGAAAAATCCTTGAGGATGATGTAGAAACGCTACCCTAGCTTGGAAGAGGTACTCCACATGAGCTTGAGGTTGGATTTGGAGAATCCAAGCCTTTAGAACGGTTCTAGGGTTCTAAAACCCTTGATTCTCTCAAGTGGAAAACCCTAGATGTAAATCCCCCTTCTCTTCTCTTCTTCTCTCTCAAAACCTTCTAAGTGAGGTGAATGAAGCCCTAAAGGCTCGGGCAAGCCCTTATGGGTAAGGGTTAACACCCAAAAGACGAAAACGCCCTTACTAAAAATTCTGCAAAACTCGATAGACCAAGCGATCGGTGCTTATGACCGATCGATCGGTTGCCGACCGAGCGATCGGTGTTATTGACCGATCGACCGGTCAAAAACATGCTCTCTGGAAAATTTCCCCTTATAAAATTTCTGACCAGTCTATAGCCACCGATCGATCGGTTTTGGACCGATCGATTGCTGATGATGACCGATCGATCGGTGCTCTACAGGTTCCACTATTTTGACCATATCCTTTGACTCGTTCGTCCGATTTTGACGATTCAACTTGCGTTGGATTCGTCTTTCGAAAACGGACATTTTCGACATTTCGGAATTTCCGATTTCTCCCTTATTTATTAATTATACTATGAGGAAGGCCAATTGGCAACGAAAATGCTATTCATTAAAGTTGGAAAAGTCCGGGGTGCTACACACTGATTTTCTCACCCAGGTTAAAGCTAGAGTTAACAATGTCACTTAGTTTAGCGTAGAATTTATGAAATGTGTCATTGTCCTCCATTTTCAGATTCTCAAATTTCATGGTGAGAATTTGGAGCTTTGAGATCTTGACAGTGGTTGCACCTTCATGAGTCATTTCTAGAATATCCCATGCCTCCTTTGCTATTTCACATGAAGAGATTCGTCTGAATTCTTCAACGGTGACTGCAGTAAAGATTGCATTGAGACCTTTCATGTTCTAACCACTTGTCTCGAGCTCATCCTTGCTCCAATTTTTGGTACTTTTAGTGAGAATTACATCACCTAGAATATTCACTAGTGGGGTCCATCTATCCTGAATGGACATCCAGATTCTCTCGTCTATGGATTTGAGAAACGCTCTCATTCGAGCTTTCCAATATACATAGTTGTTCCCATCAAACAATAGGGGATGAGACTGTAGAGCCCCAAAATGTTTTGCCATGTATTGGAAACCATGCCAAGGCATTATGCCCTTGTAACCTTCCTATTTTTTATGCCGATGTAGAGCCCCAGAAATTTTTGCAATGTATTGGAAACCGTGCCAAGGCATTATGCCTTTGTAACCTTCCTATTTCTATGAAATGAAGAAAATTAAAGAAATCTAAGTGTTAAGAAGTAGTATTCCTAAGTCGGATGTATCGAAAACCCGAGTTACTGATTCTCATTTAGGGATCAGTCAACTTTATGGGCAATTCGTTTAATAAATGAAGAATAAATTAGAAATTCTGAAATGCCAGGAATGTTCCTTTACAAAAGACGAATCCAACGCAAGTTGAATCGTCAAAATCGGGCAACTGAGTCAAAAGTTATGGCTGAATTACCAAAGTATGGAAAAATAGGAGAAAAAAAACAAAATCTGAAGGGTGCGATCGATCGCAAGTCAGGTGCGATCGATCGCACGCAGGCGAAATGGGTCCCAAACTCTCGGGGTCATATGCGATAGATGGATCCCCAGGTGCGATAGATCGCAGGGATCTGCGATCGATCACAAGAGTGTGCGATCGATCGCTTACAGGGGGAAATCAGACCAATATGTTCGCGTTCATGTGTGATAGATCGCATCCAAGTGCGATCGATCACAAGAGTGTGTGATCGATCGCAGATAAGTGTGCGATCGATCGCATACGGTAACTGATGTCGGATTTGAGGGTCTTAAACCCTTGTGTTGTGATGGATTTTCATTTTAGGGCTTTTCTAACCTAAGGGAGAGAAGAGGGAAGAAGGGGAAGAGGGGATTTGGGGAAATCCTTTAAAGAAGGCTTGGATTGGAGATCAAGGGAAGCTCATCTTGAAGATTTTCAAGCAAAGGACCTTCCTCATGCAACTAGAGTTCCTCAAACTCAAAGAGGGATTCTTCCTCAAGTTGGAACTACACACCAAGGTTGTTCTTCAACCCAAATCAAGGTCGGTACCCTACACTACCCTCCTAGTTCATAGTCTCTTTTATTTTATATTTTCCCCTAAATTTCTAAGCAAGATAATGTGGGATGAATGGATGGTGGTGTGGATGTGAATGGGCGATTGGATGCCTTGTGGTTGTTGTAATGAATGAAATTGGGAGGGCATTGTACCAATAATGAATACACATGTGTGTTGTGATCGTTAACCCACCTAGAAATTTAAGATTTAGGATTAACCATAATGCACATACCACGTGTTTGATGAAATGCCAATGTGAAAGAGATGAGTTGTAAATCAAGAAATGCATGCTTAGAAGCTTACAAAAATTGCTAGGATTTATGATAGTGTGATATGTTGTTTCCCCTAAATCGGTATGAATATTGATTTGCTCAAATTATTGATGTTCTATGTATTGCGAAATCCCCAAATTGTCATATTTAATTTCAAATGAAAGTATGCACACGATTCCACGAGCACGGCATGCATGACATGTTTTATCGACGGTTTTACAAGAGTAAGGATGTTAGGGGTGGGACATATCTTACGATACGTTTTACCTCGTTTTTGACAAGAGGACAAGAATAAGCATTTCTGAGGAGGGAGTTTAGACTTCCCTCCCTTCCATGAGGGGTCTCCCCTCACTCACAAGTGCATTGCATTAAAGAAGGGTCTCCCTTCCCTCTCAAGGCATATCATGAAAGAAGGGTCTCCCTTCCCTCTCAAGGCATCTCACAAGCGCATCTCACAAGTACATGAGCATGTTAAATTCCCAAGTAAGCACGCATGACAAGTATGGTACACACACGACACGCATGATACAAGCACGACACGCATGACACGCTCGACAAGATCAAGCTAAACAAACATGACAAGCTTTCAAGTACGAAAAGGATATTTCAAGTCAAGTGAAGTGCACGATGATTTCAAGAGGTTTTATCGGCTTTTTACGAAATGCAAGCATGATTATAAATTACTTTACTTCCTTGTATGACATGAATTGTTCCGTTTTACATGTATGAATTGTTCCTGCTTTATGTATTGCCATTTTATGCTATGACTGTTGGTTAGTATTTGGTACCCGCTGAGTATTCCATGCTCAGTTGTACTTCTTATGTCAGTAGGCGATAGCGAAGCGGCAGCTCCATTTGATGTCTGTGCTCCGAGCCCTTGGGTGGAGGAGGAGTATGTTGAGGAGCCTGTGGAGGATCCTCAGGGCGAGGGCCACTATTAGGTTGTGATAGATTCTGAGTGAATAGCTGTGGGTGATATGAGAGTATATCCATGTATTTTGGTGGGCATGTCCGCACTTTCTTTTGTGTATTTTCTTTTGATATAAACTTGGATCATGTATATGTATATACTCATAGAGGTTTTTGGTTAAGTCTTCCGCTGTGCTTTATAGTTTACGTTTTCGCTATTATTGTCCTCTATTGTGTATGCTCTAGGACTGTTGCAGGTTATTTTGATCAAGCAAGTCATGATGAGTCATCCAAGATTCACTCTAACTCCTAGGGTGGGTTTTGGGTCGCGACAGAAGTGGTATCAGAGCTTAGGCTTTAGGTCTCTAGGGTCACTTAGAATCTTATACCACGGCGTGACAAGAGCATATGTTGGGAAACAAGTTAGGATGGAAGTAAGTCTGAAGAGAGTCATGATTCCAAGTGTGAGACTAAATTTTAGTCTTAGTCCAAAGTGGTTGTTCCAACCAAGTGCGTGTCTAGAAACGCTAGAACACTAAGTCTATTATGTATACACCGATGGGTATGATGCAAAGTATACTAATATTATATCAATAGTACTACTTGAATTATTGTGAAATGAAAGTATCATGAATTTTGGTTCCAAGTTAGACTCATGTGGTGCTATTGATCTCAGGACATTAGTCATGAGGCGAGGCACACGGGGTCGCGGACCACACACTAGGGCTTCATCTTCTTCTCGAGATGAGGGTGAGCAGCCAGACCTCTCTCAGGTTCTCGGCTCTATTGCAGAGACTTTAGCCTTACTGGCGACTAGGCAGGCTACTCCATCGTCTGCATCACCTACTCCACTGCCTGCGGCTCCAGTACATCGTACAGCTGGGGTTGAGGCATTCAGGAGATTGAGGCCTCCACCATTCCATGGGAGTGTGGACCCTCTTGCCGCGGAGGCTTGGATCCTCCAGTTGGAGAAGATCTTTGCGGTCCTCTCGCCTTCAGAGGAGGATAGAGTAGCATGGGCAGTTTTCATGCTTGAGGGTGAGGCACACCATTGGTGGTTGTCCGCATTGAGGACACGTGATTTGACTATGCAGGGTCAACCTTGGACTTGGAAAGAGTTCAAGGACACCTTTTATAAGAAGTATTTTCCAATTGGAGCACGGAAAAAGAAAGAAAGAGAATTCATCAACCTAGAGCAAGGTTCGATGTCAGTAGCACAATATGAAGCCAAGTTCTCAGAACTGTCCCGCTTCGTGACTCATATGATCGCTACCAAGGCGAAGAAGGCGAGAAGGTTTGAGCAAGGGCTCAAGGATGTTATTATGGAGAAAGTATCAGTCTTCAGGCACGCCACTTTTGCTGAAGTGGTTAATAAAGCCTTGTTGGTCGAGACCAATTCTGAGGCGGTGTCCAAGAAGAGGGAATTGGCGAGAGGCCAATCTAGTAGTTCAGCACCTCCGGAGAGGCGGGCCCGGACTGGTCCTTATCAGTATACGTGGCCAATACCACCGATGAGGCCATCTTATGCGCCTCTAGTTCCACGGTGGTACATGCCTCAAGCACCACGACCTTAGGCTCTTCCAGCTCCATGACCAGTTGCACCTCAGGTGGCGAGATACGCTCCACCTCTGGCCCCTCCGACTTACACGTATGAGGCTTGCACTTCTTGTGGCAAGAGGCACCCGGTAGGAGATTGCCGAAGGGCATCGGGTGGATGTTTTCATTGTGGTCGTCAAGCCATGTAATCAGGGATTGCCCTAGTTGGCACTTACAGGCTAGTCTCAAGGTATTAGGTCCCCAGCACGCCCAGCGTGATCATACCAGGCGTCCTCTCAGCCGGCATGTTCTACACCTCCGCCTCGCCAGGCAAACCAGGGGCGAGTTTTTGCCTTGACAGAGGGCGATGCACTTGCATCCGATGATGTGGTGCAAGGTACTCGTTTAGAGTTATTTAATTTTCCATAAATTATTATGTTGTGCCTTATTCCTTGTGTACGTATATGGCATGCTATATATCTATGTATCTATATGTATGCACTGTTGATGCATGGATTGACTTAGCTAGCAAAAATTTTAGGAACCTTACTAGTCAATGAATGTTTGGCTCGAGTGTTGATTGATACCGGGTCTACTCATTCGTTTGTCTCGCCGAGTTTTTCAGAAGGCTTTTTTGTAGAGCCTAGTCAGCTAGAACCGGAGTTTGCCATTTCGACTCCTCTCGGCAAGACAGTAGTGGCATATAAAGAGTATAGAAATAGTGTGGTTCTAGTGGGGAGCCACGAGTTGGCGGTTGATCTAATAGTTCTTGGATTCCAAGACTTTGACGTTATATTGGGAATGGATTGGTTGGTAGCACATCACGGGCATGTAGCTTGCTTTGAGAAAATGGTACTCTTCAAGCCGATAGAAGGAAAACCATTCCACTTTCGAGGGTTGAAAAGTAGAGATATTGCTCGCTTTTCGACATTGAGCCTAGCGAACCCCGAGGCAAAGGACTCTTCGACTATCTCGGTAGTGAGTGAATTCCTGGATGTATTTCCAGACGAGTTGCCAGGGTTGCCTCCAGACAGGGAAATTGAGTTTGTGATTGAGCTTGTGCCAGGCACAGCTCCCATTTTTCAGGCTCCGTATAGAATGGCCCCAATTGAACTCAAAGAGTTCATGACTCAGTTGGAGGAATTGCAAGGCCTTGGTTTCATTCGACCAAGTGTCTCACCATGTGGTACCCCAGTTTTATTTGTCAAGAAGAAGGATGGCTCGATGCGTATGTGCGTCGATTACAGACAGTTGAACAAAGTCACTATAAAGAATAGGTATCCATTGCCTAGGATTGATGACTTGTTCGATCAGTTAAAGGGAGCGAGATTTTTCTTTAAGATCAATCTTCGGTCGGGTTTTCACCAGTTGAAGATCAAGGCTGAGGATGTGCCTAAAACTGCTTTTTGGACTTGATACGGACACTACGAGTTCTTGGTGATGCCATTTGGTCTCACGAATGCTCCGGTAACCTTTATGGATTTGATGAACCGGGTGTTCCGGCCATATCTTGATCGATGCGTGATCGTGTTTATCAATGACATACTGATATATTCCCAGACACGGGAAGATCACATGCGAGACCTTCGCCTTGCATTGGAAATGTTGAGAGAGCACAAGCTATACGCTAAAATTAGCAAGTGCGAGTTTTGGTTGGAGGAGGTGGCATTCCTAGGCCACGTTGTTTCTACAGAAAGCATTTCCGTTGATCCGAAGAAATAGAGGCAGTTATGAGTTGGGCGAGGCCCAACAGTGTCACAGAGATACGCAGTTTCCTTGGGTTAGCAGGCTACTACAGGAGATTCGTAGATGGTTTCTCTAGCCTTGCAGCGCCGCTCACTTACCTGACAAGGAAAAATACAAAGTTTGTATGAAGTGACAAGTGCGAGATCAGTTTCACGGAACTGAAGAAGAGACTTACCACAGCTCCTGTCCTTACAGTGCCATCCGGACATGGTGGTTATGAGGTATACAGTGATGCCTCGCATGTTGGACTTGGGTGTGTGCTCATGCAACACAAGAAAGTCATTGCCTATGCATCAAGGCAATTGAAAGAGCATGAAAAGAATTAACCCATGCACGACTTGGAACTTGCCGCAGTCGTGTTTGCACTCAAGATTTGGCGACATTACTTGTACGGGGTGGAATTCTATGTGTACACGGATCACAAGAGCCTCAAGTACCTCTTTTCCCAAAAGGAATTGAATCTAAGACAACGGCGTTGGATGGAATTTTTGAAAGACTATGACTGCACCATCCAATACCACCCGGGGAAAGCGAACGTAGTAGCAGACGCCTTGAGTAGAAGACCTCCGGGTTTTTTGGCCCATATGTTAGTGCAAGAATAGAAGCTATTGGATGATTTGGTAAATCTGGAAATCAGTGTGAATGATACAGTTCGCGGTCCTGTTTTGGCAAATGTCACGGTTCGGCCATACATTATAGATTTGATCCAAGAATACCAAGTCACGGATGCTGAATTGTTGGCTTATCGGGACAAGGAAGTTGCCAAGGGTAGTGAAGACTTTTCTCTCACTAGTAGAGGTGCTATTATGTTTAAAGGAAGGCTGTGTGTTCCAGCCAATGCAGATCTTCGACGAGAGATCATGGATGAAGCACATCGTTCGAAGTACACAGTGCATCCTGGGGGTACAAAGATGTACCAGAACCTCAAGAGTCACTTTTGGTGGTGAAATATGAAGAGGGATGTTGCGGAATATGTAGCACGGTGCTTGGTGTGTCAACAGGTGAAAGCGGAACACATGCGGCCCGCAGGTCTATTACAGTCTCTTCCGATTCCGGATTGGAAATGGGAGAACATATCCATGGACTTCATAGTTGGCTTGCCAAAGACGGCAAGGGGTTCAGATGCGATTTGGGTTATAGTCGACCGTTTGACGTAGTCCGTGCACTTCTTACCCTACCGGACTACTTTCAACTCTAGTCAGTTGGCCGCACTATATATCAAGGAAGTGGTACGGCTACACGGGGTGCCAGTTAGTATTGTGTCAGATTAGGATCCAAGATTCACGTCAAGGTTCTGGAAAAGTTTTCAGGAAGCTATGGGTTCCCGACTTGAGTTCAGCACTGCCTTTCATCCACAAACGAATGGAAAAACCGAGAGGGTGAACCAAATTATCGAAGACATGCTTCAGGCATGTATGTTGGATTTCAAGGGCAGTTGGGAAGAACACTTGCCTTTGGTTGAATTTGCCTACAATAACAGCTACTAGGTGAGCATCCAAATGGCTCCATTTGAGGCCTTGTATGGGCGAAGCTGCAGGTCTCCTCTCTACTGGGATGAGGTGGGAGAAAGAAAGATGTTAGGTTCGGAGCTGATCGAACAAACTGTGAGTATAGTCAAGAACATCTGGGATCGATTGAAAGCCGCTCAAGATCGTCAGAAAAGCTGTGCTGACATACACCACAGAGACTTGGAATTCCAGGTTGGGGATCAAGTCTTTGTGAGGGTATCTCCTAGGAAAGGAGTTATGAGATTTGGCAGGCGAGGCAAGCTTAATCCTCGATATGTCGGCCCGTTTGAGATCATCATGCGATTTGGTGAAGTTGCTTACCAGGTAGCTCTTCTAACTCACATGGCCGCGGTCCATAACGTGTTCCACGTGTCTATGCTTCAGAAGTACATTGCAAACCCTTTGCATGTACTAGAATTGGAACCATTGAAAATTCGAGAAGATCTCACGTTGGTTCAAAAGCCGGTTCAGATTTTGGATCGAAGAGACCAAAAGCTTCGCAACAAGGTTATTCCTTTGGTTCTGGTGCAATGGCAGCACCATGCTCGAGAAGAAGCTACATGGGAGTGTGAAGCCGAGGTCAAAGTGAAGTATCCTGAGTTGTTCGAATAGGCTTGTGTATATGGCTTGCGATTTTGTTTTGGTTTTGTAATGCATGTCCCGTCCAAATTTCGAGGATGAAATTTGTGTAAGGGGGGAGGATGTAGAGCCCCAAAACTTTTTGCCATGTATTAGAAACCGTGCCAAGGCATTATGCCTTTGTAACCTTCCTATTTCTATGAAATGAAGAAAATTAAAGAACTCTAAGTGTTAAGAAGTAGTATTCCTAAGTCGGATGTATCGAAAACCCGAGTTACTGATTCTCATTTGCGGATCAGTCAACTTTAGGGGCACTTCGTTCAATAAATGAGAAGAAATTAGAAATTCTGAAATACTAGGAAAGTTCCTTTACGAAAGGCGAATCCAACGCAAGTTGAATCGTCAAAATCGGGCAATCGAGTCAAAAGTTATGGCCGAATTACCAAAGTGTGGAAAAATAGGAGAAAAACAACAAAATCTGAAGGGTGCGATCGATCGCAAGTCAGGTGCGATCGATCGCACGCAGGCAAAATGGGTCTCTAACTCTCGGGGTCATATGCTATAGATGGATCCCCACGTGCGATAGATCATAGGGATCTGCGATCGATCGCAAGAGTGTGCGATCGATCGCTTACAGGGGGAAATCAGACCAATATGTTCGGGTTCATGTGCGATAGATCACATCCAGGTGCGATCGATCGCAAGGACCTGCGATCGATCGCAGATAAGTGTGCGATTGATCGCATGCAGTAACTGATGCCGGATTTGAGGGTCTTAAACCCTTGTGTTGTGAGGGATTTTCATTTTAGGGCTTTTCTAACCTAAGGGAGAGAAAGAGGGAAGAGAGGGGAAGAGAGGGGAAGAGAGGATTTTGGGGAAATCCTTCAAAGAAGGCTTGGATTAGAGATCAAGGGAAGCTCATCTTGAAGATTTTCAAGCAAAGGACCTTCCTCAAGCAACTAGAGTTCCTCAAACTCAAAGAGGGATTCTTCCTCAAGTTGAAACTACACACCAAGGTTGTTCTTCAACCCAAATCAAGGTCGGTACCTTACACTACCCTCCTAGTTCATAGTCTCTTTTATTTTATATTTTTTCCTAAATTTCTAAGCAAGATAATGTGGGATGAATGGATGAATGGATGATGGTGTGGATGTGAATGGGCGATTGGATGTCGTGTGGTTGTTGTAATGAATGAAATGGGGAGGGCATTGTACCAATAATGAATACACATGTGTGTTGTGATCGTTAACCCACCTAGAAATTTAATATTTAGGATTAACAATAATGCACATACCACGTGTTTGATGAAAGGTCAATGTGAAAGAGATGAGTTGTAAATCAAGAAATGCATGCTTAGAAGCATACAAAAATTGCTAGGATTTATGATAGTGTGATATGTTGTTTTCCCTAAATCGGTATGAATATTGATTTGCTCAAATTATTGATGTTCTATGTATTGCGAAATCCCCAAATTGTCATATTTAATTTCAAATGAAAGTATGCACACGATTCCACGAGCACGGCATGCATGACTTGTTTTATCGACGGTTTTGCAAGAGTAAGGATGTTAGGGGTGAGACATATCTTACGATACTTTTACCTTGTTTTTGACAAGAGGACAAGAATAAGCATTTCTTAGGAGGGAGTTTACACTTCCCTCCCTTCCATGAGGGGTCTCCCCTCACTCTCAAGTGCATTGCATTAAAGAAGGGTCTCCCTTCCCTCTCAAGGCGTATCATGAAAGAAGGGTCTCCCTTCCCTCTCAAGGCATCTCACAAGTGCATCTCACAAGTACATGAGCATGTTAAATTCCGAAGTAAGCACGCATGACAAGTATGGTACACACATGACAAGCATGATACAAGCACGACACGCATGACACGTTCGACAAGATCAAGCTAGACAAACATGACAAGCTTTCAAGTACGAAGATGATATTTCAAGTCAAGTCAAGTGCACGATGATTTCAAGAGGTTTTATCGGCTTTTTACGAAATGCAAGCATGATTATAAATTGCTTTACTTCCTTGTATGACATGAATTGTTCCATTTTACATGTATGAATTGTTCCTGCTTTATGTATTGCCATTTTATGCTATGACTGTTGGTTAGTATTTGGTACCCGCTGAGTATTCCATGCTCAGCCGTACTTCTTATATCGGTAGGCGATAGCTGTCGCGACCCAAAACCCACCCTAGGAGTTAGAGTGAACTTTGGACGACTAATCATGGCTTACGTGACTTGCTTAAAAAACAAACCTGCAAAAACCCACAGAGCATATACAATAGAGGATATAAACAGCGAAAACATACTCTAACATAGCACAGCGGAAGTCTGCGGACAGACGCGCCAAAATACATGGATATAATCACTCATGCTCACCCATAGCTAATCCACTTAGAATCTAACACCACCTAATGATAACCCTCTACGGGAGGTTCCTCCAAAGGCTCCTCGACGTACTCCTCTTCCACCCATGGACCAGGAGCACAAACATCAAATGGAGCAGCAGCTCCCTCAGAACCTGCCGACATAAGAAGTACGGCTGAGCATGGAATACTCAGCGGGTACCAAATACTAACCAATAGTCATAGCATAAAATGGCAATACATAAATCAGGAGCAATTCATATATGTTAGACGGAAACAATTCATATCATACAAGGAAGTAAAGCAATTTATAATCATGCTTGTATTTCGTAGAAAGCCGATAAAACCTCTTGAAAACATCGTGCACTTGACTTGGCTTGAAATATCTTTTCGTACTTGAAAGCTTGTCGTGTTTGTCTTACTTGATCTTGTCGAGCGTGTCGTACGTGTCATGTCATGCATGTCATGCGTGCTTGCTTGTGATCATGTAACTTGTGAGATACACTTGTGAGATATCCTTGTGAGATGCGCTTGAGAGATGCCTTGAGAGGGAAGGGAGACCCTTCTTTATGCAATGCACTTGCGTGGGAAGGGAGACCCTTCTTCATGATATGTATGTACTTGCGAGGGAAGGGAGGCCCTTCTTCTTGATATGGACTTGTGAGTGAGGGGAGACCCCTCGTGGAATGTTGGTTCTTGTTTTCTTGTGAAAAGCGAGGTAAAACATATCGTAGGATATGTCCCACCTCTAACCATGTTCTTGAAAACCTCGGTAAATCATGTCATGCATGCCGTGCTCGTGGGGATCGTGTACATACTTGCATTTAAATTTAAATATGACAATTGGGTAATTCACAACACATATAACATCAATAATTGAGCAATGTAATATTCACATCATTTAGGGAAAGCAAGAAAACACACTATCATAGGCCCTAGCAATATCCATAATTTATTAGGCATGCATTTCCTAATTTACAACTCACTTTATTCACCTTGGCATTTCATCAAACATGGTGTGTTCATTATTCATTTAAACCTAAATCATGCTTTTCTAGGTGAGTTTACTCACATCATAATGTGTGTTCATTATGGATACAATGCCCTCCCCGTTCATCCATCACATCAATACACACGGCATCCAATCGCCCACACTCATCCCCATTCATCATTCACCATTCACCATTCACCATTCACAACCCATTTCATAATACATGGATGTATAAAGGAACACAAAGAAAATAAAGGAAAAGAAGAACTATAACTAGGAGGGTAGCAAGAAGTACCGACCTTGAAGAAATGAGGAGAAACCCCTTCCAAAAACGACCGTGAGGTGCTGCCCTAGCTTGGGGAACGCTCATCCACGAGTGCTTGGAGAAATACCGGACTTGAAGTGATCTAGGGTCTCAAAACCCCTTTGATTCTTCTCCAAAAGCAAAAACCCTAGCTTAGGAAACCCTTTCTCCTCTCTTCTAATCCCCCAAATCATCTAAGTGTTGAGAATGAGCCCTAAAGGCTCGGGTTAAACTCTTAAGGTAAGAGTGAACCGACCAAAGACCATAATACCCTTACTGAAATTTCTGCAAAAACACGAGTGCCGAACACGTTGAGCTGTGAATAGTGCCAAACACGTTGTGCTGTGAATAGTGCCGAACACGGTGTGCTGTGAATAGTGCCGAACACGTTGTGCTGTGAATAGTGCCGAACACGTTGTGCTGTGAATAGTGCCAAACACGTTGTGCTGTGAATAGTGCCGAACACGTTCTGCTGTGAATAGTGCCCAACACGTTATGCTGTGAATAGTGCCGAACACGTTGTGCTGTGAATAGTGCCGAACACGTTGTGATGTGAATAGTGCTGAACTCGTTGTTCGTTGTGTTGTGCATAGTGCTGAGCTCATTGTCCATTGTCTTATGTACAACGTGCTCGTCGTGAACTGTACAACGTACACGTTGTTTGCTGTACAACGTACATGTTGTCTGCTGCACGACGTACCCGTTGTCTGTTGCACAACGGATGCACAACGTATACGTTATCAGAGCTAGAGCTACGTTATCAGAGTACGTTGTCTATGCGTTGTTTGTGCCTTATCAGAGCTCGTTGTCAGAGCAAGTTATCAGAGCTACGTCGTTAGTGCCTTCCGAGCTACGTCCTTAGTGCCTTCCGAGCTACGTCCTTAGTGCCTCTCGAGCTACGTCCTTAGTGCCTTCCGAGCTATTGATTGCCTGCAGGTCCAGACTGTTTTGGCCATATCTTTTGACTCGTTCGTCCGATTTTGACGATTCAACTTGCGTTGGGTTCGTACTTCGAAAAAGAACATTTCTAACATTTCGGAATTTCCAATTTCTTCCTTTTTTTATTAATTACACCTCTTTAAAGGCAAAATGGCAACGAAAGTGTCATGCATTAAATGTGAAAAGGTCCGGGGCTCTACAATAGCGGAGCGGCAGCTCCATTTGATGTCTGTGTTCTGAGCCCTTAGGTGGAGGAGTATGTTTAGAAGCCTGTGGAGGATCCTCAGGGCGAGGGCCACTATTAGGTTGTGGTAGATTCTGAGTGAATAGCTGTGGGTGAGATGAGAGTATATCCATGTATTTTGGCTGGCATGTCCGCACTTTCTTTTGTGTATTTTCTTTTGATATAAACTTGGATCATGTATATGTATGTACTCATAGAGGTTTTTGGTTAAGTTTTTCGCTGTGCTTGTAGTTTATATTTCTGCTATTATTGTCGTCTATTGCGTATGCTCTAGGTCTGTTGCAGGTTATTTTGATCAAGCAAGTCATGCAAGCCATGATGAGTCGTCCAAGATTCACTCTAACTCCTAGGGTGGGTTTTGGGTCGCGACAGAGAGATGGATCCACCCTCTCTTAGAGTAGTCATTGGCTTAAGGATAGATACAAGATCACACTTAAGAAATTAACCTTATGAGTGAACCCGCTCTTATACCAATTGAAATTCCTTATTTCAAATAACTCTTTGACCTAGAGGGGGGGTGAATAGGTCTACTCAAGGTTTTTTACCAATTTTAATTTTATGTAATCACACACAAACAATCTCACATGAACACACAAGATTTTTACGTGGAAAACCCTTCCAGAAAAAACCACGGGACCTAGTTCAGCACAAAATTCACTATGAGAAGATGTAAGCAATACAAGACTCGAATCTTACCCAACCGGACATGACACACCGTTCCTCGGTATTGATTCCTCAGCTTGCAAACCAAGAACACAGCACGTTCGATCTTTATAACAGCAGCTCAGGTTCCTCACCGGCCAATCCTGCTCAAATTGATCAACCACGATCTTCGAAGATCGATCTCCATCCTTGACGGCTTTGACTCAAGCCAACCAACGCTCACAATAGAGCACAAGATGAGTTTTAGGGTTTAGGAAAGCTCTAGGGTGATCTCATCAAAGTTTGAGGATCATCTAATGCAAGTTCATAATAATGAGAGTGAAAAACTTGCAAACCCTAGAGAGAAGCTAATGGAGAGGAAAATGAACAATTTCCAGAGTTTAGATGAACTCTAGAGTGAGCCTAAGTTGCTCTAATAACTCTCCAAAAGATGGGATTCACGGAATAGGGGAGTCCCATTAAATAAAGGAAAACCCCATGCAATTTAGAACTTGCTAAAACTGGATTTATGAAGTTTTTCCATATTAGTGTCGACCCTAGGAGTCAGTTGGGTCGACCCTGAGGTGCGAGACTCATTTTTAAGGAATAACCCATATCAGGGTCGACCCTGGAAGACGTTTGGGTCGACTCAACATGGCACTTCGGTCGACCCAAATGTCCTTCAGGGTCGACCTTGAGAAAATCGTCTCTCTGCCATTATTTCCCATACATTTTCTTTGAGACGTAGGGTCGACCCTAAGTGGTCAAGGTCGACCTTGAGGAGCCAATTTCGGATTTTTTTAACTTTTAAAACCTGGATTCATTCCTTCACTTATCCTATGGTCCTTTGAACTAAATACCATGATTTTGGTAAATTCCAAGTGGGGTATTATTGGTCTTCTAGGTCTCACTTATCATCCTAATCATTGAGCCAATCTTGGATGATGAAGCTTCATACTCTGTCATGGCTTCTTCTTCATTTTGCTTCGAACCGGATGATGACCTAAGGTGTTTTATACAACTATTTGGGCTCGGAATTTTTCCAATACAAAACTTTGACTTTACAAACTCTAACCCTAGGTCCACTCCAAAACCATGGCTAAAACGCTAAGGTTCAAGCGCATAAGGTTAGCCCATGGTTTAAAACCCTCATACCAAACCCCAAAAACAAACCCTAAATCCCTAATCTTTGGCCCAATCCTAAACCCATTAACTCATGACCCAAGGTACATGAACCACACTCCAAGATCCATATCTTGTTTCATGATAACCTGAACCTCAAAACACAGTTCTCATACTGACTCTTGCGCAAAAGAGGAAAATGCCCTAGCTGCCTCCCCTACCCTTCTACTCCTCCTTGTTTCCACCCCTGTCCCTTCCAAGTTTGACTCTCCAATCCATTTCAAATATCTCACCCACCTCCCTCCTTCCTGAGTTCTATAAAAAAAAGCCCTATTGAGGGCGAAGGTGGCAGATTTAAAATTTTTGGACTCTAAGTCTAAGATGCCGAATTAATTTAATTTGCAACAAAAAATTAATAGAAATAATATTGAAAGTAAAGGAGAAGTGTCAAAGAGTGCAAACAAAGAATTTGTTCATGAGGTTCAGCAATCCCAGCCTACTCCCCGCTTCAAGCTTTTCCAGCTAGAGGATTCACCACGATTCCTTAATCGCATAGACTCCTTCACTGGTGGAGACCAAACCATTACAATCTCTCTTTAGGTCAAGATATTACCTTCACAAATCCTCCTTTAGGCCGGGTTAAAACCTTTTCAAGAACTCTTCACTCTCTTGCTGAAGCAACATTTCAAGTGCAAGAATCCTGGATTCTTGACTGAACTTTGATAAAAGATTTTGGATATGAAAACCAAATTGAAAGCTCCTTGATTGAGCTGAATAAGAGTGAAAAATAAGCTCTAATGAAATCTCTCTAAAATAAATGGAGTTGATAGCTCAAGAAAGATTTTTGGGGATTTCTACGTATTTGAGTGAGTGAGAAATCAATAACAGTGAATGAGTAGGTATTAGAAGTTATTGCAATGATCAAAGGTTGTATTTAGTTTATAAATAAACTCCTTTTATAGCAATTGATCCAATATAGCCGTTTGATGAAGCATTAAATGCGTTTCAGACCGTTTAAATATAGCTGTTATAGTGATTTTTCTGTTTCAGGCTTCAATTCGTCGACGAAGTGGAGTTACCACATGAATTCGTCGCCGAATTCTAAGACAGTAACCTACTGTTAAAAATTCTATCTTCAATTCGTCGCCGAATGCAAATTACTCTGAGAATTCGTCGACGAATTCAGAACAGATTTTTTCAGAATTCTATCTTGGATCAAACCAAAGTGATGGGAATGAATTCCTAGGTCAATTTGCTATGTTTTAACATGATTTTGTGAATCCTTAGGGCCTTAAAATGATGATCAAAAAGTGTTATAAGCTCCTATGGTCAATCTATGATCTTTGAGGATTCAACTTACCATATATTTAAGGACTTCTTACAAAAGTCCTAGACACTCTCAAAACAAAGTGAAAATACATTTAAAGGCTTCTAGGGAGTTGATCTTGGGTCTTGATGATTTGTCTTTGTCTTCAAGGGACCCAACTTGGACTATGGCCTTATCTTGGAATCTTCATTTATATACTTGAGTTGAATTTCTTCTTGGATAATTTACATCCTTTTGCCATGAAAGTAGTGCTAGCATCCTAATCGTCAATTAAATAAACCTCGTGGTAGCTACAATTCCATAGAATAGTGACTAGTATGGGGTGTCGAACCACAGAAGATTATGTTGGTTTGATTGCTTTTATCTCAAGATTGATTGTGAGTTAGGGAGTAGCAAGTTGATTTGATTGGATTTATTTTAACCTAAAAACTTAACTTAAACTACTAGATTCTATTTTAACTAATTGAACTAAGAGTTTTTGATGATATATCAGTGAGAGAAGATCTAGGGTGTTCGAATCCACCACTAGCTTCATAACTGGTCCCTAATGCATTTATTAAGTCTATCACAATGTAAACAATAGGGATGAGAGTGACTACAAGACTCCACTCATCCATCAAGAATGATTCAAGGATTAGACCCTAGGCATATCCTATCTTAGGTTAGCACGAGTGATACACATTAAACTACGGTTGTGAAATCACTATCTTCCCATAGCATAAAATATCCTATGATTTAATTCCACAACAGTAATATCATTGCATAAAATCCACATTAATAATCGTAAAAAATTAAGATGGATGATTTCAATCTCAATATAATAAAACCTAAGACAAGGATAGAATCACACTGAAATCGAATATGATCAATAAACTCTAGTTATGAATAACCCTCTTATTATGTAATCATTGTTTACAATTGAATAAACTAAAACAAAGTATAAAAATACACAGTTACTTGGCTAGGGTTTCATCTAAACTCTAGAAAAAGGAATTAGTTTATAGCGAGAGTAAAAAACACCGCTTTCGATGAAGAACACGAAGAACGCGAGCAATCAATCCTCCAACCTCCACAAATCTCTAGAGCCTTCTCTCATTCAAATCTCAAAATTCAGAACCTTTTGTAGGGAAGGAAACTTTCCTTTTTATAGAGAGAAAGTCTCAATGAAGTGTAAGTTTAGAAACATCCAAAACTGGCTCAAAAATCAGCTTTTAACACTTTCCAACACTCCCAAAACGGCGTCCGTCGACTGATTGGTGGTTATAGAATTTGTCCAAACTTCCTTGCTGGAAGTTTTAGAGCTTTTCAAGCCGGTCATTTTGATATATTATGGGCCAAAATTGGAGCTATGGTCAAGGAGTTATGGCCCGTACACCAAACAAGGGTCGTTCTACATTTCCAATTTCTCTTTAGCTCGGATCTTTGTTCAGTAGCGATTCATAAGAAACTCTAAAGCTTGTAAATTATCATTTTTTTCTTCTTTTCCTCGCATGTGTAAGCACCCAATTTTTACACCCCTGTCGAACCATGGTTAAGGTCTTTTAACCATGGTTACCCCAGCCAAGTCCCCTAAACCCTAGGTAAACCCTAGGTAAACTAGTAAACCCTAGTTAAACCCTAGGACTCAACCCTAATTTAAACCCTAGGATAACCCTAGTTCAAAACCCTAGCCCTAGGTTACCCTAATTAGAGCCCTAGCCTGGCCCTAGAGCCTTTAGGGCTTCAACCTTAAGCCCATAGCCCCTAGGGCCTGAACCTTGGATTTAGGCCCACAAGGCCCAAAAACCCTAAGTCAAAACCGAAAAGCTTGAGTGAGCATGGGCCAGGCCCTTTTCTTTTAAAATTTCTTATTGGTGGTAGAAGGTCTACCACCAATTACAAATTAGCCTGTTTTGACAATGGCGGTAGACCATCTACCGCCATTGTTTGAACTTCAGTTTGAAGACTGCATACACCTCCTACACACTCCACCCTCACCTCAACTCCTCCCACTCGACCTCCCTTTGGTCCAACCACCTTCTCCCTCTTCTTTTTAATCCCCACTAGCTCCCCTAGTGCTTCTACTATAAAACCACAACACCCTCAACCGTAGAAACGGTCTAGAAGTCTACAAAAATCCCAAAATCGATAGGTGAACCCCTGGTCCGAAAGCTCAGGCCTCAGTCCTCCTCAACCTCTAGAGCTTGAACCCAGGTCCTTTCTAGACTTATACTAGTTTCCCCAGCAGTTGTTCCCCCATCTCAGTGTGTACCACCACTGTGCATAGACCTCCGCCCATCCGAGCAGAAATAGAGCCTAGGGTAGGGGACTCCCTACCCCATTTTTTCCCTGCTTTAACATCTATGTGAGCCCCTGGTCGGTTTCAGGGGAGTTATTTGCTTTCCTTGTTGGTGTTAGTGTGTAAATTGAACCCACACAGGGTGTTCACCCACCTTTGTCATAGGTGTGGTGAACCCCTACGGGTATATCCTCATCCTTGGAGCATTGCAGACCATCACAGACCCTCAGGGGGTCCCTCAAGTCATGAGGGAACCCCTGGTCACCTCTGTGCATAGCCCCATGGGCGAGAACCAGGTTTTTAAGTAAAATCTGGAATGGCGGTAAATACAGTACCAGCCATTCCTGGCCTTTATTGTTGCAGCCTCGTTTTAGATAGTTAGGTGGGCGCTGATCCAAGTCTAGGGCTCTGGTTGAACCCCGCTCCTCCCCTTTAACTCACCCTGGTCCTTCCAGGGTGGCCCTATGGCCTTAACCATGGTTAAATCCATGAAAAAGCATCACTGTGCATATTTGATCTACCGGCATTTAAGTTTTAGCCTATTTTTGTATTGGCGGTAGACCATCTACCGCCAATACGTGTTTTCTATTACAGTAGATTTAGCATTCTCTAGGTCCCACTCCAGGCTCCCCCTAGGGCCCACACCAGGCTTAAAGCCTTCACTAGAGTCCCCTCTTCACATCCATGGTTTCAGATCGCCCAGGGTTAACCCCTAACCCAAGTTAACAGTATGCAAACCTGAGTTAAAAATACTGTTTTAAATGTCGGTAATCCCATTACCGACATTAAAAATATTTTGATTTTGGGCTTTTCCAGGGTCCCAGGCCTGGTAAGAGGCCACTTTAGGCCCTACTTAGCTCCCTGGGCCCACTTTGGACTTAACCATACCCTTAACTTTGGTTAAATGCACCTCCGGTTAATATTTAACCACAGTTAAGCTCCCCTTAACCCCACAAATCTTGAAAAAATCCTTAAAAATTAACATGGACCATAAAACTAACATTGGCCCATTTTCCTAACCCTGGTTAGCAACCATAACCATAGTTAGATCTCCCTTAACCCCGGTTAGCAACCCTAACCACAGTTACTTTCGGTTTATGGCCTACCGGACTTATCTTTGGCCTACTGGGCCTCTCCTTAGCCTACAAGGCTAAATCTTACATTCCTTTAACTGTGGTTAGCAACCCTAACTATGGTTAGTTTGGCCTAACCCTGGTTAGTAACCCTAACCCTGGCCAGGCTCCGCCCTAGTCTATCGGACTTCCCCTAAGCCTACCGGGCTTGTATCTCGCACTTGACCCTCCTCGGTCAACCAAACCCTAGTTTACCGGACTAGTCTATGTTAGCCACCCTTGGTGCACACACACACGGCCCTAGTCTTGGCACATGCTCACATGTCAGAACTTTGCTCGGTCTGATCTCACCCTGTGAGTACCTAGGCAACCCAACCCGGGTTTGACCCCAGTTAAATTTTCTTTTCTTGGATCAGTGTTAACTTAAACATTCCGACATTTTGAACAAGATTAACTTTAATTGGCTTATACCTAGGGAATACAGAACCGTTGTAAAATGGAAGCCTCAGGGTACCTAACACCTTCCCCGGACTTAACTGAACCTCTTACCCTGATCTCCCTCGCAGACTAAGACCTTATCCAAACCTGGGGGACTTATCCCTTCTGAATGAATAGGTGGTGACTCTATAATCCGTGAGTAATAGTCTTGTCCCCACAGCTCTGGCGACTTTGTTGGGGACAGCTAAGGTTCGACCGGAAACCCAGGTTTAAGCCAATTAGACCTTAATCTTGTTCAAGATGCCTAAATATTTAATATAACACTAGTTGTTTTACATCTTTTGGTTAATTGTCTACCGTGTATCCATACATGTCATAGTAGTGTAACTATCCACTCAACCCAATAGATAGGCTTATTACGCTAACAGTTGCTGGATGATCATCCTTATTGTCATTAGTTTAAACATCTTGGAGGTCCACAGAGTTACTCCTGGTGGGTGATTATCCCCAGGGAAGGATCCTGAATGTTCGCGCTTGCATCAATCATCCTTTTTTAAGTATGTTCTATACCGGGGAGTCGCATATACAGTGTTAAGTGATCCCCCCATCATGCTAAGAACACACATGCATCAAACTAGGATTCATACATATAGCATAAGCTAGGGTATAGTCTACAAGTAGCCCACTCAAGGAGGGCTACTCTAAACCCTAACCTATTTGCACCCTATACCTGTTCCCAATCGTGGTTGACTACCCGGATACATTCTACCTGGATAACCACCCACCCAGGGGCATGTAATGAGCCAAATCTGTGCTTGTAATAAACTAAATTCAACTTTGCTTCACGACATAGCATATGGGATTTAAATCCAAGGCAGACAGGCCTTTACAGGGCCTATCCCCAACCTTAACCTGATAGGTCCCCGGTTCTTGACAACCTAGACTATAGCACGTCGGACATCCGTCTGTTTGCCCTGTCGGATCACATGTGCCTTGTCACACCTAATCAAATCAAAAAAATGAAAATATATTGCATCATCATCTTGCATTCCCATCACAGAGTCTGTATATTATCCAGGTAGATGGCAGGTCCTTAGGGGTAATCCAGTCAATGGGTCGACCGTCACGACCCATGCATCTAACTTCTCAGGGGGCATGTGATGACAACCTCCAGAAAGCAATTGAAGCCTTTACCTCGAGTTAGCATCTCGCTTGGGCTCAGTACTACAAAATCTGGACTGTCCTAGACCTATCCGTGGTTAACCCAGACCTGCACCTCATGAACGCTATTATCCAGTGTTGGAATCCATCTCACATGGTATTCTATTTTGGTAAGAATGAGCTTTGCCCAACACTGGAAGAGATTCAGCGCATCCTAGGGTTTAACATGGACGACAAAGCCATAGTACCGTGCTACATGACAACATACCAAGTAGACCTATCCAGGTTCTTGCATATCAAGCCTGTTTACTTACAGCCCGGTCCCAACAGCTCTTTTGATCGGATACCCATGCCTTTTCTTGAAAAGATGTACAAGCGCAAGTGGAACCCTAACTCCATTACAGTAGAACTTCCCGGTCTTAACGCCCTTGAACTGATAGCTATGTCTTAGCTGGTATTCCCCAGGTGACTTACACTTGTTGAATCAGTTCTGGTCAGGATCATTGAGGATATGCACGACTCCTACTCAGTCGTACCCGTCATCCTAACAGAGCTTCTCAGGGCTCTCAATCAGTCGACAAGCCGCAGAAATGGCATCTTCCATGCTAGTACATCTCTCCTACACTTGTGGTTGGTAGGACACCTACCTTGAATCATATCGGTACCAGATGGTCTTCGTGAAGCCTACAGTCTACCTCGGAAGATGTCTCAGAATCAGAGTCCGATAACAACTACAGATGCCGGAGAACTCTACCAGCTTCTCCAAGCCCTGTTAAAGGAAGGGATCATATGGCAATACGAGTGGCTTGTACTGAATAGGCTACCTCGTCTCGTCATCACCGGTAGACGATGCATGATTCTTGCTGGTCTTACAGACTCCGCAGTCTATACACCACTTCGAGTCCTTTAACAGTTTGGACTCCCTCAGCATATCCCAGTGATAGACCAGCAGGAAAATGATTGGATCAATTTCACAGTGCACTTCGACAGCCTCACTCGACATTTCCAGAAAGCTTGGTGCAACTCTAAATGAGATCAGTGACTGACTTCAAGGTTACATCAGGACCACCGACCGAATCAGCATACCAACAGTGAGTGGATAATCTTGACATTCTACCCGGTATGGCCGCACCCAGGAAATTTCCCACACTAGTCGCAGCTCCATCACATGGAACCATACCCCTAGCAGAAATGTTAGTTCCCTGGACAGACTTCTTCCTGGAAAGACAGCTCCAGATCCAGTAGAAAGAGAAAAAGCTACGGAAGGTCCAACGTGCATTTTGGCAATAGGAAGCGGAACAAGGCCGTGAACTCCAAGCCACGCAAGAGAGGTTGAACAGCTAGAATAGAAAATCCAGTCTCTCCACAAGAGGCACAGAGGTGACGCTAGGGAGATAGCCGTCATCTGGGCCTAGTTACACTTCCACCAAGATAGCTTGATAGTGCAAAGGCGAAGATGACCTCCCGAATCCAACAGTTTGGATACTGCATGTTCAATGCTACTGAGATCCTTGCAAACATGGTGGTTGAGATCACATCCCTCCAACAACAGATCATGGATCTTAATAGGGTGCCCCGGCCACTTGACTTCATGATCCCCAATGGACCTTCCTAGGATCGAGTCTTTTTCTCTTTTTGAGTCACACTATCCTGTACTCATTACACTCTTCATGCATCAATAAAAAATCTCTTTTTTCTAGTCTTCTTCTCGTCATCATGCATAATCATGATTAGACGTTGTATTCTTTTCAGTTGCATCAGCCGACCTGTGACTCTTTCTTAGACTGTAATTCTCGCAGAAGCAGCAGTCACAGATGTCGTCTTGACAGAGGTACTAATCATAGAGATAGTACCTTGCACAGTCCAATCAGAGAGCAGCTCTTACACAGCCCAGTCAGAAAGCAACTTAGACTCAATGGTAGAACCTGCAGATCAGCACCAGCGGATCAGTGAGATCCTACAGTCACATGGCAGGGACATCATAGCCATGCAGGCAAAGCTCGTTAGTGTTCTGGAATTCCTAAAGATTCTAATTGGTGTCTGAACCGAAGAACCCTCTACCCGGATCCTGACTGGCGAATCATCTGAGCAACCTGTTCCAGAGCCTCATCCTATCCCCATCATTATACTTAACCCTGGACCCGCAGCAGGCCGAGGAGAGGAATATGACCAATACGAAGAGCAACCCAAGGCCTCACACATCAACCAGGACCGGCCATCATCCTTAAACCCCACTCCATCCTTACAGAACGAGATCAACCAGATGAAAGAAGAAATGAGAAGAATGAAGGGTGCATCCACTAGTACCAATCTATCATTGGAAGACTTAACTTTCTCATCGAGGATGCTGTTCCCACAGGCTTCATGGTCCCGGACTTTGATAAATACGATGGTTCGGGCTGTCCGAAGCAACATTTATAGTTAAATTTGGGAGACATGCTCCAACACAATAAAAATTAGCCTCTACTCATCCAGTACTTCCAGAAAAGTCTGAAGGGGGCAGCCCTAACAAAGTGGATGTTTATGGACAAGTAGAAAGTCAAGACTTGGTAGGATGTCATGGACAGTTTCGTGGAGCAATACTCCTTTAACCAGGAGCTCCGCCCTTAGAGGAGCCAACTTGAACAGCTAAGCCAACGTAATAATGAATCATTCTTGGAATACGCCACCCGCTAGAGGAAAATGGCAGCAAAGATCTCAACTCCAATCCCTAAGGAGGAACTGGCGAGCATGTTCATGGGCACTCTAAAGCAGCCCTATTCTACTCTTATGGTAACCTTACTAGTAGTGGACTTCGGCACCATCGTCAAGACGGGTGCCCGTATCGAGACTGCCATCAAGAGTGGGGCTACTCACTCTAGTCTAGGACTTGATCCCCCCAAGGCAACTACCTCATCCAGTAGGAACGTCAGTTCTAGGGATCATAGAAAGAAGGAAGATGTACATATGGTTGTTTCTATAGCACCATCAGATTACTAGCTCCAACGGCTCAACAACAATCAGTTGTCAAAAGTACCCTGCCAGCTCGACCAAACTAGGGGTAAAATTGTCCCCTAGAAACTTTACCCCTCTTCCATACACACTCAGCCAATTGAGCAAGGTCCTAGCACAGATTTCTATCTTGGGTCTTCTCATTACTTCCGAGCATCACCGGAAGCAACTGCTCTGAGTATTCGGCAATGCCCACGTAACACCAGACATAACGCTTGAGAAACTAGAGCAAATGGTTGGGTAAGTCCTTGAATCCAGAATCATCTCCTTCACAGAGAAAGAAATACCGGACAGTGATAGGGATCACACCCGGGCTTTATACATAGCAGTTCAGTGCATGGACCGAATGTTATTATCAATGCTTATCGATAATGGCTCCGGCCTGAATGTCTGCATACTTTCCACATTGTAAAGCTTGGGCTTGAATCTCAGCCAAGTGAAGAAGAGACCCATGATCATCAGGGCCTTTAATAATACCACCAGGCAGAACTTGGGTGATATCAATTTGACAATCGAGGTTGGACCAGCTCAGTTCACAACAAACTTTCAGGTGGTAAATGTGCCAGCCTCATTCACCTTGCTCTTTCGGAGGCCATGGATCCACACGGCTGGGGCCATTCCCTCCTCTCTGCACCAGAGAATTAAGTTCATCCAGGGTGGCCACCTAATCATCATTCCTTCTGAGGAGTTGGCAAGTTCCTTCGGGGACGCCCAAGAGCTGGGACATGGCACTGCCTTCATTACATTCCAGTTCAAGCAGGTCAGGCCTATCGCCTGGGTTAAACAACAAAGCAAATAAGTAATGCCACCATTTGTCAGAATGATGGCCAAAATGAACTACCAGTTAGGGAAGGGTCTGGGTGCCAGGAATCAGAGCATGAAGAAGGGATATACTTCTCCTCGCTACACATCTCCCTTCGAATTGGGATACAAGCCCAAATATGATGACTACCTCTCCAAGCTAACCAAGAAGAGCAGATAGTCGGCGAAACCTAAACCCCGACCTCACATCTCTATAACCTTTCCATGGGAATCTTCGAAACCTATTCAGAAACCTCTTTTGCACCCATTGCCTTAATCCCCCAGCCCAGTGATGAATCTTCAGGGATTCCAGATCTGGAAGTGTTCAGCATGACCCAAATGTTCGACGAGCTGACTGTCGAAGATGCTACCGAAGCAGAATATCCAGTGGGAGAGCAAGTCTGCACCCTCTCCAATAGTGCCGAAGCGTCCTCCAGTTGCCAGCCACTAATCTGTTGGTGGACTGAGGCTCTTACCATTGAGGCCGCTCAGGGCCAGGGCAAACATAATGTAGGATAGGTTAGTCCAAGACAATAGTGACTAAGCATCACCCCTCTCCTTCATCTATCTCTCTTTGCTCCCATTTGTAAAATCCAAATGTCAGGCTACTATTGGCCTCCTTTTTGTTGAGTTATTTTTGTAAACCAATCATCTACTTTATTAATGAAAATCAGATGTTTTGACTCAAAAATCATGTTTTCAAAAAACAACATTTCATATCGACTGATGAAGAAATCACATGGACTCTTCCCTTGGAAGGCCTGTGTCTGAAAGGCAACAGAAAAAAATATCATAAGCATGCTAAATTGAAGCTAATTGATTTACCAAGAAATCACCTCTGATAGGGCTACTCCTCAAACCCTCCTTGAACTCTCGAAAGTAGAGTATGACTCTGAACAGGAAGAGGAACCACCTCGAGAAATTTTGGACCTCCTTCAGCACTGTTAAGGACTTCTGCAGTCAAACATATAAGACACTGAGATGGTCAATCTGGGATTCGTAGACAACCCCCAACTAGTTAAGATCGGCACAAGCATTGGCCCACAGCAGAGAGCAGACATGATCAATTTTCTGAAGAGCTACAGTGACATCTTTGCTTGGTCATATACAGACATGTCTAGCCTAGACCCAGCATTGGTGGTACATAGGCTGTCCCTGAATCCCGACGTCAGACCAGTCAAGCAGAAACTGAGACGGATGAGACCCGAATAGTCACAGAAGGTCAAAGAAGAAGTTAAAAAATAGATCAGTGCAGGCTTCCTGGCGGTAGCAAACTACCCTGAGTGGTTGGCCAACATTGTCTCGGTACCTAAGAAGGACGACAAGGTCCGAATGTGTATCGAATACCGGAATCTAAACAGGACAAGCCTGAAAGACAACTTTCCTCTCCCGCACATCGACATTCTGGTCGACAATACTGCAGGATACAAGACTCTCATTTGTGGATGGTTTCTCCGGATACAACCAGATCAAAATAGTAGAAGAGGACATGCAGAAAACCTCCTTCATTACACCTTCGGGCACATTCTGCTACAAGGTCATACCCTTCAGACTCAAGAACGCAAAGGTAACTTACTAGAGGGCTATAACGACGCTGTTCCATGACATGATCCACAAATCAAATGAAATCTATGTGGATGACATGATCATCAAATCGACTACTGCCAAACAGCACCCTGAAGACTTGAAGAGGCTCTACGACAGACTTCGAGAGTTCAGCCTGAGACTGAATGAGGCCAAATGTGTCTTTGGAGCCTCAAGAAAGCTCATTAGCTTCATAGTCAGCAAGAGAGGCATCAAGAACGATCCAGCCAAAGCCAAGGCCATCATCGAAATGCCAGCACCCCACACTGAAAAAAAAATCCGTAGTTTCCCAGGTAGAATTCACTATATTAGCTAGTTCATCTCCCAGCTTACTCTAATCTACGAGCCAATCTTCAAGCTTCTCTAGAAGAATACACTAATAGTTTGGACAGCAGAGTGTCAAGAAGCCTTAGACCGAATAAAGCAATATCTCCTCAACCCCCTAGTACTTGTGCCCCTACACCGGGACAGCCACTACTACTTTACATCTCTATACAAGAGACCTCAATGGGGTGCGTCTTGGCACAACATGACAAGATAGGAAGAACAGAGCAAGCCATTTACTACATCAATAAGTGTCTGTTAGAGTATGAAGAGTGGTACAACCCTCTTGAGAAGATGTGTCTGGCACTGGTCTGTGCCACTTAGCGACTTTGGTACTATCTGTTTTCCTACCCGATAATCTTGATCTCCCGGATGAACCCACTCAAGTACTTACTGGAAAAGCCGGCCACCACCGGAAGGACTGCCTGATGGCTTATGATGTTGTCTGAATTCGACATCATGTACATGACTCAGAAGTTAATCAAAGGGCAGGCGATAGCAAATCACCTGGCCCTCAGTCCTACACAGGACTACGTGTTAGTACATGATCGATTTCCAGATTAAGCCATCCTGTATACAAAAGTAGATGAACAGGAGTACTCCGACTGAGAGTTATACTTTGACAAAGCTGCCAATAGTCACGGCCATGGGGTAGGAGCAGTCCTGATCTCACCAAAGGGAGCACACCTCCATATCTCAGTCAAGCTAAAATTCAGATGCTCCAACAATGAAGCAGAATACGAGGCATGTATAGCCGGACTTAAAGAAGCCCTAGACATCGGGATCAAAGAGGTAGACGTGTACGATGACTCATCATTGGTAATCTGTCAGGTAAATGAATCTTGGGCCATCCGAGAAGCAAGGCTAGTCCCGTACTTAGCCTACCTCAATGTCCTAATCACTCAGTTTAGAAGAATCAGCTTCAGTCACGAGTCCAGGAACCAAAATAGATTCACTAATGCATTGGCTACTCTCACTTCCATGGTCCAGATCCCCACGGGCATCATGTTCTGGCCGATCAAGATTCAGCAGTAGGATCAGCCTGTCTACTGCCTACTGCCTAATGCCTACAGATTGAAGAGGTATCAGATAACAAACCTTGGTATGCAGACATCAAGTAGTATCTCGAGGATGGGACTTTCCCATTCGACGTTATCAGAAAAGATCACCAGGTAATCAGAAGACTGGCCATTTAGTTTGTCCTCTCTAGAGGAATCTTATACAAGAGGTTACCGAACCTACTCTGGCTCAGATGCCTAGATTCCAATGAAGCAGCACAGGTAGTTAAAGAAGTTCACGGAGGAACTTGCAGCCAACACATGATGCTATCCAAGAAGATACTGAGGTTGGGCTACTACTAGTCTATAATGGAATCTAACTGTTGCAAGTACATACAGAAGTGCCACTAATGCCAAATCTACGCCAACAGGTTAAATGTACCGCCAACTAGGCTACATAATCTAACTACTCCTTGGTCATTCTCTGCCTAGGGGATCGACGTCATCAGATCCATAGTTCCGAAAGCATCTAACGAACATTGATTCATCTTGGTTGTAATCGATTATTTCACAAAATGGGTTGAGGCAGTCTCTTATGCAAACATCACAGCCTCAGTGGTTCAGCGTTTTCTGAAAAGGGATATCATTTGCTAATATGGGGTCCCATATGAGATTGTAACAGACAATGCTCTTAACTTCTGCAATAAGGGGATGACTGACCTTTGCTAGAAATTCAAGATCCAACATCACAACTCCATGCCATACAAGCCATAGACTAACGGTGCAGTTGAGGCCGCCAATAAGAATCTAAAGAAAATCATTGAGAACATGGCCACCAAGTACTCTGCCTAACATGAGATGCTACTATACGCACTCATGGCCTACAGAACGTCCATCTGAACCTCAACTGGGGCAACACCATTCTCTATGGCCTATGGTATGGAAGCAGTCCTCCCCATCGAAGTATAAATTCCGTCACTCCGGGTGTTAATGGAAGTAGAGCTCTTAGAAGCAGAATGGGCATAGACCCGGTATGAGCAGCTGAATTTGATTGAAGAGCGGCGACTGAAAGCCATCAATCACTCTCAAGCCTATCAGTAGCGCATGGCTATTGCATTCAATAAGAAAGTCAAGCCAAGAAGCATCGAGATCGGTGACCTGGTTCTCCGAAAAATGTTGCCAAACCGCCCTGACCCCAGGGGTAAGTTCACACCTAACTATGAAGGCCCATACATTGTCCGAGATAAATTCTCAGGTAACGCCCTTCGACTCAGATGTATGGATGACGAAGACCTCCCAGAGCCCGTTAACATGGACAATGTCAAACGATACTATGCTTAGGGTCTAGATCTTATAGGTACTTTGCACTTGTAGTGTCTCTGGGAAATGATAGGAGGACATCCTTGGCACACTCTTTATCCCTTTTCCATGTAACCCGTTTATAAATCAAATGAAATTCGCTAGTTAGCCACTTGAGCCTAACAGCCTTTCTTTTATTACACCTTTTCAGGGACACCCTCCCTTGCTCTCCATGGCATTTCCCTAAACTATGTCTTGACCTAATCCTGCAAAGGGTGCGTAGGCAATCTGACAAGATCAAGTGCGGTCACACCAAAAGGAGATCATACATCCCCCAGCTCTCTCCCAGAAGAGTCAAAATCTCCCTCAAAAGCTTCCCCATGCAAAGTTGTATCACCCCAGTGGGAACAAAGCCTCTCTAAAAACCTCTTCCCATAGAGTCCAGGGGAGCAAAAATCCTCTCAAACTCCCCAGACGAGTCGGCTCTCAAGGATACAAAATTTCTATCAAAGGAAAACCCAAAATAGAAGTCAAAACATTTCAAAGGCCAGAGACTCCCCACAGAGGCAATATCTCTGGACTCTTTTTTCCAATAGATAAATCTTTCAGGGACAAACTCTCCTAAAAAACAACCTCTCTATCCTCAGTAGAGACAACCTCTCTCACCCTCCCCAACATAGACAACCTCTCTCGAATTCCCCTGTGGACCCAAAAAAAATGCCAGGCGAATTCCCCAAGCGTATGAAAGTTAACTGATAAAGCAAACCTTCAAGGGAGTGTAAATCAACTACAACAGGAGAAACCCCCACAGTGTCCCAAAATTCAGTCCCGTAGCCTACATTTTGTCTTACTCTAAGTCCTTCTAGATCTCCTAGAAACTACGAGTGCAAGCGTAATATCACATTTGTATTCCTAGCGGAAATATCGTCTCCTAATCCCCAGAGGAGCGCCATTCAAGGCAAGGACGACAGAAGATCCATTTTCCCTATCAAATGTGGATTTCCCCAGCAATCGTGAGCATGAGTAAAAATTGGAAATGGCCTCATTGCGTAAAAATCACACGATCCCCAAACCTAGTCTTGCGACTAGGGGTAGAAAAGGGACAAATATCAGTCAGTTTCGCAGGCATGAGAAAAACCGGCAACGACCTCATCAGGTAAAAATTATGCGAACCCCATGACTAGGTCATTCCAAGGGTAAAAAAGGGAGAAAACCTGAAGAGTGGTTTGGCAACAGAATCCAGCAGTAGTCAGTTTTGCCAGATAAGTCCACTGCAGCAGTCCCCAACAGATGGAATAAAAGAGTAGCTTCCCCGACACTAGTCTCCAACAGAGTTTAGATCCCCAACAGTGATCTATAATGGTGGCATATCCCCTAGCAGATCCCCAGTAACGATTTACAACGATGTCACACTCCCCAGCGGATCCCTAGAAGAAGCTTCCCATTGCTCTCTATAAGCACTCTCCCTAGCCAGAGTACAGAAGCATCCAATTTGCCCCTCAACAAGCTTCTCCCCAGCCAGAGTTCAATCTCTAGCAGTGGCAAGACAGATTGATCTACCCATGAATATCCCTAGCAGTGATGAAACCTCTTTTGGGACATACTCCGCTCTCCAAGAGTGAAAGACAGATTACATGATCCCCAAGCCCTGACTAAGGTAATTTCCTAGCAAAACTAAGAGCTAGTTGAACATCCTTGCTGTTAAAATTAAAATCTTTTACAAAAAGTCCAATAATCTTTTATAAAAGTATTTCAAGATAGACCTTTCGGTATCTAGACCTGGTCATACTAGCCTAAACTGAGCAACCCCAGTAATATGAAGTAGAAGAAGCTGACACCATGCGTCCCTGCAAGTCGCAATCAGCAGAGTCATGGGAAAGCATCCTCGCCTTTATCCCTTGCATGACATCCTTGCATAGCATCACACCCCGTGTGACAAAACTCTCAGCATTATTCTTGATCAAAATCTAATGCCTCTTGGCCTTTTTAAATCAATCTGGCTAGTGCCACTTGGGCATGCCGTAACTTTTGACAACCCCGCGTGTCTTCGACATCCTGTATGCTCATTGGCCATCTCGCCATACCGTAGCATTACCTCTTACATGTCACCCTTTCGACACCCCTGCGTGTCTTTGACATCCTGTATGATCCTTGACAATCTCGCCATACCGTAACATTACCTCTTGCATGTCACCCTTTCGACACCCCCGCGTGTCTTCGACATCCTGTATGCTCCTTGGCAATCTCGCCATACCACAGTATTAACTCCTGCATGTCACTCCTTGCAACACCATCTTGTGCCCTCAACATCCCGTGTGTACCTTTGTAGTGTACACCACCTGTATGTCTCCTTTCGGCACCCCCACATGTCTTCGATAGCCCGTGTGTACCTTCACAGTGTACACCACCCACATGTCCCTTTTAACTCCCTGTGTCTTCTCGGTGCCCTGTGTGTCTTTTTCGATCGAACTTGATCAAATCCCTCAGGTTAGGACCTCTAGGCCGTGCCCTCCTTCCATCCATCAATCTCCAGTGAGTAATCTGAATTACTCACTCTCCCCTAGTAGTAAGGCATACTGCTACATTGCACCCATCATTTGCACTATATGCATACCTGCTATCATTCTGTCGTCCCTAAGATCCAAGCTCAGTGTAAAAATAGGATGATTCCAGTCTTTGCAATTCAAATCGCCAGCCACGACATTCTCCAGCAAAGAGGGGTAGCTATAAGCACCCAATTTTTACACCCCTACCAAACTATGATGAAGGTCTTTTAACCATGGTTACCCCTGCCAAGTCCCCTAAACCCTAGGTAAACCCTAGCTAAACCCTAGCTAAACCTTAGGTAAACCCTAGTTAAACCCTATGACTCAACCCTAGTTTAAAACCTAGGACAACCCTAGTTCAAAACCCTAGCCCTAGGTTACCCTAATCCGAGTCGTAGCCTCGCGCTAGAGCCCTTAGGGCTTCAACCCTAAAGCCCATGGCCCCTAGGGCTTGAACCTTGGATTTAGGCTCATAAGGCCCAAAAAACGCTAAGTCAAAACCGAAAAGCTTGAGTGAGCATGGGCCAGGCCGATGTCTTTTAAAATTTCTTATTGGAGGTAGAAGGTCTACTGCCAATTGCAAATTAACCTATTTTGACAATGGCGGTAGACCATCTACTGCCACTGTCTGAACTTCAGTTTGCAGACTGCGTACACCTCTTGCACACTCCACCCTCACCTCAACTCCTCCCAGTCAACCACCCTTTGGTCTAACTACCTTCTCCCTCTTATTTTTAATCTTTCCTAGGTTCCCTAGTGCTTCTCCTATAAAACCACAACACCCTCAACCATAGAAACGGTTTGTACGTCTGAAAAAATCCCAAAATTTATATCTGAACCCCTGTTCCGAAAGCTCAGGCCTCAGCCCTTCTGAACCTCTAGAGCTTGAACCCAGGTCCTTTCTGGACTTATACCAATTTCCCCAATAGCTGTTCCCCCATCTCGGTGTGTACCACCACAGTGTATAGACCTCCGCCCATCAGAGCAGAAATAGAGCATAGGGTAGGGGACTCCCTACCCCATTTTTTCCCTGCTTTAGCATTTATGTGAACCCCTGGTCGGTTCCAGAGGAGTTATTTGCTTTCCTTGTTGGTGTTAGTGTGTAAACCGAACCCACAGAGGGTGTTCACCCACCTTTGTCATAGGTGTGGTGAACCCCTACGGGTATATCCTCATCCTTGGAGCATTACAGACCATCACAGAGCCTCAAGGGGTCCCTCAAATCATGAGGGAACCCTTGGTCACCTCTGAGCATAGCCCCATGGGCAAGAACCAGGTTTTTAAGCAAAACCAGGAATGGCAGTAAACACAGTACCGCCATTCCTAGCCTTTACTATTGCAGCCTCGTTTTAGCCTATTTAGGTGGGCCCTGGTCTTTGTCCAGGGCCCTGGTTGAACCCCTCTCCTCTCCTTTGACTCACCCTGGTCCTTCCATGGTGGCCCCCATGGCCTTAACCATGGTTAAATCCATGAAAAAGCATCACTGTGCATATTGGCAGTAGATCATCTACTGCCATTTAAGTTTTAGACTATTTTGGTATTGGCGGTAAACCATCGATTGCCAATATGTGTTTTTTGGTATAGCAGATTGAACACTCTGTGGGTCCCACTGCAGGTACCCCCAGGGCCCCACACCAAGCTCAAAGCCTTCACTGGAGTCACCTCTTCACATCCATGGTTTCAGATCACCCAGGGTTAACCCCTAACCAAAGTTAACAGTGTGCAAACCTGAATTAAAAATACTGTTTTAAATGTCGGTAATCCCGTTATCGACATTAAAAATATTTTGACTCTGAGCTTTTGTAAGGGCCCAGGCCGGGTAGGAGGCCACTTTAGGCCTTGCCTAGCCCCTTGGGCCTACCGGGCCTAAAACCAAGTCTACCGGACTTATCTTTGGCCTACCAGGCCTCTCCTTAGCCTACTAGGCTAAATCTCATATCCCCTTAACTATGGTTAGCAACCCTAACGATGGTTAGTTTGGCCTGACCCCGGTAGCAACCCTAATCCTGGCTAGACTCCGCCCTAGTCTACCAGACTACCCCTAAGCCTACCAGGCTTGTACCTCGCACTTGACCCTCCTCGGTCAGCCAAATCCTAGTTTACTGGATTAGTCCATGTTAGCCACCCTTGGTGCACACACACACACCCCTAGCCACAACACAGGCTCATGTGCCAAAACTACGCTCGGTCTATCTCACCCTGTGAGTACATAGGCAACCCAACCTGGGTTCGACCCCAGTTAACTTTTCCTTTCTTGGATTAGTGTTAACTTACACATTTTGATATTTTAAACAAGATTAACTTTAATTGGCTTATACATCGGGAGTACGGAACTGTTATAAAACGGAAGCCTCGGGGTTCCTTACACTTTCCCCTGACTTAACTGAACCTCTTACCCTGATCTCCCTCGTAGACCAAGACCTTATCCAAACCTGTGGAACTTATCCCTTCTGAATAAATAGGTGGTGATTCTATAATCCATGAGTAAAATTCTCATGCTCACAGCATGAACCTGAAAACAATAAACACACCCAAGTGAAGTATCGTAGTGGATAAATGAGCTCACAGGGATTAACAAATACAGTTTAAGGTGCATAAATATGTAACAATTAGCACCGATCACCACCTCAAACTTACATATTGCTAGTCCTTGAGCAGTAGGAATAAAACTAAGCTAAGCTAAATCTAAATCCCCTTTTGGGGGATCCCCGGTTGCATTTGGCATATGCAACAAGCCTTTTAAACCCTTAGGTGGCCCTAGTGGACGAGTGAAGTCTCGTGAGGGTTTACGAGTGATGATACCCACAAATATCAGTATCTCTGTAGAGCCCCGGAACTTTTTACCATGGATTGGAAACCGTGCCAAAGTGTTAAACCTTTGTAATCTTTTTCCATTCTATGAAATGAGAAATTTTGAACAACTTTAAGTGTTAAAAGGTAGTGTTCCCAAGTCGGATATGTCGAAAAACCCAAGTTACTGAATCTCATTTGCGGATCAGTCCACTTCAGGGGTGATTTAGTCATTAACCAAAGTAGAAATTAGAAATTTTGAAATGTTAGGAATATTCCTTTTCGAAAGACGAATCCAACGCAAGTTGAATCGTCAAAATCGGACAAACGAGTTGAAAGTTATGGCCAAATTACCAAAGTGTGGAAAAATGGGAGAAAACAAAAAAATCTGAAGGGTGCGATCGATCGCAAGTCAGGTGCGATCGATCACATACAGGCGTAATAGGTCCCAAACTCTCGGGGTCATATGCGATAGATGGATCCCCAGGTGCGATAGATCACAGGGATCTGCGATCGATCGCACCTGAATGTGCGATCGATCGCATGCAGGGGGAGATCAGACCAGAAACGTTCGGGTTCATGTGCGATAGATCGCATCCATTCCAGATTTGAGGGTCTTAAACCCTTTTCTTGTTTAGGGATCCTCATTTGAGGTATTTCTAACCTAGAGAGGAAAGAAAGACGAGAGAAAGGAGAAGAGGATTTTGGGGAAATCCTCCAATGTAGCTTTGATTGGAGATCAAAGGGGGTTCAAACTTGAAGATTTTTAAAGAAGGATCCTTCCTCAAGCACTTAGAGTTCCTCAAACCCAAAGACGGGTTCTTCTTCAAGGTTGGGACTCCAAATCAAGGGTGTTCTCCACTCTATTGAAGGTCGGTACCCTATACTAACCTTCTAGTTCACCTATGCTCCTTGTTTTTCTTTCATTTGATGATTTTCCTTGAATTTCTAAACAAGATAAGGAGAATGGATGGATGGATGGATGGATGGATGTTGGATGTGAATGGGCGATTGGATGCCGTGTGTTTTTTGAAATGAATGAAATGAGAAGGGCATTGGACTAATAACAAACGTACATGTATGCTATGAGCTTAACCCATCTAGAAATCCAAGATTTAGGTATTAACCATAATGCGCATACCATGTGTTTGATGAAATGCCTTAATGGAGAAAATGACAATTTGTAGTGGAAAAATGCATGTTTAAATGTTAATGGAATTGCTAGGGCTTATGATAGTGTGCTTACTTGTTTTCCCAAAATTTGAATGAATGATTACTTGCTCAAATTTTGATGTTATATATATTGCGAAATCCCCAAGTAGTCATATTTAATTTCAAATGAAAGTATGCACACGATCCCACGAGCATGGCATGCATGACATGTTTTATCAGTATTCTTAAGAACAAGACTTAGAGGTGGGACATATCCTACAATATGTTTCACTTCGTTTTTGACAAGAGGACAAGAACATGCATTTCTTAGGAGGGAGTTTACACTTCCCTCCCTTCCATGAGGGGTCTCCCCTCACTCACAAGGGCATTGCATTAAAGAAGGGCCTCCCTTCCCTCTCAAGGCATATCATGAAAGAAGGGTATCCCTTCCCTCTCAAGGCATCTCACAAGCGCATCTCACAAGTACATGAGCATGTTGAACTCCCAAGCAAGCACGGATGACAAGCATGATAGAAGCATGACATGCATGACATGGCATGACACACATGGCACGATAGACAAGTTTTCAAGTACGAAAATGGTATTTTAAGTCAAGTCAAGTGCACGATATTTTTCAAGGATTTTATTGGCTTTCACGAAATGCAAGCATGATTCTCAACTGCTTTACTATCGCGTGATGATATGAATTATTCCTACTTTATATCTGTGAACTGCTTCCTGCTTTCCATATAATTATTGTTTGCTATAACTGTTGGTTAGTATTTGGTACACGCTGAGTATTCCATGCTCAGCCGTACGTTTATGTTTGCAGGTTCTGAGGAAGCTGCAGCTCCATTCGATGTCTGTGGTCCTGGCCCATGGGGGGAGGAGGAGTACGTTGAGGAGCCTGTGGAGGAACCTCAAGGTGAGGGTTACTATTAGGTTGTGGTAGATTCTGAGTGGATAGCTGTGGGTAAGTCGAGAGAGATGTATTCATGTATTTTGGCGGGCTTGTCCGCACTTTCTTTGTCTTGATTTCTTTTTATCGAACTTGGATCACATATGTATATACATAGAGGTTTGTTAGACTTCCGCTGTGCTTTGTTATATGTTTCCGCTATTATTATCCTCTATTGTATATGCTCCAGGTCTTTTGCAGGTTATTTTGGTCAAGCAAGTCATGCAAGTAATGATGAGTCGTCCAAGATTCACTCTAACTCCTAGGGTGGGTTTTGGGTCGTGACAGAGGTGGTATCAAAGCTTAGGCTTTAGGTCCTTAGGGTCACTTAGAATCTGGTACCATGGCTTGACAAGAGCATATGTTAGGAAGCAAGTTAGGAAGGAAGTAAGTCGGAAGAGAGTCATGATTCCAAGTGTGAGACTAAAATTTTAGTCTTAGTTCAAATGGTTGTTCCGACCAAGTGCGTGTCTAGAAACGCTAGAACACTAAGTCTACTATGTATACACCAATGGGTATGATGCAATGTATACTAATACTATACCAATAATACAAGTTGAATTATTGTGATAAATTGTGGTTTCAAGTTAGACTCATGTGGTGCTATTGATCTCAAGATGTTAGTCATGAGGCGGGGCACACGGGGTCGTGGACCACACACTAGGGCTTCATCTTCTTCTCGAGATGAGGGTGAGCAGCCGGACCTCTCTCAGGTTCTCGGCTCTATTGCAGAGACTTTAGCCTTACTGGCGGCTAGGCAGGCTACTCCATCTTCTGCATCACCTACTCCACCGCCTGCGGCTCCAGTACATCGTACCGCTGGGGTTGAGGCAATCAGGAGATTGAGGCCTCCATCATTCCATGGGAGTGTGGACCCACTTACCGCGGAGGCTTGGATCCTCCAGTTGGAGAAGATTTTTGCAGTCCTCTCGCCCACAGAGGAAGATAAAGTGGCATGGGCGGTCTTCATGTTAGAGGGTGAGGCACACCATTGGTGGTTGTCCGCCTTGAGGACTCGGAATTTGACCACGTAAGGTCAACCTTGGACTTGGGAGGAGTTCAAGGACGCGTTCTACAAGAAGTACTTCCCCGTTGGAGCTCGGGAAAAGAAAGAGAGAGAATTCATCAACTTAGAACAAGATTCGATGTTGGTGGCACAATATGAGGCCAAGTTCTCGGAGCTATAATGCTTCGTGACTCATATGATCGCTACCGAGGCGATGAAGGCGAGAAGGTTTGAGTAAGGGCTCAAGGATGTTATTATGGAAAAAGTATCGGTATTCAGGCATGCCACTTTTGCTGAAGTGGTGGATAAAGCCTTGTTGGTCGAGACCAATTCTGAGGCGGTGTCCGAGAAAAGGGAATTGGCGAGAGGCCAATCTAGTAGTTCAGCACCTCCGGAGAAGCGGGCCCGGACTGGTCCTTATCAGTATACGTGGCCAGTACCACCGATGAGGCCATTTTACGCGCCTCCAGTTCCACGGCCGTACATGCCTCAGGCACCATGACCTTAGGCTCTTCCAGCTCCACGGCCAGTTGCACCTCAGGTAGCGAGGTATGCTCCACCTCCGGCCCCTCCAACTTACACGTACGAGGCTTGCACTTCCTGTGGCAAGAAACACCCGGCAGGAGATTGCCGAAGGGCATCAGGTGGATGTTTCCATTACGGTCGACAGGGCCACGTGATCAGGGATTGCCCTAGCCGGCATTTACCAGGCCAGTCTCAGGGTGTTAGGCCCCCAGCACGCCCAGCAGGATCATACCAGGCTTCCTCTCAGCCTGCACGTTCTACACCTCCGCCTAGCCAGGCGAACCAGGGGCGAGTCTTTGCCTTGATTGAGGGCGATGCACATGCATCGGATGAAGTGGTGCAAGGTACGCGTTTAGAGATTTTTAATTTTCCATAAATTATCATGTTTTGCCTTATTTCTTGTGGACGTATATGGCATGTTATATATCTATGTATCTATATGTATACGCTGTTGATGCATGGATTGACTTAGCTAGCTAAAATTTCAGGAACCTTACTAGTAAATGAATGTTTGGCTCGAGTATTGATCGACACCGGGTCTACTCATTCATTCGTATCGCCGAGTTTCTCTCAAGGTTTTTCCTCCGAGCCTAGCTAGTTAGAATCGGAGTTAGCGATTTCGACTCCTCTCTACAAAACAGTGGTGACAGATAGCGTTTTTAGAGGCAGTGTGGTCCAAGTGGGAAGCCATGAATTAGCAGTCGACCTCATCGTCCTCGGATTCCAGGACTTTGACATTATCTTGGGGATGGATTGGTTAGCAACTCATCATGGGCATGTAGCCTGCTTCGAGAAAATGGTCCTCTTCAGGCCGGTGGAAGGGAAGCCATTCCATTTTCGGGGGTTGAGAAGTAGAGATATCGCTCGCTTTGCGGCACTAAGCTTAGCGAACCCTGGGGCAAAGGACTCTTCGACTATCCCGGTCGTTAGTGAATTCCTGGATGTATTTCCAGAGGAGTTGCCAGGGTTACCTCCAGATAGGGAGATTGAGTTTGTGATTGAGCTTGCGCCAGACACAGCTCCCATCTTTCAGGCTCCGTATAGAATGGCCCCGATTGAACTCAAAGAGTTGAAGACTCAGTTGGAGGAATTGCAAGGCCTTGGTTTCATTCAACCGAGTGTCTCACCGTGGGGCGCCCCGGTCCTATTTGTTAAGAAGAAAGATAGCTCGATGCGGATGTGCGTCGATTATAGGATGTTGAACAAAGTCACTATGAAGAATAGGTATCCATTACCTAGGATTGATGACTTGTTCGATCAGTTGAAGGGAGCGAGATTTTTCTCAAAGATAGATCTTCGGTCGGGTTATCACCAATTGAAGATTAAGGCGGAAGATGTTCCCAAAACTGCTTTCAGGACTCGATACGGACACTACGAGTTCTTGGTGATGCCTTTCGGTCTCACGAACGCACCGGCAACCTTTATGGACTTGATGAACCGGGTGTTTAGACCATACTTGGATAAGTGCGTGATTGTGTTCGTTGACGATATCTTGGTGTATTCCCAGACACGGGAAGATCACATGCGAGACCTTCGCCTTGCTTTGGAAATGCTGAGAGAGTACAAGCTGTATGCCAAACTCAGTAAGTGTGAATTTTAGTTGGAAGAGGTGGCATTCCTAGGCCCCGTTGATTCTGTGGAAGGTATCTCGGTAGATCTGAAGAAGATCGAGGCGGTTATGAGTTGGGAAAGGCCCAAGAGTGTCACAGAGATATGCAGTTTCCTTGGGTTGGCAGGGTACTATAGGAGATTCGTAGAGGGTTTCTCCAGCCTTGCGGCACCGCTCACTTATTTGACAAGGAAGAATGCAAAATTTGTATGGAGTGACAAGTGCGAGATCAGTTTTACGGAACTAAAGAAGAGGCTTACTACAGCCCCTGTCCTTACTGTGGCATCCTGACCTTATGGGTATGAGGTGTATAGTGATGCCTCGCACGTTGGACTTGGGTGTGTACTCATGCAGCACAAGAAAGTCATTGCCTATGCATCCAGGCAATTGAAGGAACATGAAAAGAATTACCCCACGCACGACTTAGAGCTTGCTACAGTCGTGTTTGCGCTTAAGATTGCTCAACACTACCTTTACGGGGTAGAATTCTATGTGTATACGGATCACAAGAGCCTCAAGTATCTCTTTTCCCAAAAGGAGCTAAATCTATGCCAACGGTGTTGGATGGAATTTTTGAAAGACTATGATTGTACCATTCAATACCACCCGGGTAAAGCAAACATTGTAGCGGATGCCTTGAGTAGAAGACCTCTGGGGTTATTAGCACACATGTTGGTGCAGGAGTGGAAGCTACTAGAAGATTTGGCAAATCTGGACATCAGTGTGAATGACTCTGTCCGTAGTCCTATCTTGGCAAATTTCATGGTTCGGCTATACATTATAGATTTGATCCAAGAATACCAAGCCACAGATGCTGAATTGTTGGCTTATCAGGACAAGGAAGTTGCCAAGGGTAGTGAAGAATTTTCTCTCACTAGTTGAGGTGCTATTACGTTTAAAGGAAGGCTGTGTGTTCCGGCCAATGCAGATCTTCGACGAGAGATCATGGATGAAGCACATCGTTCGAAGTACACGGTGTATCCTGGGGGTACAAAGATGTACTGGAACCTCAAGGGTCACTTTTGGTGGCGGAATATGAAGAGGGATGTTGCGGAGTATGTGGCACGATGCTTGGTGTGCCAACAGGTGAAAGCAGAACACATGCGACCACCGATCTATTGCAGTCTCTTCCTATTCCAGAGTGGAAATGGGAGAACATATCCATGGATTTCATAGTTGGTCTGGCAAGGACGGCAAGGGGCTCAGATGCGATATGGGTAGTAGTGGATCGTTTGACAAAGTCTGCTCATTTTCTACTCTACCGAACTACGTTCAATTCTAGCCAGTTGGCCGCTTTGTACATCAAGGAAGTGGTTAGGTTACACGGGGTGCCAGTCAGTATTGTGTTAGATCGGGATTCAAGATTTACATCAAGGTTCTGGAAAATTTTTCAGGAAGCGATGGGTTCCCGACTTGATTTCAGCACTGCCTTTCACCCACAGACGGATGGATAGACCGAAAGGGTGAACCAAGTCATTGAAGACATGCTTCGGGCGTGTATGTTGGATTTCAAAGGCAATTGGGAAGAGCACTTGCCTTTGGTAGAATTCGCCTACAATAACAGCAACCAGGCAAGCATCCAAATGGCACCATTTGAGGCCTTGTATGGGCGAAGCTGCAGGTCTCCTCTCTACTGGGATGAGTTAGGAGAAAGAAAAATACTTGGCCCAGAGTTAATCGAGCAAACTGCGGGTATAGTCAACATCATCCGAGATAGGTTGAAAGCCGCTCAAGATCGTCAGAAAAGCTATGCTGACACATGCCGCAGGGACTTGGAATTGTAGGTTGGGGATCAAGTCTTTGTGAGGGTATCTCCTAGCAAAGGAGTTATGAGATTTGATAAGAGAGGCAAGCTTAGTCCTCGATATGTCGGCCCGTTTGAGATCATCACGCGAGTTGTTGAAGTTGCTTACCGGGTAGCTCTTCCACCTCACATGGCCGCGGTCCATAATGTGTTCCACGTGTCTATGCTTCGGAAGTACATTGCGGACCCTTCACATGTACTAGAATTGGAACCGTTGGAAATTCGAGAAGATCTCACGTTGGTTGAAAAGCCGGTTCAAATTTTGGATCGAAGAGATCAAGTGCTTCGCAACAAGGTTATTCCTTTGGTTCTTATGCAATGGCACCACCATGCTCGAGAAGAAGCTACATGGGAGCGTGAAGCCGAGGTCAAAGCGAAGTATCCCGAGTTGTTTGAATAGACTTGTGTTTATGGCTTGTGATTTTGTTTTGGTTTTGTAATGCATGTCCCGTCCAAATTTCGAGGATGAAATTTTTGTAAGGGGGGAGGATGTAGAGCCCCTGAACTTATTGCCAAGGATTGGAAACCGTGCCAAAGTGTTAAACCTTTGTAATATTTTCCTTTCTATGAAATGAGAAATTTTGAACAACTTTAGGTGTTAAAAGGTAGTGTTCCCAAGTTGGATATGTCGAAAAACCCAAGTTACTGAATCTCATTTGCGGATCAGTCAACTTCAGGGGTGATTTAGTCATTAAACAAAGTAGACATTGGAAATTTTAAAACATTAGGAATGCTCCTTTTCGAAAGACGAATCCAACGCAAGTTGAATCGTCAAAATCGGACAAACGAGTTGAAAGTTATGGCCAAATTACCAAAGTGTGGAAAAATGGGAGAAAACAACAAAATCTGAAGGGTGCTATCGATCGCAAGTCAGGTGCGATCGATCGCATACAGGTGAAATAGGTCCCAAACTCTCGGGGTCATATGCGATAGATGGATCCCCAGGTGCGATAGATCGTAGGGATCTACGATCGATCGCAAGAATGTGTGATCGATCGCATGCAGGGGAGATCAGACCAGAAACGTTCGGGTTCATGTGCGATAGATCGCATCCAGGTGCAATCGATCGCAAGGACCTGCGCTCGATCGCAGATCAGTGCGCGATCGATCGCATGCGGTAGCAGATTCCGGATTTGAGGGTCTTAAACCCTTTTCTTGTTTAGGGATCCTCATTTGAGGTATTTCTAACCTAGAGAGTAGAGAAAAAGGGGAGAAAGGAGAAGAGGATTTTAGAGAAATCCTCCAATGTGGCTTTGATTGGAGATTAAAGGGGGTTCAAACTTGAAGATTTTCAAAGAAGGATCCCTCCTCAAGCACTTAGAGTTCCTCAAACCCAAAGAGGGGTTCTTCTTCAAGGTTGGGACTCCAAATCAAGGGTGTTCTCCACTCTATTGAAGGTCGGTACCCTATACTAACCTTCTAGTTCACCTATGCTCCTTGTTTTTCTTTCATTTGATGATTTTTCCTAAATTTCTAAACAAGATAAGGAGAATGGATGGATGGGTGGATGTTGGATGTGAATGGGCGATTGGATGCCGTGTGTTTGTTAAAATGAATGAAATGGGAAGGGCATTGGACTAATAACAAACGTACATGTATGCTATGAGCTTAACCCACCTAGAAATCCAAGATTTAGGTATTAACCATAATGCGCATACCATGTGTTTGATGAAATGCCTCAATGGAGAAAATGACAATTTGTAGTGGAAAAATGCATGTTTAAATGTTTATGGAATTGCTAGGGCTTATGATAGTGTGCTTACTTGTTTTCCCAAAATTTGAATGAATGGTTACTTGCTCAAATTTTGATGTTATATATATTGCAAAATCCTCAAATTTTCATATTTAATTTCAAATGAAAGTATGCACACGATCCCACGAGCACGGCATGCATGACATGTTTTATCGGTATTCTTAAGAATAAGACTTAGAGGAAGGACATATCCTACGATATGTTTCACTTCATTTTTGACAAGAGGACAAGAACAAGCATTTCTTAGGAGGGAGTTTACACTTCCCTTCCTTCCATGAGGGGTCTCCCCTCACTCACAAGTGCATTGCATTAAAGAAGGGCCTCCCTTCCCTCTCAAGGCATATCATGAAAGAAGGGTATCCCTTCCCTCTCAAGGCATCTCACAAGCGCATCTCACAAGTACATGAGCATGTTAAACTCCCAAGCAAGCACGGATGACAAGCATGATACAAGCATGACACGCATGACATAGCATGACACGCATGGCACGATAAACAACTTTTCAAGTACGAAAATGGTATTTTAAGTCAAGTCAATGTTTTTCAAGGATTTTATCGGCTTTCATGAAATGCAAGCATGATTCTCAACTGCTTTACTATCGCGTGATGATATGAATTGTTCCTACTTTATATCTGTGAACTACTTCTTGCTTTCCATATAGTTATTGTTTGCTATGACTATTGGTTAGTATTTGGTACACGCTGAGTATTCCATTCTCAACCGTACGTTTATGTCGGCAGGTTCTGAGGAAGCTGCAGCTCCATTCGATGTCTGTGCTCTTGGCCTATGGGTAGAGGAGGAGTACGTTGAGGAGCCTGTGGAGGAACCTCAGGGTGAGGGTTACTATTAGGTTGTGGTAGATTCTGAGTGGGTAGCTGTGGGTGAGTTGAGAGAGATGTATTCATGTATTTTGGCGGGCCTGTCCGCACTTTCTTTGTCTTGATTTCTTTGTATCAAACTTGGATCACATATGTATATACATAGAGGTTTGTTAGACTTCCGCTGTGCTTTGTTATATGTTTCCGCTATTATTATCCTCTATTGTATATGCTCTAGGTCTTTTGCAAGTTATTTTGGTCAAGCAAGTCATGCAAGTCATGATGAGTCGTCCAAGATTCACTCTAACTCCTAGGTTGGGTTTTTGGTCGTGACAATTTCCCTACAACTCTGCACCTATGCACTAGTATGACATGCAATGATTAAAAGATTAATTGATATAGATTCTTAAATCATTCAAATCATGATACACACAACATAATTCTCTCATTATTAACCGGCTTTATTTTTTACTCTTCACATTCTCAATTTCACACAACCTTACACAATTCTGAACATTTAAACTTATTAAAGATTGGTCATTTGTCTCATTTGATGTATTGTGCGACTATCAATTGAATATGTGATCTCAACATTTTCTCTTAACAGATGTTCTATCAACCCTTCTGTGATCAGATTTCCCATCAATTTAATCACTAACCCAAGGTTTTTTCTTGACAATTTTCTTTCTTTTTATTGAATGAGTGAACTGTGTAGAGTCTAAGTTCATTAAGCTTTCTAGACAACCTATGTAGCAAGTGTTAGGCAAGAGACTCCCAAACCAGACGGTCTTAGGGCATCAGGTGTTAAGACACCCCTAGGGCTTATTAACTTGAGTCAAATAGGCTTTAAACTTAGACTAGTCACTCTTGATAAATATTTATTCCAAACCTCCACTGTTTGATGCGAACACTCTCTACATAGTGAGGCATGATGCCTGGTTGCTAGGTAGAAGTTCGGTTCAAAAAATAAATAATTGTTGGACATGATGCCCAGAAAAGTCATTTAGATTGTTAGAACCTTATTAATTTAATTAATAAATGCTTCTTCTTAATCTATTGTGTATTCATTATGGGTAATTGACCATTATCATGAGTTAATCTATACGATATGAGTATCGATAAAGGTCCATAGGATATATTGTAAGAAAGTTATGCGATTAGATTATCACAGGTAGATATAACTTTCTGGTTCCTTATACCTTATATTGTCACAGTTGTGGGTGAAGCTGGGCACTTCACTTATATGGCTGCCAGAATGCTAAGATGTTCTCAATAGTTGAGATGTAGTTCTATCTCGAACTATTTTAGTGGAGACTACACATCAGCATATGGGTGTTTAAATGTACACTGACTGATTGCATTCAATGAGAGACCTCTTGCATAAACATACTATCAGATAGTTGGTCTCTCATTCACATTGAGTGGTTTCGATGATCCTTAGATCTAATGAGTTCATCTATGACTGGGCAGTGATCTGATTGTTTTGATTCCACCAACGTATTTTCTAACTTGGGGAATACAATACAGTGACAGTTGGATAGTCAGAAAGTTGTTCAAGTCATGATGAATTTCAAACAAGAAATCCATACTTATTAATTTAAGAGATTATCCAAGTTCTGGGTAAGACAATTGATTAAGTTCAAATCCTACGCAGGTGATTTTGAAAACAAAATAAGTTTTGAAACATACTTTTATTAAAAGGTATTATACTTATAAAAGGATTTTTTAAAAATATTTTTCATGAGAAATTGTTTCTCATGGCTTAATCATAAGTCTTGGAAACCTGGATGATTTGTAATGGGCTATGGGCTAGATAGTATGTCAATCTCCAAGGCCCATTAGGGATAATCTATTTGGAAGGATAAATCGAATTTAAAATTTCAAGTGGCGGATCCGTAATGGTTAATGTTCATACACTGGAATTCGATTGCAACATGGATATCTCAGATCACTTGCAATTCCGATGTAATTCCCATTTAGGGTCAATGGGATAACATTGGATAAGCCAGGGTAAGAATGTCCTAGAGCAATCTGTGGAGGTGCTCACATAAGAAATACAAGCTCAATAATTGATTAAAAGTTAATCAATTATTTTAAGTGATTAAAAGTTAATCATTTAATTTAATAGATTAATAGTTAATCTATTGTTTAAATTAATTGTTAATTTAAACTAAGGGATTATTTTAGTAATTATTTGATTAAAATAATTAAAGGGGAAATGGGTTTGACCCATATCCATAAACCCATTAAAATGAACCTTTAATATGGGCCAATGCCCATGGGTTTAAACCCTAGGGTGGGGGGCCCACCTGAGGAATCCTAATTGGATCAGGAATTGTTTAATTGAATAATTATTGAAATATAATTCATTTTATTACGGAATTAAAATCCAAGTGTTGGATTGTAATTAGGATTAAGATATTATTGTAATTAGATTACAATAAGGAGTTTTAACTCCTCAAATCCCACACCTCATAGAAGCTCACGCCCCCCCTTGTGGATTCCTAGTTTGACTAGGTTTGCTACTTTGGTGTAAGATGTTGACTTATCCCTTTTAATTAAGGAATCCTCTTATAATAGGGACTCTTTAATTAATAGGATTACTATAACTAAAGTAGTTATAGATTAAGTAGGAGTTTATTTAGTTAATAATAAGAGTTATTGTTAATTAATAAATCCTACTAGATAAGATCAAGTTGGAGTAGGATTAGGATTAGGATAAAATCCTAGTCTATAAATACCCCAACACCCTAGACCATTAAGTAGAATTGTCCATAATTTTTTCTCTTCTCTCCTCTCTCTTTCCAAACCGTGAGCCCTAGGAGACCCCTATGGATTTTCATGAGCTATATTGATGGTCCTAGTTGGGTTTTGCAAATCTAGGGTTTTGAACCTTACTATTATTGGTGATAGAAGGTCTACACCATTGATCTATTTTCTTCCTCTTGCTTTTATAATTCCAAAGGAGATTCTAAAGCTTCATGGGGATAGCGAAGAATAAGGATCGAGCTTCTAGTATTTTTTCGGAGAAATCTCTACAAAGAGTTCTGACGGTTCAAGTGGATTAAGCTTCACCGGTGAAAAAAATTCACCAAGATGATATGACTAAAACTCTTAGATAATATTGATGCTTTTATGGTGTTAAGATCTAGGGGATCCAGTTTCCGCATAAATTTTTATCCGGATCCCCCTTCAATTAGTATCAGAGCGCATGGTTAGGAGAATTTTTTGTTTATTTTGATAAGGTAATTAAATGGATGATTTAATTCATGAGATGAATTAATTTAGATCTATTTAATATTGCTTGTAGTTTTTATTATTTTATTTGTTCATAAGATGAATAAATAAATATTTATTATATTATTGAATGAGATTTGATAATTAAATAAATTTTAAAAACTAGTATTATGTGTGATATAATTAAATTCAAAACAAAGAGTTTATTTTGAAATTCCTTTTAAATGATTCATTAATTAATAAATCCCATGGTGTTTGACACCCTTGCTTAAGCGTTCTTGGAGATTAAAGCTTATTTCAATTTAAATTGATTCATGGATTTTCGGATTTGTATTTGATTAGAAGAATCGATATAGTTTCAGTATTTTGGCCATAACTTTATGACCGTAAGTCCGATTTAGGTCTGTCAGTACATCGTTTCAAAGCCGTCGAAAAGATCTACAACTTTTGTGAAGAAAGTTTTTCCAAAATCAATCTTTTTGAGGGTCAAAACTTGAGTCGAAAATCTTAAGCGGGATAAGGAGTTTTCTAAATTAATTTTCCAAGAGGCTTTCAAATTTTTCCTAAATTGTATTATTTCATTATGAAAATTTTTTTATGGAAAATATAATTGTTTTATTTTTTCTAGGGTTTCATCTATATAAGATATAGATTTTTATCGGGCGATTTGATAATTGTTATCAAATTTTAAATCTTTTTAAAAAATAAGAAAAAGTACTCCATCACCATGTAGCATCTTTTTTTATATGAGATTATAGTTATGGGTCATAATTTATGGTAAATTATTTATCATTCATGCATTCATACTAGAGGTTAATATGTAATAGGTTTTGACAATTAGTAAAGGGCAGATTCATTCGGTTTCCCTGAAAAGGGCAAATGGAATACTGGTTTCCCTAATGCCATTTAAATTCTATTTAATGCATTGGTGGACATGCAGCGAAGGAGGATGTTGCGATGTGATTTAGATAAGATGATAAAGGAAGGGATCGCGAAGGAGTTTTGCGAGCTACCTTTGTTTTTATCATATTCCCTTGCATCCATGCATTTTAATTTATTGACCCATAACGATTAATCTTGTATACAAATGTTTTATTATCATAAGATAATAACTACTGCTTATTTTATCATGGGATGATATCTGTTTATATGTTTAATTATTCTGTTGAAATAATTGCTCTTGATATATCATGTGTATATAAGACTGGGGACAAGTCCCTAAGTATTATGATCTTCTACCATTTACTACGTGATCCTATAGTGGGGAGTGTGAGTAAGCTGACAGGCCAAAGCCGGGCCCAATTCATCTCACCTATGAGTGAACATGGTGAAAACTGAATAAGCAAATAGTGGGAGCAATAACGCTAAAGCGTGAGCTTTCATTAGGTGTTTATTAGGTTCATGGTAGGTGGGCACATTAATAAGAGATATTATACAATAACGCCAAAGTGTGAGTATAACATCCCTTATAGATCAGACAGTAGATCGAATACTTCAGAATTCACAAGATGAGATCTGTCAAAATTGGAGAAGATAGTTTCTATCTGCCTATTCAAGGCGATGTGATGATGTACCCAAAGGCAGGATCACATTAAGCTAGTGTTTAGGTTTTCGATGCCAATTAATTCTTCCCAAATTGGTAATACCATTAGAAACAGACCCATAATCTAATTGGTATTAATGAATACAATAGATCCCTAATACTGTCTTATTTGTCATTTGATTAGATCATGATAGGCCTACACCCATTAACTGAAATTCTTCGTGATGAAAAGTTAGTAGGAACTAACTATGTAGATTGGAAAAGAAAGATTAGAATTGTGTTTGCCATGGATAACCTTGACCTATGTCTTAAGACACCTAAGCCCGAAATTCCTCCAGATGCTTCACCGGCTCAAAAGACTGAGTTAGAGCAATGGGAGAGGTCCAATCAGATGACCAAGTGTTACATACTGGCTTCGATGTCTAACATTTTGCAAAGCCAGCATTAACACATGGATAAGGCTTCTGACATCTTGCAAAACCTTCATGAGATGTTTGGTGAGCAAAATAGGTCAGCTCGACAAATAAAGTTGAAATCCCTTGTTAACACCAAGATGGCTTAGGGAACTCCAGTCAGGGAACACATCATAAAGATGATGGGATTATTGAATGAACTGGAAATTCTTGATGGACAGATGGATGTCATCACTCAAGTTGACACTATTCTGCAGTCACTCCCTCCGTCCTTCAATTCGTTCGTGTTAAATTATAACATGATGTCACTAAGTGAGCTTATGAACTCACTTGTGGCTGCAGAAGATTTGATCAAAAAGTCAACTAAAGATGAAAGACAAAGGGTAAGGCAAGAGTTGCCAAAGGTTCTTCAGGGACAGCTGGCAAGGAAAACAAAGGCAATGGAAAGTGTTTCCACTATGGTAAAATAGGCTACTGGAAGAGGAATTACAGGACTTACCTCGCAACTCTTAAGAAGGGTAGCGGAAGTACTCAAGTTATGAGATACTTTGAAGTACATATTACTATTGAGTCTAACTTTCTGGACGGTCCTCTTAAATCATGGTGCATGGATTCTGGATCCACTGTACACGTTTGTAATTCTTTGCAGGGGTTCAAGGAAACCGGAAAGCTGACCAAACAGGAGCAGAAGCTTAAAGTTGGCTCCGGTGCAAATGTTGTAGTGAAGTCAATCAGCTTTTTTACTCTTTATTTACCAAATAGAAAGTCATTAATTTTAGAAGACTACTTTTATGTGCCTTCAGCACATCGAAATTGATTTCAGTATCTAGACTCTTATTTTATGGATTCTCTATCAATTTTAATTCAATTGTTGAAATTAAGAAAGATGGAATGGTCTTGATAACTGGTAATCTAATTAATGGTTTTTATTTGATATTTCCATTGGTAAATAATGAATGTCTGCAAAGTGACAATGTCTCGTCATCTAGAATGTCTGGAATGAAGAGACATTGCACTAAGTCTACTTATCTTTGGCACAAGAGACTTTGTCACATTAATCTTGATAGGATCAAGAGGTTAGTAATAGATGGTCTCCTTGACTTCCTCAAGGTAGAACCACTCCCTACGTGTGAGTCTTGTCTTGAAGGGAAGATGACCAAGAAGCCTTACCCTAAAAAGGTAGGAAGAGCCGAGGAAAAGTTAAGACTAATATATAGTGATGTATGTGGTCCATTTAACATTGTTGCACGAGGTCAATACCGGTATTTTGTCACATTTACCGATGACTATTCCAAATATGGATATGTCTATTTGATGCAACACAAATCTGACACCTTTGAAAAGTTCAAAAAATTCAGATTAGAAGTTGAGAATCAAACTAACAAAACCATAAAGACACTTCGATCAGATCGAGGTGGTGAATACCTCACCAATGAGTTTATGGATTACTTAAGGGATAATGGGATTATCTTGCAATGGACAAGTCCTACCTCTCTTCAACAAAATGGAGTTTCTGAAAGAAGAAACCGGACCTTATTAGATATGGTTTGCTCTATGATGAGCCATGCCGATGTTCCTTCATATCTTTGGGGATATGCTATACAAACTGCCATATATATTCTAAACCGGGTTCCATCTAAGTCTATTCCATTTACAGCCTATGAATTGTAGATTGGGCGAAAACCTAGTTTACAACATCTAAGGGTATGGGGTTGTCCTACGCATGTTCGCAAACTCGAACCCACTAAATTAGAATCTAGGATAGAGAAATGAAATTTTGTAGGATATCTAAAAGAAACTAAGGGTTTCTATTTCTGTTCCAAGGTAGACCAAACAATAGTTGTTAGGCTTCATGCCACTTTCTTGGAGGAAGAAATAGATCTCCTTAAGAAAGTTGAATTTCATGAGATGAAAGACGACACAGCCAGTATCCAAACTGAACCTAATCCTTCTACTTTAATTTCTCCTAATTCTGTTCCACTGAGAAGGTCTGAAAGAGTTTCTAGACCACCTGATAGACTTCAGTATTACAATAATGAAGTTTATCTAGTTACCCCTAATGATGAGGATAAAAATCCTAATACTTATCAGGAAGCTACATTGGATGTAGATGCATCTCAATGGAATAAAGCTATGAATGCTGAAATAGATTCCATATATGACAACGGTGTTTGGACTTTAGTAGATCCACCAGATGGTATAATGCCAATTGGATGCAAATGGATTTACAAAAGGAAGAAGGGTGCCGATGGTAACGTGGAGACCTATAAAGCTAAACTTGTTGCAAAAGGTTATACTCAAATTCATGGAGTTGATTATGAGAATACCTTTTCACCTGTAGCTATGCTTAAATCCATCAGAATATTACTAGCTATAGCTGCACACCATGACTATGAAATATGATAAATGGATGTCAAAACTTTCCTTAATGGAATGTTAGATGAAGACATCTATATGAATCAACCAGAGGACTTCATTGCTCCTAACCAGGAGAACATGGTATACCAGCTCAACAAGTCGATATATGGTTTGAAACAAGCTTCAAGAAGCTGGAACGAAAGATTTGATCTTTCGATCAAAGAATTTGGATTCCATAAGAATTTGGAAGAATCTTGTATATACAAGAAGGACAGTGGGAGAGCGGTAGTATACTTAATTCTTTATGTAGATGACATCCTATTCCTTGGGAATGATGTAGGGATGTTGTCATCAGTCAAGATATGGCTTTCTCAGCATTTATCAATGAAAGACTTGGGAGAGGCATAATATATTCTCAGAATAAAGATTCTGAGAGATAGAAAATGCCGAATGTTGGGATTGAGCCAAACTTCCTACATAGACAAGATATTGTCTAGGTACAGTATGAGTGATTGTAAGACAACACTCATTCCTTTTAGACATGGTGTCACATTGTCTAAAAAGATGGCCCCTACCTCAGCTGATGAGATCGAGCAGATGAAGAGGTGCCCTTATGCTTCGGCAGTTAGGAGCCTCATATATGCCATGTTATGTACTAGACCGGATATCTGTCATACAGTGGGAGTTGTTAGTTGATTCCAAAGCAATCCAGTTGTTAATCATTGGACTGCAATGAAGCACATTATGAAGTACCTGAAAAGGACTAGGGATTATGTGCTTACCTTTTAATCAGAAGATTTAGTTGGACTGGGTTACACTGATTCTGATTACCAATCTGATCCGGACAATAGAGCTTCCACATCTGGGTATGTGTTTACACTAGGTGGTGCTGCTGTCAGTTGGCGCAGCATAAAGCAGAAGAGTATTGCTGACTCCAGCATTGAAGCAGAATATATTGCCGCTTCAGAAATAGCAAAAGAAGCAGTCTAGTTCAGAAGGTTTTTGCAAGAGCTAGGAAATGTTCCTTCAGCACTCAGACCTATCACTCTCTTTTGTGATAGTAACGGTGAGTTGCCCATAGCAAAGAACCTAGGAACCACAAAAGGATGAAACATGTGAAGCGGAAGTATCATCTCATTTATGAGATCATTGACAGGCAAGATGTAGTCGTTACAAAGATTAGGTCTCAACTTAATGTTGCAGACCCGATGACCAAGGCTTTATCAGATAAAGTTTTTGTAACACACATAGACAGTATGGGATTGAAATCTATGGCACTGTGACGTTTAGGGCAAGTGGGAGATTGTTGGATATGATGCCCAGAAAAATCATTTAGATTGCTAGAACCTTATTAATTTGATTAATAAATGCTTCTTCTTAATCTATTGTGTATTCATTATGGGTAATTGACCATGATCAGGAGATGATCTATACAATATGAGATATCGATAAAGGTCCATAGGATATATTGTAGGAAAGTTATGTGATTAGATTATCACTGCCAGAATGCTAAGTTGTTCCCAATAGTTGAGATGTAGTTCTATCTCGAACTATTGTAGTGGAGACTACACATCAGCATATGGGTGTTTATGTAGAACCCCGAAACTTTTTGTATATGCCTTGGGATGTGTGTCAAGGCATGGTGCCTCGTAATCTCAATTTCATGAAATGAGAATTTGAAACTTCGATGGAATTGTGTCAAGAATGCTATAATTAATTAGATAAATTATTTAATAAAGCCTATAAGCTTTAAAGAGGTCCTAGTCAAGTTTAGAAGATGTTAGAATAGGAGTAGAATGGGTCCCAATAGTAGGAATGGGTGAAAAATGGACTCAGTGTCAAAAACCTGCAGACCACCGATCGCTCGGTCCATTGTAGCTTTCGATCAGTCCACAACCGATCGATCGGAGGCTATCGACTGGTTAACTTTTTTGTATGGGAAAATTTTCTAGAGAGCTCGTTTTTGACCGAGAGCTCGGTCAATATCACCGGTCGCTCGGTAGGCAACTGATCACTTGGTCCTGATCACCGATCGATCACTCTATCGTGTTTTTATAGAATTTCATTAAGGGCTTTTTCGGCATTTGGGTGTTATACCCTTTACATATAAGGCTCGGCCGAGTCTTTAGAGCTCATTCTCAACACTTAGAAGATTTGAGAGATAAGGAGAGAAGAGAAAGGGGTTTCCTCACCTAGGGTTTGCATTTGGGGAGAAATCAAAGGGGTTGTGAAGCCACAATCACCTCAAGCTCGTTTTCCTTCAAGATCAAGGCTCAAGCACTCGTGGAGCACGTTCTCCAAGCTAGGGCAGCAACTCACGCACGTTTTTGCAAGGGGTTTCTTCCCTCATTTGTCAAGGTCGGTACCTTTTGCTACCCTCCTAGTTCATATCCCTCATTCTTTCCTTCCTTTTATTGTTTTCTTAAAGTATGAACCTATTGGGATGTGAATGGAATGGTGGTGTGGGGATGGATTTGGGCGAATGGATGCCATGTGAATGATGTGATGAATGAAATGGGGAGGGCATTGTATCCATAATAAACATACATGTGTGAGGTGAACATCAATCCACCTAGAAAAGCATGATGTAGGGTTAATACATAATGAACACACCCCATGTTTGATGAAATGCCAAGGTGAATAAAATGAGTTGTAAATTAAGAGATGCATGCTTAATTAGTTATGGAAATTTCTAGGGGCTATGATAGTGTGTTTCCTTGCTTTCCCTAAATTGCATGAATATTGACTTGCTCAAATTATTGATGTTATATGTATTGTAAATTACCCAAGTGTCATATTTAAATTCAAATGCAAGTATGCACACGATTCCACGAGCACGGCATGCATGGCATTATTTACCGAGGTTTTTCAAGAATGATAATTAGAGGTAGGACATATTTTTACGATATGTTTTACCTCGCTTTTGACAAGAACAAGACAAGCATGAGCATTTAGGAAGAAGGGTCTCTCTTCCCTCACAAGTAGTTTATTTTCTAAGCAAGCAAGATACATGACATGGCAAGCATGAGCATTTAGGAAGAAGGGTCTCCCTTCCCTCATAAGTAGCATGGACACGTTTATTTTCCAAGCAAGCATGACATGGCATGACACGAATGACACGACATGATACGACAAGACAAGACAAGTTTTCAAGCACGAAAAGGGCAATTTGAGTCAAGTGAAGTGCACGATGTTTTCAAGGGTTTTATCGACTTTTACGAAAATGCAAGCATGATTACAAACTGCTTTACTTTCCTGTTATGAGATTAACTGCTTCCTGCTATACATATATATCATTGTTGTTGTACTATGACTATTGATTAGCATTTGGTACACGCTGAGTATTCCATGCTCAGCCGTATGTTTATGTCGGCAAGTTCTGAAGGAGCTACTGCTCCATTTGATGTCTGTGCTCTTGGCTCATGGGTGGACGAGGAGTACGTTGAGGAGCTTGTGGAGGAACCTGAGGTCGAGGGCTACTATTAGGTTGTGGTTGATTCTGAGTGAATAGCTGTGGGTGAGCATGAGCGAATATATTCATGTAATTTTGGCCGGCATGTCCGCACTTTCTTTTGTGTATCCTTTGTATCAAACTTGGATCATGTGTGTATATATATACATAGAGGTTTGTAGTCTTCCGCTGTGCCACGTTAGAATATGTTTCCGATTTTGGTCCTCTATTCTATATGCCTTGTGGGTTTTTGCAGGATGGTTTGTCATGTAGGTCATGACAAGTCGTCCCAGATTAACTCTAACTCCTAGGGTGGGTTTTGGGTCGCGACAGAAGTGGTATCAGAGCATAGACTTTAGGTCTCTAGGGTCACTTAGAATCTAATACCACGGCTTGACAAGAGCATATGTTAGGAAACAAGTTAGGAAGGAAGTAAGTCGAAAGCGAGTCTTGTTCCAAGTGTAAGACTAAACTTTAGTCTTAGTTTAAAATGGTTGTTTCAACCAAGTACGGGTCTTAGAGACGCTAGAACACCAAAGTATAATATGATAAATACTCCGATGACTTGATGTGATGTATGCTAGTATTATACAATTGAATTATGATGAATTGAACCAATACGATAAATTGTGGTTTCAAGTTAGACTTGTAGCACCCCGGACTTTTCTATATTTAATGAATAGTACTTTCGTAGCTAATTGGCCTTTCTCATGGTCTAATAAATAAATAAGGGAGAAATTAAAAATTCTAAAATGTCAGAAATGTTTCTTTTTGAAAGACGAATCGAACGCAAGTTGAATCGTCAAAATCGGACGACCGAGTCAAAAGATATAGTCAAAACAGTCCAGATCTGTAGAGCACCGATTGCTCGATCCATTCAGTGATCGATCGGTCTTTGCGTTTTGCAGAAATTTAGGAAGGGTGTTTTCATCTTTTGGGTGTTAAACCCTTTCTTATATGGAGTTGCCTAAGCCTTAGGGATTTATTTACAACACTTAGAAGCTTTTGAGAGTTAGAGAGAGAGGAGAAGAGACTCTAACCTAGGGTTTTGATTTTGAGAAGGAATCAAAGGGGTTTAAGAACCCTAGATCATCCTTAACTTGGATTGCTTCAATTTCAAGGCTCAAGCTCATGTGGGACTCCTCCTCCAAGCTAGGGCAGCGATCCTACAGCGTATTGAAAGGGGTTTCTTCCCCAACTCAAGTTTTCCTCAAGCAAGGGTTGTTCCCTACCCTTTTGGAGTCTTAATTCAAGGTTTCCTTCAAGGTCAAGCATTGATTAAGGTTAGTACACCCTACCAACTTACCCTAGCAATAATCTAGGTTTCTATATGGAATGTGATCCTTGTTATTAGGTTTCTTCTTTATGAAATGTATTATCTCTAATGAACATCTCTAATGAACATAAACAAGATAAGGAAGAATGGTATGGATGTTTGGATAGGTATGGATTGAGGCGATTGGATGCCGAAGGAATGATGTATGATGTGTGGGGTGTGAATTGGAAAATGGAGGATGGGCATTGTACAAATAATAAACTTACCCTTGTGTGATTGAATGGAAAATATGCATAAAAAGGAAGAAGATGAACTACTAAGGAACAATGTATGTTATGTGTTTGACAAAATGCCGAATCTATAAAATCATGATTTAAGGGAAGAAAATGCTTTAAATACTCAAATGCCATGTTAATTACTCAACTGCTCACATGAATATATTATGACTGGAATTGTGATGCCATATCTCTCTTGTTATCCTCATTCCACTATTGTCACGATTGACACGTACACGAGCACGCATGATAGCATGAACCGAGATTTCAAGAGCATGTGCATATAATAACCAACAAGAAAATATTGCATGTCAAGGAGGTTGGTAGCCCAGGGAGATACGGGTACTAGCCTCTGGCTCACAAGAAAACCCCTAAAACACCTATTGTCAAGGAGGTTGGTAGCCCAGGAAAAATTCGGGTACTAGCCTCTGGCTCACAAGAAAACTAAATAAGTAATAAAAATCACCTATTGTCAAGGAGGTTGGTAGCCCAGGGACATTCGGGTAATAGCCTCTGGCTCACAAGAAAACCATATATATCAAGGAGGTTGGTAGCCCAGGGAGATTCGGGTGCTAGCCTCTAGCTCACAAGTTACAAGATGCAAGTTTACAAGATGATGACAAGACATTCATGCATGCACGCATACATGATTTCCACAAGGCATACCGAGATATGGAAACGGGTTTTCAAGCATGAGTTTTATCGGTGTTTTTGCATTCATGCACGTACATCAAGATGATAATATTGCTCCATGTTTAATATTATTTAATTCTATGATTTTACTATTGCCTTGAATTGATGATTGGTATTGTATTACTCTTTGCGTGTTTATTATTGTTATGGTTAGCTAGTAGCTTGTGCTCGCTGAGTATTCCATGCTCAGCCGTACTTTCATGTCGGCTGGTACTGAGGGAGCCCTCGACCCGGAGCCTTGGGTCGAGGAAGAGTATATAGAGGAGAGAGAGCCATCTATCCCACTGCAGTCTCAGGCGGACCGAGACCTTGACGTGTGGCCGTACCTTGATTACTATTGAGGGGAGAGTACGAGAGGGTGCTTATGTATTTTGACATTTTGATAGGTGGGCCTGTCTACCTTAGACTTAGACATGTTTTGTATATATGTTAACTTGGAATACTATTTTGGAAATCTTAGAAGAAAAGAAAAGGTTAGTTTACGCTTCCGCATTTATGTTTGGCTTCTGCGCTTTGATTATCATTGTTTAGTACTGTAATTATCTTGTTCATTACAGAATGGTTTGGCAGAGGAAGAGAAAGTAGCATGGGCTGTTTTCATGCTTGAGGGTGAGGCACACCATTAGTGGTTGTCCACCTTGAGGACTCGAAATTTGACCATGCAAGGTCAACCTTGGACTTGGGAGGAGTTCAAGGATACTTTCTACAAAAGTACTTTCCTGTTGGAGCACGGGAAAAGAAAGAAAGAGAGTTCATCAACCTAGAGCAAGGTTCGATGACTATGGCCGCTTATGAGGCTAAGTTCTCGGAGCTATCACGCTTCGTGACTCACATGGTTACCACCGAGGTAATGAAGGCGAGAAGGTTTGAGCAAGGGCTCAAGGATGTTATCATGGAGAAGGTTTCGGTTTTCAGACATGCTACCTACCCTGAGGTAGTAGATAAGGCCTTATTGGTCGAGGCGAATTCCGAGGCCGTGTCCAAGAAGAGGGAGTTGGCGAGAGGCCAATCCAGCAGTTCGGCACCTCCAGAGAGGCGGGCCCGTACCGGCCCTTATCAGTACACATGGCCAACACCACCTCAGTATGCGTGACCAGCACCACCGATGAGGCCATCTTATGCGCCACTAGCTCCACCGCAGTATGTGCCTCAGGCACTGCGACCTCAAGCTCTTCCGGCTCCACGGCCAGTTGCACCTCAGGTGGTGAGGTATGCTTTACCTCCGGCCCCCTCCGACTTACACATATGAGGTCTGCACTTCATGCGGCCGAAGGCACCCGACAGGCTATTTTCGGAAGGCATCAGGCGGATGTTTTCATTATGGTCATCAGGGCCATATGTCAGAGATTGCCTTAGCCGGCATTTACCAAGCCAGTTTCAGTGTATTGGGCCCCCAGTGCGCCCAGCAGGATCATACCAGGCGTCATCCCAGCCTACCCAGTCAACACATCCGCCTCGCCAAGTGAACCAGGGGCGAGTCTTTACCTTGACAGAGGGCGATGCACTTGCTTCTGATGATGTGGTGCAAGGTACGCGCTTAAAGTTATTCGATTGTCCACAATTGTCATGTTATGCCTTATTCCTTGTGTACGTATATGGCATGTTATATATCTATGTATCTATATGTATACGTTGTTGATGCATGGATTGACTTAGCTAGCTAAAATTTCAGGAACCTTACTAGTCAATGAATTTTTGGCTCGAGTATTGATCGACACCGGGTCTACTCATTCATTCGTATCGCCGAGTCTAGCCAGCTGGAACCGGAGTTAGCCATTTCGACTCCTCTTGGCAAGACAGTATTGGTGGATAAAGTGTATAGAAACAGTGTGGTTCAAGTGGGGAGCCACGAGTTGGCGGTTGATCTAATCATCCTCGGATTTCAAGACTTCGATGTCATCTTGGGAATGGATTGGTTAGCAACACATCATGGGCATGTGGCTTGTTTTGCGGCGTTGAGCCTAGTGAACCCCGAGGTAAAGGACTCTTTGGCTATTCAAGTTGTGAGTGAATTCCTGGATGTATTTCCAGAGGAGTTACCAGGATTGCCTCTGGATAGGGAGATTGAGTTTGTGATCGAGCTTGCACCAGGCACAGCTCCTATTTTTAGGGCTCCGTATAGAATGGCCCCTATTGAACTCAAGGAGTTGAAGACTCAGTTGGAGGAATTGCAAGGTCTTGGTTTCATTCGACCAAGTGTCTCACCGTGGGGTGCCCCGGTGTTATTTGTTAAGAATAACGATGGCTCGATGCAGATGTGCGTCGATTACCAACAGTTGAACAAGGTCACTATAAAGAATAGGTATCCATTGCCTAGGATTGATGACTTGTTCGATCAGCTAAAGGGACTAAGATTTTTCTCTAAGATTGATCTTCAGTCGGGTTACCACCAGTTGAAGATCAAGGTTGAAGATGTTCCCAAAACTACCTTTCAGACTCGGTATGGACACTACGAGTTCTTGGTGATGCCTTTTGGTCTCACGAACGCGCCGGCATCCTTTATGGACTTGATGAACCGGGTGTTCCGACCATATCTTGATCGATGCGTGATAGTATTTGTTCATGACATCTTGATATATTCCCAGACATGGGAAGATCAGATGCGAGACCTTCGTCTTGCTTTAGAAATGCTGAGAGAGCACAAGCTGTACGCCAAACTTAGCAAGTGTGAGTTTTGGTTGGAAGAGGTGGCATTCCTAGGCCACGTTGTATCCGCGGAAGGTATTTCGGTAGATCCGAAGAAGATAGAGGCAGTCATGAGTTGGGCGAGGCCAAAGAGTGTCATAGAGATACGCAGCTTTCTTGGGTTGACAGGCTACTACAGGAGATTCGTAGAGGGTTTCTCTAGCCTTGCAGCACTGCTCACTTATTTGATAAGGAAGAATGTAAAGTTCGTGTGGAGCGATAAGTGCGAGATCAGTTTCACGGAGCTGAAAAAGCGGCTTACCACGGCCCCCATCCTTACAGCGCCATCTAGACATGGTGGTTATGAGGTGTACAGTGATGCCTTGCATGTTGGACTTGGGTGTGTGCTCATGCAACACAAGAAAGTCATTGCCTATGCATCGAGGCAATTGAAAGAGCATGAAAAGAATTACCCCATGCACGACTTGGAACTTGCTGCTGTCGTGTTTGCACTTAAGATTTGGCGTCATTACCTTTACGGGGTAGACTTCTCTGTGTTCACGGATCAGAAGAGCCTCAAGTATCTCTTTTCCCAAGGAGCTAAATCTGAGGCAATGGCGTTGCATAGAATTTTTGAAAGACTATGACTGCACCACCCAATACCACTCGGGCAAAGCAAACATTGTAGCGGACGCCTTGAGTAGAAGACCTCCGGGGTTGTTGGCCCATATGTTAGTGCGAGAATGGAGATTATTGGAAGATTTGGTAAATCTGGACATTAGTGTGAATGATTCTGTCTGCAGTCCTATTTTGGCAAATGTCACGGTCCGGCCGTACATTATAGATTTGATCCAAGAGTATCAAGCCACGGATGTTGACTTATTGGATTTCCGGGACAAGGAAGTTGCCAAGGGTAGTGAGGACTTCTCTCTCTCTAGCCAGGGTGCTATTACATTCAAGGAAAGGCTATGTGTCCCAGCCAATTCAGATCTTTGGAGGAAGATTATGTATGAAGCACATCGTTCAAAGTACACAGTGCATCCTGGAGGTACAAAGATGTACCGGAACCTCAAGAGTCACTTTTGGTGGCGAAATATGAAGGGAGATGTTACAGAGTATGTGGCACAGTGTTTGGTGTGCCAGTAGGTGAAAGCTGAGCACATGCGGCCCGTAAGTCTATTACAGTCTCTTTCTATTCCAGAGTGGAAACGGGAGAACATTTCCATGGACTTTATAGTTGGCTTGCCAAAGATGACAAGGGGCTCAGATGCAATATGGGTTGTGGTGGATCATTTAACAAAGTCTGCGCACTTCTTGCCTTACCGTACTACCTTCAACTCTAGTCAGTTGGCCGCACTATATATCAAGGAAGTGGTTAGGCTACACGGGGTGCCAGTTAGTATTGTGTCAGATCGGGATCCAAGATTTACATCAAGGTTTTGGAAAAGTTTTCAGGAAGCTATGGGTTCCCGACTCGATTTCAGCACCGCTTTTCATCCACAGACGGATGGACAAACCGAGAGGGTAAACCAAGTCATCGAAGACATGCTGCGGGCTTGTAAGTTGGATTTCGAGGGCAGTTGGGAAGAACACTTGCCTTTGGTTGAATTCGCCTACAATAACAGCTATCAGGTGAGCATCCAAATGGCTCCATTTGAGGCCTTGTATGGGTGAAGCTGCAGGTCTCCTCTCTATTGGGATGAGGTAGGAGAGAGGAAGATGTTGGGTCTGGAGTTGATCGAGCAAACTGCTAGTATAGTCAAGATCATCCGGGATCGGTTGAGAGCCGCTCAAGATCGTCAAAAGAGCTATGCGGACACACGCCACAGGGACTTGGAATTCCAGGTTGGGGATCAAGACTTTGTGAAGGTATCTCCTAGCAAAGGAGTTATGAGATTTGGTAGGCGAGGCAAGCTTAGTCCTCGATATGTTGGCCCGTTCGGGATCATCACACGAGTTGGTGAAGTTTTTTACAGGGTAGCTCATCCACCTCATATGGCCATGGTTCATAACATTTTCCGTGTGTCTATGCTTGGGAATTACATTGCCGATCCTTCGCATGTCATAGACTTGGAGCAGTTGGAAATTCGAGAGAATCTCTCTTTAGTTGAGAGGCCGGTTCATATATTGGATCAGAGAGATCAAGTCCTTCGCAACAAAAACGATTCTGTTGGTTCTCGTGCAGTGGCAACATCATGCTCGAGAAGAGGCTACATGGGAACGTGAGCCCAATTCAAAGCGAAGTACCCAAAATTGTTTGAATGAGTTTTGTATAGGTTTTGTATGTGACTTGTAAATTTGTTTTGGTTTGTAACGCATGTGCCGTCCAAATTTCCAGGATGAAATTTTTATAAGGGGGGAGGATGTAGAACCCTGAAACTTTTTGTATATGCCTTAGGATGTGTGTCAAGGCATGGTGCCTCGTAATCTCAATTTCATGAAATGAGAATTTGAAACTTCGATGGAATTATGTCAAGAATGCTATAATTAATTAGATAAATTATTTAATAAAGCCTATAAGCTTTAAAGAGGTCCTAGTCAAGTTTAGAAGATGTTAGAATAGAAGTAGAATGGGTCCCAATAGTAGGAATGGGTGAAAAATGGACTCAGTGTCAAAAACCTACAGACCACCCATCGCTCGGTCCATTGTAGCGATCGATCGGTCCACAACCGATCTATCGGAGGCTATCGACTGGTTAACTTTTTTGTATGGGGAAGTTTTCCAGAGAGCTTGTTTTTTACTGAGAGCTCGGTCAATATCACCGGTCACTCGGTAGGCAACCGATCGCTCGGTCCTGATCACCGATCGATCGATCTATTGTGTTTTTGCAAAATTTCATTAAGGGCTATTTCGGCATTTGGGTGTTATACCTTTTACATATAAGGCTCGCCCGAGTCTTTAGAGCTCATTCTCAACACTTAGAAGATTTGAGAGATAAGGAGAGAAGAGAAAGGGCTTTCCTAACTTAGGGTTTGCATTTGGGGAGAAATCAAAGGAGTTGTGAACCCACAATCACCTCAAGCTCGTTTTCCTTCAAGATCAAGGCTCAAGCACTCGTGGAGCACGTTCTCCAAGCTAGGGCAGCAACTCATGCACGTTTTTGCAAGGGGTTTCTTCCCTCATTTGTCAAGGTCGGTACCTTTTGCTACCCTCCTAGTTCATATCCCCCATTATTTCCTTCCTTTTATTGTTTTCCTAAAGTATGAACCTATTGGGATGTGAAAGGAATGGTGGTGTGAGGATGGATTTGGGCGAATGGATGCCGTGTGAATGATGTGATGAATGAAATGGGAAGGGAATTGTATCCATAATAAACATACATGTGTGAGGTGAACATCAATCCACCTAGAAAAGCATGATGTAGGGTTAATACATAATGAACACACCCCATGTTTGATGAAATGCCAAGGTGAATAAAATGAGTTGTAAATTAAGAGATGCATGCTTAATTAGTTATGGAAATTCCTAGGGGCTATGATAGTGTGTTTCCTTGCTTTCCCTAAATTGCATGAATATTGACTTGCTCAAATTATTGATGTTATATGTATTGTAAATTACCCAAGTGTCATATTTAAATTCAAATGCAAGTATGTACACGATTCCACGAGCACAACATGCATGATATTATTTACCAAGGTTTTTAAAGAACAATAATTAGAGGTGGGACATATCCTACGATATGTTTTTGTAGCACCCCGACTTTTCTATACTTAATGAATATCGTTTCCGTAGCTAATTGGCCTTTCTCGTAGTCTAATTAATAAATAAGGGAGAAATTATCAACTCTGAAATGTCAAAAATGTTCATTTTTGAAAGACGAATCCAACGCAAGTTGAATCGTCAAAATCTGACGAGCGAGTCAAAAGATATGGTCAAAACAGTCGGGACCTGCAGAGCACCGATCGCTTGGTCAGTAGTAGCGATCGATCGGTCCAAAACCGATCGATCGGTATCTATCGACTGGTCAGAAATTTTGTATGGGGAAATTTTCCAGAGAGCATGTTTTTGACCGGTCGATCGGTCAGAACTTCGATCGCTCGGTAGGCAACCGATCAATCGGTCATAACCACCGATCGCTCGGTCTTCACATTTTTGCAGAAATTTCAGTAAGGGCTTTTTCATCTTTTGGGCATTAAACCCTTACCCATAAGGGCTTGCTCAACCATTTGGGTCCCCATTCACTACACTTAGAACATTTAGAGAGAAAGGGGAGGAGAAGAAGAGGGTTTTCTCCTAGGGCATCCTTGGTGAAGAAATCAAGGGTTTAAACACCCAAGATCATTCCTTTTCGCTTGGATCTCTCAAAGCCAAGCCTCAAGCTCGTGGGGGTGTCGCGCCCCAAAATACCCCCTAGGAGTTAGGATACTTTGGCGACGTGACCTAACCTTAAATCAACCTCAAAACACCCACAGATCATATACAATAGAGGATAACAGCGGAAGCATAACTATAAGACACAACGGAAGTCTAACAAACCTCTAAGTATATACACATGGTCCAAGTTTTAATACAAAGAAATCAAAACAAAGAAAGTGCGGACATGCCCGCCAAAATACATGGATATAATCACTCATGCTCACCCACAGCTATTCACTCAGAATCTATCACCACCTAATAGTAACCCTCTACCGGAAGTTCCTCCATAGGTTTCAAAACGCATTCCTCTTCTACCCAATGACTCGGAGTACAGATACCATAAGGAGCAGCCGCTCCACTATCACCTGTCGACATAAGAAGTACGGCTGAGCATGGAATACTCAGCGGGTACCGAATACTAACCAACAGTCATAGCAACATAGCAATATAGAATTAGAATAAAGCAGGAAATAGTTCATACAATTAACAGGGAAAAACAATCAGTTTATAGTTCATGCTGTAATCATATCTAAGTCGGAAAAACTCTTGAAATCATCTTGCTTGACCTTGTCGAGTGTGTCTAATCATGCGTGCTTTCTTGGAAATTGAACATGCTCGTGTACTTGTGATGTCGGAGCAAAACATATCTTAGGATATGCTCTACCCCTACGCTGAAATGGGATGCCTAGATGCCGTTCATAGACCGTCGCAACTAGCATCCCTATGCATGAACCGTGTATGCCTAGCTGCCGTTCATAGACCGTCGCAACTAGCATCTCTATGCATGAACCGTGTATGCCTAGCTGCCGTTCATAGACCGTCGCAACTAGCATCTCTATGCATGAACCATGTATGCCTAGCTACCGTTCATAGACCGTCGCAACTAGCATCTCTATGCATGACATGCCATACCATGCTATGCGTACCATGCAATGCTATGCTATGCGTGTAATGCGAGGGGATGGGAGACCCTTCCCTATGCAATGCATGCATGTCTCGTCCTTGCTAAAAGCGAAGGGCAACATATCATAGGATATGCCCCACCTCTACATCCCGTCCTTAAAACATCGGTAAGTCATGTCATTTCATGTCGTGCTCGTGGGATCGTGTACATACTTGCATTTGAAATTAAATATGAAAAATTGGGGTGATTCACAAAGCATAGCATATCACAATTGAAGCAAGTAATAATTTTCACATTTTAAGAAACGCAAGAAACACACTAACATAAGCCCTAACAATTTCATGGGTAATTAGGCGTGCACTCCCTTAATTTATCATTCATTTTATTCACCTTGGCATTTCATCAAACATAGGGTGTGTTCATTAATTACTTAAACCTAAATCATGCTTTTCTAGGTGGGTTATACTCACATCACACTTGTATGTTTATTATTAGTACAATGCCCTTCCCCATTCATTCATTACATCATCCACACGGCATCCATTCGCCAACATCCATCTCCATTTACCATACATACCATCCATCTCATAACATACATATATATATATGAAGGAAAACAAGAAGAAATAAAGGAAAAGAGAAGATATAACTAGGAGGGTAGTAAGGAGTACCGACCTTGAAGAGATGAGGAAGAAATCCCTCTTCCAAAAGACCGTGAGTTGCTGCCCTAGCTTGGAACACGAGCTCCGCACGAGCTTGAGCCGAGATCTTGAAGGAAAACGTGCTTGAGGATGATCTAGGGTCTCAAACCCCTTTGATTTCTCTTCAAAATGGAAACCTAGGTTTTGGAAAACCCCTTTCCTCTTCTCTCCCTCTCAAAATATGGCTAAGGGTGTTTATGAACACCCTTGGCTCGAGCCAACCCTTAAAAATAAGGGTGGAGTGGCCAAAAGACCAAAAAACCCCTAAAAATTTTCTGAAAATTGCGTAGGACCGATAGACGACCGTTAGATGACCGATCTACCGGTAGTGGGCCGATCGATCGGTGCTTATGACCGATCTCTCGGTAGTGGACCGAGCTCTCGGTATTGACTGGTGCTGCAAAACATACTTCAGTATTTTGGCTATAACTTTTGACTCGGAGTTCTGATTTTGACGATTCAACTTGCGTTAGATTCGTCTTTCGAAGAGTAACAACTTTCATGTTTTGAATAAATTCTAATTCTTCCTTATTAATAGACCAAAATGCCCCTAAAGTTGACTGGTCTGTAATGGGTTGTGACAGCCCAGATTTGCAGCTGACCCGATTTTGGAAATCCCACTTTTGACTCAACTCCTACTCAAAATCAGGGAAAGTGATCAACATGAACCTTGAAGAGGGTTCTAATACATTTCCAAAAATTCAGTTATCACTCGATTCTGAATAACGACAACTAAAGTAGAGCCCTTTAAAGTTGGGGAAATTGCCGAAACATACCTTTTCGACACCTAGAATACCTCGAGGGTTTTCACACTCTTTTCCTTTGTGTGAAACACCCTAATCACACCTCATTAATCATTCTCCATAGGTTTTCATCCCACCTAAGTGATCATTGAATTCACACCGATAAGCATGAGAGGCCCTAGCCTCTTTATGCCTCGTCCACTAGCACTATTCACCTCACTTTCCAATTACAACCTAACTTATAATAATGGCCTTTGGCCCTTCCAATACTAGTGACCTCGGCATTATTCACTCACATGAACAGTGCTTGCACATGGACAGGGCTTGTAGAAAATCCAGGGCGCTACAGGGGGAGTCTCTCTTAAGCAAGGACAGTATTCTCAAAGCTATTTTCAAGAGGGTCTCCTTCCCACTCTTGTAGCACCCTGAACTTTTCTATACTTAATGAATACCGTTTTCGTAGCTAATTGATCTTCCTCGTAGTCTAATTAATAAATAAGAGAGAAATCGGAAATTCTGAAATGTTAGAAATGTTCATTTTCGAAAGACGAACCTAACGCAAGTTGAATTATCGAAATCGGACGAGCGAGTCAAAAGATATGGTCAAAATAGTCCAGACCTGCAGAGCACCGATTGCTCGGTCCAGTCAGCGATCGATCGGTCCAAAACCGATCGATCGGTAGCTATCGCACGGTCAAAAATTTTGTATGGGGAAATTTTCCAGAGAGTAGTTTTTGACCGGTCGCTCGGTCAGAGTACCGATCGCTCGGTAGGCAACCGATCGATCGGTCATAACCACCGATCGCTCGGTCCCCGTGTTTTGCAGAAATTTTTGCAAGGATATTTTCGTCTTTTGGGGGTTAAACCCTTTCTTCTTAAGGCTTGCCCGAGCCTTTAGGGCTTCATTCACGTACTTAGAGGATTTTGAGAGTTAGGGAGAGAGGAGAAGGAGACTCTAACCTAGGGTTTCGTTTTTGAGGAGGAATCAAAGGGGGTTTAAGAACCCTAGATCCCCCAACTCGTTTGGCTTCGATTTCAAGGCTCAAGCTCGAGTGGGACTCCTCCTCCAAGCTAGGGCAGCACTCACGCAAGTTTTTTTTTTAAGGGGTTTCTTCCCCAACTCAAGTCTTCCTCAAGCAAGGGTTGTTCCCTACCCTTATTGCTAACTTACCCTAGCAATAAATCTAAGTTTTCTTTATGAAATGTGATTTATGCTATTATGTTTGCTTTCTTGTGAAATGTATCATCCCTAATAAATATAAACAAGATAAAGAAATGGTATGGATGCTTGGATGGATGTTGGATGTGGCGATTGGATGCCGAATGGGTGATGTATGGTATGTGTGGGTTGTGGATTGGAAAATGAAGGATGGGCATTACACAAATAATAAACTTACCTTGTGCGATTGAATGTAAAATATGCACTAAAAAGGAGAAAATGAATAATGAGAAAACTTGCATGCTAAGTGTTTGACAAAATACCTAAACTATGAAATAATGACTTGAATGAAGAAAATGGAAATAGGCCTCATGCATGTACTCTTATGAATGATGAATTGATCAAGTAATGTGATCAAGTAATGTGCAAATTTCTTAAGTGCTCCTATGCTTATATGATGAATCGAATTATGATGCCATATCTCTCTTGCTATCCTCATTCCACGATGGTCACTATTGACATATACACGAGCACGCATGATAGCATGAACCGAGATTTCAAGAGCATATGCATATAATAACCAACAAGAAAATATTGCATGTCAAGGAGGTTGGTAGCCCAGGGACATTCGGGTACTAGCCTCTGGCTCACAAGAAAACCATCTATCAAGGAGGTTGGCAGCCCAGGGAGATTCGGGTGCTAGCCTCTGGCTCACAAGTTACAAGATGCAAGGTTTCAAGATGATGACAAGACATTCATGCATGCACGCATACACGATTTCTATAAAGCATACCGAGACATGAAAATGGGTTATCAAGCATGAGTTTTATCGGCATTTTTGCATTCATGCACATCAAGATGATAATATTTCTCCATGTTTAATATTGTTTAATTCTATGATTTTACTATTGCCTGGAATTGATGATTGGTATAGTACTACTCCTGGCATGTTTATTATTGTTTGGGATAGCTAGTAGCTTGTACTCGCTGAGTATTCCATGCTCAGCCGTACTTTCATGTCGGCAGGTACTGAGGGAGCCCTCGACCCAGAGACTTGGGTCGAGGAAGAGTATATCGAGGAGAGAGAGCCGTGTAGAGCCCCGGACCTTTTCACAGTTAATACATGACACTCTCGTTGTCATTTTTGCCTTTTTATGAGGTATAATTAATAAATAAGGAAGAAATTGGAAATTTTGAAATGTCAGAAATGTTCCTCTTCGAAGTACGAACACAACGCAAGTTGAATCGTCAAAATCGGATGAACGAGTCAAAAGATATGGCCAAACCAGTCTGACGTCGTACTCTGATAACATAGCACAGACAACGTACTCTGATAACGTATACTGTGTGCATCCGTTGTACAGCTCACAACGGGCACGTTGTACAACTCACCACGGGCATGCTGTACATAAGACAACGCACTATTCATGGCACCACGAGTTGCACTATTCATGGCACCACGAGTTGACACTATTCACAGCACCACGAGTTGCACTAGTCATGGCACCACGAGTTGCACTATTCATGGCACCACGAGTTGCACTATTCATGGCACCACGAGTTGACACTATTCACAGCACCACGAGTTGCACTATTCATGGCACCACGAGTTGCACTATTCATGGCACCATGAGTTGACACTATTCACCGCACCACGAGTTGCACTAGTCATGGCACCACGAGTTGCACTATTCATGGCACCACGAGTTGACACTATTCATGGCACCACGAGTTGCACTATTCATGGCACCACGAGTTGACACTATTCATGGTACCACGAGTTGCACTATTCATGGCACCACGAGTTGCACTATTCATGGCACCACGAGTTGACACTATTCACAGCACCACGAGTTGCACTATTCACGGCACCACGAGTTGCACTATTCACGGCACCACGAGTTGCACTATTCACGGCACCACGAGTTGCACTATTCAGGGCACCACGAGTTGGCACTATTCACGGCACCACGAGTTGGCACTATTCACGGCACCACGAGTTGGCACTATTCACAGCACAATGTGTTCAGCACTATTCACGGTCCTCGCGTCATTGCAGAAATCCCAGTAAGGGTATTACGGTCTTTTGTCAGTTCACTCTTACCTTAAGAGTTTAACCCGAGCCTTTAGGGTATCATTCAACACTTAGAGAGTTTGAGAGAATAGAAGAAAGAGGAGAAGGCGATTCCAATTTAGGGTTTCCATTTTTGGAGAGAAATCAAAGGGTTTTGAGACCCTAGATCAACCTCAAGCCCGTTTTCTTCAAGATTTCGGTGCAAGCATTCGTGGAGCTCACGAATCAAGCTAGGGCAGCAACTCACAGCCATTTGGAAAGAGGGTTTCTTCCTCATTTCTTCAAGGTCGGTGCTTCTTACTACCCTCCTAGTTATAGTTCCTCTTCTCCCTCTATTTCTTTTGATTTTTCTTTCATTGATACATGTGTCATGAGATGGATGAATGGTAAATGGTAAATGGTGAATGGGGAATGGTGAATGGAGATAGAATGGGCGATTGGATGCCAATGGTTGGTGTGATGAACAAATGGGGAAGGGCATTGTTCCAATAATGAACGTACATGTATGATTTGAGTAAAACCCATCTAGAAAAGCATGTTGTAGGGTAAATCCATAATGAACACACCATGTTTGATGAAATGCCAAGGTGAACACAGTGAGCTGAAAATCTGGAAATGCATGCCTAATAAATTATGAATATTGCTAAGGACTATGATAGTGTGTTTCCTGCTTTCCCTAAATGCTATGAATATAGAATTGCTCAATCTTTAATGTTATGTGTGTTGTGAAATTTCTCAAATGTCATGTTTAAATTTAAATGCAAGTATGTACACGGTTCCCACGAGCACGGCATGCATGACATGATTTATCGAGGTTTACAAAAACATGGTTAGAGGTGGGACATATCTTCCGATATGTTTTACCTCGTTCATGACAAGACATGGCATGACAAGCATAAGCATTCTAGGAAGAAGGGTCTCCCTTCCCTCACAAGTAGTTTACTCTTCCAAGCAAGCATGACAAGACATGGCATGACAAGCATAAACATTCTAGGAAGAAGGGTCTCCCTTCCCTCACAAGTAGTTTACTTTCCAAGCAAGCATGACATGGCATGACACGCATGATATGACAAGATAAGACAAACATGACAAGTTTCAAGTACGAAAAGATATTTCAAGTCAAGTCAAGTGCACGATGTTTTCAAGAGGATTTATCGGTTTTCTACGAATTACAAGCATGATTATAAACTGCTTTACTTCCTTGTGTGATATGAACTGTTTCCGTTTGACATATATAAATTGCTCCTGATTATGTATTGCCATTTATGCTATAATTGTTGGTTAGTATTTAGTACCCGCTGAGTATTCCATGCTCAGCCGTACTTCTTATGTCGGCAGGTTCTGAGGGAGCTGCTGCTTCATTTGAATCTTTGTGCTCCTGGTCCATGGGTGGAAGAGGAGTACGTCGAGGAGCCTTTGGAGGAACCTCCCGTAGAGAGTTACCAATAGGTGGTTGTAGATTCTGAGTGGATTAGCTGCGGGTGAGATGAGAGTTAGATTTATGTATTTTGGCGGGCATGTCCGCACTTTCTTACGGTTACCTTTTGTATAAACTTGGATTTGCGTAAGTATATACATAGAGGTTTGTTTAGACTTCCGCTGTGCTATATTAGAGTATGTTTTCGCTGTTTTGCCCTCTCTTCTATATGCTCTGTGGGTTTTGCAGGTTAGTCGTCAAGCAAGTCATGATTAGTCGTCCAAAGTTCACTCTAACTCCTAGGGTGGGTTTTGGGGCGCGATAGAAGTGGTATCAGAGCTTAGGCTTTAGGTTTCTAGGGTCACTTAGAATCTTATACCACGGCTTGACAAGAGCATTTGTTAGGAAACAAGTTAGGATGGAAGTAAGTCGGAAGTGAGTCTTGTTCTAAATGTGAGACTAAACGTTAGTCTTAATCTAAAATGGTTGCTCCAACCAAGCACAAGTCTTAGAAACGCTAGAACACCAAGATATAATATTACAACTACTCTGATGACTTGACGAGATGAATATGATGGTACTATACTCTGTATGTAGTATTGTTATATGGTGTTATATGCTATATGGTGTGCGTACAATGTACTTATACTATTATGTGTGGTATTGTTAGGGGGCATTAAATGTGGTGTGCATGCTATATGTCACGTACTAAGTGAGAACCAATGTGTTAGGAATTAATTCCCAGCTAGACTTATGAGTTGAGTAATACTCCGGCTGGAGTTCAGACTATGTGTGAGTTGGTAAATGGTGGTAGGTCCTTGCCATACCCTGTACTATGGGGTCTTCGTAAATAATAGCCTTCCGGGTGAGAATAGAATTCTCCTTCGTCTTACAAAAAAAAAAAATATATATATATATATATATTTATATCATATACATATCCCGCATGCATCATGTAGATCTTAGAAGCATTATACATGTCACCAGATTTAGAGAGCATCACCTAAACAACTCAATTAGATGAACTAGTCATTAGTATTAGTTTCAAACGGGCTAAGGTCTTAGGTTTGTGATCAGTTAATACCATAATCAAGGGTGAAGCTTATCATCAGTTTGGAAAAAACTACTTGTATAATTGTACGATTATAATTGTACTTAGATATATACACGATGTGCTCGCATAAGTTGGGGGCTTGAGTCCAACTTCTGCTTAGGAGGAGTTGTTGTCCTTAAGAAGCAACTAAGGAGTTAGCCTTAGTCCATAACCAGTTGCAACACAACTAACATCGCATCTTGGCTTCGCTAAGGAACCTTAGAGTATATTATTAGGCTATGGTATGTGTATCTTGATGTATGTTCTAGACTTTGATAAATACTTGCTATTATGAAAATGCAATATCGGATTTTGATGGGATTCAAGTTAGACTCATGCTTTGCTATCGTCCTCAGGAGTAAACCATGAGACGTGGCGATCAGGGTCGTGGATACCACACTAGGAGGGGTGGAGTATCTCCTCCTCCATTAAGGGATGAGCAGCCTGATCTCACTCAGGTCTTGGGATCCATAGCAGAGACACTAGCAATACTTACCACTAGGCAGCCCACTACCCCCATTCCTACGGCAGTACTTGTACCTATCCCTACACAACATGCCATAGGAAGTGAGGCACTTTGGAGGATGAGGCCCCCGGTGTTTTATGGTAATATGGACCCATTAGTCGCAGAAGCATGGGTTAGGTACCCGTCCTCTAGACATATGCAAGTACGGAGTCCTCCCACTGCACCACAGGCTTCTCTTTCGGTTGCTTCACCGGCATCGCACACGGCTACCGTGCAGCCACCCCGCCTCGCAGTATCTCAGGCAACAGGATATGCTCCCTCCACCTACTCTTACGAGATATGTACCCTTTGTGGGAGGAGGCATGTGGCCAGAGAGTGTAGGAGAATCTCCGGTGGATGTTTCCACTGTGGTCGCCAGGGCCACTTGATCAAGGATTGTCCCAACCGTCAGATGCCACCTTATTCTCGGGGAAGTAGGCCCACGGTTAGGCGGTCACCTCCGCTGGGCTCTACACAAGCATTAAGCCCCCAGCAGTCCACACAGCCCCCTTACTAGGCTAACCAGGGACAAGCCTTTGCCACTCCAGGATAGAATGCTCAGGCACCAAAGGATATGGCATGAGGATGTGAGAGGGAGAAGAAAATTTTGTGTGCAGAAGGGAATGTATTTTGTGTTTTGTCATGGGCAGTCAGTTGCCACTTGTATGTAATTGTACTACCTTATGTTATGAAAGTTTTTCCTACTATTTAGAATGATGTTGAGTTTTATGAGAAAACTAGGTGCCTTGCCGATAAGTGAGTGCCTAGGATATTGATTAATAGAGGATTATCATATCGTTCAGTAGAAAAGGTTAAGCATGGGGAAGTATCCTCGATTGATTTAGTAACGCCCTAATTTCGAGGACGAAATTCCTATAAGGGGGGGAGGATGTAGAGCCCCGGACCTTTTCACAGTTAATACATGACACTCTCGTTGTCATTTTTGCCTTTTTATGAGGTATAATTAATAAATAAGGAAGAAATTGGAAATTTTGAAATGTCAGAAATGTTCCTCTTCGAAGTACGAACACAACGCAAGTTGAATCGTCAAAATTGGATGAACGAGTCAAAAGATATGGCAAAAACAGTCTGACGTCGTACTCTAATAACGTAGCACAGACAACGTACTCTGATAACGTATACTGTGTGCATCCGTTGTACAGCTCACAACGGGCACGTTGTACAACTCACCACGGGCACACTGTACATAAGACAACGCACTATTCATGGCACCACGAGTTGCACTATTCATGGCACCACGAGTTGCACTATTCATGGCACCACGAGTTGACACTATTCACAGCACCACGAGTTGCACTAGTCATGGCACCACGAGTTGCACTATTCATGGCACCACGAGTTGCACTATTCATGGCACCACGAGTTGCACTATTCATGGCACCACGAGTTGACACTATTCACAGCACCACGAGTTGCACTATTCATGGCACCACGAGTTGCACTATTCATGGCACCACGGGTTGACACTATTCATAGCACCACGAGTTGCACTATTCATGGCACCACGAGTTGCACTATTCATGGCACCACGAGTTGACACTATTCATGGCACCACGAGTTGCACTATTCATCGCACCACGAGTTGCACTATTCATGGCACCACGAGTTGACACTATTCATGGCACCACGAGTTGCACTATTCATCGCACCACGAGTTGCACTATTCATGGCACCACGAGTTGACACTATTCACAGCACCACGAGTCGCACTATTCACAGCACCACGAGTTGCACTAGTCATGGCACCACGAGTTGCACTATTCATGGCACCACGAGTTGCACTATTCACGGCACCACGAGTTGCACTATTCACGGCACCACGAGTTGCACTATTCACGGCACCACGAGTTGCACTATTCATGGCACCACGAGTTGCACTATTCAGGGCACCACGAGTTGGCACTATTCACGGCACCACGAGATGGCACTATTCACGGCACCACGAGTTGGCACTATTCACAGCACAATGTGTTCAGCACTATTCACGGTCCTCGCGTCATTGCAGAAATCCCAGTAAGGGTATTACGGTCTTTTGTCAGTTCACTCTTACCTTAAGAGTTTAACCCGAGCCTTTAGGGTATCATTCAACACTTAGAGAGTTTGAGAGAATAGAAGAAAGAGGAGAAGGCGATTCCAATTTAGGGTTTCCATTTTCGGAGAGAAATCAAAGGGTTTTGAGACCCTAGATCAACCTCAAGCCCGTTTTCTTCAAGATTTCGGTGCAAGCATTCGTGGAGCTCACGAATCAAGCTAGGGCAGCAACTCACAGCCATTTGGAAAGAGGGTTTCTTCCTCATTTCTTCAAGGTCGGTGCTTCTTACTACCCTCCTAGTTATAGTTCCTCTTCTCCCTCTATTTCTTTTGATTTTTCTTTCATTGATACATGTGTCATGAGATGGATGAATGGTAAATGGTAAATGGTGAATGGGGAATAGTGAATGGAGATAGAATGGGCGATTGGATGCCAATGGTTGGTGTGATGAACAAATGGGGAAGGGCATTGTTCCAATAATGAACGTACATGTATGATTTGAGTAAAACCCATCTAGAAAAGCATGTTGTAGGGTAAATCCATAATGAACACACCATGTTTGATGAAATGCCAAGGTGAACACAGTGAGCTGAAAATCTGGAAATGCATGCCTAATAAATTATGAATATTGCTAAGGACTATGATAGTGTGTTTCCTGCTTTCCCTAAATGCTATGAATATAGAATTGCTCAATCTTTAATGTTATGTGTGTTGTGAAATTTCCCAAATGTCATGTTTAAATTTAAATGCAAGTATGTACACGGTTCCCACGAGCACGGCATGCATGACATGATTTATCGAGGTTTACAAAAACATGGTTAGAGGTGGGACATATCTTCCGATATGTTTTACCTCGTTCATGACAAGACATGGCATGACAAGCATAAGCATTCTAGGAAGAAGGGTCTCCCTTCCCTCACAAGTAGTTTACTTTCCAAGCAAGCTTGACAAGACATGGCACGACAAGCATAAGCATTCTAGGAAGAAGGGTATCCCTTCCCTCACAAGTAGTTTACTCTTCCAAGCAAGCATGACAAGACATGGCATGACAAGCATAAGCATTCTAGGAAGAAGGGTCTCCCTTCCCTCACAAGTAGTTTACTTTCCAAGCAAGCATGACATGGCATGACACGCATGATATGACAAGATAAGACAAACATGACAAGTTTCAAGTACGAAAAGATATTTCAAGTCAAGTCAAGTACACAATGTTTTCAAGAGGATTTATCGGTTTTCTACGAATTACAAGCATGATTATAAACTGCTTTACTTCCTTGTATGATATGAACTGTTTCCGTTTGACATATATAAATTGCTCCTGATTATGTATTGCCATTTATGCTATAATTGTTGGTTAGTATTTAGTACCCGCTGAGTATTCCATGCTCAGCCGTACTTCTTATGTCGGCAGGTTCTGAGGGAGCTGCTACTTCATTTGATGTTTGTGCTCCTGGTCCATGGGTGGAAGAGGAGTACGTCGAGGAGCCTTTGGAGGAACCTCCCGTAGAGAGTTACCAATAGGTGGTTGTAGATTCTGAGTGGATTAGCTGCGGGTGAGATGAGAATTAGATTTATGTATTTTGGCGGGCATGTCCGCACTTTCTTACGGTTACCTTTTGTATAAACTTGGATTTGCGTAAGTATATACATAGAGGTTTGTTTAGACTTCCGCTGTGCTATATTAGAGTATGTTTTCGCTGTTTTGCCCTCTCTTCTATATGCTCTGTGGGTTTTGCAGGTTAGTCGTCAAGCAAGTCATGATTAGTCGTCCAAAGTTCACTCTAACTCCTAGGGTGGGTTTTGGGGCGCGACAAGCCGTCTATTCCACTGCAGTCTCAGGCGGACCGAGACCTTGGCGTGTGACCATACCTCGACTACTGTTGAGGGGAGAGTACGAGAGGGTCTTTTTTGTATTTTGACATTTTGATAGGTGGGTCTGTCCACCTTAGACTTAGACATGTTTTGTATATATGTTAACTTGGAATATTATTTTGAAATCTTAGAAGAAAAGAAAAAGTTAGTTTACGCTTCCGCATTTATGTTTAGCTTCCGCGCTCTGATTATCATTGTTTAGTACTGTAATTATCTTATTCATTACAGGATGGTTTGGCAGGTTCGTATAGTCACACCTAAAGTATCCCTTAACTCCTAGGGGGTATTTTGGGGTGCGACAGAGGTGGTATCAGAGCTTTAGGCATTAGAGTCCCTAGGGTCGCGTAGTACTCGATACCATAATTGAACAAGGCATTAAGTGTTCGGAATGAGTTGTATTCCAAGTATGGACTAACAAGTTAGTCCTAGTTAAAATAGGTTGAATCTCAACCAAACTTAGAGTCCTACGCTAGGAACACCGATTGTATGTATGATGTTGTGTTGTATACCATGTGTGCATTAATTGTGTTGTGCTTATTAAATATGCTTGATGAATATGTTTTGAGTGAATTACGAAATTGTACTAAATGCGTATCCAGGTTAGACTCATGTTGTATTGTCGTTCTCAGGAGAAATCATAAGACGCAATACCCGGGGTTGCGGATACAACACACGGGGCAACGGAAATGATGCTCCATCGGGTGATGATCAACCCGATTTTGCCCAAGCTTTTGCCTCAATAGCCGAGACTTTGGCTATGTTGGCGACAGGGCAACCAGCTACTCCGCCTAATGCCGCCCTTATACCGGCTCCTCCTAACCGAGCCTAAGCCGGGATAGAAGCTTTCCGAAGGATGAGGCCTCTAACATTTTGTGGGAGTATCGACCCGCTTGTTGCCGAAGGATGGATTCGGCAATTAGAGAAGATATTCTCTGTATTGGCGCCTACGGAGGCGGAAAGGGTTACTTGGGCTGCCTTCATGCTTGAAGGTGAGGCCGACCATTGGTGGAAGTCCGCACTTCGGACCCGAGAGTTGACCCGACAAGGTCAAGACTGGACTTGGGAAGAATTCTTGGATGTTTTCAACAAGAAGTACTTCCCGATCGGGATGAAAGAGAAGATAGAAGTTGAGTTTATTACCTTAGAGCAAGGTAATATGTCAGTAGCCGCTTATGAGGCTAAGTTTTTCAAGCTATCTCGGTTTGTTCCACATATGGTAGCAACCGAGGCTATGAAAGCCCGGAAATTTGAGAGAGGATTGAAGGCCTACCTCAAGGACCAAGTCTCGATGTTTAGACATGAGACATACTCAGAAGTGGTGGACAAGGCACTTTTGGCCGAGTCAAACTCCGAGGAGTTCTTTAAAAGAAGAGGAATGGAGAAAGGACAGTCGAGTAGTTCAGGGGAGAAAAGAGCAAGGACTAGCTTGTATCAGTCCACAGGGCCGGCTCAGTCACAGAGGATATATTCGGCACCACAGGCTCCCCGCCCTTTTGCTCCACCGGCTTTTCGCCCGGCTACCTCATATGCTCCTCGCCCCGCAGTTACTCAGGCTACGGGATATGCTCCTTCCCCCTATTCGCATGATGTCTGCACTCTTTGTGGAAGGAGGCATCCAGCGGGAGAATGTCAGAGGATTATAGGAAGTTGCTTCCATTGTGGTGACCAGGGCCACATGGTTAGAGATTGTCCCCGACGTCATATGCCAGCTCAGTCTCAGGGGAGCTGGCCCCCAATTAGGCAGACATCTCAGTCTAGCTCTTCTCAGGCTTCGAGGGCCTCACAGTTTACACGGCCTCCTCGCCCAGCCACACAGGGCCGAGTCTTCGCCCTGTCAAAGAGAGACGCACGTGCATCCGATGATGTCGTGCAAGGTACGCAAGAATTTAGAGTTTAAGTGGTGTAAATTTTCTATGGTTTGTTATGTGACTATTTATATTAGGGATTTCCTATGTATGATGCTTGTTATTGTTTGAAATCTATTGATATTAGTTACTTAATCACACAGGCGCTTTATTAGTGAACGAGTGTCTCGCTCGAGTGTTGATAGACACAGGATCTACTCACTCTTTTGTCTCACCAAGTTTTGCAAAGGGCTTTTTGACTGAGGCTACTCCGTTGGAGCGATAGTTGACCATTGCAACTCCACTCGACAAGTCAGTTGATACGGACAAGATATTCAGGGATAGTGTGGTTCAAGTGGGGGAGAAGGAACTGTTAGCCGATCTCATCATCCTAGACGTCTAAGACTTGGATTTTGATGTCATCCTAGGGATGGATTGGTTGGCAAACCATCACGGGCATGTTGCGTGTTTTGAAAAGATGGTGAACTTCAAGCCGGAAGGGGTTAAGCCTTTTCATTTCCGAGGATTAAGAGGGAGGGACATTGCTCGCCTCGCAGCTTTGAGCATAGCAAACCCAGAGGCACCAAATTCTTTGGCCATTCCGGTTGTGAGTGAGTTCTTAGATGTGTTTCCGGAAGAACTTCCCGGATTACCTCCTGATAGAGAGATCGAGTTCGCTATAGAGCTTGCTCCGGGGGCCGCTCCGATTTCAAGGGCACCGTATAGAATGGCCCCTATAGAGCTTGAAGAATTAAAGAAAAGATTGAGGAATTACAACAACTTGGTTTCATCCAACCAAGTGTCTCGCCGTGGGGAGCTCCGATTCTCTTTGTGAAGAAGAAAGACGGGTCAATGAGAATGTGTATAGACTACCATCAATTGAACAAGGTAACTATCAAGAATCGTTATCCCTTGCCAAGAATAGATGACTTGTTCGACCAACTGAAGGGAGCGAGATTTTTCTCCAAGATTGATCTTAGATCGGGTATCATCAGCTAAAGATCAAGTTGGAGGATGTTCCGAAGACGGCTTTCAGGACTCGGTATGGGCATTACGAGTTCCTGGTCATGCCTTTTGGGCTGACGAATACGCCGGCGGCGTTCATAGATTTGATGAACCGGGTGTTCCGATCATACTTGGATCAATGCGTGATTGTGTTCATCGACGACATTTTGATGTATTCCCAGACACGGGAAGATCACGCACGAGACCTCCGCCTTGCTCTAGAGATGTTGAGAGAGCATAGGTTATATGCCAAATTGAGCAAGTGTGAATTCTGGTTAGAGAAAGTGGCGTTCCTAGGCCACGTAGTGTCGGTCGAGGGTATTTCTGTAGACCCGGCCAAGGTTGAGGCAGTCATGAGTTGGGAGAGGCCCAAGAGTGTCACGGAGATACATAGTTTTCTTGGATTGGCAGGCTATTATCGGAGATTTGTGGAGGAATTCTCCAGTTTAGCTACACCTCTCACTTACTTGACGAGGAAAAATGCCAAGTTTAGTTGGAGTGACAAATGTGAAGTGAGCTTCCAAGAGTTGAAGAAACGCCTCACCATGGCCCCTATCTTTACTGTGCCATCCGGACATGGTGGTTATGAGGTATATAGTGATGCTTCGCATATCGGACTTGGGTGTGTCCTTATGCAGCACAAGAAAGTCATTGCCTACGCATCAAGGCAATTGAAGGAGCATGAAAAGAATTACCCCACTCACGACTTAGAGCTCGCTGCGGTTGTGTTTGCATTAAAGATTTGGCGACATTATCTTTATGGGGAACAATTTGAGGTATTCACAGATCATAAAAGCCTCAAGTATTTGTTTTCTCAGAAAGAGCTGAACCTGAGGCAAAGAAGATGGGTAGAATTCTTGAAAGACTACGAGTGCTCCATTCAATACCACCCAGGCAAAGCGAATGTAGTAGCCGATGCTCTTAGCCGGAAGCCTACTGGAATTTTGGCGCATATGATGCTGAAGGAGTGGAGGTTGCTGGAGGATGCATCCAACCTCGACATCAGTTTTAGTCTCCCTACCTTTGGGCCGGTAATGGCTAACATCACAGTTAGGCCATTTATGTTGAGTATGATCCAGGAGTTGCAGGAAATGGATGCCGAGCTACTTTCTTACCGAGACAAGTCAGTTAAGAGTGGCAGCAAGGATTTTGCGGTGAGGGATGATGGGATTATCACTTTTAAGGGAAGAGTATGTGTCCCAGCCGATGAAATGCTTAAACGAGAAATCTTATACGAGGCTCACCGGTCCAAGTACACCGTTCACCCCGGAGGTACCAAAATGGATAGACTTGAAAAAGCACTTTTGGTGGCGAAACATGAAGCGAGAAATAGCGAAGTATGTGTCTAAATGCTTGGTGTGCCAACAAGTCAAAGCCGAACACAGGAGACCGGCCGGACTTTTACAGTCTCTCCCTATTCCTGAGTGGAAATGGGAACATATCTCTATGGACTTCATTGTGGGATTGCCAAAGACAGTTAGAAAGACTGATGCTATATGGGTTGTTGTTGACAGACTCATGAAGTCCACCCATTTCTTACCGTACCGGACTACATTCAATTCAAATCAGTTGGCTGCATTGTATATCCGAGAAATAGTCCGGTTGCACGGGGTGCCAGTGAGCATTGTGTCGGATCGGAACCCGAGGTTCACATCCAGGTTTTGGAAAAGCTTTCAAGCTGCAATGGCTTCCCGGTTAGACTTTAGCACAGCTTTCCATCCACAGACGGATGGGCAAACCGAGAGGGTGAATCAGGTGATAGAAGACATACTCCGAGCTTGTATGCTGGACTTTAAAGGAAGTTCGGGAAAAGCATCCTTAGTTATTTGTTTAGGGCCTGGATATTCCCTTGTAATTGTTGTGGTCTTGTGCATATATGTATCATCCAAATTTTGGGGACGAAATTTTTGTAAGGGGGGGAGAATGTAGCACCCCGAACTTTTCTATACTTAATGAATACCGTTTTCGTAGCTAATTGATCTTCCTCGTAGTCTAATTAATAAATAAGAGAGAAATCAGAAATTCCGAATGTCAGAAATGTTCATTTTCAAAAGACGAACCCAACGCAAGTTGAATTATCGAAATCGGACGAGCGAGTCAAAAGATATGGTCAAAACAGTCCAGACCTGCAGAGCACCGATCGCTCGGTCCAGTCAGCGATCGATCGGTCCAAAACCGATCGATCGGTAGCTATCGCACGGTCAAAAATTTTGTATGGGGGAATTTTCCAGAGATTAGTTTTTGACCGGTCGCTCGGTCAGAGTACCGATCGCTCGGTAGGCAACCGATCGATCGGTCATAACCACCGATCGCTCGGTTCCCGTGTTTTGCAGAAATTTTTGTAAGGACATTTTCGTCTTTTGGGGGTTAAACCCTTTCTTCTTAAGGCTTGCCCGAGCCTTTAGGGCTTCATTCAAATACTTAGAGGATTTTGAGAGTTAGGGAGAGAGGAGAAGGAGACTCTAACCTAGGGTTTTTTTTTGAGGAGGAATCAAAGGGGGTTTAAGAACCCTAGATCCCCCAACTTGTTTGGCTTCGATTTCAAGGCTCAAGCTCGTGTGGGACTCCTCCTCCAAGCTAGGGCAGTACTCACACAAGTTTTTTTTTTAAGGGGTTTCTTCCCCAACTCAAGTCTTCCTCAAGCAAGGGTTGTTCCCTACCCTTTTTGGAGCTTCAATCAAGGTTCCTACCAAGATCAAGCCTTGATCTAAGGTTAGTACACCCTACTAACTTACCCTAGCAATAAATCTAAGTTTTCTTTATGAAATGTGATTTATGCTATTATGTTTGCTTTCTTGTGAAATGTATCATCCCTAATAAATATAACAAGATAAAGAAATGGTATGGATGCTTGGATGGATGTTGGATGTGGCGATTGGATGCCGAATGGGTGATGTATGGTATGTGTGGGTTGTGGATTGGAAAATGGAGGATGGGCATTACACAAATAATAAACTTACCTTGTGTGATTGAATGTAAAATATGCACTAAAAAGGAGAAAATGAACAATGAGGAAACTTGCATGCTAAGTGTTTGACAAAATACCTAAACTATGAAATAATGACTTGAATGAAGAAAATGGAAATAGGCCTCATGCATGTACTCTTATGAATGATGAATTGATCAAGTAATGTGCAAATTTCTTAAGTGCTCCTATGCTTATATGACGAATCGAGTTATGATGCCATATCTCTCTTGCTATCCCCATTCCACGATGGTCACTACTGACACATACACGAGCACGCATGATAGCATGAACCGAGATTTCAAGAGCATATGCATATAATAACCAACAAGAAAATATTGCATGTTAAGGAGGTTGGTAACCCAGGGACATTCGGGTACTAGCCTCTGGCTCACAAGAAAACCCCTAAAATACATATTGTCAAGGAGGTTGGTAGCCCAGGGACATTCGGGTACTAGCCTCTGGCTCACAAGAAAAATAAGCAAGTAATAAAAATCACCTATTGTCAAGGAGGTTGGTAGCACAGGGACATTCGGGTACTAGCCTCTGGCTCACAAGAAAACCATCTATCAAGGAGGTTGGCAGCCCAGGGAGATTCGGGTGCTAGCCTCTGGCTCACAAGTTACAAGATGCAAGGTTTCAAGATGATGACAAGACATTCATGCAGGCACGCATACATGATTTCTATGACGCATACCGAGACATGGAAACGGGTTTTCAAGCATGAGTTTATCGGCATTTTTGCATTTATGCACGTCAAGATGATAATATTTCTCCATGTTTAATATTGTTTAATTCTATGACTTTACTATTGCCTGGAATTGATGACTGGTATTATACTACTCCTGGCGTGTTTATTATTGTTACGGATAGCTAGTAGCTTGTACTCGCTGAGTATTCCATGCTCAGCCGTACTTTCATGTTGGTAGGTACTGAGGGAGCCCTCGACCCAGAGCCTTGGGTCGAGGAAGAGTATATCGAGGAGAGAGAGCCGTCTATTCCACTGCAGTCTCAGGCGGACCGAGACCTTGACGTGTGGCCATACCTCGACTACTGTTGAGGGGAGAGTACGAGAGGGTCTTTTATGTATTTTGACATTTTGATAGGTGGGTCTGTCCACCTTAGACTTAGACATGTTTTGTATATATGTTAACTTGGAATACTATTTTGGAAATCTTAGAAGAAAAGAAAAAGTTAGTTTACACTTTCGCATTTATGTTTAGCTTCCGCGCTCTGATTATCATTGTTTAGTATTGTAATTATCTTATTCATTACAGGATGGTTTGGCAGGTACGTATAGTCACACCTAAAGTATCCCTTAACTCCTAGGGGATATTTTGGGGCGCGACAACTCAAGCCTTCTTCAAGCAAGAGTCCTTCTTCTTGCAAGTTGGAGCTCCAGTCAAGGTTTACAACCAAGATCAAGCCTTGATTTAAGGTTAGTACACCCTACCAACTTACCCTAGAAATAATCTAGGTTTCTATATGGAATGTGATCCTTGTTATTAGGTTTCTTCTTTATGAAATGTATTATCTCTAATGAACATCTCTAAGGAACACAAATAAGATAAGGAAGAATGGTATGGATGTTTGGATGGGTATGGATTGAGGCGATTGGTTGCCAAAGGAATGATGTATGATGTGTGGGGTGTAAATTGGAAAATGGAGGATGGGCATTGTACAATAATAAACTTACCCTTGTATGATTGAATGAAAAATATGCATAAAAAGGAAGAAGATGAACTACTAGGGAACAATGTATGTTATGTGTTTGACAAAATGTCGAATCTATAAAATCATGACTTAAGGGAAGAAAATGCTTTAAATACTCAAATGCCATGTTAATTACTCAATGCTCACATGAATATATTATAATGGAATTGTGATGCCATATCTCTCTTGTTATCCTCATTCCACTATTGTCACGATTGACACGTACACGAGCACGCATGATAGCATGAATTGAGATTTTAAGAGCATGTGCATATAATAACCAACAAGAAAATATTGCATGTCAAGGAGGTTGGTAGCCCAGGGAGATACGGGTACTAGCTTCTGGCTTACAAGAAAACTCCTAAAACACCCATTGTCAAGGAGGTTGGTAGCCCAGGGACATTCGGGTACTAGCCTCTGGCTCACAAGAAAACCATATATCAAGGAGGTTGGCAGCCCAGGGAGATTCGGGTGCTAGCCTCTGGCTCACAAGTTACAAGATGATAATAAGGAATTCATGCATGCACGCATACATGATTTCCACAAGGCATACCGAGAAATAGAAACGGGTTTTCAAGCATGAGTTTTATCGACGTTTTTGCATTCACGCATGTACATCAAGACGATAATATTGCTCCATGGTTAATATTGTTTAATTCTATGATTTTACTATTGCCTTGAATTGATGATTGGTATTGTATTACTCTTTGCGTGTTTATTATTGTTATGGTTAGCTAGTAGCTTGTACTCGCTGATTATTCCATGCTCAGCCGTACTTTCATGTCGGTAGGTATTGAGGGAGCCCTCGACCCGGAGCCTTGGGTCGAGGAAGAGTACATAGAGGAGAGAGAGCCGTCTATTCCACTACAGTCTCAGGCGGATCGAGACCTCGACGTGTGGCCATACCTTGACTACTGTTGAGGGGAGAGTGCGAGGGGATTTTGAGTAGTTGTGACATTTTGATAGGTGGGCCTGTCCACCTTAGACTTAGACATGTTTTTGTATATATGTTAACTTGGAATACCATTTGAGAACTATAGAAGAAATGAAAAAGTTAGTTTGCACTTCCGCATTTATGTTTAGCTTTTGCACTCTGATTATGATTGTCTTAGTATTGTAATTATCGTGTTCTTGACAGGATGGTTTGGCAGGTACGTTTAGTCACGCCTAAAGTATCCCTAAACTCCTAGGGGGTATTTTGTGGCGCGACAGAGGTGGTATCAGAGCTCTAGGCATTAGAGTCCCTAGGGTTGTTTAGTATTTGATACCATGATCGAACAAGGTATTAGAGTTGTATTCCAAGTATGGACTAACAAGTTAGTCCTAGTAAAAATAGGTTGAATCCCAACCAAACTTAGAGTACTGCGCTAGGAACACGAATTATATGTTATGATATTACGTTGTATACCATGTGTGCATGATTTGTGCTCAGTAAATATGCTTGATGAATATGTATTGAGTAAATTATGAACTAATTCCTAAATGCATATCTAAGGTAGACTCATGTTGTATTGTCGTTCTCAAGAGCAATTTTGAGACGCAATACCCGAGGTCGCGGGTACAACACAAGGGGCAATGGAGGTGATGCTCCAGCGGGTGATGATCAGCCCGACTTTACCCAAGCCTTTGCTTCAATAGCCGAGACCTTGGCTATGCTAGCGGTGAGGCAACTGGCCACCCCGCCTAATGCCGCGCTTATACCGGCTCCTCCTAATCGAGCACAAGCCAGAATAGAGGCTTTTCAGAGGATGAGGCCTCCAACCTTTTGTGGGAGTATTGACCCACTTGTGGCCGAATGATGGATTCGGCAATTAGAAAAGATCTTCTCCGTGTTGGCTCCTACTGAGGCAGAGAGGGTTACTTGGGCCGCCTTTATGCTTGAAGGCGAGGCCGATCATTGGTGGAAGTCCGCACTTCGGACCCAAGAGTTGACCCGACAAGGTCAAGACTGGACTTGGAAGGAATTCTTGGACGTTTTCAACAAGAAGTACTTCCCGGTCCGGGATGAAAGAGAAGATGGAAGTGGAGTTCATTACCTTGGAGCAAGGTAATATGTCAGTAGCCGCTTATGAGGCTAAGTTTTCGGAGCTATCTCGGTTTGCTCCACATATGATAGCGACCGAGGCTATGAAAGCCCAGAAATTTGAGAGGGGGTTGAAGGCCTACCTCAAGGACTGAGTCTCGATGTTTAGACATGAGACATACTCAGAAGTGGTAGACAAGGCACTTTTGGCCGAGTCGAACTTCGAGGAGTTCTTTAAAAGAAGAGGAATGGAGAAAGGACAGTAAAGTAGTTCAGGGGAGAAAAGAGCAAGGACTAGCTTGTATCAGTCTGCAGGGCCGGCTCAGTCACAGAGGATATATTCGGCACCACAAGCGCCCCGCCCTTTTGCTCCACTGGCCATTCGCCCGGCTACCTCATATGCTCCTCGCCCCGCAATTACTCAGGCTACGGGATATGCTCCTTCCCCCTATTCGCATGATGTCTGCACTCTTTGTGGAAGGAGGCATCCAGCAAGAAAATGTCGGAGGATTATAGGAAGTTGCTTCCATTGTGGTGACCAGGGCCACATGGTTAGAGACTGTCCCCGACGTCATTTGCCAACTCAGTCTCCAGGGAGCAGGCCCCTGATTAGGCAGACATCCCAGTCTAGCTCTTCCCAGGCTTCGAGGGCCTCACAGTCTACACGGCCTCCTCGCCCAGCGACACAGAGCCGAGTCTTCGCCCTGTCAGACAGAGACGCACGTGCATCCGATGATGTCGTGCAAGGTACGTAAGAATTTTAGAGTTTAAGTGGTGTAAATTTTCTATGGCTTGTTATGTGATTATTTATACTAAGGATTACCTATATATGATGCTTGTTATTGTTTGAAATCTACTGATATTAGTTACTTAATCGCACAGGCGCTTTATTAGTGAACGAGTGTCTTGCTCGAGTGTTGATAGACACGGGATCTACTCACTCTTTTGTCTCACCAAGTTTTGCAAAGGGCTTTTTGACTGAGGCTACTCTGTTGGAGCGGGAGTTGAGCATTGCAACTCCACTCGGCAAGTCAGTTGATACGGACAAGATATTCAGGGATAGTATGGTTCAAGTGGGGGAGAATGAACTGTTAGCCGATCTCATCGTCCTAGACTTCCAAGACTTGGATTTCGATGTCATCCTAGGGATGGATTGGTTGGCAAACCATCACTGGCATGTTGCGTGTTTTGAAAAGATGGCGAACTTTAAGCCGGAAGGGGTTAAGCAATTTCATTTTCGAGGATTAAGAGAGAGGTACATTGCTCGCCTCGCAGTTTTGAGCACAGCAAACCCAAAGGCACTGAAATCTTTGGCCGTTCTGGTTGTGAGTGAGTTCTTAGATGTGTTCTCGGAAGAACTTCCCGGATTACCTCCTGTTAGAGAGATCGAGTTTGCTATAGAGCTTGCTCCAGGTACCGCTCCGATTTCAAGGGCACCATATAGAATGGCCCCTATAGAGCTTGAAGAATTGAAGAAACAGATTGAGGAGTTACAACAACTTGGTTTCATCCAACCGAGTGTCTCGCCGTGGGGAGCTCCGGTTCTCTTTGTGAAGAAGAAAGACGGGTCGATGAGAATGTGTATAGATTACTGTCAGTTGAACAAGGTAACTATCAAGAATCGTTATCCCTTGCCAAGGATAGACGACTTGTTCGACCAACTAAAGGGAGCGAGATTTTTCTCCAAGATTGATCTTAGATCAGGGTATCATCAGCTAAAGATCAAGTCGGAGGATATTCTGAAGACGGCTTTCAGGACTCGGTATGGGCATTACGAGTTCCTGGTCATGCCTTTTGAGCTGACGAATGCACCGGCGGCGTTCATGGATTTGATGAACCGGGTGTTCCGATCATACTTGGATCGATGCGTGATTGTGTTCATCGATGACATTTTGGTGTATTCCCAGACACGGGAATATCACGCACGAGACCTCTGCCTTGCTCTAGAGATGTTGAGAGAGCATAGGCTATATGCCAAATTGAGCAAGTGTAAATTATGGTTAGAGAAAGTGGCGTTCCTAGGCCACGTAGTGTCGGCCGAGGGTATGTCTGTAGACCCGATAAAGATAGAGGCAGTTATGAGCTGGGAGAGACCCAAGAGCGTCACAGAGATACGTAGTTTCCTCGGATTGGTAGGCTATTACCGGAGATTTATGGAGGGATTCTCTAGTTTGGCTGCACCTCTCACTTACTTGACGAGGAAAAATACCAAATTTAGTTGGAGTGACAAATGTGAAGTGAGCTTCCAAGAGTTGAAGAAATGCCTCACCACGGCCCCCGTCCTTAGTGTTCCATCCGGACATGGTGGTTATGAGGTGTATAGCGATGCTTCGCACATCGGACTTGGATGTATCCTTATGCAGCACAAGAAAGTCATTGCCTATGCATCAAGGCAATTGAAAGAACATGAAAAGAATTACCCCACTCACAACTTAGAGCTCACCGCGGTTGTGTTTGCATTGAAGATTTGGCGACATTATCTTTATGGGGAACAATTTGAGGTATTCACAGATCATAAAAGCCTTAAGTATTTTTTTTCCCAGAAGGAGCTTAACTTGAGGCAAAGAAGATGGGTAGAGTTTTTAAAAGACTACGAGTGCTCCATTCAATACCACCCAGGCAAAGCGAATGTTGTAGCCGATGCTCTTAGCCAGAAGGCCACTAGACTTTTGGCGCATATGATGTTGAAGGAGTGGAGGTTGCTAGAGGATGCGTCCAACCTCGACATCAGTTTTAGTCTCCCTACCTTTGGGCCGGTAATGGCTAACGTCACAGTTAGGCCATTTATGTTGAGCATGATCAAAGAGTTGCAGGGAATGGATGCTGAGCTACTTTCTTGCCGAGACAATTCAGTTAAGAGTGGCAGCAAGGATTTTGCGGTGAGGGATGATGAGATTATCATTTTCAAGGGAAGAGTATATGTCCCAGCTGAAGAGATGCTTAAACGAGAAATCTTATACGAAGCTCACCGGTCCAAGTACACCGTTCACCCCGGAGGTACCAAAATGTATAGGGACTTGAAAAGCACTTTTGGTGGTGGAACATGAAGCGAGAAATAGCGGAGTATGTGTCTAAATGCTTGGTGTGCCAACAAGTCAAAGCCGAACATAGGAGACCGGCTGGACTTTTACAGTCTCTCCCTATTCCCGAGTGGAAATGGGAGCACATATCTATGGACTTCATTGTGGGGTTACCGAAGACTGTTAGAAACTTCGATGCTATATGGGTTGTGGTTGATAGACTGACGAAGTCCGCCCATTTCTTGCCATACCGGACTACCTTGAATTCCAATCAATTGGTTGCATTGTATATCAAAGAAATAGTTCGGTTGCACGGGGTGCCAGTGAGCATTGTCTCGGACCGGGACCCTAGATTTACCTCCAGGTTTTGGAAAAGATTTCAGAGTGCCATGGGTTCCCGGTTGGACTTAGCACAGCTTTCCATCCACAGACGGATGGGCAAACCGAGTGAGTGAATCAGGTTATTGAAGATATGCTCTGAGCTTGTATGCTGGATTTTAAAGGAAGTTGAGAAGATCACCTACCTTTGGTGGAATTCGCCTACAATAATAGCTATCAGGCAAGCATACAGATGGCGCCTTTTGAGGCTTTGTACGGAAGAAGTTGTAGATCACCATTGTATTGGGATGAAGTGGGAGAAATTTTGGGCCCCGAGTTGATTGAACAAACGGCGGATAGAGTCAAGCTCATCTGGGAGAGGTTGAGGACCGCACAAGACCGATAGAAGAGCTATGCCGACACCCGTAGGTGGGACCTTGAGTTTCGAGTTGGGGACTTTTTTTTTGTCAAGATTTCACCGACCAAGGGTGTTATGCGATTCGGGAAGAGGGGCAAGCTTAGCCCGAGATATGTGGGTCCGTTCAAGAGCATTACTAGAGTCGGTGTGGTAGCTTACCGTGTTGCTTTACCCGCTCATATAACGGCGGTCCACAATGTATTCCATGTCTCTATGCTCCGGAAGTATATCCCGGATCCTTCTCATGTCATCGAGTTGGATCTGATAGAGATTCGAGAGGACCTCACCCTAGTTGAACAACCGGTGCAGATCTTGGATAGGCGAGATCAAGTCTTGCGCAACAAGACCATTACCTTGGTCTTAGTAAGATGGCAACACCATTCAAGGGAGGAAGCTACATGGGAACGAGAAGCCGAAGTACGAGAAAAGTATCCTCAGTTACTTGTTTAGGGCCTTGACATTCCCTTGTATTTTGGTCTTATGCATGTATGTATCGTCCAAATTTCGAGGACGAAATTTTTATAAGGGGGGAGAATGTAGCACCCCGACTTTTCTATACTTAATGAATACCGTTTTCGTAGCTAATTGGACTTTCTCGTAGTCTCATTAATAAAAAAAGGAGAAATTAGAAATTCTGAAACATCAAAAATGTTCGTTTTCGAAAGACGAATCCAACGCAAGTTGAATTGTCGAAATCCGACGAGCGAGTCAAAAGATATGGTCAAAACAATCGGGACCTATAAAGCACCGATTGCTCGGTCAATAGTAGCGATCAATCGGTATCTATCGACTGGTCAGAAATTTTGTATGGGGAAATTTTCCAGAGAGCATGTTTTTGACAGGTCGATCGGTCAGAACACCGATCGCTCAGTAGGCAATCGATCGATCGGTCATAACCACCGATCGCTCGGTCTTCGCGTTTTTGCAGAAATTTCAGTAAGGGCTTTTTCATCTTTTGGGCATTAAACCCTTACCTATAAGGGCTTGCTCAACCATTTGGGTCCCCATTCACTACACTTACAACATTTAGAGAGAAAGGGGAGGAGAAGAAGAGGGTTTTCTCCTAGGGCATCCTTGGTGAAGAAATCAAGGGTTTAAACACCCAAGATCATTCCTTTTTGCTTGGATCTCTCAAAGCCAAGCCACAAGCTCGTGGGGGAGTATCTCTCAAGCAAGGATAGCATTCTTAAAGCTATTTTCAAGAGGGTCTCCTTCCCACTCAAGCCTTCTTCATGCAAGAGTCCTTCTTCTTGCAAGTTGGAGCTCCAATCAAGGTTTACAACCAAGATCAAGCCTTGATTTAAGGTTAGTACACCCTACCAACTTACCCTAGAAATAATCTAGGTTTCTATATGGAATGTAATCCTTGTTATTAGGTTTCTTCTTTATGAAATGTATTATCTCTAATGAACATCTCTAACGAACACAAACAAGATAAGGAAGAATGGTATGGATGTTTGGATGGGTATGGATTGAGGCGATTGGTTGCCGAAGGAATGATGTATGATGTGTGGGGTGTGAATTGGAAAATGGAGGACGGGCATTGTACAAATAATAAACTTACCCTTGTGTGATTGAATGGAAAATATGCATAAAAAGGAAGAAGATGAACTACAAGGGAACAATGTATGTTATGTGTTTGACAAAATGTCGAATCTATAAAATCATGACTTAAGGGAAGAAAATGCTTTAAATACTCAAATGTCATGTTAATTAATCAAATACTCACATGAATATATTATGAATGGAATTGTGATGCCATATCTCTCTTGTTATCCTCATTCCACTATTGTCACGATTGACACGTACACGAGCACGCATGATAGCATGAATCGAGATTTCAAGAGCATGTGCATATAATAACCAACAAGAAAATATTGCATGTCAAGGAGGTTGGTAGCCCAGGGAGATACGGGTACTAGCCTCTGGCTCACAAGAAAACTCCTAAAACACCCATTGTCAAGGAGGTTGGTAGCCCAGGGACATTCGGGTACTAGCCTCTGGCTCACAAGAAAACTAAACAAATAATAAAAATCACCCATTGTCAAGGAGGTTGGTAGCCCAGGGACATTCGGGTACTAGCCTTTGGCTCACATGAAAACCATATATCAAGGAAGTTGGCAGCCTAGGGAGATTCGGGTGCTAGCCTCTGGCTCACAAGTTACAAGATGCAAGTTTACAAGATGATAATAAGGCATTCTTGCATGCACGCATACATGATTTCCACAAGGCATACCGAGATATGGAAACGGGTTTTCAAGCATGAGTTTTATCGACGTTTTTGCATTCACGCACGTACATCAAGACGATAATATTGCTCCATGGTTAATATTGTTTAATTCTATGATTTTACTATTGCCTTGAATTGATGATTGGTATTGTATTACTCTTTGCCTGTTTATTATTGTTATGGTTAGCTAGTAGCTTGTACTCGCTGAGTATTCCATGCTCAGCCATACTTTCATGTCGGCAGGTACTGAGGGAGCCCTCGACCCGGAGCCTTGGGTCGAGGAAGAGTACATAGAGGAGAGAGAGCCGTCTATTCCACTATAGTCTCAGGTAGATCGAGACCTCGACGTGTGGCCATACCTTGACTACTGTTGAGGGGAGAGTGCGAGGGGATTTTTGAGTAGTTGTGACATTTTGATAGGTGGGCCTGTCCACCTTAGACTTAGACATGTTTTTGTATATATGTTAACTTCGAATACCATTTGAGAACTATAGAAGAAATGAAAAAGTTAGTTTGCGCTTCCGCATTTATGTTTAGCTTCTGCGCTCTGATTATCATTGTCTTAGTATTGTAATTATCGTGTTCTTGACAGGATGGTTTTGCAGGTACGTTTAGTCACGCCTAAAGTATCCCTAAACTCCTAGGGGGTATTTTGGGGTGCCACAGTTTTACCTCGCTTTTGACAAGAACAAGATAAGCATGAGTATTTAGGAAGAAGGGTCTCCCTTCCCTCACAAGTAGTTTATTTTCCAAGCAAGCAAGATACATGGCATGGCAAGTATGAGCATTTCGGAAGAAGGGTCTCCTTTCCCTCACAAGTAGCATGAACATGTTTATTTCCAAGCAAGGATGACATGGCATGACACGACATGATACGACAAGACAAGACAGAGAAGACAAGTTTTCAAGCACGAAAATGGCAATTTGAGTCAAGTCAAGTACACGATGTTTTCAAAGGTTTTATCGACTTTTACGAAAATGCAAGCATGATTATAAACTGCTTTACTTTCCTGTTATGAGATTAACTGTTTCCTGCTTAATATATATATCATTGTTGCTGTACTATGACTGTTGGTTAGCATTTGGTACACGCTGAGTTTCCATGCTCAGCCATACGTTTATGTTGGCAGGTTCTGAGGGAGCTATTGCTCCATTTGATGTCTGTGCTCCTGGCCCATGGGTGGAGGAGGAGTACGTTGAGGAGCCTGTGGAGGAACCTGGGGTCGAGGGCTACAATTAGGTTGTGGTAGATTCTGAGTGAATAGCTGTGGGTGAGCATGAGCGAATATATTCATGTAATTTTGGCCGGCATGTCCTCACTTTCTTTTGTGTATCTTTTGTATCAAACTTGGATCATGTGTGTGTATATATACATAGAGGTTTGTAGTCTTCCGCTGTGCCACGTTAGAATATGTTTCCACATTTGGTCCTCTATTGTATATGCCTTGTGGGTTTTTGCAGGATGGTTTGTGAAGCATGTCATGTAGGTCATGACAAGTCGTCCAAGATTTACTTTAACTCCTAGGGTGGGTTTTGGGTCGCGACAGAAGTGGTGTCAGAGCTTAGGCTTTAGGCCTCTAGGGTCACTTCGAATCTAATACCATGGCTTGACAAGAGCATATGTTAGGAAACAAGTTAAGAAGGAAGTAAGTCGAAAGCGAGTCTTGTTCCAAGTGTAAGACTAAACTTTAGTCTTAGTTTAAAATGGTTGTTTCAACCAAGTACGGGTCTTAGAGACGCTAGAACACCAAAGTATAATATGATAAATACTCCGATGACTTGATGTGATGTATGCTAGTATTATACAATTTATACAATTGAATTATGATGAATTGAACCAATATGATAAATTGTGGTTTCAAGTTAGACTCATGAGGTGCTATTGTTCTCAGGACTTTAGTTATGAGAGGGGGCACACGAAGTCATGGACCACATACCAGAGCTTCATTTTCTTCTCGAGATGAGGTTGAGCAGCCGCACCTCTCTCAGGTCTTAGGCTCTAATGCTAAGACTCTCGCCATCCTGGCGGCTCGGCAAACTATACCATCATCAGCGGCACCTACTCTTCCGCCTACGGCTCCAGTACATCGTACAGTTGGCGTTGAGGCATTCAAGAGATTGTGGCCTCCATCATTCCATGGGAGTGTGGACCCTCTTGCTGTGGAGGCATGGATCCTCCAGTTGGAAAAGATTTTTACGGTCCTATCACCGATAGAGGAAGAAAAAGTAGCGTGGGCTGTTTTCATGCTTGAGGGTGAGGCACACCATGGGTGGTTGTCCGCCTTGAGGACTCAAAATTTGACCATGTAGGGTCAACCTTGGACTTGGGAGGAATTCAAAGATACTTTTTACAAAAAGTAATTTCCTGTTGGAGCACGAGAAAAGAAAGAAAGAGAGTTCATCAACCTAGAGCAAGGTTCGATGACTGTGGCCGCTTATGAGGCTAAGTTGTCGGTGCTATCACGCTTCGCAACTCATTGAAACTCTACTATGTAGGGTTAGTGAGAAAGAAAGTACACACAGGGAGAAACCACAGATGTCAATATATAAATATCATGAAGCAACGACATCTAGAAACTTCAAGAATATAAAGAGCCTAAGATAGAGCAACACATAACTCAACCTAGGATAAAGCACATCCAAACCATTTTTTTTCTTTTCTTTGTCTTTTCTCTTTTTTTTCTTTTTTTTTGGGGCGATCGATCGGCCTAGTGGTGGCCAATCGATTGGAAGGCGAGGGTACAAATTTTTGAACTTTTGGGCGATTGATTGGCCTAGTGGTGGCCGATCGATCGGAAGGCGAGACTATGCATCAGAAATATGGTCGATTAATCAGAGTTGGACTCCGATCGATCGGAAGGCCCCCTTTTTTTTTTAACCGAAAAACTTCGAAGGGTGGAGAACCACCCAAAAATTAGACTCAAGTAAGTCTACAAACACATTGGGTTGCCTCCCAATAAGCGCTAAGTTTATCGTCTTCAGCCGGACGCAGTACAACTCTCAACCGTCTACCTAGACGGGGTCCAACCACTCAATGAATTCAAATATCGTCCCATTCTTAATGCCCTCAATATAGGGCTGGTAAGTTGGGCTTTGGCTTTGAGTACACCCCTATCCATGTCAAAAAATTTAGAGACCATAAACCTTTGAAAGGTTGCAGGTGTATAATATAACTTACATGACTTGCGCTTAGAGAAAAAATGGTTGAACAAGCATGGGCATGTAATTCTCACTTTATGCTTCTCGAACTGAAAGCCCTTGAGATGGATGAAAGGTAACAAATAATTGTTATCCTCTTTGGGCTTTTCTTTAGTGGGGTCCGGGGGTTTGAGATGAGCGAGGGATGCCTCTAAGGCATTCTCAATTAAGGCATAAGGAGGGGTCTCCTCAATTATTTTATCACTCACATTCACCATAAAACACTCCTCTCCCTTCTGTTGTTGTTCGAGTGTGGTGAAAATGTTCAACCGAACTTTCATGTTACCAAACGACACATCCATTACCCCATTCTTACAATTTATACACGCATTGCATGTGGCTAATAAAGGACGACCAAGGATGACTGGAATTTGACTTTATGAATTATGTACGGGTTCCATGTCAAGGACAAGAAAGTCGACTGGAAAGTAAAATTTGTCAACTTTGATAAGAACATTTTCAATCACCCCGCGAGGCTTTTTCATAGATCTATCCATCAATTGCAACATGATGGATGTAGGTTGAAGCTCTCCTAAGCCTAGTTGCTTATACACCGGGGTAACAAATTAACACTTGTTCCTAAATCCAGGAGTGCTCAATTAATAAAGTGATCTCCAATAATACATGAAATAGTCGAAGCACCAAGATCTTTGAATTTAGGAGGAGTGTTGTGTTGGATAATGGAGCTCACTTGCTTGGTGAGAATGACCTTCTTGGACACATGAGTCCGAGATTTACGCTTTTAAGTGCATAGGTCCTTATGAAACTTGGCATAAGCCGGGACTTGTTTAATAGTATCTATGAGTGGAGGTTGATTTTGACTTTTTTAAAGACCTCCATCATATCGTCCGCTTTGGATCCTTTTTTTTTCAAAAGGGGAGGAATCTTTTAAGCACTGAGGGTAAGGAGCTTTAGGCATATAAGATGCCAGGGGAGTAGGAATAGATAAAGATGGGGAAAGACCTTGGTCCTTCTCAAAGACACTCAACCCCTCTCCTTTGGATTTTTTTGGATCCACCATGACCTCTTCTTCTTCACCCTTCTTCTCCCTAACATGGTTATCAACTACCTTCCCACTCCTTAGGATGGTAATGACAAGAATGTGCTCACGATGAGTTTCATTATATTGAGCATCATTAACCATATTTACACTCCTAGGGTTGCTCACTGGTTGACTTGGGAGCTTCCCTTCCTCTCTCTTGTATATAGCATTAGCTAATTGTCCCACTTGGTACTCAAGCCTCTAGATAGATTGGGAATGAGAGTGCAGTAGTTGGGTGTTGGCCTCCTACCCTTTTAAGGCATTCAATACTTTCTCATTGAAAGATGAGTTCCTTTGAGGGGGAGGAGTAGAGTGTTGGAATTTTTGTTGTTGGAGAGGATGGTAGTTAGGCTGATTTTGAAAAGGTCAAACATTTGGCCCTTGAGGTTGAGAGAAAGAGTTTCCTTGAGCTTGGGGAAAAATATTCCCTTGAGCTTGGGGCTGCCATGAGAAATTTGGATGATTTCTCCACCCTGGGTTGTATGTATTAGAGTAGGGATCATTACTAGAGCGAGTGTAGGTAGAATTAGCATGCTCTTGAACAAATTCTAGAAATTGATTTACAGCAGGGCTAGAACAGATAATGTGTAGGGCTAGAACAGATAAGGCACACCTCTCTTGATTGGAAGTTGGTTGAGAGGGTGCATAGGAAGACTACCCTACAGCCATTAGTTAGTCTAATTTTCGAGACAACTCATCCACTTTAGAAGAGACATCATTAGAAGTGCCCACTTCATAGATGCCTCGCTTTGGATTTGGAGTGGAATTTTGTCTCTCAGAACGATTGGAGGAGGCATGGTGTAAGGTGTTTTCACTCAAATTTTTGAACAATTTCCATGCTTGCACCTTGCTCCTTGTCATAAATGCCCCCCACATGAGAAATCAACCATCTGGCGGTTGAATTGAGATAGACCATCATAGAATGGCTGAACAAGTTGCCATTTAGGAATTTGATGGTGGGGACATTTTCTGAGGAGATCCTTGAATCTCTCCTATGACTCATCTAAAAGTTCACCATCAATTTGAGAAAAACTCATGATGGTTCGCCTTATTTGATCAGTTATACCAATGGGAAAAAATTTCTTTAAGAATTCCTGATGGAGTTATGTCCATGTGTGGATAGTGTCGACCTCAAGAGAGTTACGCCAAATTTGGCTTTGTCCTTCAGGGAGAATGGGAAGAGGCGCAACCTGAGAGCATCATCTATAAAATTCTGCAGATTAAAGGTAGTGCAGATTTCATTAAAATCATCCAGATGCTTATAGGGGTCTTCATTACTAAGTTCATGGTAGGATGAGAGTATCTGAATTGTGCTGGACTTAATCTCATAGTGGGCTGCCGTAGTGTTCGGCAACTGGATGCATGAAAGAGAAGAGTAAGTGGAGGGAATAAAGTATTCCCTCAAAGACTTGGTTGGATCTTGATTTTTAGCCATTTTAGAGAAAGGAGTAGTCTCTAGGTTTGAGTAAAATCGGGCCGAAGCCTTGAGATGCCTAGCGGTACGCTCTAACTCTGAATTGATAGGGATTACCTCTGGTTTACAAGACTGTCTACCGTTCATACACCCTAGAGGCAACCTCTATATTCGACTAACACCAATTTACAAATAATTCACTTCAGATGAGAGAATACTTATAATGCTTTTGGCAATTGAACAGTTGGGTAGCTTTTGTTTTTGTAGAACAACAACTTTCTTGTTAAAATTTTTAGTAGAGCACTATTTTTCGATCGGAGCAATTGGCACTTGCAAAACAGAATTTTAGAGATCAGTAAAAATATTTTTTTGTGATTGATATTTTTTTTTTTGAATAAAAATAACGAAGTCTTAATCTTTTGAATTAAGCAACTAAACCGGTCCAGCAATCCCCGGCAACGGCGTCAAAAATTGATCGTCAATTAAATAAACTTCATAATAGCTATAATTCCATAGAATAGTGACTAGTATGGGGTGTCGAACCACAAAAGATTGCACTGGTTTGATTGCTTTTATCTCAAGATTGATTGTGAGTCAAGGAGTAACAAGTTGATTTGATTGGATTTATTTTAACCTAAAAATAGAACTTAAACTACTAGATTCTATTTTAACTAATTGAACTAAGAGTTTTTGATGATATATCAGTGAGAGAAGATCTAGAGTGTTCGAATCCACCACTAGCTTCATAATTGGTCCCTAATGCATTTATTCAAGTCCATCATAATGTAAACAATAGAGATGAGAGTGACTACAAGACTCTACTTATCCATCAAGAATGATTCAAGGGATTAGACCCTAGACATATCCTATCTTCGATTAGCACGAGTGATACACACTAAACTACGGTTGTGAAATCACTCGTGTTCCCATAGCATAAAATATCATATGATTTAATTGTTCGACAGTAATACCGTTACATAAAATTCACATTAATAATATCAGAAAATTAAGATTGATGATTTCAATCTCAATATAATAAAACCTAAGACAATGATGAAATTACACTGAAATCAAATATGATCAATAAACTTTGGTTATGAATAACCCTCTTATTATGTAATCATTGTTTACAATTGAATAAACTAAAACAAAGTACAAAGAGACACAGTTACTTGGCTAGGGTTTCATCTAAACCCTAGAAAAATGAATTAGTTTATAGTGAGAGTAAGGAACACCACTTTCGATAAAGAACACGAAGAACGCGAGCAATCTATCCTCCAACCTCCACAAATCTCCATAGCCTTCTCTCTTTCAAATATCAAAATTTAGAACCTTTTGCAAGGAATGAGGCTTTCCCTTTTATAGAGAGAGATTCTCAATGAAGTGTAGCTTTAGAAACATCCAAAACTGGCTCAAAAATCAGCTTTTCGTACTTTCCAACACTCCCAAAACGGTGTCCACCGATCGACTGGCCAAGAGGGCACCGTTTGATCTGTGGTTATAGAATTTGTCCAAATTTCCTTGATGAAAGTTTTAGAGCTATTCGAGTTGGTCGTTTTGATATATTATGGGCCTAAATCAGAGCTACGGTCAAAGAGTTTACGCTCTATACACTGAACAAGGGTCGTTTTGCATTTCTAATTTCTCTTTAGCTCGGATCTTTGCTCGGTAGCGATTCACAAGAAACTCTAAAACTTGTAAATTATTTTTTTTTTCTTCTTTTCCTTGCATGAACCTGAAAACAATAAGCACACCCAAGTGAAGTGTCGTAGTGGATAAATGAGCTCAAAGGGATTAACAAATACAATTTAAGGTGCATAAATGTGTAACAATTAGCACCGATCACATCCTCAAAATCTGAAATACTTAAGCACTTAAACAAGTTTATTAGTACTATAAATTTCATTTTATTATTTTGTATCATCAAAATTAGTAGGGGTACCCAAGGTTGTAACCTTGAGGCTAACACCGGTAACAGGAGAGAACTCTCTCCATTCACTTTGTGACCTAAACTGTAGCGACCCAAAATACCCCCACGGAGTTAGGGACACTTTAGTTTGTGACTTATCATATCAAAACCATCCTGTGAAAATACACAAGGCAAATACATTGTGGAAGCAAAATTCTAAATAACATAAACTTGTGATTTGTATTCCAAGTCCGAACCAACAGATTATACAAAATATAAATTCTAAAGTGGGCATTCCCCACTTTCAAAATACACAACCCTCTCCCTCACATCACTCAAAAATATTCTCGATAGGGCCTCCTATTTAGAGCTCCATCATCCCGGTAATGATCCATGGCAGGCTCTGGCTCGTAGTACTTATCTTCTATCCAAGGCTCAGGAGCATGTGCATCCACTTCACCTACCAAAGTCAACAATTTGGCTGAGCATGGAATACTCAGTGGGTACAAGCTACTAGCTAACAGTGTTATAAAACAATAATATCATGCGAGCACATAGAGAATTAACAATTCATATTTCATGCTTTAAACTGAAATTGGAAATCATATGTTTATAAGTGCATAGCTTTTTAAACCTTATCTTTCGAGCTTTCGTAAGTAAAAAAACGTATCTTGTGAGGTCCTGCATGAATCAATCGCTTATGAGTTCTTATGAGTCGTGTGAGCTTTATATCGTTCTTGTGAGTCGTGTGAGCCACATATGATGCCTTGTGAGATATGAATTGTGACCCCCCGAACCCGCGCCTAGGAATCAAGTTCCGAGACCCGCGTCCGTTCGTCAAATCATGCAAGCGGAAGACTTTACCCACGAAAATATGAGAAATTTAAACATTTATCAGATGCTTGCAAAAAGCAAATAATACCTGTCATCACAATAGCCATCATACAAACCATATACCTGTATTATTTACATCAAGTTTGTTTTACAAAAGTAGGCGCTTCTATCATGCCGGGTACAACTCGTACAAGTTTCCAAAATGTCCAGTTGGACTTTTCACTTACTGGTCAGCAGCTCCGAGGTCTGCTGACATAAAAAGTCAGTGAGCTATGAAGCCCAATAAAACTACAATCCTTCTAAACTATTTTCCACATAATAACACGCATCAATAATGATATAATAAGCAGTTCAATTTGCATGTTACAGTAAAATAGAACAGTATATAATAAATTGTGACCCAAGGTCACTTAGGGTTACGTCACCCTAACAGAGGTTCCCGACCTCACATTACTTTCCAATTATGAGGTTCAGTTATGAATGTATTATATTACCAAATTATCGTTTCGATCATCAATCATGTTTCATTTCGAGTCCTGAGACTCTATTAACTGGCCACAACCCACAAATGTTTAGCTTAAAGTCTCTAAATCATAACCATAATACATTGAGTCATTTAGACTCACACACGCTGTTCCGGCTTTCACCCGAACATGACCAAACCTTGGGTATACTAACCCAACTCACCTGGAATCCGATGATTTCATACCGAACCATGAGTCCACCAACTCAGACAAATACACCAACCCTGAGTATACCAACTCAGACCACTTTGTATCCGAAGATTACACACACAACATGGGCATTCACCCAATAAGGACAATACTTTTCCATTCAACTGACTGGCAACATCTACCGCGTATTCGCCACCATCGCCCTGGGTATCAGTCATGAAGGAACCCCGACCAACCTGCCTATCGTCATCTTCTAGCTAGTCTATGGAGGAACCCCGACATCTATATCAATGCCGACATCTCCTGACGTTCCGCCAAGAAGGGACCTCGATAGACACGGTGCCGACATCTTCTGACCCACCCAGAGAGGAATCCCAGACTATACACTATCTGATGTTCAGCCACTTTAAACTCCCTAGGACTCCGACATCTCCTGACTATCGGTCACGGAGGAACGACGGGCCATGCAGGACACCGCCACTCCTGACCTAGTCCAAGAGGCACCAAGGACGACCTAGATAAACAGACTGACATCTCCCGACTATCAGTCACGGAGGAACCCCGGGCCTTACTAGACACCATCTCTCCTGACCTAGTCAAAGAGGAACCACAGACTATACTTAACCCTGGTTAGATTTTCTAACCACAGGTTAACCCCAGTTCACCCAAGCCTCGCTTGATTAACTGAAATACTTGGGCCTCGTGCCCGTGAACTAACTCCGTTAACACACCGTCCCATTAGGGAACGTTTTCAAGCTAATGGATGTCTCTATAGCCTTACAAGGCATGCAAAACAACTTTTCGTCACCCTACAGTGGCGATACAATTTACTCGGGACCCGATCTAGGCTCCCCGAGGGACCACATAAAATCACAACATCACATAGGGGTCTCCGATCCTTTTTCATTCACGTCGAAAGACAAACATATACTTCACATGAAATAATATAGCAAAATAAGCGGAAAAAGAGAAGAAAAGAGTGGGGTTTTACCTGCTTCACGTGTTTCGAAGTGACTGGCGCAAAAACAGGCACTGCCAACACGTCCGGGAGGGCGATCAACCCCAAGATAAAGCTCCTCTCTCTCTAACTTTTACTTTCTCTCTCTACCTTTTTTTTCTCTCTCTTTACACACAAATCGAGGCATCATAGAATAAATCAGATACCATGTCGCGACCCAAAATACCCCCTAGGAGTTAAGGATACTTTGACTCGTGACCGCCGTATCATACCTCCAGTATGATACATAAGGCACACGTGAAAACCTGTCAGAGTACCTGAATATACATAGCGGAAACGAAATACAATGCACAGCGGAAAATAACATACTAAACATAGCGGAAGCAAAATGAATACTCCTATAGCTTGGCTCAAGTAAGAACCAACAAGTATACATGTGTGAGAAACCCAAAAGTGGAGTGGACAAACCCCACACTCACATAATAAAAGACACAAGTTCTAAGTCGGTCGATCAACAAAAATCGAAGTCACGACTCCTATCTAGAGCACCATCGTCATGATAGTGATCCATGGAAGGCTCCGGGTCACGGTACTCTTCCTCGACCCAAGGTTCTTCGCCGCACAAATCGAATGGAACCCGAGCACCTGCCGATCATAACAATATCGACTGAGCATGGAATACTCAGTGTATACAAACTAATAACAATAAAGCGGTTAGGCATAGAGCATACAAGACATGGAGAATGAAATCCGTAAAATCCTTAAAGCATGGAAACCGTGAAAGCATATGTGAGATAATATTCGAAACCAAAACCGTAACCGTGTGAGTCAATCGATAATCATAGCCTTATGAGTTCTTGTGAGTTCATGGAGTTACTTAGAGTCATTATGATCCGTAGTGACATAGAGCATAGGGCAATAACCTTAGAGCATTTCCATAGAGCATAACCTTAGAGTTCTTAGAGCATTTCATTGTGATCCGTGGAGCTTGTGAGACGATCTTAGAGCATTATCATAGAGTTTCCTTGTGAGCATGGTATGATCCTTAGAGCTTGTGAAACGATCTTAGAGAAATCATAGAGTTACTTAGAATCATTCATTATTCGTCTTTTCGTGAAAAACCTTTGTTTGTACTTTGAGAAATCCATGGAAACCATCGGTTTATGCGAGACATGCGAGCATATGCACTTAATAAGAGAAATCATCGTATTTAAGCATAGAATCCCTTAAGAGGTATTTTATCAAACACTTAGAGTGCATCATAATAGTAACCTTCATCCAAGCATATAATCACACCTTTTCATACATAGAATCAATACATATAGATAGGGCATATATAAGAAGAATCATATCTAGTAACTAGTAGGATTGCAAGATTGTAGTAGAGTGTATCTACCTTGGTGAAATCAAAGATTTTGATTCCCAAAGGCTTGAACAAGCAATAACCTTGTGTTCTTGGTTGAGAATCACCAAGGGAAGTGGAAGAACCTTGATCTTCCACAAGCTTGATCAACAAGTAGTTCCTCTCCTTCTTCTCTCTCTCAAAATCTCCTAAGATAGGGCGCAGAGGGTTTCTGAAACCCTAAGGCACGAACTCAGCCTATTTATAGGCAAGGGGTTGTGTTTAAAGTCTTAAACACCCTTAATGAAGAAAAACTGCGTATGACCGATCGATCGGTGGTATGGACCGAGCGATCGGTGGCTTACCGGTCGATCGGTGTTATGACCGAGAGATCGGTCAAAAACACACTCTCTGGAATTTTTCCCCATACAAAAAAGTTAACCGTGCGACAGCCATCGAGCGATCGGTAGTGGACCGATCGATCGCAGGTAATGACCGAGCGATCGGTGCTCTGTTATGTCTGGACTGTTTTGACCATATCTTTTTACTCGCTCGTCGGATTTCGACGATTCAACTTGCGTTGGATCCGTCTTTCGAAAACGAACATTTCTGACGTTTCGGAATTTCCGATTTCTCCCTTATTTATTAATTACACCACGAAAACTATGAAAACGGCCAATTAGCTACGAAGGTGCTATTCATTAAGGATGAAAAAGTCCGGGGTGCTACATTCTCCCCCCCTTACAAAAATTTCGTCCTCGAAATTTGGACGATACATACATGCGTAAAACTATAACAAAATACAAGGGAAATGCCAAGGCCTTAAACAAATAAATGGGGGTACTTCTCTCGTACTTCGGCTTCTCGCTCCCATGTAGCCTCTTCCTTGGAATGATGCTGCCACTTCACTAGGACTAAAGGGATAGTCTTGGTTCGCAACACTTGATCTCGACGATCCAGAATCTGAACTGGTTGTTCAACCAACGTAAGATCCTCTCGAATCTCAACAGGATCAAGAGCGATGACGTGAGACGGATCCGAAATGTATTTTCTAAGCATAGAGACGTGAAATACATTATGGACCGCTGCCATGTGAGGCGGTAGTGCTACCCTGTAAGCAACCTCACCAACCCTTGTGACGATCTCAAATGGTCCCACGTACCTAGGACTGAGCTTTCCCTTCTTCCCGAATCTCATGATTCCCCGACTCGGCGAAATCTTCACAAAGACCCGATCTCCAACTCGGAACTCTAAATCTCTGCGGCGTATATCCGCATAGCTCTTCTGCCTATCCTGAGCACTTTTCAATCGCTCCCGGATAATTTTGACCCTTTCTGCGGTCCGCTCTATCAACTCAGGACCAAGAATCTTCCTCTCACCAACTTCATCCCAGTATAGCGGTGATCGACAACTCCGACCATACAGAGCTTCAAAAGGTGCCATCTGAATGCTTGCCTGATAGCTATTGTTGTAGGCAAACTCAACCAACGGCAATTGTTCCTCCCAACTACCCTGAAAATCCAGCATACAAGCTCGGAGCATATCCTCCACTACTTGATTCACCCTCTCCGTTTGTCCATCGGTCTGAGGATGGAAGGCGGTACTGAATTCTAAACGAGAACCCATAGCATCCTGGAAAGTTTTCCAAAACCTGGAAGTAAACCGAGGATCTCGATCAGACACGATAGAAACTGGCACACCGTGCAGTCGAACCACCTCCTTAACATATAGGGCTACCAACTGATTTGCATTGAACGTAGTTCGGTACAGGATAAAATGTGCAGACTTAGTCAACCTGTCTACAATCACCCAAATAGCATCGGAGCCCTTCGCCGTTCGTGGCAAACCCACAATGAAATCCATCGAGATGTTCTCCCATTTCCACTCCGGAATAGGAAGGGACTGCAAAAGACCTGCCGGCCTTTGATGTTCGGCTTTTACCTGCTGGCAAATCAAACATCTGGCGACGTACTCAGCGACTTCCCTCTTCATGTTTCGCCACCAGTAGTGCTTCTTGAGATTCTGGTACATCTTAGTACCTCCCGGATGTACCGTGTACTTTGATCGGTGAGCTTCATTCAAAATTTCATCCCTCAAAACTATGTCGGCGGGGACACACAACCTGCCTTTAAATGTGATAGCACCATCATCATTTAAAGCGAACTCCTGATTGCCGTTACTCACCGACTTGTCTCGGTAAGCAAGCAACTCAACATCGGAATTCTGTAACTCCTTGATCTGGCTCAGGATCTGTGGCCTAACCACCACGTTGGACATTATCGGCCCATAGGTGACATGCCTGAGAGTAGTGTCCAAATGACACATATCATGTAATAACTTCCACTCTTGCACTCTCAATTGAGCCATAACTCCGTAAGGTTTTCTGCTAAGAGCATCGGCTACCACGTTAGCCTTACCCGGGTGGTACTGGATGGAACAGTCGTAGTCCTTCATGAACTCCATCCAACGACGCTGCCTCATATTCAACTCCTTCTGGAGGAAAAGATACTTCAAGCTCTTGTGGTCTGTGAACACCACGAACTCTTCTCCGTAGAGGTAGTGACGCCAAAGTTTCAGTGCAAAGATGACTGCAGCGAGCTCTAAGTCATGTGTGGGGTAGTTTTGCTCATGCTCCTTCAGCTGACGAGAAGCATAGGCGACCACCTTCTTATGCTGCATCAAAACACATCCAAGTCCCACTAGTGAAGCATCACTATAGACTTCGAAACCACCGCTCCCAGATGGAACTGTAAGAACAGGAGCCGAAGTAAGCTTCTTTCTCAACTCCAAGAAACTAGCCTCGCACTTATCACTCCAAGTGAACCTCGTGTTCTTCCGTGTGAGATAGGTAAGTGGAGCTGCTAAACTTGAAAATCCTTCCACAAACCTTCTGTAATATCCTGCCAACCCAAGGAAACTACGAATCTCGGTGACACTCTTCGGTCTTTCCCAATTCATCACCGCTTCAATCTTTGCAGGATCAACTGAAATACCTTCAGCAGATACCACGTGTCCAAGAAAAGACACCTTGTTCAGCCAGAACTCACACTTGCTCAACTTAGCATACAGACTATGCTCTCGAAGTGTCTGCAACACCAGACAGAGATCTCTCGTGTGATCCTCCTGTGACTGTGAATACACAAGGATATCATCTACGAACACGATCACACATTGATCGAGAGACGATCTGAACACCCGATTCATCAAATCCATGAATGCTGCCGGCGCGTTAGTCAGTCCAAAAGACATGACCAAAAACTCGTAATGACCGTATCGAGTTCGGAATGCTGTCTTCGGAATGTCCTCTTTCTTGATCTTCAACTGATGATAACCAGATCGAAGGTCAATCTTGGAGAAAAACTGCGCACCCTTCAATTGGTCAAACAAGTCGTCTATCCGAGGCAATGGATAACGATTCTTGATCGTGACCTTGTTCAATTGCCTGTAATCAATGCACATACGCATTGATCCATCTTTCTTTTTCACGAAGAGAACCGGAGCTCCCCAAGGCGAAACACTTGGCCGGATAAAACCAAGGCCTTGCAATTCTTCTAACTGCTCTTTTAACTCCTTAAGCTCAATAGGGGCCATCCTATACGGAGCTCTTGAAATCGGAGCTGTGCCTGGGGCTAGCTCAATCGCAAACTCGATTGCACGATCGGGAGGCAATCCCGGCAATGTTTCCGAAAAAACATCCATATACTCACATACCACTGGAATGGGTGTGGAGTCTCGCACTTCTACACCCTCGAGACTAAGAGCTGCAAAGCGGGCAATGTCTCTTCTCTGAAGTCCCTTGAAATGAAACGGCTTTAACCCCACGGGTTTAAAATGCACCACCTTCTCGAAACACGCCACGTGTCCATGGTGAGTTGAGAGCCAATCCATACCTAGGATGACATCGAAATCCCAATCCTGAAATCCCAGAAGGATCAAGTCGGCTGGCAACTCGTGCTGCATGACTTGTACAACACTATCCGGATACACTTTATCTGTCTCAATAGATTTTCCCAATGGAGTCGAAATGGACAACTCCCTAAGTAGCTTGCTTGGCTCGGATGTAAAGCCTTTGGCAAAGCTTGGTGAAACGAACGAGTGAGTGGATCCTGTGTCTATCAACACTCTTGCCAAACATTCATTTACGAGCAACGAACCTGAGAATTTGAATCATCCCAGTTATAACACAACTGTACATATAGATACAAACATCGTAAAACACCACATAGGATATATATAGATACGAACATATCATGGCAATATTAGAACTTCGACAAAGACTAGTTCGCGCGTACCTTGCACAACATCATCAGATGCCTGTGCGTCTCTATCAGTCATGGCAAAGACTCTGCCCTGGTTTGCCTGACGAGGCTGCTGGGTAGGCTGCAAGGATCTAGAGGCCTCAGATGAAGACCCCTGAAGTGAATTCTGCCTGCCTGGAGGCCGAACTCCCTGTGATCCAGACTGTGACTGCTTGCGCGGGCAATCTCGAATCATATGGCCCATCTCGCCACAATGGAAGCATCCACCTGACATTCTTCGGCAATCTCCAGTCTTATGCCGACGACCACATGCGGCGCACTCCTCAAATGTCTGCGATGCGGAGGAAGCCGGAGGCATAACCCTCGTAGCTTGCGATGCTGTAGGACGCGGTGCCTGAGGCGCAAAAGAAGGTCTCTGAGCCGAAATCGGCTGGGAGAACTGGTACGGTGCAGTCCTAGTCCTCTTCTCTGAAGAACTACTCGTCTGACCCCGAGACATGCTCTTCCCGAAGCCACTGTCTCTTCTTCTCACGAAGTCTTCCGCATTCTTTTCGGCGATCTTTGCCTTCCCTACTATCTCTCTCCAAGACTCTACCTGGAGAATGGACACCCGATCTCGGATGAAAGCCTTCAAGCCCATCTCAAACTTCCTGACCTGTAGGTCTTCAGTAGCCACCAAGTGCGGAGCAAACCTAGACAACTCGGTGAACTTAGCCTCATACTCGGCTACGCTCATCGACCCTTGCTCCAAAAGCATAAACTCTCTCGCCTTTTGTTCCCGAATAAACCTGGGAAAGTACTGTTCCCTGAAAGTCTCTAAGAACTCCGCCCAAGTCCAGGGCACACCTGCCTTAGCAACATCTCTCTGCCTTTGGGCAGCTCTCCACCAGTGTTCGGCTTCACCCTCCATCAAGAAGGAAGCCCATTCTACCCTTTGCTCATCGGTACAACGGAGAGCCCGGAAGGTCTTCTCCAGCTGCATAATCCAAGACTCGGCCACCATGGGGTCCAGAGTGCCATAGAATGTAGGAGGCCGCAGTCTCCTAAAAGCTTCGAGCCCCGCGGTGTGATGCACCGGTGTAGGCACAGGCGTGGACGGTGGGGTAGGCATAGGCCTCGCTGCCAACAATGCCAAAGTCTCGGCTATGGAGTCCATAGCATTCGTGAAATACAACGGTTCCTCTTCTCTCGGAACTTCACTCTCGGCCCTCCGAGTATGGTAACCTCGACCCCGATTGACACGTCTCATGATATCAAATCCTGAGATCAATTTGGCAAAACATGAGTCTAACTTGGATACCAACCTCACATATCATGTAGCAATTCAATAATCATGAAATGCTATACCGCACATAGTATACATCGAGGTATATATATATCATCATATAATTATACTTTAAAGCCTATACTAGAACCTCGCATAGGACCACATCAATCTCGGATCCTATACTGACCTAAGGATTCACTTGATACCGGTTATGTCGTGGTAACAAGCCTAACACAACTGAGTCCTTCTGAGTTCTAAGTTCAACTCATAGGAATTACTTCCGCTTAGGCCAAGCCTGAGTGACCTAAATAAGTCTGTCGTTAGACATAACTAGCTTTGATACCAAGTCTGTCGCGACCCAAAATACCCCCTAGGAGTTAAGGATACTTTGACTCGTGACCGCCGTATCATACCTCCAGTATGATACATAAGGCACACGTGAAAACCTGTCAGAGTACCTGAATATACATAGCGGAAATGAAATACAATGCACAGCGGAAAATAACATACTAAACATAGCGGAAGCAAAATGAATACTCCTATAGCTTGGCTCAAGTAAGAACCAACAAGTATACATGTGTGAGAAACCCAAAAGTGGAGTGGACAAACCCCACACTCACATAATAAAATACACAAGTTCTAAGTCGGTCGATCAACAAAAATCGAAGTCACGACTCCTATCTAGAGCACCATCGTCATGATAGTGATCCATGGAAGGCTCCGGGTCACGGTACTCTTCCTCGACCCAAGGTTCTTCGCCACACAAATCGAATGGAACCCGAGCACCTGCCGATCATAACAATATCGACTGAGCATGGAATACTCAGTGTATACAAACTAATAACAATAAAGCGGTTAGGCATAGAGCATACAAGACATGGAGAATGAAATCCGTAAAATCCTTAAAGCATGGAAACCGTGAAAGCATATGTGAGATAATATTCGAAACCAAAACCGTAACCGTGTGAGTCAATCGATAATCATAGCCTTATGAGTTCTTGTGAGTTCATGGAGTTACTTAGAGTCATTATGATCCGTAGAGACATAGAGCATAGGGCAATAACCTTAGAGCATTTCCATAGAGCATAACCTTAGAGTTCTTAGAGCATTTCATTGTGATCCGTGGAGCTTGTGAGACGATCTTAGAGCATTATCATAGAGTTTCCTTGTGAGCATGGTATGATCCTTAGAGCTTGTGAAACGATCTTAGAGAAATCATAGAGTTACTTAGAATCATTCATTATTCGTCTTTTCGTGAAAAACCTTTGTTTGTACTTTGAGAAATCCATGGAAACCATCGGTTTATGCGAGACATGCGAGCATATGCACTTAATAAGAGAAATCATCGTATTTAAGCATAGAATCCCTTAAGAGGTATTTTATCAAACACTTAGAGTGCATCATAATAGTAACCTTCATCCAAGCATATAATCACACCTTTTCATACATAGAATCAATACATATAGATAGGGCATATATAAGAAGAATCATATCTAGTAACTAGTAGGATTGCAAGATTGTAGTAGAGTGTATCTACCTTGGTGAAATCAAAGATTTTGATTCCCAAAGGCTTGAACAAGCAATAACCTTGTGTTCTTGGTTGAGAATCACCAAGGGAAGTGGAAGAACCTTGATCTTCCACAAGCTTGATCAACAAGTAGTTCCTCTCCTTCTTCTCTCTCTCAAAATCTCCTAAGATAGGGCGCAGAGGGTTTCTGAAACCCTAAGGCACGAACTCAGCCTATTTATAGGCAAGGGGTTGTGTTTAAAGTCTTAAACACCCTTAATGAAGAAAAACTGCGTATGACCGATCGATCGGTGGTATGGACCGAGCGATCGGTGGCTTACCGGTCGATCGGTGTTATGACCGAGAGATCGGTCAAAAACACACTCTCTGGAATTTTTCCCCATACAAAAAAGTTAACCGTGCGACAGCCATCGAGCGATCGGTAGTGGACCGATCGATCGCAGGTAATGACCGAGCGATCGGTGCTCTGTTATGTCTGGACTGTTTTGACCATATCTTTTTACTCGCTCGTCGGATTTCGACGATTCAACTTGCGTTGGATCCGTCTTTCGAAAACGAACATTTCTGACGTTTCGGAATTTCCGATTTCTCCCTTATTTATTAATTACACCACGAAAACTATGAAAACGGCCAATTAGCTACGAAGGTGCTATTCATTAAGGATGAAAAAGTCCGGGGTGCTACATACCACCAACACGTCAGGGACGTCGAAAAACCCTAAGGGGACCTCCCTTTCCCTTTCTCTCTCTTCCTTTCTCTCTCCTCTTTCTCTCTCTTCCTTTCTCTCTCCTCACTTTCTCTCTCTAAAATGCTGTGTGGCAGAACCTCCCCCTCTAAATACAGAACGTGAGAAATGGGGGAGGTTGTCCTCCATTTTATATATAAGGTCATGTGCTATGCACCTGACCTTAATAAATGGTCCTGTTGACCAAGTCAACAGTTGACCGTTTCACTATTTTTTTGCCTTCTCTTATGTATACGGCCTCCGTGGTCCTACTTAATGACATCCGATTTTGAGGAAACTTTAGGTGACAGAACTTGGGGTAGTTCGACACCTACTGTAAAAATTTCGGGGAAAATTATTGAGTTTTGACAGCTGCACTTTAGTCCGGAAGAAAATTACAAAACCCACTAATTTTCTGATTTCGGACACAAAACACGCTGTCGCTTCTTCGTTTGAGATAACTAACTGCTAAGACGACAGAAATTAGTCCCCATGGCTGACTGACACACATTAGTGCCAACCGCACGGATTTCTATTAGGATCTCCAACAGATATTGGGTCTCACTTAATTTCTGGAAATATGAAAATTTATCGTTTTTCTCAATTTTATCACACATATTGGCCCGCGGTCCCGCGAAATGATACCTGACGGAACCGATACGGTAGGGGTGTGTCCCGGCAGTCGACCGACACACTGTGTACGATTTCCACCAAAAGATACTGAGATTTCATCGGTGTACTTCAATCCCGAGCAAAATCCTCTTTTTATTAATTTAACAAATAATTAGCTAATTAACCTCCATTAAGGACCCATAAACACATAATTTTATTATATTAAAATTCTGGGTCGTTACATGAATGATGCCTTGTGAGATATGAATGAGCCTTTGAGATATTTGTGAGCATCTGTGATCTCTTGAGAGCTTGTAAAACGATCTTAGAATACCAACCCAATGTTTGGCATAATCACTTATGAGTTCTCATGAGGTTTCCTTAAAACATTTCTTATAAATTTTGAAACATCCAACTTATGAGAAATCCGATTCATGCAAGCTTTATGTACATGTGAGACTTGTGAGCATCTTGTAAGACTTAGAAATCTTTGAAATTAAAGAGTTTGAGGCCTCTCATGCATATGGGCGTGAATTCAATGATCACCTAGGTGGGTTACAAACCTATAGGGTAACAAGTCATGAGATGTAAGTAGGGTATTGGACCCGAGGGAAAAGAGTGTGAAAGCACTCGAAATGTTCTAAAGTGTTAAAAAGGTCAGTCTTAACATACCCTCAAATTTATGAAGCTCTAGTTTAGTCACCGTTGTTCGGAATTGAGTGATTCTTGAATTTTGGAAGGGTATTGGAACCCTCTTCTAGGTTCATGTTTACCATTTTTCAATATTTTGAGTCGGGGTTGAGTTAAAGGTTGGATTTCCAAAACCAGGTCTGCTGAAAAACTGGGAACTGAAATCTAATTCCTGACCAGTCAGATTTAGGGGCAATTTGGACCAGGAATAAAGAATAATTAGGGTTTTGTAAAACATCAAAGTTCTTCCCCTTTGAAATAAGAGTCCAACTCAAGTTGAATCGTCAAAATCCGATAAGCAAGTCAAAAGTTATGGCTGAAATACCAAAGTGGGAAAAAGCTGGAAACTCACTGTCAAAGTTACGAACGTTCGTAGGGAGCCTACGAACGATCGTAGCGATGCTACCAATGATCGTAGAGTTGCTACGAACAATCGTAAAGCCCCAGAAATGCTGTAAACTCACTGGGCAACCTATGATCGATCGTAGGAAGCCTACGAATGATCATAGGCGCACGAACAAACTTTTTTAGAGCATGATTTTTGGGGTTTTCACCCCTTGGCCTATAAATAGGAGATCTTTTTGGGGGCTTTTGGTGAACCTAAACCTAAGGAAGATCTTGGAAGGAGAAGGGAGAAGATTGGGGTTTTTCAAAGAGGGGTTTTGGATTGAAGATCAAGTGAAGACTGATCAAGGTTTGGGATCTTCCACAAGCTTGGATCTCGCTACCACACGCCATTGGAGCTTGGATCTTCATCCTCAAGCTTGGGTTCCTGTTCTACAAGCTCCCTCAAGCTTTCTCAAGCCTTGGATCAAAGGGATTTTATCCCCTAAAGTAGATACATTCTACTAACCTCCCTTGTTACAATGCTTTGATATACATTCAATTTTAGTGATCCATTGGCGAAAATCAAGATGTAAATCATATTGAGACAATATTAAGATGTGTAGCTTAATAGGTTTATAATAAATTAAATGTTATGAATGTGATGGTTGATGTAAGATGGAAAATGGGAAAGGGTAATGTACTCATAAGAAATGCACACAAGATGTTTGATGAAATGTGGATGATGAAAATATAAGTAAAAGCTTTAAGGAAAGGTTGAATGCAAGGTGTTTGACGAAATGCACATATGGAATTTAGAACCAAGACTATGAAATTGTAATATCCTAACCCTAATTATGGGCCCAAGTAAGCTCATAGAGAAAATTCAAGGCAACCCAAAGTTTTAGTGGTATTAGTGGCAATTGTGGTAATTAATTTTTCTTATTTTTATTAATTATTATTTTATTTTTATTTATTATTAATTATTGTGTGAGGGCTTGATCATAAAATTTTAGTGGGCCAATAAAACCCAAATTGTGGAGGACGTGTGTAGAGCCCCGAAATTTCATTTCACTAAGAATGAATAGTGTGTGAATAGTGCCCAAGTGTGGTTTTGTACACTTATGGGTCTTATGTTAATATATGTGTTTGGAATTATGGCGTATATGTTCCAATGGGTCTATATGTCCTTCGGGAATGTGTTGAAAGCATAAAGAGTGTTGGAAGTGCATTGAGGAAGATTCGAGTGGTGTAAACAAGGTTTTTCAGCAAAGCAGGGGTCGACCGATCGCTCGGTCATTACCTGCGATCGATCGGTCAACTACCGATCGCTCGATAGCTGTCGCACGGTTAACTTTTTTGTATGGGGAAAAATTCCAGAGAGTGTGTTTTTGACCGATCTCTCGGTCGTAACACCGATCGACCGGTAAGCCACCGATCGCTCGGTCCATACCACCGATCGATCGGTCATACGCAAATTTTCTTCATTAAGGGTGTTTAAGACTTTAACCATCACCCTTTGCCTATAAAAGGGCTGGGTTCGTGCCTTAGGGTTTCACAAACCCTTTGTGCATTGTTTTTAAGGGATTTGAAGAAGAGAAGGAGGAGAGGACCTTGGTGATCGTTCAAGCTTGTGGAAGATCAAGTTCTTCCTTTCCATTTGGTGTTTTCCAACCAAGAACTCACTGTTCTTGCTTGTTCCAGCCGTTAGGAGTCAAACTCATTGATTTCTCTAAGGTAGATACACTCTACTACAATCTTGCAATCCTACTAGTTACTAATTATGATTCTTCTTATCTATGCCCCATCTATATGTATTGATTTTATGTATGAAAAGGTGTGATTATATACTTGGATGATGGTTACTATTATGATGCACTCTAAGTGTTTGATAAAATACCTCTAAGGGATTCTATGCTTAAATACGATGATTTCTCTTATTAAGTGCATATGCTTGCATGTCTCGCATAAACCGATGGTTTCCATGGATTTCTCCAAGTACAAACAAAGGTTTTTCACAAAAAGACGAATAATGAATGATTCTAAGTAACTCTATGATTTCTCTAAGATCGTTTCACAAGCTCTAAGGATCATACCATGCTCACAAGGAAACTCTATGATAATGCTCTAAGATCGTCTCAAAGCTCCACGGATCACAATGAAATGCTCTAAGATCTCTAAGGTTATGCTCTATGGAAATGCTCTAAGGTTATTGCTCTATGCTCTCTACGGATCATAATGACTCTAAGTAACTCCATGAAATCACAAGAACTCATAAGGCTATGATTATCGATTGACTCACACGGTTACGTTTTTTGGTTTCGAATATTATCTCACATATGTTTTCACGGTTTCTATGCTTTGAGGAATTTACGGATTTCATTCTCCATGTCTTGTATGCTCTATGCCTAACCGCTTTATTGTTATTAGTTTGTATACACTGAGTATTCCATGCTCAGTCGATATTGTTATGATCGGCAGGTGTTCGGGTTCCATTCGATTTGTGTGGCGAAGAACCTTGGGTCGAGGAAGAGTATCATGACCCGGAGCCTTCCATGGATCACTATCATGACGATGGTGCTTTAGATAGGAGTCGTGACTTCGATTTCTGTTGATCGATCGACTTAGAACTTGTGTCATTTTGTTATGTGAGTGTGGGGTTTGTCCACTCCACTTTTGGGTTTCTCACGCATGTACACTTGTTGGTTCTTACTTGAGCCAAGTTATAGGAGTATTCTTTTTGCTTCCGTTATGTTTAGTATTTTATTTTCCGCTGTGCATTGTATTTCGTTTCCGCTGTGTATATTCAGGTACTCTGACAGGTTTCCACGTGTGCCTTATGTATCATACTGGAGGTATGATATGGCGGTCACGAGTCAAAGTACCCTTAACTCCTAGGGGGTATTTTGGGTCGCGACAACGTGTTCATCTTATAGAATTAGAATAGGGTGCCACCTAGGGTGTGAGCACACCTCAACTGTTATTTCTCTCATTTAATTTGAATTCAAATTGTGGGAGACTTGGTCAAGTGACACATGGCTCCTTGTAGTTTAATAAGGAGATTCAAATGATGGGTGTAAGGTTGTGATTGTAACACATATCAAGGATAAAAAGAATGGGGCATTGAGTAGTTATTAGAGAGAGAAAGAGGGAGAGTGGTCAAAGAGGCCAATGAGAGAGTGCCATGCGACACCTTTGGAACCCAAAATGTAGGTACTATGAAAACCCACTACCATGGACCTTAGGATTATAGTTGGAGACCCTTTGAACTTAATCACTTCTTCTTCTACCTCTTTCAATCCCTTCGCTTTTCATTTAGTATTTTCATCATCAATTTATCCTTCGCATCACTTTTCTTGCAAATATCATTAACACCAAGTTACATAATCTAGAGGAAGATCAACCGGAAGAACAAGCTTGAAGAAGGAAGAGATCAAGATTGAAGAAATTCACTGAAGTAAAACAAAGGTAGGTCCATCTTCATTCTCTCTATATTAACACAGGACATTGAAAGCATGATCTAGATCTTATTTTATTTGGTGTGTTTATGCTTGTTATGAAAGATATAGTGTGTTGTACGAAATGCATATGATGGATTGAATGCTTGATTAGAAAGTCATTGATTTATCTGTTTAGTAGATCGAATGATAATGTGGTGCATTAACGAAGGGCATTGGGTCCTTGGGTGAGAGCCCCTAAAGGAGCAAGCTAGGACCATGGGTCCTTGGGTGAAAGGCCCTAAAACCTCCGGAGAAGATCCCTTGCTTGGGATGGCCAAGAGTTTTGAGAAATCGGCCGGGAAGCTTTGAATTTTCATATTATTATCCTAATGCTTTACATATAAATTTTTGTTAATTGCATGTATGATTTTCCTCCCTGTTATGTGTTAATTTTCAAGAATTAGGGTGCATTCCCTACTGGGCTTCATCGCTCATCCTTTGTTATTAATTTCAAATGCTTAATTGAGGACTCATGAAGATTGGACTGGAGAAAGAGAGGACTTTTTTTTGTTGTGTTTGACATATATTGGGTAATAGGATGATGATTTAATGACTAGTTGCAGTACTTGAATTTTGTGGATTTTAATGAAGTTCATTTCATCTCATTATTGGTATATGTTTCCTTTGCTGTAAATTTACTGTGCTTTGGATCAGTTCGGGAAAAAAATTTATAGAATATTCTTCAGATCAGAAAATGAATTTGAATATTGGTCTAGGAGTTCCCCACTGATTAAGGAGTTGTAAAAAAAAAAAATGGGGACCAAAAAGGATAAAATTTATATTTAATTTTCATTTTTCTATATGGGTTTTCCTTGCTGTTTGTAATTCCAGCAGCAGAGTACTCGAAATTCTTTGAGCTTAGGAACCATAGTAGAAATCTTGTAAATTTGAGATAGTGGCTTTCAAAGGTCTAGGTTCAGTCAATTATCAATGAAAAAATGGTCCTACTTAGTTTGAGTAACAATCCAATTTTTAAAGTATTTATTAGTATCATTGGTCTTGTTAGTTAGTAGAATTCTAGGAACCAAATACTTGGTTTTGATCCCATTTCTCTCAACAAAAAATTTATCTGAAGTACAATATAGGGAAATATTTTAAAATTGGCAATCGAGTCTAATTTTCCGTATATGTATGATATAATAAAAAAAGAAAAAAAATAAATAATTTAGTAAAATTGAAATTAAAGGTTTGAAGGTAGATCACAATTTTTTCTTGTTTCTATATCAAGTCTCAAAACCATAGGATCAAGCTTCATGATGATTGATATATAATCCATAAGATCTGAATTTTTGACTAAATAAGGGTCAAGCTTTGAAATACAATTAGGTACTTCTTAGACATAGATTTTTGAGTATTAATTGAATATAAAAAAAGAATAAAATAATTTTAATAAGCCTAAAACGTAAATTCCAAATTTAATTACTGAAATTTATCCAGATCAATGATCTCTAAGACCTAGAGGGGGGGTGAATAGGTCTATCTAATAATTTCTAACCAATTTTAATTTTTCAATTAATATGTTTAGAAATCAATGATTAATTCAATCAGACAATCCACACAAATCAAACACAGAAGATTTTTACGTGGAAAACCCTAACGGGAAAAAACCACGGGACCTTGTCCAGTAATAAACTTCACTATAAAAAGATATCAAGTACAAGACAAGACCTTACCAAAACAGAAACGACGTTCCTAGGTATAGACTCTTACTCTTGATTTCCACGAACCAGCAGGTTCGATCTCCGCCTTAGCAGCTTCGGTTCCACACCGACCAAATCTTTTCAAGCGACTTCAAATCCACGATCACACACAATCGATCTCCTTCCACGAAGGCTCCGGATCAAACACCGGACACACACAAGGTGTAGGGTTGTGAATTAATTTAGTAAATTTTCAAACCCTAGAGGGATCTCATACAGATCTGAGATCACACAATGCAAGATCAAAGATTTAGATCTATACTTGCATTCTCTAGGATCTTAGAAAGAGGAGGGATCAACAAAGATCTAATAAAAGCAATAAGAAAAACCCTAGAAGAGTTTCTCAGACCTCTACTCTTTCAAAAATATCAAAGACACGAATTAGGTCTCTCAAAAGTTGTTTATATAGGGTTAAAAAAAGAATCCAGAAAAAGAAAAATTCTTTTTACGGGGACCGATCGATCGGTGCTCACTACCGATCGCTCGGTCCAAAACGGATCGATCGGTTCTAATGACCGATCGCTCGGTTCTAAATCACCTCTCTGGAAAATTTCCCCATACAAATATTTGGTCCAGTCGATAGCCACCGATCGCTCGGTAGGCCACCGATCGATCGGTCTCAATACCGAGCGATCGGTTGAGACAGAATTTTTGCCAAAATCATTTTCATTTTATTTTTATTTGATTCAACTAAGATCAAATAATTTTGGTAGGCTTAAAACTATCCTCCTAGGTATTTTTAGGGTTATTCTAAGTCAAATCCAACCTAGGTAGGGTCTCTAAGTCCATTACCTGTCTAGATCCGGAGTAGAAGCTTTTTCCTTCACTTTCTTCAATCTTCTTTAAGCTTTAGCTCTTCTCTTCTGACAAGTTAAACATGACTCGACGACTCGACTCAATTGACCTATCTAATGATCACGGAATTTGCCAACACCTATTTAGGGATTTACAATCTCCCCCTTTGGCAATTCCGGGACAAAACAAGACTAATTCATATACGAGGTTCAAATTTTCCCAATTGATTCAAAAATGGAAAATTGACCTTTACATGACTCAAAAATAATTACATGACTTTTGACATGTTAACTTATCATGATTTACCAAACTTAGAACCTGTTTGCCTGCACATGCTAAATCAAAAACCTGTGAAACATGGGAAATAAAATATAGGATAATTCACAATTCCACAATCCATAACAGGTTAGCATTTCCATAATACTATTAGCATTTCCATAATACTATCAACTCATTACATGAACATATTATCTTATCAACACATTATATACCAATCTCCCCCTTTTTGGCTCGAAATGCCAAAGGTGGAGTAGAAACCATTGAAATGAGATGAGATAGTAAAATATGAGCTTAAACCATTCAAATGTATATATCCATAACAAGTCAATAATATCCAGAAATACAACCAAGACAAAATACATCAAAATGTCAAATAAAAACTGGCACCCGACTAAGATAAACTTTCATCACGAACTATTACTCCTGCTCATCATCAGAAGTGAGCTGTGACTCATAGTAAGCGCGAAAATCTCGAACATCTCGCTGTACTCCTAGCACGGCTGCATCGAGAGATCCAAGTCTACCACGAACCTCTGTAATAAACTCCTCGTATGATGAAATATGAGTCCGGAGATCCATCTGCATCTCTCTCATCATCCTCCCAATATCATCCATAGTGGTTGGTGGAGGACGAGATGACCCAACACCAACTGCTGCTCCCTCCTCTGTATCTCGAACTGAGGCATGTGAGAAACTCTGAGATAGGGTCTTTTTATTGATTGGACCCTTAGGTACTCGAGTAGGAGCACCAGGAGGTGCAAATACCCCTTGTAAACCAAGAAGTTTAGTGATAAGAGATCCAAAGGGAAGGGCCCCAACTACAGTGTCAGATCGATGAGCTTGGATCATCAAATCGATAAAATGTGCTCCAAGATCAATATCATCCCCATGAAGAAGACTGAATAGAAAACGAGCTCTTTCTTCCCTAAGGTCTGCAGTATGAACCTTTGGGTGGATATTGGCACTCATGACTAGGTTTACAAGTCTTGCATCCCTAGTGAGTTTAGACACTTCAATGAGAGAACCAACCCAAAATGAAGGAGTGCCACTTAGAAAGGTAACAACTTGTTCCATGGTTTCTTTATCCTCATCAGTCTTATATCTATAAGGATAATAAGCATTTGGAACTCGAGGACAACCAAGAATAGCAGCAATTAAATCAGGATTTATTGCCACAGATTTTTCTAAAGCTTTAGTTTTGAAAGACCAAGTTTTCAAGTTGATATCAGAAAAATTGGAATAAAATTCCTGAACCAACTGAATAGGAGTTGGACATGATAGATGGAGAATACCTTCCCATTTACGATTGGTAATGAGTTTAGGAAGATAATAATCATCAAAGTCTGAAATTTGAATTCCACGCTCAACCATGATAGCCTTCTTGCTAAAATATTCACGGTAAAGTTGAGCAGCCGAAGGATTAATGAAAGAAGATGATAGACTGGCATGGGAAGATGAGGCCTTACCCTTGTTTTTACCAGTTTTATCAGCCAAAGCCTTTTGGCGATTCTCAGCAGTAGAATCAATGATTCTACGAATTGGTCTGTCCCCAATGGAAATACCATGCCCTATTGGAGTGAAAGTAGATGGCTCAAGGTTTTCCTCATCTTGAGGAGGATCCTCTTGGTTGTTGAGGACCAACCTCCGACGTTTGGGAACGCCAGACATGAGATAGGCAAGAAGGATTAACGACGAAACGAAAGCCATGGAAGAAAATGCAAGAAAACAATGCCCTAGACGAGAAAATCAATCTAAATCGAAGAAAATCCACAAATCTTACCTTTTAGATGCTTGGGAAACCTTTAGAATAGAAAGGAATGACCGTATGAAGGATTTGTAGGAGAAGGAACCGAGGGATCGCTCTGGAGGTCGGAGAACAAGTGAACAAAAAAAAATAGAAATGAGGGTTTTATAACACTGTTCACGAAAGACCGATCGATCGGTCTTTAGCACCGAGCGATCGGTGGTCTGAAAATTTTTTTAAAAATTTTACAATTAAAACCTTTTCTCCCCCTCAACCAATGGAACATTGAAAATTCATTTTCACCTCAAAATGACCAACTGACCAAAAAATATGCAACATGTGATTTCATAAAAATCATAAATAATAATCACCCAAGAATTGATATATCAAGAATAGACATAAACAAGGATTATGTAAACATTAATTGATTTTCACCGGTGATTAAATATGGTATTTGCATCAAATTCACAATCAGAGTCAAGATACAATTAGAAGTAATGTGAGTATGAAATCAAAATTCATTACTGGACTCTTTGAATTGGTTTCTTTTCTTAATCTTGATTTTGACATTATATGTCAAATGGGACTCTAAAATTTTCAAAAACTAGATTTAAAACCAATAATCATCCATATTTATCTGATGAGCAATTTTTACCCCAAATTTGACTAACAAATTTATTTCATTTCTTTTTCAGTCAAATTGTACTCATTCTGAAAATTCTTTTTGGAGTACACATATATAGTATTTAGTACACTGGTGACTTTCACTCAAGTGAGAAGGTAGCTCTTTCTAATGACAGTAGGGGCTTTCACACTAGCAATCCATATAGATACCTACTGTTTGTCTAGGTAGCCATTACTCACTGTTTGCATTCACTAGTAGCTATCACACAAACTCACAGGTAGTCCTTTCCATGTCAATAATTTTTATATCTAGGAGGCTCACCTTATGGAATTTTTTATGACATTGGTTATTCTAGATTTGATTAATCTAGGGAACCATATGGTATAATATCAGAGCCTTTAAATAGGAACTAAAACCATTTAAAGAATCAGTCAGAGTGCATGTGCAAATTAGAACATCATTGTATGCTCAACTCTAACTGAGGTTAATTAGCATGACCAAATTCAATCACAAGATCGAACCAACAATTGATCTATCCTATATTATTCAATCCTATGAAATATTTATCCTTGGATTATATGGTTAAATATGATTTCAAGGAAATAACATTAAGCAAAAAGATAGGAAAAATAAGGTCATACAAACACATTATTTTTTGCAATATTTTTCAATTTTTGAATGTTTTTGGATTTTTATTACATAAAAAAAATATAGCTCTATGACATAAATAGAACATGAAGAACACATAGGCTATGAAACAAGTATACCATTACTCAACTCCACACAAACCGATGGATTTCCTAAGGAGTTCAAACCTAAGGGAATCTAAAGGTTTTGTGAGAATGTCCGCATATTGATTCTCTGTTTGGACATACTCAATAGACACAACTTTTTGCTCAACAAGATCACGGATGAAGTGATGCCTAATGTCTATATGCTTTGTGCGAGAGTGTTGTACAGGATTTTTGGAGATATTGATTGCACTTGTGTTATCACAATACACAATCATAGTGCTTTGATCAATCCCATAATCCTTCAACATCTGTTTCATCCACAGAAGTTGGGTGCAACAACTACCAGCTGCTATATACTCAGCCTCGGCTGTAGACAAGGAAATGGAATTCTGCTTTTTGCTAAGCCAAGCAACTAAGCAGTTTCCAATATAGAAACACCCGCCGGAGGTGCTCTTCCTATCATCAGTATTTCCAGCCCAATCAGCATCGGAATACCCCACGACAATGACATTGGTATCGAAAGAATACCAGAGGCCTAAGGACATAGTTCCACTCACATAGCGAATGATACGCTTAACAGCAACTAAGTGAGACTCTTTGGGATTTGCTTGATAACGGGCACATGCTCCAACACTAAAGGCTATGTCGGGTCTAGTAGCAGTTAGGTAGAGCAAACTACCAATCATGCTTCTATAATTAGTCTGATCGATATCCTTCCCTGAAGTATCTTTACTAAGCTTTATAGTAGTACTCATAGGAGTCCTAGCATGCTTAGCAGAACTCATTCCAAATTTCTTCACTAGATTTTTTGCATATTTGATTTGAGATACTGAGATCCCAGAATCCAATTGCTTGATCTGAAGACCAAGGAAGAAACTTAGCTCACCAACCATGCTCATTTCAAATTCATTTTTCATTTGTTCAGCAAATGAATGAGCATGTAAGTTTAATGTGGAACCAAATACTATGTCATCAACATATATCTGGGCGATGACAATATCACCTTTTACATTCTTTATGAAAAGGGTTCTGTCTACTCCCCCTCTCGAAAATCCGTTTTCCAAGAGATAAGTAGTCAGCCTCTCATACCAAGCTCTTGGAGCTTGCTTTAAACCATAGAGGGCCCTTTTTAGACGATATACTTGATCAAGGTGATGTGGATCTTCAAACCCTTTTGGTTGTTCCACATAGACTTCCTCATGTAGAATGCCATTCAGAAAGGCACTCTTAACATCCATTTGAAAAAGTTTGAATTTCATATGGCAAGCCACAGCTAGAAGAATTCTTATTGATTCTAGCCTGGCTACAGGAGCAAAAGTTTCATCGAAGTCAATACCTTCAATTTGGGTGTATCCTTGTGCAACTAACCTAGCCTTATTTCTTATGATAGTACCTTTTTCATCAGATTTGTTCTTGAAAATCCATTTGGTACCTATCACATTTGTATTGTTAGGCCTAGGTACTAAATACCAAACATCATTCCTAGTAAACTGAAGTAACTCTTCTTGCATTGCATTTATCCAATTATCATCTGCAAGAGCTTCAGCTACATTCTTGGGTTCAAAAGATGAAGTATAGCAAATGTAGCTAACTTCATTTTCAATTTGTTTCCTCGTTCTCACTCCACTTTCAACATCACCAATTATATCAGTGGGGGTGTGAGGACTTATGACCCTAGGATGTGTAGGTTTTGATGGAGATGTTTGCTTATTAATAGGTGGTGTTGAAATAATTTCAACATTTACATTTTCAGCACTTTCATCATCCTCACGTTGCACATTTTCAACACCGGAGTCATCCACAACTACATTTATGGACTCCATAATTGTAGAGGTTCTCAAGTTATACACTCTATAAGCTCTACTGTTGGTGGAATATCCAAGAAATATCCCTTCATCACTCCGGGATTCAAATTTGCCCAGTTGCTCTCTATCCTTAAGGATATAGCATTTACTTCCGAATTCTCGAAAGTACTTGACACTAGGTTTCTTGTTATTCCACAACTCATATGGGGTTTTCCATGTTCCAGGTCTTACAAAAACTCTATTAACTATATAGCAAGCAGTGTTAACTGCCTCAGCCCAGAAATGAGAAGCTAGATTGTTGCTATGAAGCATAACTCTAGCCATTTCTTGGAGAACCCTGTTCTTCCTCTCTACTACACCATTCTGCTGAGGTGTAATAGGTGCAGAAAATTCATGTTTGATACCCGACTCATCACAAAAGTCGTTGTACTTAGAGTTTTCAAACTCCTTTCCATGATCACTTCGAATTCGAGTGATTGGGCATCTTTTCTCATTTTGAATTTTCAGGCAAATACTTTTGAAATTGTAAAAAGCATCGGATTTCTCTCTTATAAATGCCACCCATGACATTCTTGAGAAATCATCAACCATGACTAGGATGTATCGCTTTCCACCTAGACTTTCAGTTCTTGTAGGACCCATAAGGTCCATATGAATTAATTCCAGTGGATATGAAGTAGCAATACTTGTAGTCTTCTTATGTGGGGTTCTAATTTGTTTACCAATTTGGCATGGCCCACACACAGTAGTAGAAGGCTTTCCTAGTTTGGGAACACCTCTCACAAGCTCTTGCTTAGAGATTTTACTTAGGTCTTTGAAGTTCATATGACCTAGTCTTCGGTGCCACAAATCAACCTCCTCAATTTTAGTCTTATAACAAACATTTGAGGGAATAGGACTGGGAGTTAAGCCGTAGCAATTGTCAGTGGTTCTCAATCCTTCTAGAACACACTTACCTTTACCATTAATGACTAAGCATTTATTTTGGGTAAAGTGCACAGCATGATTATCATCACATAGTTGACTTATGCTAATTAAATTAGCTTTCAGTCCTTCAACTAACAAGGCATCTTTCAATTTAGGTATGCCTGGTGAATCGATGATACCCTTTCCTTTGACTAAAGACTTGCTTCCGTCACCAAAAGTAACAGTCCCATCAGGACAGTCCTCAAATTGAATAAATAAGGACTTGTTACCTGTCATATGCCGAGAACACCCACTGTCGAAGTACCACATTTCTGTGTTTTGGGCTTTCAAGGCAGTATGAATGACAAAGCACTTAAGGTCTTCCTTTCTTACATACACAGTCTTTAAACTTTGTTTAGATCTTTGATCATTAATCTGTGTAGTAGAGACCTTTTTCCTTTTTGTCCTCCTTGACCTTTTTCTATTTTGTTCAGTTCTAGTTTTTTGATAAATCAAATTATTTCCTCTTGAATAATCATTTGGAATAAATTGACCAGTTCTTGTTCTAGAGATTTGAGCAATTCTATTAACATCATCGCTCAACATTCTAGATTTTTCAGCTAGAACCTGAATCTGCCTTTGAAGAGTCCCTTGACATTGATTTTGGTTCCATGAACCATTTCGGGGAGCTCTCCTAAATGCATTACAATTTGGTCGAATGTGACCTCTCACACCACAAAAATGACATGTGGGTATGAATCTTGGTAGAGGAGGATTTCTTCTAACAGGAATTTGATTCCTTAAAGCATTCACTCTAGGAGCTGTATTTCTAGGCTTTACAAAATTTGTATAAGCCTTAGTACTTGATGTAGAAGGTAAATTTTCTTTAGGTTCAGAATGTATTGGCTCAAACACTGCACTAGCCATTGTACCAATAGCTAAAGGACCGGCTGGTGTGTCAACATGTCCTATTCCAGATCTACTCGAATTTGATCCATACTTTCTAACTAATTCATCTAGGCAGCTAGTGTTACCAAACATTCTTACTTCTTTTTCAAGAGTATAGACCTTCTGAATTAAGTCAGTCTTGTCTTTAAGGGTAATTTGGTATTCTTTTTCAAGAAATTTCACCTTCTCAACAAGAGAGACTTTAAAAGTTTCCAGCTCCATTTGCAGAGTTCTTAACTCTTCAATTTCTTTCATGGAAGTGTCTCTTTCAACTTCTAATTTTCTGACCACATTATTCAATGAGACATTCTCTTCCAAAAGACATTGAACTTTTATAACTAATGCTTCTTTTTCATTTTCCAACTGACTAACTAGTGCACTCTTCTCTTCTGCTACTAGTTTACAGATATCTCTTTCATTTTGAATGAGTTTGAGTTTTTTGCTCAAAGAGATTTTTGTTTTAGTCAGTTTCAAACTTTCAGCATACAACTTATCATAAGTTGTTTTCAAATCTTCATCACTTTCAGAGTCAGTTTGACTCTTCTGTAAGTCATCACTAGACTCAGTATGAATACTCTCATCACTTCTATCCTTTTCATCAACCGCAGAGGTAGTCTCAAGTATCCCAGAAAGGGAAACAGTGAAAGCCGTATGATTTCCAGTATCTTCACTTGAAGATGAACTGTCAGATTCTTCATTCTCGGAATCACTGTCATCCCAACAGGCATTCATCACCTTGCCCTTACTCTTCTTCTTGTTAGGACAGTTAGGTGAAATATGACCGAAGCCATGGCATTCATAACATTGAACACCTTGGGATTTCTTGTTGCCACTCTTGGAATTTTTCTTGTTTTCCCAGGGCTTAGACTTTGACTTCTCAAAAGTTTTTCCTCCCTGTTTGGGATTAAATCTCTTTTTCGTTCTAAAAAATTTTCAAAATTTTTTAACGAAAAGAGCCATTTCTTCCTCATTCATATCTCCATCACTGTCATCCTCATCCAAAGTTTCCTTGATGGTTTTCAAGGCTAAAGATTTATTCTTCTTGGATGGACGTAGATTGAGTTCATAGGTTTGGAGTGATCCAACCAATTCCTCAATCTTCAGAGAGTCAACATTTTTACTCTCTTCGATTGCAGTGACTTTGGGTTGAAATCTCTCTGGGAGAGATCTAAAGACTTTTCTAACTATTTTGGACTCAGATATTTTCTCACCTAAATTGAAACTAGCGTTGACAATGTCACTAAGTTTTGCATAGAATTCATCAAAAGTGTCATTGTCTTCCATGTTTAAATGTTCAAATTTGGTGGTTAACATTTGGAGTTTTGAGATTTTAACAGTGGTAGTACCCTCATGGGTAATTTCAAGAATGTCCCAAGCCTCCTTTGCTGTTTCACATGAAGAAATTCGTCTGAATTCCTCAGCAGTGACTGCAGTAAAGATAGCATTGAGACCTTTAGTGTTCCATCCACTTGAATCAAGCTCTTCTCTGGTCCATTCATCAGAATATTTGACGACAGTCAAATCACCTACAGTTTTTATGGGCGTAGTCCACCCATTCTGTATAGACATCCAAATTCTCTCGTCTATAGATTTGAGAAAGGCTCTCATTCTAGCTTTCCAGTATGCATAATTATTTCCATCAAAAAGTGGTGGACGAGAGACGGATCCTCCTTCTCTTAGAGTACTCATGATCACGGATAATACAGGATCACACTTAAGGGATTAGCCTTATCAGTGAACAAGCTCTGATACCAATTGAAATTTATCCAGATCAATGATCTCTAAGACCTAGAGGGGGGGTGAATAGGTCTATCTAATAATTTCTAACCAATTTTAATTTTTCAATTAATATGTTTAGAAATCAATGATTAATTCAATCAGACAATCCACACAAATCAAACACAGAAGATTTTTACGTGGAAAACCCTAACGGGAAAAAACCACGGGACCTTGTCCAGTAATAAACTTCACTATAAAAAGATATCAAGTACAAGACAAGACCTTACCAAAACAGAAACGACGTTCCTAGGTATAGACTCTTACTCTTGATTTCCACGAATCAGCAGGTTCGATCTCCGCCTTAGCAGCTTCGGTTCCACACCGACCAAATCTTTTCAAGCGACTTCAAATCCACGATCACACACAATCGATCTCCTTCCACGAAGGCTCCAGATCAAACACCGGACACACACAAGGTGTAGGGTTGTGAATCAATTTAGTAAATTTTCAAACCCTAGAGGGATCTCATACAGATCTGAGATCACACAATGCAAGATCAAAGATTTAGATCTATACTTGCATTCTCTAGGATCTTAGAAAGAGGAGGGATCAACAAAGATCTAATAAAAGCAATAAGAAAAACCCTAGAAGAGTTTCTCAGACCTCTACTCTTTCAAAAATATCAAAGACACGAATTAGGTCTCTCAAAAGTTGTTTATATAGGGTTAAAAAAAGAATCCAGAAAAAGAAAAATTCTTTTTACGGGGACCGATCGATCGGTGCTCACTACCGATCGCTCGGTCCAAAACGGATCGATCGGTTCTAATGACCGATCGCTCGGTTCTAAATCACCTCTCTGGAAAATTTCCCCATACAAATATTTGGTCCAGTCGATAGCCACCGATCGCTCGGTAGGCCACTGATCGATCGGTCTCAATACCGAGCGATCGGTTGAGACAGAATTTTTGCCAAAATCATTTTCATTTTATTTTTATTTGATTCAACTAAGATCAAATAATTTTGGTAGGCTTAAAACTATCCTCCTAGGTATTTTTAGGGTTATTCTAAGTCAAATCCAACCTAGGTAGGGTCTCTAAGTCCATTACCTGTCTAGATCCGGAGTAGAAGCTTTTTCCTTCACTTTCTTCAATCTTCTTTAAGCTTTAGCTCTTCTCTTCTGACAAGTTAAACATGACTCGACGACTCGACTCAACTGACCTATCTAATGATCACGGAATTTGCTAACACCTATTTAGGGATTTACAATTACTAATTAACTCTCACCCCCGAATTCTGGATCTCAGGCCGTCCTATGGATAATTGGTTGGGTCTTTGGTTTCAGAAATTGGGGCGTGACAAATTGGTATTAGAGCATCAGTTAGTAAATCCTAGGGATCTAGTCATAAATGATCCATGAAGAAAAAAATTTTAAAGTATTTTTTTTAATGTACTAAAGACCATCTATAAGGCATGAATAAGGAGTGAATGACTAAGAGTAGTGTCCAAGAATGAATTTACAAATAACTTGTAATTACCCCGAATGATGTGCTATATATGTGACACCAAGTAATTTGTTAATTGTACATGGACATTACATAACGACACTAGTATACATAACCCATAGATAAATATCGTTTGTGAGAGAATACTAATTGTGTGTATCCTGTGTGTAGAACATGCCTAAAGGTGTTCCTACTGGATCTTTTACTTCGCATGGTCAGGATAACATGGCTGAGATGCTCCAGGTTCTACGAGGCATGTCAGAGGTTATGCACTAGCAACAGGAGGCGATGCTGCAACAAGCCGCAATGGGACATTAGGCTCCAAAGTGTCAAGCTAGAATAGAAGAGCACTACATGATGACAGCGGTCAGAGATTTCAGGAGACTGAATCCACCAGTGTTTAGAGGAGAACCCAACCCTGTAGAGGCCGAGAAGTGGGTTAAGCAAATTCGTAAGGTATTAGACATTTTGGGGATGACAAACTAGCAGAGGGTGCCATTGGCATCATATATGCTCGAGGGAGACACAGATTTTTCAATTAAGAGGACTCGTGATGTCAGGACTATGACTTGGGATCAGTTTGAGGAAGTCTTCTACGAGAAATACTTTCCTGAGGCAACTAGAGACCAAAGGATGCGGGATTTTTTAGACCTAATTCCAAAAGGTTTGACTGTTAGCCAGTATGAGGCAAAGTTCGTAGAACTGTCTCGTTTTGCACCACACCTAGTTGCAACGGAGGAACTAAAGTCAAAGAGGTTTCGACAGGGTTTGAGACCATCTATTAGAGAGAAACTCATTGCAGTCAATATCCGCATGTATTCTGAGATGGTGGAGAGAGCCCTGCTAGTAGAGGGAGAACTAGAGGACATCAAGAAATTTTGAGACAATGGTTGGAGAAGTCAGGACAAAAACCAGAGAGAGGGTCAAAAGAGAAATGACCCAGACAAGAGACAAAGGACCATTTCACCACATCAACAGTTTGGTCAAGGACTTTGGGACCAACGTAATGGACGTTAGGATTTAACATGCTATAGGTGTGGCCAGAAAGGTCATATCAAGAAGGACTGTCCATGTGGAAGTACACAACAGATGCAGCAGCGACAGGGATTCCAACACCAACAGCCTATGCATCGACAATATCCCCAGCAAGAGCAGCAACGACTACCCTATCAGCCACCACCACCTCAGCAGTAATTTTAACAGAGACCTCAGCAGCAGATTCAAAAGAGACCTCAGCAGCAGTTTCAACAGAGGTCTCAGCAACAACAACAGGATGGTAATCGGAGACCCAGAGATCAGGGTCGAGTGTTTGCTTTAGTCCAACTGGACAACTGTAGAGCCCTGGATTTTCTACAAACACTGTTCATGTACAAGCACTGTGTAGAACCCCGGACTTTTTCTTGCTTAATGCATAGTACTTTCGTAGCTAATTTACCTTTAACGTAATACAATTAATAAATAAGGGAGAAATTGAAAATTCTGAAATGTTAGAAATGGACAACTGTAGAGCCCTGGATTTTCTACAAACACTGTTCATGTACAAGCACTGTGTAGAACCCCGGACTTTTTCTTGCTTAATGCATAGTACTTTCGTAGCTAATTTACCTTTAACGTAATACAATTAATAAATAAGGGAGAAATTGAAAATTCTGAAATGTTAGAAATGTTTATTTTCGAAGTACGAACCCAACACAAGTTAAATTGTCAAAATCCAACGGACGAGTCAAAAGTTATGGCCGAAACAGTGCAATGGGTCAAAAATCTACTGAGCACCGATCGCTAGGGATCGATCGGTTCACAACCGATCGCTCGGTCCATTTTAGCGATCGATCAGTCCACAACCGGTCGATTGGTAGCTATCGACTGGTTAACTTTTTTGTATGAGAAAATTTTCCAGAGAGCATGTTTTTGACAGAGAGTTCGGTAAAAGAACACCGATCGCTCGGTAGGCAACTGATCGCTCGGTATTTACCACCGATTGATCGGAATATCGCGTTTTGCAGAATTTCATTAAGGGCTTTTTCGACATTTGGGTGTTATACCCTCTGCCTATAAGGCTTGCACGAGTCTTGAGAGCTCATTCACCACACTTAGGCATTTTGAGAGTAATAGAGAGAGGAGAAAGGGGATTCTAACCTAGGGTTTGCTTTTGGAGAGAAATCAAAGGGTTTTAAGAACCCTAGATAATCACAAGCTCATTCTTCTTCAAGTTCTCGGCTCAAGCTCGTGAGGAGCACTTTCCCCAAGCTAGGGCAGCGACTCACGCACGTTTTTGCAAGGTGGTTTCTTCCCTCATTTATGAAGGTCGGTACCTTTTACTACCCTCCTAGTTCATACCTCTTTTCTTTCCTTCTTCTTTATAGTTTCCCTAATGTATGAACCAACTGGGATGAATGAATGGTTGTTGGATGTGAATGGGCGATTCGATGCCATGTGTATGGTTGTGATGAATGAAATGGGGAGGGCATTGTATCCATAATAAACATACATGTGTGATGTGAGCATCAACCCACCTAGAAAAGCATGATGTAGGTTTAATAAATAATGAACACACCCCATGTTTGATGAAATGCCAAGGTGAATAAAATGAGTTATAAATTAAGAAATGCATGCTTAATTAATTATTGGAACTTGCTAGGGCCTGTGATAGTTTGCTTTCTTGTTTTCCCTAAATTTCATGAATATTGATTTGTGCAAATTATTGATGTTATATGTATTGTGAATTACCCAATTGTCATATTTAAATTCAAATGCAAGTATGCACACGATTCCTCGAGCACGGCATGCATGACATGATTTACCGAGGTTTTTCAAGAACGAGAATTAGAGGTGGAACATGTCTTACGACAGGTTTTGCCTCGCTTTTGACAAGAACAAGACAAACATTCATAAAGAAGGGTCTCCCTTCGCTATCAAGTGCATATGATTAAAGAAGGGGCTCCCTTCCCTATCAAGTGCATATCATGAAAGAAGGGTCTCCCTTCCCTCTCAAGTGCATATCATAAAGAAGGGTCTCCCTTCCCTCTCAAGTGCATCTCACAAGTGCGCCTCACAAGTCCAAGCACCCAAGCATGACACGCATGACATGGCACGCTCGACAACACCAAGCAAGACAAACATGACAAGTTTTTAAGCACGCAACGAGTATTTTAAGTCAAGTCAAGTGCACGATGATTTCAAGAGATTTGTCGGCTTTTATGTGATGTTAGCATGAATATAAACTTTCTTTACCTCCTTGATTATAATATAAATAGTTTCCTACATTATAATATGAATTGTTATCTGCTTTCTATGTTGTGATTGTTATGCTATGACTGTTGGTTAGTATTTGGTACACAAGTTGAATCATTAAAATCTGATGAGCGAGTCAAAGGTTATGGCTGAAATACAAAGTGCAAAAAACATGGAAACTTTCTGTCCCAGGTACGATCGTTTGTAAACGACCCACGAACGATCATAGCGACGCTACGAACAATCATAAAGTTGCTACGATTGATCATAAAGCCCCGAAATTGTAGTAAACTCACTGGAGAAGCTACGATCGATCGTAAATCACTACGAACGATCGTAGATACACGATTTTACTTCCTTTTGTGCGATTTTTTTTGGGGTTTTCACCCCTTTACCTATAAATAGAGGATCATTAGAGGGTTTTTGGCTTACCCTAATGAAAGTATGCCTCCTTTTAATTTTAGAAAAACAGTTCTTGGGGGGCATACATCGAATCCCAAGATCTGACTAAGATTCTAATTGATTTTTATTCAATGAAGGTAGGAATAACATTCACCTTTGCGACTTTGAAATTGTTAAGTCAAATCCACGTTAGAATAGTACTCTCAAAACTTCACAAGTGTCAAGTCTCCTATCGATTCACACGAACCTTCTTTTTCCTTTAAAGCATTCTCTAATGGAAGCTAATGGTCCTTCCAAATTTCCAGTTCTAGGATCTTTCAATAAAGATCCAATCTTTATTCATCAAGAACCTTTCTTGATGAACAAGATGAATTCTTCTTTTTCCTCAAGATCCAATCAAGAAGACAAAAGAAGAGAGAGATGGGTGTGACCGTACACCTCAAGGAGAGAGAGAGGGGAGGGCGTGAGGTTTGAGGAGAGGGGAGAAGTTTCCAAATTTGGAAAATTCTGGAAAATTTTCTTATATCCAAAGCCTTGGACGTCCACCCCTTTTATAGGCTTCATTGGTTGCTTGAAACCAAAGTTTCCTAATCCTTATCCAATAAGGATTCCTCAATTAGTTTCCTATTTGGTTTCTCCATAATTAATTAGGAATAATCAAAATAGAAACTAATCTCATCCATTAGTGTCCAACTAATCTTATCCTTATCCTAATCCAATTAGGATTCCTTGATTAGCAAGAAACTAATAGACTCCTTGTCTAACAAGGAATCTTTAATTAGTAACTAACTCTAACTAACTAACTTGGATCACATATATATACATAGAGGTTTGGTTAAGTCTTCCGCTGTGCCATGTTAGAGTATGTTTCCGCTATCCTCTATTGTATGTGCTCTGTGGGTTTTTGCAGGTTTGTTTGTCAAGCAAGTCATGTAAGTCATGATTAGTCGTCCAAAGTTCACTCTAACTCATAGGGTGGGTTTTGGGTCGCGACAGAAGTGGTATCAGAGCTTAGGCTTTAGGTCTTTAGTGTTACTTAAAATCCTTTAGAATCTAGTACCACAGCTTGACAAGAGCATATGCCCAGAAACAAGTTAGGAAGGAAGTAAGTCGGAAGTGAGTCGTGTTCCAATAAGACTATACTTTAGTCTTAGTCGAAATGGTTGTCTCAACCAAGTACGGGTCTTAGGAATGCTAGAATGCCAAAGTATGATATCATAAATACTCTGATGACTTGATGCGATATATATTAGTATTATATTATACAAATAATGCCACTTGAATTATTGTGAAATGGAAATGCGATAAATTGTGGTTTCAAGTTAGACTCATGTGGTGCTATTGTTCTCAGGACTTTAGTCATGAGGCGGGACACACGGGGTCGTGGGCTACACACTAGAACTTCCTCTTCTCCACGAGATGAGGATGAGTAGCCGGACCTCTCTCAGGTCTTAGGTTCTATTGCTGAGACACTCGCTGTAGAGCCCCAGACTTTTTCATGCTTAATACATGACACTTTCGTTGTCATCTTGCCTTTTTAAGAGGTATGATTAATAAATGAGGAAGAATTTAGAAATTTTGAAATGTCAGAATTGTTCATCTTCGAAGTACGAATACAACGCAAGTTGAATCGTCAAAATCGGACGAACGAGTCAAAAGATATGGCCAAAACAGTCTGTACCTGTAGGAAATCGTGGCACAGACAACGTACTCTGATAACGTATACTGTTTGCATCCGTTGTACAACTCACCACGGGCACGTTGTACAACTCACCACGGGCACGTTGTGCAGCTCACCACGGGTACGTTGTACAAGCACCACGAGTTTGCACTATTCACAAGCACCACGAGTGGCACTATTCACAAGCACCACGAGTTTGCACTATTCACAAGCACCACGAGTGGCACTATTCACGGACCACGAGTGGCACTATTCATGCCACCACGAGTTGCACTATTCATGCCACCACGAGTTGGCACTATTCACAGCACCACGAGTTGGCACTATTCACGCCACCACGAGTTGGCACTATTCACAAGCACCACGAGTTTGCACTATTCACGGACCACGAGTGGCACTATTCACGCCACCACGAGTTGGCACTATTCACGGCACCACGAGTTGCACTATTCATGCCACCACGAGTTGGCACTATTCACAGCACCACGAGTTGGCACTATTCACAGCACCACGAGTTGGCACTATTCACGCCACCACGAGTTGGCACTATTCACGGCACCACGAGTTGCACTATTCATGCCACCACGAGTTGGCACTATTCACGCCACCACGAGTTGGCACTATTCACAGCACCACGAGTTGGCACTATTCACGCCACCACGAGTTGGCACTATTCACGCCACCACGAGTTGGCACTATTCACGGTCCTCGCGTCATTGCAGAAATCCCAGTAAGGGTATTACGGTCTTTTGGTCAGTTCACTCTTACCTTAAGAGTTTAACCCGAGCCTTTAGGGCTTCATTCGACACTTAGAAAGTTTGAGAGAATAGGAGAAAGAGGAGAAGGCGATTCCAATCTAGGGTTTCCATTTTGGAGAGAAATCAAAGGGTTTTGAGACCCTAGATCAACCTCAAGCCCGTTTTCTTCAAGATTTCGGTGCAGGCATTCGTGGAGCTCACGAATCAAGCTAGGGCAGCAACTCACAGCCATTTGGAAAGAGGGTTTCTTCCTCATTTCTTCAGGTCGGTACTTTTTACTACCCTCCTAGTTATAGTTTCTCTTTCCCCTTCTTTCCTCTTCATTTTCTTTCATTTACACATGTGCTATGAGATGGATGAATGGTAAATAGTAAATGGTAAATGGTGAATGGTGAATGGTGAATGGTGAATGGTGAATGGTGAATGGTGAATGGAGATGGGATGGGCGATTGGATGCCAATGGTTGTGTGTGATGAACAAATGGGGAAGGGCATTGTTCCAATAATGAACGTACATGTATGATTTGACTAAAACCCATCTAGAAAAGCATGTTGTAGGATAAATCCATAATGAACATACCATGTTTGATGAAATGCCAAGGTGAACACAGTGAGCTGAAAATCTGGAAATGCATGCCTAATAAATTATGAATATTGCTAGGTACTATGATAGTGTGTTTCCTGCTTTCCCATAATGCTATGAATATTACATTACTCAATCTTTGTTGCTATATGTGTTGTGAAATTACCCAAATGTCATCTTTAAATTTGAATGCAAGTATGTACACGGTTCCCACGAGCACGGCATGCATGGCATGATTTATCGAGGTTTTCAAGAGCATGGTTAGAGGTGGGACTTATCCTACGATATGTTTTACCTCGCTTTTCACAAGAAGACAAGAACCAACATTCCACGAGGGGTCTCCCCTCACTCACAAGTGCATATCATGAAGAAGGGTCTCCCTTCCCTCGCAAGTGCATACATATCATAAAGAAGGGTCTCCCTTCCCTCGCAAGTGCATTGCATAAAGAAGGGTCTTCCTTCCCTCTCAAGGCATCTCACAAGGACATCTCACAAGAATATCTCACAAGTTACATGATCACAAGCAAGCACGCATGACATGCATGACATGACACGACATACAAGAATCAAGCAAGATAGACATGACAAGCTTTCAAGTACAAAAAGATATTTCAAGTCAAGTCAAGTGCACGATATTTCAAGAGGATTTATCGGTTTTCTACGAATTACAAGCATGATTATAAACTGCTTTACTTCCTTGGATGATGTGAATTGTTTCCGTTTGACATATATAAATTGCTCCTGATTATGTATTGCTATTTCTACGCTATGATTGTTGGTTAGTATTTAGTACCCGCTGAGTATTCCATGCTCAGCCGTACTTCTTATGTCAGCAGGTTCTGAGGGAGCTGCTGCCCCATTTGATGTTTGTGCTCCTGGTCCATGGGTGGAAGAGGAGTACGCCGAGGAGCCTTTGGAGGAATCTCCCGTAGAGGGTTATCAATAGGTGGTGATTAGATTCTGAGTGGTTTAGCTGTGGGTGAGATGAGAGTTAGATTCATGTATTTTGGAGGGCATGTCTGCACTTTCTTTTGGAGACTTTTTGTATAAACTTGGATTTGCGTATGTATATACATAGAGGTTTGGTAGTCTTCCGCTGTGCTATGTTAGAGTATGTTTCCGCTGTTTATATCCTCTATTGTATATGCTCTGTGGGTTTTGCAGGTTAGTTGTCAAGCAAGTCATGATTAGTCGTCCAAAGTTCACTCTAACTCCTAGGGTGGGTTCTGGGGCGCGACACTCGCCATACTGGCGGCTCGGCAGGCTATACCATCGTCGGCGGCACGTACTCGACTGCCCGCAGCTCCAGTACATTGTAAAGCTGGAGTTGAGCCATTCAGGAGATTGAGGCCTCCATCATTCTATAGGAGTGTGGACCCTCTTGCCGCGGAGGCTTGGATCCTCCAGTTGGAGAAGATCTTTGCGGTCCTCTCGCCTTCAGAGGAAGATAGAGTAGCATGGGCAGTTTTCATGCTTGAGGGTGAGGCACACCATTGGTAGTTGTCGCCTTGAGGACTCGAGATTTGACCATACAGGGTCAACCTTGGACTTAGGAGGAGTTCAAGGATACTTTTTACAAAAAGTACTTTCCTGTTGGAGCACGAGAAAAGAAAGAAAGAGAGTTCATCAACCTAGAGCAAGGTTCGATGACTGTGGCCGCTTATGAGGCTAAGTTCTCGGAGCACTCTAGATTTGCGCCTCACATGGTTGCTACTGAGGCAAGCAAGGCGAGGAGATTTGAGCAATAGCTCAAGGATGTCATTATGGAGAAATTATCGGCTTTCAGGCATGCTACTTATCCGGAAGTAGTAGACAAGGCCTTATTGATTGAGGTAAATTCGGAGGCAGTGTCCAAGAAGAGGGAGTTGGCGAGAGGCCAAGCTAGTAGTTCAGCACCTCCAGAGAGGCGGGCTCATACCGGCCCTTATCAGTACACATGGCCAGCACCACCTCAGTATGCATGGCAAGCACCACCTATGAGGCCATCTTATGCGCCTCCAGTTCCCTGGTCGTACGTGCCTCAGGTGCCACGGCCTCAGGCACTTCCAGCTGCACGGCCAGTTGCACCTCAGATGATAAGGTATGCTCCACCTCCGGCCCCTCCGACCTATACACATGAGATCTGCACTTCGTGTGGCCGAAGGCACCCGGCAGGAGATTGCCGAAGGGCATCGGGTGGATGTTTTCATTGTGGTCCCCAGGGCCATGTGATCAGGGCCATACCAGGCACCCCCCAGCACGCCCAGCAGAATCATACCAGGCGTCATCCCATCCTACACCTCCGCCTTACCAGGTGAACCAGAGGCGAGTCTTTGCCTTGACAGAGGATGATGCACTTGCATCGGATGATGTGGTGCAATGTACGCGTTTAGAGTTATTCATTGTCCACGATTGTCATGTTATGCCTTATTCCTTGTGTACGTATATGACATGTTATATATCTATGTATTTATATGTATACGCTATTGATGCATGGATTGGCGTAGCTAGCTAAAATTTCAGGAACCTTACTAGTCAATGAATGTTTGGCTCGAGTATTGATCGACACCGGGTCTACTCATTCATTCGTATCGTCGAGTTTCTCTCAAGGCTTTTCCTCCGAGCCTAACCAGTTGGAACAGGAGTTGGCCATTTCGACTCCTCTCGGCAAGACAGTAGTGGCAGATAAAGTGTGTAGAAATAGTGTGGTTCAAGTGGGGAGCCACGAGTTGGCGGTTGATCTAATCATCCTCGGATTTCAAGACTTCGATGTCATCTTGGGAATGGATTGGTTAGCAACACATCATGAACATGTGGCTTGTTTTGAAAAGATAGTACTCTTCTGGCCAGTGGAAGGCAAGCCATTTCATTTTCGGGGGTTGAGAAGTAGAGATATTGCCCGTTTTGCAGCGTTGAGCCTAGCGAACCCCAAGGCAAAGGACTCTTCGACTATTCCAGTCGTGAGTGAATTCATGGATGTATTCCCAGAGGAGTTGCTAGGATTGCCTCCAGACAGGGAGATTGAGTTTGATATCGGAGCTTGCACCAGGCACAGCTCCTATTTTTAGGGCTCCGTATAGAATGGTCCCTATTGAACTCAAGGAGTTGAAGACTCAGTTGGAGGAATTACAAGGCCTTGGTTTCATTCGACCAAGTGTCTCACCATGGGGTGCCTCGGTGTTATTTGTTAAGAACAAGGATGGCTCAATGTGGATGTGCGTCGATTACCGACAGTTGAACAAAGTCACTATAAAGAATAGGTACCCATTGCCTAGGATTAATGACTTGTTCGATCAGTAAAAGGGGGCGAGATTTTTCTCTAAGATCGATCTTCGGTCTGGTTACCACCAGTTGAAGATCAAGGCCGATGATGTGCCCAAAACTACTTTTCAGACTCGATACAGACACTACGAGTTCTTGGTGATGCCTTTTGGTCTCACAAATATGCCGCAAGCCTTTATGGATTTAATGAACCGGGTGTTCCGGCCATACCTGGATCGATGCGTGATCGTGTTTATCGATGATATCTTGGTGTATTCCCAGACACGGGAAGATAACATGCGAGACCTTCATCTTGCTTTGGAAATGCTGAGAGAGCACAAGTAGTACGGCAAACTTAGCAAGTGTGAGTTTTGGTTGGAAGAGGTGGCATTCCTAGGCCACGTTGTATCCGCGGAAGGTATTTCGGTAGATCCGAAGAAGATAGAGGCAGTCATGAGTTGGGCAAGGCCCAAGAGTGTTACAGAGATATGCAGTTTCCTTGGGTTGGTAGGCTACTATAGGAGATTTGTAGAGGGTTTCTCTAGCTTGACAGCACTGCTCACTTACTTGATAAGGAAGAACGCCAAGTTTGTATGGAGTGATAAGTGTGAGATCAGATTCACGGAGTTGAAGAAGAGGCTTACCATAGCCCTCATCCTTACGGTGCCATCCAGATGTGGTTTACTATGAGGTGTACAGTGATGCCTCGCACGTTGGACTTGGGTGTGTCCTTATACAGCACAAGAAAGTCATTGCCTATGCATCGAGGTAGAATTCTATGTGTTCACCGATCACAAGAGCCTCAAGTATCTCTTTTCCCAAAAGGAGCTGAATCTAAGGCAACGACGTTGGATGAAATTTTTGAAAGACTATGACTACACCATCCAATTTCACCTGGGCAAAGCGAACGTAGTGCCTGACGCTTTGAGTAGAAGACCTCCGGGGTTGTTGGCCCATACGTTAGTGCAAGAATGGAGATTATTGGAAGATTTGGAAAATTTGGACATCAGTGTGAATGATTCTGTCCGTAGTCCTATTTTGGCAAATGTCACGGTCCAACCGTACATTATAGATTTGATCCAAAAGTATCAAGCCACGGATGCTGACTTGTTGGCTTTCCGGGACAAGGAAGTTGCCAAGGGTAGTGAAGACTTCTCTCTCACTAGCCGGGGTGCTATTACATTCAAGGGAAGGCTATGTGTCCCAGCCAATGTAGATCTTCAGAGGGAGATTATGGATGAAGCACACCGTTCGAAGTACACAGTGCATCCTGGGGGTACAAAGATGTACCGGAACCTCAAGAGTCACTTTTGGTGGCGGAATATGAAGAGGGATGTTGCAGAGTATGTGGCACGGTGCTTGGTATGCCAACAGGTGAAGGCAGAGCCTTTGAGACTGGTAGGTCTATTACAGTCTCTCCCTATTCCCGATTGGAAATGGGAGCACATATCCACGGACTTCATTGTTGGTTTGTCAAGGACGGTAAGAAACTCAGATGCGATATGGGTTATGGTGGACCATTTGACAAAGTCCATGCATTTCTTACCTTAACGGACCACATTTAATTCTAGTCAGTTGGCCGCCCTATATATCAAGGAAGTGGTTAGGTTACACGGGGTGCCAATCAGTATTGTGTCGGATCAGGATCCAAGATTCACATCAAGATTCTGGAAGAGTTTTCAGGAAGCCATGGGTTCCCGACTTGATTTCAGCACCGCATTTCATCCACAAACGGATGGACAAACCGAGAGGGTGAACCAAATTATCGAACACATGCTTCGAGCGTGTATGCTGGATTTCAAGGGCAGTTCGGAAGAACACTTGCCTTTAGTTGAATTCGCCTACAATAACAGCTACCAGGCGAGCAACCAAATGGCGCCATTTGAGGCCTTGTATGGGCAAAGCTGCAGGTCTCCTCTCTACTGGGATGAGGTAGGAGAAAGAAAGGTGTTAGGTCCGGAGTTGATCTAGCAAACTGCGAGTATAGTCAAGATCATCCGGGATCGGTTGAAAGCCGCTCAAGATCGTCAAAAGAGCTATGTGACACACGCCACAGGGACTTGGAATTCCAGGTTGGGGATCAAGTCTTTGTGAAGGTATCTCCTAGCAAAGGAGTTATGAGATTTGGCAAGCGAGGCAAGCTTAGTCCTTGATATATTGGCCCGTTCGAGATCATCACGCGAGTTGGTGAAGTTTCTTACAGGGTAGCTCTTCCACCTCATATGGCCGCAGCTCACAACGTTTTCCATATGTCTATGCTTTGGAAGTACATTACGGACCCTTCGCATGTCATAGACATGGAACCATTGGATATTCGAGAGGATCTCACTTTAGTGGAGAGGCCGGTTCATATATTGGATTGAAGAGATCAAGTCCTTCGCAACAAAACGATTCCGTTGGTCCTCGTGCAGTGGCAACATCACGCTCGAGAAGAGGCTACATGGTAACGTGAGGCCGAAGTCAAAGCAAAGTACCCTGAGTTGTTTGAATAGACTTTTGTGTATACCTTGTAATTTTGTTTGGTTTTGTAATGTAAGTATCGTCTAAATTTCGAGGATGAAATTTTTGTAAGGGGGGAGGATATAGAACCCCGGACTTTTTCGTGCTTAATGCATAGCACTTTCATAGCTAATTTGCCTATAACGTAGTACAATTAATAAATAAGGGACAAATTGAAAATTTTCAAATGTCAGAAATGTTCATTTTTGAAGTACGAACCCAACACAAGTTAAATTGTCAAAATCCAACGGACGAGTCAAAAGTTATGGCCGAAACGGTGCAATGGGTCAAAAATCTGTAGAGCACCGATCGCTAGGGATCGATCGGTTCACAATTGATCGCTCGGTCCATTATAGCGATCGATCGATCCACAACCAGTCGATCGGTAGCTATCGACTGGTTAACTTTTTTGTATGGGGAAATTTTCCAGAGAGCATGTTTTTGACCGAGAACTCGGTCAAGAACACCGATCACTCGGTAGGCAACCGATCGCTTGGTATTTAGCACCGATCGATCAATATATCACGTTTTGCAGAATTTCATTAAGGGCTTTTTCAGCATTTGGGTGTTATACCTCTGCCTATAAGGCTTGCAGGAGTCTTGAGGGCTCATTCACCACACTTAGGCATTTTGAGAGTAAGAGAGAGAGGAGAAAGGGGATTCTAACCTAGGGTTTGCTTTTGGGGAGAAATCAAAGGGTTTTAAGAACCCTAGATCATCACAAGCTCGTTCTTCTGCAAGTTTTCGGCTCAAGTTCATGAGGAGCACTTTTCCCAAGCTAGGGCAGCAACTCACGCACGTTTTTGCAAGGGGGTTTCTTCCCTCATTTGTCAAGGTCGGTACCTTTTACTACCCTCCTAGTTCATACCTCTTTTCTTTCCTTCTTCTTTATAGTTTCCCTAATGTATGAACCAAATGGGATGAATGAATGGTTGTTGGATGTGAATGGGCGATTGGATGCCTTGTGTATGGTTGTGATGAATGAATGGGGAGGGCATTGTATCCATAATAAACATACATGTGTGATGTAAGCATCAACCCACCTAGAAAAGCATGATGTAGGTTTAATAGATAATGAACACACCCTATGTTTGATGAAATGCCAAGGTGAATAAAATGAGTTATAAATTAAGAAATGCATGCTTAATTAATTATTGGAACTTGCTAGGGCCTATGATAGTGTGCTTTCTTGTTTTCCCTAAATTGCATGAATATTGATTTGTGCAAATTATTGATGTTATATGTATTGTGAATTACCCAATTGTCATATTTAAATTCAAATGCAAGTATGCACACGATTCCTCGAGCACGGCATGCATGACATGATTTACCGAGGTTTTTCAAGAACGAGAATTAGAGGTGGAACATGTCTTATGACAGGTTTTGCCTCGCTTTTGAGAAGAACAAGACAAGCATTCATAAAGAAGGGTCTCCCTTCCCTATCAAGTGCATATCATGAAAGAAGGGTCTCCCTTCCCTCTCAAGTGCATATCATAAAGAAGGTCTCCCTTCCCTCTCAAGTGCATATCATAAAGAAGGGTCTCCCTTCCCTCTCAAGTGCATCTCACAAGTGCGTCTCACAAGTCCAAGCACGTAAGCATGACACGCATGACATGGCACGCTCGACAACACCAAGCAAGACAAACATGACAAGTTTTCAAGCATGCAACGAGTATTTTAAGTCAAGTCAAGTGCACGATGATTTCAAGAGATTTATCGGCTTTTATGTGATGTTAGCACGAATATAAACTCTTTTTACTTCCTTGATTATTATATAAATTGTTTCCTGCATTATAAAATGAATTTTTTTCTACTTTATATGTTGTGATTGTTATGCTATGACTGTTGGTTAGTATTTGGTACACGCTGAGCATGCCACGCTCAACCGTACTTCTTATGTCGGCAGGTGATAGCGGAGCAGCTGCTCCTTTTGATATCTGTGCTCCGGGCCCTTGGGTAGAAGAAGAGTATGTCGAGGAACCTGTAGAGGAACGTCCGACAGAGGGTTATTATTAGAGGTGGTAGATTCTGAGTGAATAGCTGTGGGTGAGTTGAGAGATGTATGTTCATGTATTTTGGCAGGCCTGTCCGCACTTTCTTTTGTGTATTTTTTTGTATAAACTTGGATCACATATATATACATAGAGGTTTGGTTAAGTCTTCCGCTGTGCCATGTTAGAGTATGTTTCCGCTATCCTCTATTATATGTGCTATGTGGGTATTTGCAGGTTTGTTTGTCAAACAAGTCATGTAAGTCATGATTAGTCGTCCAAAGTTCACTCTAACTCCTAGGGTGGGTTTTGGGTCGCGACACACTGCTCATGTGAGTGAATAGTGCCGAGGGCATTAGTATTGGAAGGGCCAACGACCTTTATTATAAGTTGGGTTTGGTTAATGAGTGTGAGGGTTTCCTCATGACCTGTGTATGATGTGAGCTTAGTGTATGAATTAAGGGGTGTATGGTGTTTTGGGAAAACATGCAAAGAGTATAAAACATACTCTAAGCATTAAGTGAATAGTGATATGAATATTGTCAAATTAAGGGATTTTGTAATGGCTGGGGCCTCCCATGCATACGGGATGTGCCTAAAGGGTTACCTTGGTTTGGTTTAAGAACCTAGGATCGTGATTTATAAGAATGGAATAGGGGTTGGATTCAAGGTAGATGGGGTATGAAATACCTTAAGTGTTATGGTGTCAAGGCGACATGGATCCTAGTGTTCATAGGGGTTTTGTTCCATGGATGTGTTAGAACTTGTGTTAGGGTCGTAAGGACCTATAGGAATAGCTTAAGGATGTTAAAACAAGAGTGTGAAACACTTCAAGTGATCAAAATATGATCGAAGTTGAAAAGAAGAAAAAGGTCTTCGCATACCCTTCACTTTGGGGAGTCATATTTTTCTCACCGCTTATCAGAATTGAGTGATTCATGAATCTTTAGAAATTTAATTGAACCCTCTTTGAGGTTCATGTTTATCATTTTTCCCGATTTTGAGTCGGGGTTAAGTCAAAAGTCTGATTTCTGAAATCAGGTCTGCTGCAAATCTGGACTGTTGGAGTCCATTTGTAGACCAATCAGTTTTAGGGGCATTTTGGTCCACGAATAAAGATGAATTAGAATTTTTGTAAAACACTAAAGTTTTTCCTCTTTGAAAGAAGAATCCAATACAAGTTGAATCATTAAAATCTGATGAGCGAGTCAAAGGTTATGGCTGAAATACAAAGTGCAAAAAACCTGGAAACTTTCTGTCCCAGGTACGATCGTTTGTAAATGACTCACAAACGATCATAGCGACGCTACGAACAATCATAGAGTTGCTACGATCGATCATAAAGCCTAGAAATTGTAGCAAACTCACTGGAGAAGCTACGATCGATCGTAAATCACTACGAACGATCGTAGATACTTGATTTTACTTCCTTTTGTGCAATTTTTTTTTGGGGTTTTCACCCCTTTACCTATAAATAGAGGATCATTAGAGGGTTTTTGGCTTACCCTAATGAAAGTATGCCTCCTTTTAATTTTAGAAAAATAGTTCTTGGGGGGCATACATCGAATCCCAAGATCTGACTAAGATTTTAATTGATTTTTATTCAATGAAGGTAGGAATAACATTCCCCTTTGCGACTTTGAAATTGTTAAGTCAAATCCACGTTAGAATAGTACTCGCAAAACTTCACAAGTGTCAAGTCTCCTATCGATTCACACGAACCTTCTTTTTCCTTTAAAGCTTTCTCTAATGGAAGCTAATGGCCCTTCCAAATTTCCAGCTCTAGGATCATTCAATAAAGATCCAATCTTTATTCATCAAGAACCTTTCTTGATGAACAAGATGAATTCTTCTTTTCCTCAAGATCCAATCAAGAAGACAAAAGAAGAGAGAGATGGGTGTGACCGTACACCTCAAGGAGAGAGAGAGGGGAGGGCGTGAGGTTTGAGGAGAGGGGAGAAATTTCCAAATTGGAAAATTCTGAAAAATTTTCTTATATCCAAGGCCTTGGACGTCCACCCCTTTTATAGGCTTCATTGGTTGCTAGAAACCAAAGTTTCCTAATCCTTATCCAATAAGGATTCCTCAATTAGTTTCCTATTTGGTTTCTCCATAATGAATTAGGAATAATCAAAATAGAAACTAATCTCATCTATTAGTGTCCAACTAATCTTATCCTATCCTAATCCAATTAGGATTCCTTGATTAGCAAGAAACTAATAGACTCCTTGTCCAACAAGGAATATTTAATTAGTAACTAACTCTAACTAACTAACTAACCTTATCCAATAAGGATATTAGCTATTAGATACTAATTAAATAATAATAACAATTATTATTAATACCTCCATGAAGTGGGCGTCCCACCCTAGGTGGGCCCCACTCCACATGCTGCCAATGGGTTTCACATACCCTTAGGTCAATTTTTGATTCTTTTAACAAAATCCCCAATGGGTCCTACCTATTTGGCTTTTCACATCCAATGTGATTTCACCTTTTAGAGCTTCACTATACCATATAGTGATTACTTAAAGAAATTAATTAATTTAATTAATAATTAAATTAAATACTTTAAGAAGGTCCTTGTGTGTGGGATCTAATGGGATCTCCTATTTCCGGTTGTGGGACCAAGTACTCAACCTTTTGGTTAAAGCATTATTACTAGGAAACCCATTTCCTATACTCCATTAGGATTATAGAATTTTATCTATATCCCTGGACTTCCACCAATCACAATTAATGTCCATTAACACAATGTGATTAACCTCCAGAAATTAGAGAATGCTTGTAAGTACCATCTCACAATATATTTACAAATAAATCATTCCACATTCCGATATCACTTGTAAGCTTCCGGGATTGGAACAATTCCACTGTCTTAGTCCCTAGCTTATGAATACAACTCTTTCTCATGATTACTTTTCATTAAACTGAACCTCCAAACACTTTTGAAGAAACATTAGAAAAGAACTGACATATATATATTTATATATACATTTCCATATTAAAAATAACAACTTCGATAAAGACCATTTTACCGAAAAGCACCAGTACTGGATTTAACAGTTCAGTTCAACAAGTATCTCCTTGATATCATTATCTCCAATTAAGGAGTTGTGGATTCCTTATTGAGTGTTTACACACTGCTCCAAACATTATGTACATGACCCAATGTATCCGGAGTTAGTCCTGTGTATTGGACATTGCCGATTGGCACATCAAAGCCATATAGACAGATGTCTGAGAAGATGTTAACCTCTCAGGTCTAAGGACAATTTGTCAAATGGATAACCCTAATACAATCTGACAGTGTATTCCATAGGGTATCCACTAGTGACCCCGTTCAGTATTATGTACTTGCTACATATACTCACATGTTAGTCAAGAGTCACCACTCTCTGTGAATGAGTTTTATCACACTATCTCATAGAACTACACATGTGCAAGCCATGATGAAGTACGGTGCCCAGCCAGTACTCTAGAGGCTTTGAACAATATTAGGTTTACAAGGAACTGAAAATCATATCTCCTCGCAAGCTTTGCATGATTTTCCTACAATGTTACCTATGGAACTTTATGTCTTCATCATATGAGACAATAATTAATATAAATACCCTTTATAATTGGTTGTGTGAATATGATGCTTGTCTAATCAACATAGAAAAGTCTCTTATTGGCTTTCGAGAGCATATATGTCCAACAATCTCCCACTTGCACTCTAAGCCAATTAGATGTAATACCCATCTTCTCAGTGATGTTTCTCAAACACCAATTGAGACATACCTTAATATGTATGGGTCTGTCATGTCTGCTTTACCACAACTATTGTAGTGATGCAATAACACTTGCAACTCTTGCAAATTTATTATCAATAACCATAGTCTTAAAAGACTAAACAAAAATGATACTGTCCAACAGTCATTTTCAGAAGTTAACATGCTTGTGCTTTACCATTGTACAATGCTCCGGACCAATCTGACCAATATCTTATCACATCAACATGTGATAAATATCCGGTCTAGTAAAAGTATACTTTCTCATGATATCATATATCTAAGAGAAACAGATTCCATCCCATAAAGGTAGAAACTCTTTTCTTGAAATATTACTTGCACAATAACATGATTGTTATTGGGAGAATAACAATACCATTTTCCTTTTGTCTCTAAACCATTTAGGACTAAGAAAACATGTTGTCAAAGTTATTGTCCTTCATTGCATAATTGATAGATCAAATCTAAGAGAAGAATAATATTCTTACTTCATTCACAATGAAAAAAATATTATCTCTGCATAGAGCCAGGAAAGTAATTATGCTCCCGCTAACCAATTTGCACACAAATGATACTTTTATTCTTAGATGAAAATCAAACAGTTTGATTACTTTACCAGAATAAAGTTAGTCCATCTACAGATTCTGGGACCTGTGGGTTCTAGTGTACTATCTAGGTATAGGGAGAGTAGAGAGTTGATCTCTATCAATTCTCATAGTTATTGGTCTATTGGGCTTCTGCTTCTAGAACAATTCTAGATTCAGTTTCTCTACTAGGAAACTTGTATTCCTGTTTACAAATATCTTTTGTTATCTAGGAATAGAGATTAAATGTCTCTAATGCGAATCCCAAGCTCATCTTCTATCAAATCATATCCAATATAATTTGATTAACAACACCATCATGCTATGGTTTGTTCTGGGAATTATCTGAGACAAGATGTAATGAGAGTAAATTATGAAATTTCTATTAAGAGGTACTCTTCTCAATCATAGAAGACTTACCTAGCTATTTCTTTATTTCAGTACGGAATTCCTTGAACTTTTCAAAGAAGGTGAAATAAAGTTAGCCACCTCTTAATGGAAGATTCATATGGTTACGATCATCAAACTTTTGTCCCATTCCCAAGTAGAAGTTTTATCCACTCAGATTCTCCTTCTCCTTAACATACATGCAACTATTGCACTTATGCAAGATCATAACAAGCATTAGGAGCTGGAGGTTCCAACAATTAAGTTGGACTTGATGAGTATACAAGCTGGATAATCCTTCCAAAGGTTTGTCCTATATCCAATTGCTTCACCATGAAGCACAATCCTTATACTTTCATTTCTTCTTAGAAGAGCCTTTGTCCATACTACTAGAATACCTTTCCAATGAAAAATCTTGGATTTTTTTCCTTTGCATAAATGCTCGGGATTTGGAAAATCCAATTCTTTTGAACATCTTTGCAAGTAGCATTGAACTTTTCAAAGGTTCTTAGCTATATGCAACATGTGGGATTTCAGATAATCTGATTTCCTACTTGTTCAACATAACCATATTAAAGGACTCTGGGAGTTTGTCGAGGATCATATCCTCTAATCCCATAAATTTATCTCAATTTATCTCAGCACTAGGGATTTATGAATCCAATGATCTCTATCATAATTTTTTTTTTTTTTTTTTTTGTGACTGGGTTTCCCTAGTCAACTTGGTGTCCACTTGTCCTTTTATATAGTAAGCTGCCTAGCAGCCCTATTGTATTCAGTAAACATTTCAAATGAGATTTAACATTAGTAGTGAGAACTTGGCCAATTCTATAGATAGTAAGCACAAACTTGAGATTTCTTTTCCATTCCAAACACTTTGAATTAGTCAAGAGATTCTCATTAAAGTCATGGTAAAGTGGTTATAGAATGACATGACAATAAACATACATCATAATATTTCACACATTATAATATCATTAGATCAGGGCTTTCAATCTTTGATGATATTGCTCATCATTCAATCAAATTTCATAGACCCCTCAATCTATAAAATTAGGAAATATGCTACTTCATATTTTTGATGAGCATTGGGTGCCTTATAATACACGATTGCCGAACACGTTGAGATGTGAATAGTGCCAAACACGTTGTACAGTGAATAGTGCCGAACACGTTGCGCTGTGAATAGTGCCAAACACGTTGTGCTGTGAATAGTGCCGAACACGTTGTGCTGTGAATAGTGCCAAACACGTTGTGCTGTGAATAGTGCCGAACACGTTGTGCTGTGAATAGTGCCAAACACGTTGTGCTGTGAATAGTGCCGAACACGTTGTGCTGTGAATAGTGCCGAACACGTTGTCACGTTGTGTTGTGCATAGTGCTGAGCTCGTTGTCCGTTGTCTTATGTACAATGTGCCCGTCGTGAGCTGTACAATGTACACGTTGTTTGCTATACAACGTACACGTTGTCTGCTGCACGACGTACCCGTTGTCTGTTGCACAACGGATGCACAACGTATACGTTATTAGAGCTAGAGCTACGTTATCAGAGTACGTTGTCTATGCGTTGTCTGTGCCTTATCAGAGCACGTTGTCAGAGCACATTATCAGAGCTACGTCCTTAGTGCCTTCCGAGCTACGTCCTTAGTGCATAACTGTAGAGCCCCGAACTTTTGACATTTATGCATGACACTTTCGTAGCCATTTTTCCTTTGAAGTAGTGCAATTAATAAATAAGGAAGAAATTGGAAATTCCGAAACGTCAGAAATGTTCCTTTTCGAAGTACGAACCCAACGCAAGTTGAATCGTCGAAATCCGACGAGCGAGTCAAAAGTTATGGCCGAAACAAGGAGGAAAAATATGGAATTTTGCTGCAAGTTACGACCGATCGTACACACCCTACGAACGATCGTAGGTGAGTTACGATCGATTGTAGAATCTTAGGAACTGACAAAAGTTTCGGGTCGATATACGATCGATCGTGGATAATTTACAATGGATCGTAGTAGAACTTACGATCGATCGTAGACAGGTTACGATCAATCGTAGATCGCGAATACAGAAATTTTAATCGGATTTTTTAGGGTTTCTTCACTACCTATAAAGGTTGCCCGAGCCTTTAGGGCTCTCATTCACACACCTAGGGTATTTTTGAGAGTTAGAGAGAAAGGAGAAGGGGATCCTAACCTAGGGTTTGTTCTTGAAGGAGAAATCAAGGGTTTGCTACCCTAGATCACCCCAAGCTTCGGTCAAGCTCGGGAGGACCACGTTCTCCAAGCTCGGTAGCATCTCACGCACGTTTTTACAAAGGTTTTTCTTCCCTATTCGGGTCGGTACTTCTTACTACCCTCCTAGTTATAGCTTCTCTTTTCCTTTATTTCTTCTTGTTTTCCTTCATTTATATATGTGTTATGAGATTGGTGGCATGAATGGTGAATGGAGATGGATGTTGGCGAATGGATGCCGTGTGGATGATGTGATGAACGAATGGGAAAGGGCATTGTACCAATAATGAACATACAAGTGTGATGTGAGCATAACCCACCTAGAAAAGCATGATCTAGGTTTAAGTGAATAATGAACACACCCCATGTTTGATGAAATGCCAAGGTGAACAAAATAAATGATAATTAAGGGAACCCATGCTTAATTGCTCTTGAAATTGTTAGGGTTCATGATAGTGTGTTTCTTACATTTCTTAAAATGCGTAGATTATTACTCACTTAAATTGTTATATGCTATGCTTTGTGAATTACCCCAAATTGCCATATTTAATTCCAAATGCAAGTATGCACATGATCTCACGAGCACGCATGAAATGACGTGATTTACCGATGTTTTAAGTATGGGGCGTAGAGGTGGGGCATATCCTAAGATATGTTTCACTTCGCTTTGACAAGGGCAAGAAAATCATGCATTTCATAGGGAAAGGTCTCCCATCCCCTCGCATGACATGCATAGCATCGCATGACACGCATAGCATAGCATGGCATGACACGCATAGCATAGCATCACATGACACGCATAACTCTGCATGGCATTACATGCATGGATGCTAGTTGCGACGGGCTATGAACGGCAACTAGGCATTCACATTCCACATGGATGCTAGTTGCGACGGGCTATGAACGGCAACTAGGCATACCCATCTTCATATAGGGTACTAGTTGCGACGGACTATGAACGGCAACTAGGCATGTTAACATGTTTAAATTATGGAAATGAGAGCATGACAAGCATGACACGGTTAACAAGTTCCCAATCACGCAAAGGGTATTTCAAGTAAAGTCAAGTGCACGATGTTTTCAAGGGTTTTATCAGTCTTTCTGAATGCAAGCATGAATATAAATTGCTTTACTTCCTTGTATGATATAAATTGTTCCTGTTCTATATATGCAATTTGTTTCCTACTTATGTATGCTATCTGTATACTATGACTATTCGTTAGTATTTAGTACCCGCTGAGTATTCCATGCTCAGCCATACTTCTTATGTCGGCAGGTTCTGAGGGAGCTGCTGCTCCATTTGATGTTTGTGCTCCTGGTCCATGGGTGGAGGAGGAGTACGTCGAGGAGCCTTTGGAGGAACCTCCCGTAGAGGGTTATCAGTAGGTGGTGTTAGATTCTGAGTGGATTAGTTGTGGGTGAGCATGAGTGATTATATCCATGTATTTTGGCAGGCATGCCCGCATTTTCTTTGTTTTGTTTTCTTTTGTATTAAACTTGGACCATGTGTATATACTTAGAGGTTTGTAGACTTCCGCTGTGGTTTATAGTTATGCTTCCGCTGTTACCCTCTATTGTATATGTTCTGTGGGTTTTGTAGGTTGGTTCGTCAAGCAAGTCCTGTAAGTCATGATTAAGTCGTCCAAGATTCACTCTAACTCCTAGGGTGGGTTTTGGGTCGCGACAATAACCGAGCGATCGATTGCTTGCAGGTCCAGACTGTTTTGGCCATATCTTTTGACTCGTTTGTCTAATTTTGACGATTCAACTTGCGTTGGGTTCGTACTTCGAAAAGGAACATTTCAAACGTTTCAGAATTTCCAATTTTTTCCTTATTTATTAATTATACCTCTTTAAAAGAAAAATGGCAATGAAAGTGTCATGCATTAAATGTGAAAAGGTCCGGGGCTCTACATGTGCGATCGATTGCATACAGGTGAAAATGAGACTAGAACTCTTGGGTTCATGTGCGACAGATCGCATCCATGTGTGATCGATCGCATTGACCCACAATCGATCACAGTTAAGTGTGCGATTGATCACACGTGGTAGCTAATGCCGAAATTGAGGATCCTGACTTATTAGGGAACCTCATTTTGGGGATTTTCTAAACCTAGAGAAGAGAAAGAAGAAGAGAGATTTGGAGAAAAACTTCCAAGGAAGTTGGATTGAGATCAAGTGGAGCCAAAATCAAGGTGGATCATCCTCACCTAGCAAGGATCCATCTTCAAGTGGTGTTCTTCCTCAAGCAAGGAAATTCCAAAACAAGGGTTTCCTTCAAGATCAAGCTTTGATCTCAAAGGTTAGTACACCCTACTAACTACCTTAGCATTAACCTAGTTACTTGTGTATATGTGTATTAAATCTCCCCTATTTTCCCCTTTTAATTCAAATGCTTAACTTCCCTAAATTAAACAAGATAAAGGATGAGTGTGGGGATGTATGAATGAATGGTGGATGTGGAGGTGATTGGATGACATGTGTTGTGATGTGTGGCGTGATGGAAAATGGTGGAAGAGTATTACTCATAAAGAACACACCCCATGTGTTTGATGAAATGTCTGCTTGAGAAAATACAAAATAAATAAAGGTGAAAGGGTTGAATACCACATGTTTGTTAAAATGCCTGAATGGATTGGAAATATAAAGTTAGGGAAACACATATAAGGGGTTAAAGAGATATTACATGTAAGGTGTTTGATGTAATGCTTGTGTAAAATTTGAGACAAACCATGAGATGTGAACAAAGGACTTTCCCCAAATTTTAGAAAAAATAATGATATGCTTTACGAATTTTCAAAGTCTACCATGTGCATAAAATTGTTCAAATATCATATGTTATTCTCAATCCTTCCATATCATTATTATGTTCACAAGTTACACCCCCGAGCACACACGCATGCATGAATCGAGTTTTCAAGTATATGTATATAAGAAAACAACAAGAACAAGAAATGTGATTCACGATACGAATGATAAAGCCGGAAATCGGGCCAGTCAAGGGTAGGGCATATCCCTAGGATATTTCATACCTAGCTTACAAGGAAAACAAGTATGAATGATAAAGCCGGACATTGGGCCGGTCAAGGGTAAGGCATATCGCAAGATATGTCATACCTGGCTCACAAGAAAACAAGACAAGGAGGTTGGTGTACCCTTTTCTATATATATATATTTCACGAAGGGAACTTACATTTCTGGCTCACAAGTTTCTTGAAGGGCGCTAATGTAGCACCCTGGATTTTTCTATACTTAATGAATACCGTTTTCGTAGCTAATTGGCCTTCCTCATAGTCTAATTAATAAATAAGAGAGAAATTAGAAATTTCAAACCGTCAGAAATGTGCGTTTTCGAAAGACGAACCCAACGCAAGTTGAATCGTCGAAATCCGACGAGCGAGTCAAAAGATATGGTCAAAACAGTCCAGACCTACAGAGCACCGATCGCTCGGTCCATTCAGCGATCGATCGGTCCAAAACCGATCGATCGGTAGCTATCGCACGGTCAAAGATTTTGTAAGGGGAAATTTTCCAGAGAGTGAGTTTTTGACCGGTCGATCGGTCAATAACACCGATCGCTCGGTAGGCAACTGATCGATCGGTCATAACCACCGATCGCTCGGTCTTCGCGTTTTTGCAGAAATTTCAGTAAGGGCGTTTTCATCTTTTGGGTGTTAAACCCTTACCCATAAGGGTTTGCTCGACCCTTTGAGGCCTCACTTACAACATTTGAGGGATTTTGAGAGATAGAGAGAGAAGAGGAGAAAGCTCTAACCTAGGGTTTGGTATTGAGGAAGAAATCAAAGGGGTGGACCATCCTAGGTCGTCCTCAAACTTGGATTTGCTTCAAGTTCAAGGCTCAAGCTCGTGTGGGAGCCACTCTCCGAGCTAGGGCAGCCATCTCACGTACGTTTTGAAAGGGGTTTCTTCCCCAACTCGAGTCTTCCTCAAGCAAGGGTTGTTCCCTACCCCTTTTGGAGCTTCAATCAAGTTTCCACCAAGGATCAAGCCTTGAGCAAGGTTAGTACACCCTACTAACTTACCCTAGCAATAAATCTAGGTTTTCCTTATCAAATGTGATTTATGCTATTATGTTTGCCTCCCATATGAAATGTATCATCTCCAATGAACCTAAATAAGATAAGAAAAGGGTATGGATGTGTGTGGGTGTTGATGTGGCGATTGGATGCCGAGATGTATGTTGTGTGATGTGTGTGATGGAAATGGTGGATGGGTACTTTACCAATAATGAACTTACCTTGATGTTTGGATGGAAGATATGCGCTAAAAAGAACACGATGAATCATTAAGAAACATTGCATGTGCTATGTTCAACAAAATGCCTAAAATATGAATAAATGATCTAAAGGAAGAATATGGAAATGGGTTTCTTGCATGCGTTCTTATAAACGATAAATTGATCAAATGTTATGCAAACTACTTATGTTACCTATGTTCATATCATGAATTGAATTGTAATGTCATATCTTGGTTATTCCCATTATCATGATTGTCACTATGGACACGTACACGAGCACGCATGATAGCATGAACCGAGATTTCAAGAGCATGTGCATATAATAAACAACAAGAAAATATTGCATGTCAAGGAGGTTGGTAGCCCAGGGAGGATTCGGGTACTAACCTCTGGCTCACAAGATAACCCCTAAAACACCTATTGTCAAGGAGGTTGGTAGCCAGGGACATTCGGGTGCTAGCCTCTGGCTCACAAGAAAACTAAACAAGTAATAAAAATCACCTATTGTCAAGGAGGTTGGTAGCCCAGGGACATTCGGGTACTAACATCTGGCTCACAAGAAAACCATGCATTTCATAACAAGGAGGTTGGTAGCCCAGGGACATTCGGGTGCTAGCCTCTGGCTCACAAGTGCATTGCATATCAAGGAGGTTGGCAGCCCAGGGAGATTCGGGTTCTAGCCTCTGGCTCACAAGTTACGAGATGGAGGTTTACAAGATGATGATCATGCATTCATGCATGCACGCATACATGATTTCTACGAGGCATACCGGGACATGACATGGGTTTTCAAGCATGAGTTTTGTCGGCGTTTTCGCATTCATGTACGCACGTCAGGATGCTTGTATTGTATCATGCCTTATACTGTTTCCTTTGTGATGTTTCTATTACTGCTTGTATGATATTACTATTGTGTGTTTTATTATTGTTATGGTCTGCTAGTAGCTTGTACTCGCTGAGTATTCCATGCTCAACCGTACTTTCATGTCGGCAGGTACTGAGGGAGCCCTCGACCCGGAGCCTTGGGTCGAGGAAGAGTATATAGAGGAGAGAGAGCCGGCTATTCCATTACAGTCTCAGGCGGACCGAGACCTCGATGCGTGGCCATACCTCGACTACTGTTGAGGGGAGAGTATGAGAGGGTCTTGTGTATTTTGATGTTTTGATAGGTGGGCCTGTCCACCTTAGACTTAGACATGTCTTGTATTTATGTTAACTTGGAATACTATTTTGGATCATTAGAATAAATGAAAATTTGTTTACGCTTCCGCATATATGATAGCTTCCACGCTCTGATTATCGTTGTTAGTACTGTATTTTATCTTGTGCATTACAGGATGGTTTGATAGGTACGTAGTGTGACACCTAAAATATAGGAGGGGCCTGAGGTGGAGCGTATCTCACCACCTGAGGTGCAACTGGCCGTGGGGCCGGGAGAGCCTGAGGTCGAGGTGCCTGTGGCACGTACTGCCGTGGTGCTGGAGGCGCATAAGTCGGCCTCATCGGTGGTGCTGGCCATGTATACTGATAAGGGCCGGTACGAGCCCACCTTTCTAGAGGTGCTGAACTACTGGATTGGCCTCTCGTCAATTCCCTCTTCTTGGACACCGCCTCAGAGTTGGTCTCAACCAACAAGGCTTTATCCACCACTTCAGCGTAAGTGGCGTGCCTAAAGACCGATACTTTCTCCATGATGACATCCTTGAGTCCTTGCTCAAACCTCCTTGTCTTCATTTGCCTCGGTGGCAATCATATGTGTCGCGAAGCGTGATAGCTCCGAGAACTTGGCCTCATAAGCGGCCACAGACATCGAACCTTGCTCAAGGTTGATGAATTCTCTCTCTTTCTTTTCCCGAGCTCCAACCGGGAAATACTTCTTATAGAACGTATCCTTAAACTCCTCCCAAGTCCACGGTTGACCTTGCATGGTCAAGTCCCGTGTCCTCAATGCGGACAACCACTAATGGTGGGCTTCACATTCTAGCATGAAAACTGCCCATGCTACTTTCTCTTCCTCTGTAGGAGAGAGCACCGCAAATATCTTCTCAACCTGGAGGATCCAAGCCTCCGCAGCAAGAGGGTCCACACTCATATGGAAGGATGGAGGCCTCAATCTCCAGAATGCCTCAACTCCAGCTGTACGATGTACAAGAGCTCCAAGCGGTGGAGTAGGTGCCGCTGATGCCGGTATAGTTTGCCGAGCCGCTAGGATGGCGAGTGTCTCAGCAATAGAGCCTAAGACCTGAGAGAGGTCCGGCTGCTCATCCTTATCCCGTGAAGAAGAGGAAGCTCTGGTATGTGGTCCACGACCCCGTGTGTTCCGTCTCATGACTAAAGTCCTGAGAATAATAACACCATATGAGTCAAACTTAAAACCACAGTTTATTTCAATGTCATTTCACAATAATTCAATTTGTATTAGTTGTATAATACTAATATACATCACATCAAGTCATCAGAGTATTCATCACATTATACTTATATTTTAGTGTTCTAGCGTACCTAGGACCCGTACTTGGTTAAAGCAACCATTTTAGACTAAGACTAAAGTTTAGTCTTACATTTGGAACCAGACTCGCTCCCGACTTACTTCCTTCCTAACTTGTTTCCTAACATATGCTCTTGTCAAGCCATGGTATAAGATTCTAAGTGACCCTAGAGACCTAAAGCCTAGGCTCTGATACCACTTCTGTCGCGACCCAAAACCCACCCTAGGAGTTAGAGTGAATCGTGGATGACTAAATCATGACTTACATGACTTGCTTGACAAACCACCTGCAAAACACCCACAGAGCATATACAATAGAGGCTAACAGCGGAAGCATAACTATCAGACACAGCGGAAGTCTAACAAGCCACTAAGTATATATACATGGTCCAAGTTTTAATACAAAGAAATCAAAACAAAGAAAGTGCAGACATGCCCGCCAAAATACATGGATATAATCACTCATGCTCACCCACAGCTAATCCACTCAGAATCTAACACCACCTACTGATAACCCTCTACGGGAGGTTCATCTAAAGGCTCCTCGACGTACTCCTCCTCCACCCATGGACCAGGAGTACAAACATCAAATGGAGCAGCAGCTCCCTTAGAACCTGCCGACATAAGAAGTACGGCTGAGCATGGAATACTCAGCGGGTACTAAATACTAACCAACAGTTATAGCAAGAGATAGCAATGTATACCCAGGAAACAATATAGATATATATGAATCAGGAACAGTTAATATCATACAAAGAAATAAGGAAATTCATAATCATGCTTGCAGTTCATGAAAAGCCGATAAAATCCTTGAAAAACACCATACAGTTGACTTGACTTAAAATACCCTTCGCGTAATTGGGAACTTATTTACCGTGTCATGCCTGTCATGCTTGTATCATGCGTGCCATGTCATGCTATGCGTGTCATGCATGTATCATGCTTGCTTATTCGGAATTTAAACATGTTCACATGCCTAGTTGCCGTTCATAGTCCGTCCCAACTAGTGCCCTATATGCGGAATGACATGCCTAGTTGCCGTTCATAGCCCGTCGCAACTAGCATCCATGCAGAATGTGTATGACTAGTTGCCGTTCATAGCCCGTCGCAACTAGCATCCATGCGGAATGATATGCCTAGTTGCCGTTCATAGTCCGTCGTAACTAGTACCCTATATGCAGATGGGTATGCCTAGTTGCCGTTCATAGTCCGTCGCAACTAGCATCCATGCGTGTAATGCGATGGGATGAGAGACCCTTCCCTATGCAATGCATGATCATCTTGTCCTTGCCAAAAGCGAAGTGAAACATATCGTAGGATATGCCCCACCTCTACATCTCGTCCTTGAAAACATCGGTAAATCACGTCGTTTCATGCCGTGCTCGTGTAATCGTGTACACACTTGCAATGGAAATTAAATATGACATTTTGGGGAATTCACAATACATTGCACATCACCATCTATACAAGTAATAAATTAAACAATTTAAAGAAAGCACGAAAACACACTACCGTAACCCTAGCAATTTCCATGAATGTTTAAGCATGCAATTTCTTTATTTATTATTCATTTCATTCATCTTGGCATTTCATCAAACATGGTGTGTTCATTATTGATTTACCCTACAACATGCTTTTCTAGATGGGTTTTACTCAAATCATGCATGTATGTTCATTATTGGAACAATGCCCTCCCCATTTTAATCATCACAACACAACCATTGGCATCCAATCGCCCATTCCATCTCCATTCACCATTCACCATTCACAACCATCCATCTCATAGCACATGTGTAAATTAAGGAAAATAAAGAGAAATAAAGGGAAAAGAGGAACTATAACTAGGAGGGTAGCAAGAAGTACCGACCTTGATCAAGTGAGGAAGAAATCCCCTTCCAAAAACGACCGTGAGTTGCTGCCCTAGCTTGAGGAGATGCTCCTCACGAGCTTGTGCCTTGATCTTGAAGAAAAATGGGCTTGAGTTGAGTGTGGGTTCACAAACCCCTTGATTTCTCTCCAAAATGGAAACCCTAGGTTTAGGAATCGCCCTCTCCTCTCTTCTTATCTCCCAATCTCTCTAAGTGTCGAAACGAAGCCCTAAAGGCTCGGGTTAAACTCTTAAGGTAAGAGTGAACCGACCAAAAGACCATAATACCCTTACTGAAATTTCTGCAAAAACGCGAGTACCGAGCGATCGGTGTTAATGACCGATTGATCGGTTGCCTACCGATCGATCGGTTTCGTAACCGAGCGATCGGTTAAAATTTCACTCTCTGGAAAATTTTCCCATACAAAAATCTTGACCAGTCGATAGCCTCTGAGCGATCGGTTTTGGACCAATCGATCGCTCCATGGACCGAGCGATCGGTGGTCTGCAGGTCCAAACTGTTTTGGCCATAATTTTTGACTCGTTCGTCCGATTTTGACGATTCAACTTGCGTTGGGTTCGTACTTCGAAAATGAACATTTCTAACGTTTCGGAATTTCCAATTTCTTCCTTATTTATTAATTATACCTCTTTAAAGGCAAAATGGCAACGAAAGTGTCATGCATTAAATGTGAAAAAGTCTGGGGCTCTACAATTTACCTAGGGTTAAGCTAAGTTTTAGGTAGGGTTTACCTAGGGTTTAGGTAGGGTTTACCTAGGGTTTAACTAGGATTAACTGAGACTTTAACTAGGGTTAACTGGGGTTTAATCAGGGTTTAACTATAATTAACTGGGGTTTAATTAGGGTTTAACTAGGGTTAACTGGGATTTAATTAGGATTAATTGGCAGAGGTTCAACTTAGACAAGGCTAGTTTTGAACTGGAATTTGGGCAGAGATTCGACTAGGTGAGGCTAGTTTTGAATCAGGATTTGGGTAGAGGTTTGACTAGGCGAGTCAAGTTCTGAACCGGGATTTAGGCAGAGGTTCGACTAGGCAAGACTATATTTGAACTGGAATTTGGGTAGAGGTTCGACTAGGCGAGGCTATATTTGAACTAGAATTCGGGCAGGGATTCGACTTGGAGAGGCTAGTTTTGAACTGGAATTCGGACAGGGTGTAGAGCCCCGGATTTTCTGCAAACACTGATCATGTGAGTGAATAGTGCTTTGCACTAGGTGTGTTCAAGCCAAGGTGTTATGTATGATCTTGGCATTTGGTTAATGCTAAGAGGAATATATTTTTGTGTAAAACATGTGATATGTATTGTATGAGTTAAGGATTGGGTGTGTTGTGAGCCTTAGGGGTGAAAACCAAGTTCACATGCACTGTGAATAGTGCTGTGATTAGTGCCAAGGCCACTGGTATTGGAAGGGCCAAAGGCCTTCATTTTAGTTGGGTTTGGTTAATGAGAGCGAGGGTTTTCATATGGCCTGACTACGATGTGAGGTTAGTGTATGAGTCATGGGTTGTGAGGTATCTGTGGGAAAGCAAGCAAAGAGTATAAAACATACTCTTAAGTATTAAGTGAATAGTGCATATAGAGGTCAAGGCCTCTATGAATACTCTAAGTATCTAAACACGTATGGTATAAAATACCCTAAGTGCTTAAAGGATTGTAAGTGAATAGTGTGTGAATAGTGCTGCGAATATTGTCTGTGAACAGGGTATGTAAAGGCCAATGTCTTCCATGTGAACTTGGTGTTGGTTTGAATGGGAATGAGGTATCTCATTTTAAAAGGAGAGTTATAGTATTGAGTTGGTGTGTGGAATATAAGGAATGATGTATGTGTGTGTGGGAACCAAACCAGAGAGTATAAAATACTCTAAGTCTCAAGAGGGTGGATATCTTACCATAACCTCAACTTGAGGGAGTTCTAGTTGGGTCATAGCTAATTGTAATGAAGTGATTCTTGAACCATTAGAAATATATTGAACCCCTCTTTAAAGTTCATGTTTATCAATTTTTGAGATTTGGAATAGAAGTTAATTCAAATGTGGGATTTCCGGAACCTAGTCTGCTGAGAATTTCTGGAACAGTTTGGACTAGTCCACTTTTGGGCTCATTTCGACCATTTAAATCTCAGAATTGGGCATTGTACAAAACATGAAAGTTCTTCCCCCTTAAATGTAGAATCTAACACAAGTAGAATCGTCAAAATTGGATCACTGAGTCAAAAGTTATGGCTGAAACAACGAGGCAGACAAAATAGGGCAGCTTGAGCTGGAGACCAACAGTCGACCCCTCCACTAAGGGTCGACCGGTCAGACCAGGGGTCGATCGGTCTAGCGCTTTTTTGTATGGGGGTTTATTCTAGAGGCCTCCAAATATCATCGGTCGACCGGTCACACCTCCGATTGACCCCTCCTTCCATTTTTGCTGAAAACCGACCATGGGGAGATATTTTTGAAGGGTGTAGGGGTCTTTTACCAACCCCTTTGCCTATATAAAGCCCCAAACTCGTGGGTAAGGGTTTACACAACCCTTAGAAGAGAGTTTTGAGATTTTGAGAAGAGAGTTAGGGTTTGTGAAGGGGGTTTTGCTAAAAGGTTGTTGTCAAGACTAAAGTGAAGCTTGTTTAGCTTCTTGAAGTGCGATCTTCACTTCCTCAAGCTTTCTCAAGCTTGGCGTTGATTCCTTAAAGCTTTCTCAAAGTTTCTTGCTTCAAAAGTGTTCTTGTGAAATACTTGGATGTAAGTTATCATTATGGTGCACTCTAAGTGTTTGATTTAATGCCTCTAAGAGTTGTGGGTGTTTAAAACATGTTATTACTCTCATATGCTCATATGCTCGCATGTCTCGCATGAATCGAGGTTTCCCATGGATTTCTTAAGTTACGAAACAGGGTTTTCAATAAATGTCTTATAAGGAATGATTCTAAGCAACTCTATGATATCTCTAAGATAGGTTCACAAGCTCTAAGGATCATGATATACACTCACAAGAACTCTATGATAATGTCAAAGATCGTCTCACAAGCTCTAAGGATCACAAATGAAATGCTCTAAGATCTCTATGGTATTGGCTCTATGGTTTTGCTCTATGGTATCTCTAGGGATCATAAATGACTCTAAGTAATTCCATGAACTCTATGAACTCACAAGGCTATGATTATCACTTGACTCACACGGAATTGGTTTTGGTTTTGGTTTTCGGATCTCATCGCACATGCTATTTCACGGTTTCCATGCTCTTACAGGTTTTAAGGATTTCATTCTCCATGATTCGCATGTCCTATGCTTATTGCTTTATTGTTAGTAGTTGTATACGCTGAGTATTCCACGCTCAGCTGATATTTGTTATCATTGGCAGGTACTCGGACTCCTTTTGATTTGTGTGGCACGGAACCTTGGGTAGAGGAGTACTTTGACCCGGAGCCTTCCATGGATCACTATCAGGATGATGGTTCATTAGATAGGTGTCATGACTTATGCTTATTTCTTTATTGTTAGTAGTTGTATACGCTGAGTATTCCACGCTAAGCCGATATTTGTTATCATTGGCAGGTACTCGGGCTCCTTTTGATTTGTGTGGTACGGAACATTGGGTAGAGGAGTACTTCGACCTGGAGCCTTCCATGGATCACTATCAGGATGATGGTTCATTAGCCTCTTCACAGGAGGGATCAATTTTGAAATGTTGATTTTAACCTCTTCACAGGAGGGATTGATTTTGAAGTGTAGCTTTTACCCTCTTCACAGAAGGGATCGATTTTGAAATGTTGCTTTTAACCTCTTCACAGGAGGGATCGATTTTGAAATATTACTTTTAGCCTCTTCACAGAAGGGATCGATTTTGAAGTGTTGCTTTTAGCCTCTTCACAGGAGGGATCGATTTTGAAGTGTTGCTTTTAGCCTCTTCACAGGAGGGATCGATTTTGAAGTGTTGTATTTAACCTCTTCACAGGAGAGATCGATTGATTTTAAAGTGTTGCTTTTAGCCTCTTCACCGAAGGGATAGATTTTGAAGTGTTGCTTTTAACCTCTTCATAGGAGGGATCGATTTTGAAGTATTGAAGATTGAAATGATGGGTGATGGGAGGGTGGATGATAACACATTACGATGTCAGCCAATAGGATTGAGTGAGAAGTGCAAGAATTTTAGTTTGTTGGTGTTGTGCAATGCACAGGAATGCCAAAATGGTGCGTTCGAGGTACCACGGGTGTACATACGGAATGCTGAGATGCGAATGGAGTGCGAGGAATGCTTACGGGAAGCTGAGATGCACACGGAGTGAGGGAAAATGCTTACAGAAAGCTGAGATGTGCACGGAGCATGGGGAAATGCTTACAGAAAGCTGAGATGTGCACGGAGCACGGGGAAATGCTTACGAAAAGCTGAGATGCACACAGAACGTAGAAAAATACTTACTGTCGCGACCCAAAACCCACCCTAGGAGTTAGAGTGAATCTTGGACGACTCAATCATGACTTACATGACTTGCTTGACAAACCAACCTGCAAAACCCCACAGAGCATATACAATAGAGGACATCATAGCGGAAACATAACTATAAAACACAGCGGAAGTCTAACAAACCTCTAAGTATATACATATGGTCCAAGTTTATACAAAAAAAGGTAACCAAAAGAAAGTGCGGACAGACCCGCCAAAATACATGGATAAAATCTCTCATCTCACCCACAGCTAATCCTCTCAGAATCTACAACCACCTAATGGTAACCCTCAACTGGAGGTTCCTCAAAAGGCTCCTCGACGTACTCCTCCTCCACCCATGGACTCGGAGCACAGATATCAAATGGAGCAGCTGCTCCGCCGTCACCTGCCGACATAAGAAGTACGGCTGAGCATGGAATACTCAGCGGGTACTAAATACTAACCAATAGTCACAGCAACACCATAGCAGTATAGGAAGTAGGAAGCATTTCACATATATAAAGCAGGAAATAATTCAAGCATATAAAGCAGGAATAATTCATATCATGACAATAAAGTAAAGGAGTATATAATCATGCTTGAATTCATAAAAGCCGATAAAACCCTTGAAAACACCGTGCACTTGACTTGATTGGAAATACCATTTCCGTACTTGAAACTTGTCATGTTGTCTTATCTTATCATATCATGCGTGTCATGCCATGTCATGCTTGCTTGGAAAGTAAACTACTTGTGAGGGAAGGGAGACCCTTCATCCTAAATGCCCATGCTTGTCATGCCGTGCCATGTCATGCTTGTATCATGCTTGGAAAAGTAAACTACTTGTGAGGGAAGGGAGACCCTTCTTCCTAAATGCTCATGTCATGTCCTTTCACTTGTGAGATGTTCTTGTGAGATGTACTTGCGAGGGAAGGGAGGCCCTTCTTATGTTATGTATGCACTTGTGAGGGAAGGGAGACCCTTCTTATGAAAATGCATGATTGTCTTGTCCTTGCCAAAAGCGAGGTAAAACATATCGTACGATATGCCCCACCTCTAAATCCCATTCTTGAAAACCTCGGTAAAATCATGTCATGTATGCGTGCTCGTGAGGTCGTGTGCATACTTGCATTTGGAATTAAATATGGCATTTGAGTAATTCATAACACATAACATCAATGATTTGGGCAATTTAATATTGATATCATTTAGGGAAAGCGAACAATCACACTATCATAACCCTAGCAATTTCCATAAACCTTAAACATGCATTTTCTTAATTTATCATTCATTTTATTCACCTTGGCATTTCATCAAACATGGTACATTCATTATTCATTAACCCTACAACATGCTTTTCTAGGTGGGTTATACTCACATCACACTTGTATGTTTATTATTAGTACAATGCCCTTCCCCATTCATTCAATACATCATCCACACGGCATCCATTCGCCAACATCCCTCTCCATTTACCATACATACCACCCATCTCATAATATATATATATATGAAGGAAAACAAGAAGAAATAAGGAAAGGAGAGGCTATAACTAGGAGGGTAGTAAAAAGTACCGACCTTGACAAATGGGGGAAGAAATCCTCCACCAAACGCACGTGAGTTGCTGCCCTAGCTTGAGGAGAGTGCCCCACACGAGCTCCACGAATGCTTGAACCGAAATCTTGAAGAAATCGGGCTTGAGGTTGATCTAGGGTTTCAAAACCCTTTGATTTCTCTCCAAAATGGAAACCTAGGTTTTGGAAAACCTTCTCCTTTCTCTCTAATCTCCCAAATCTTCTAAGGGTTGAGAATGAGCCCTAAAGGCTCGGGCAATCCTATATAAGAAAGGGTATAACATCCGAATGCCGAAAATGCCCTTAGTGAAAATTCTGTAAAACGCGAGGACCGAGCGATCGGTGTTAATGACCGATCGATCGGTTGCCTACCGATCGATCGGTTTCATAACCGAGCGATCGGTTGAAATTTCACTCTCTGGAAAATTTCCCCATAGTAAAATCTCGACCAGTCGATAGCCTCCGAGCGATCGGTTTTGGACCGATCGATCGCTCCATGGACCGAGCGATCGGTGGTCTGCAGGTCCAAACTGTTTTGGCCATAACTTTTGACTCGTTCGTCCGATTTTGACGATTCAACTTGCGTTGGGTTCGTACTTCGAAAACGAACATTTCTGACGGTTCAGAATTTCTAATTTCTTCCTAATTTATTAATTGCATTACTTTAAAGGAAAAATGGCTACGAAGGGTCATGCATAAATGTGAAAAGGTCCGGGGCTCTACATCCTTCCCCCCTTACAAAAATTTCGTCCTCGAAATTTAGACGCTACTTGCATTACAAATCAACAAGCAAATTACAAGTCATATACAAACTTATACAAAACTCATTCAAATATTTCTGGGTACTTCGCTTTGACTTCGGCTTCACGCTCCCATGTAGCTTCTTCCCGAGCATGGTGTTGCCATTGCACTAGGACCAAATGGATAGTCTTGTTGCGAAGCACTTGATCTCTTCGATCCAATATGTGAATCGGCTTCTCAACCAACGTGAGATCTTCTCGAATTTCCAACGGTTCTAATTCTAGTACATGCGAAGGGTCCGCAATGTACTTCCGAAGCATAGACACGTGGAAAACGTTGTGAACCGCGGCCATGTGAGGTGGGAGAGCTACTCGATAAGCAACTTCACCAACCCGCGTGATAATCTCAAACGGTCCAACATAGCGAGGACTGAGCTTGCCTCGCTTGCCAAATCTCATGATCCCTTTGCTAGGAGATACTTTCACAAAAACTTGATCCCCTACTTGAAATTCCAAGTCCCTACGGCGCGTGTCCGCATAACTTTTCTGGCGATCTTGAGCGGCTTTCAATCGATCCCGAATGATCTTAACTGTGTTTGCAGTTTGTTCAATCAATTCTGGACCAAGTAATTTCCTTTCTCCTACCTCATCCCAATAGAGAGGAGACCTACAACTTCGCCCATACAAGGCCTCAAATGGTGCCATTTGGATACTTGCCTGATAGCTGTTATTGTAGGCGAATTCAACCAAAGGCAAATGCTCTTCCCAACTGCCTCTGAAATCCATCATACAAGCCCGAAGCATGTCTTCAATGACTTGGTTCACTCTCTCGGTTTGTCCATCCGTCTGTGGATGAAAAGCGGTGCTGAAATCGAGTCGGGAACCCATAGCTTCCTGAAAGCTTTTCCAGAATCGTGAAGTGAATCTTGGATCCCGATCCGACACAATACTGACAGGCACTCCGTGCAACCTCACCACTTCCTTGATGTACAAAGCAGCTAACTGACTAGAGTTGAAAGTAGTTCGGTAAGGCAAGAAGTGAGCGGACTTCGTCAAACGATCCACTACTACCCATATCGCATCTGAACCCCTTGCCGTCTTTGGCAAGCCAACTATGAAATCCATGGATATGTTCTCCCATTTCCACTCGGGAATCGGAAGGGACTGTAATAGACCTGCGGGTCGCATGTGTTCTGCTTTCACCTGTTGGCACACCAAGCACCGTGCTACATATTCCGCAACCTCCCTCTTCATATTCCGCCACCAAAAGTGACTCTTGAGGTTCCGGTACATCTTCGTACCCCCTGGATGCACAGTGTACTTTGCCCGGTGGGCTTCATCCATGATCTCCCTCCGAAGATTTGCATTGGCTGGAACACACAGCCTTCCCTTGAATGTGATAGCACCTCGGCTAGTGAGAGAGAAGTCCTCACTACCCTTAGCAACTTCCTTGTTCCGATAAGCCAACAATTCAGCATCCGTGGCTTGGTATTCTTGGATCAAATCTATAATGTATGGCCGAACTGTGACATTTGCCAAGATAGGACTACGGACAGAGTCATTCACACTAATGTCCAGATTTGCCAAGTCTTCAAGTAGCTTCCATTCCTGCACTAACATGCATGCTAATAACCCCGGAGGTCTTCTACTCAAAGCATCAGCCACTACATTTGCTTTACCCGGGTGGTATTGAATGGTACAATCATAGTCCTTCAGAAATTCCATCCAACGCCTTTGCCTTAGATTCAGCTCCTTTTGGGAAAAGAGATACTTGAGACTCTTGTGATCAGTGAACACATAGAACTCTACCCCATAAAGGTAATGACGCCAAATCTTAAGTGCAAACACGACCGCCGCAAGCTCCAAGTCGTGCGTAGGATAGTTCTTCTCATGCTCCTTCAACTGCCTTGATGCATAGGCAATGACTTTCTTGTGCTGCATGAGTACACACCCAAGTCCAACGTGTGAGGCATCACTATACACCTCATACCCATAAGGTCCGGATGGCACCGTAAGGACAGGAGCTGTGGTAAGCCTCTTCTTCAGTTCCGTGAAACTGATCTCACACTTGTCGCTCCATACAAACTTAGCGTTCTTCCTTGTCAGGTAAGTGAGCGGTGCTGCAAGGCTGGAGAAACCCTCTACGAATCTCCTGTAGTAGCCTGCCAACCCAAGAAAACTGCGTATCTCCGTGACACTCTTGGGCCTCGCCCAATTCATGACTGCCTCTATCTTCTTTGGATCCACCGAAATGCCTTCCGCCGATACAACGTGGCCTAGGAATGCCACCTCTTCCAACCAAAATTCACACTTGCTAAGTTTGGCGTATAGCTTGTGCTCTCTTAGCGTTTCTAAAGCAAGGCATAGGTCGCGTGTGTGATCTTCCCATGTCTGGGAATAGACCAGAATGTCATCAACAAACACTGTAGCACCCCAGACTTTTTCATCTTTAATGAATACCACCTTCGTAGCTAATTGGCCGTTTTTATAGTCAAATTAATAAATAAGGGAGAAATCGGAAATTCCGAAACGTCAGAAATGTGCGTTTTCGAAAGACGAACCCAACGCAAGTTGAATCATCGAAATCCGACAAGCGAGTCAAAAGATATGGTCAAAACAGTCCAGACATATAGAGAACCGATCGCTCGGTTCAATCAGCGATCGATCGGTCCATAACCGATCGATCGGTAGCTATCGCGCGGTCAGAAAGTTTGTATGGGGAAATTTTCCAGAGAGTGAGTTTTTGACCGGTCGATCGGTCATAAACACCGATCGATCGGTAGGCAACCGATCGATCGGTCATAACCACCGATCGCTCGGTCTTCGCGTTTTTGCAGAAATTTCAGTAAGGGCTTTATCGTCTTTTGGGGGTTAAACCCTTTCTCCTTAAGGCTTGCCCGAGCCTTTAGGGCTTCATTCACAACACTTAAGGGATTTTGAGAGATAGAGAGAGAGGAGAAGGGGATTTGCAAATAGGGTTTTCCATTGGAGAAGAAATCAAAGGGGTGAAGACCCTAGATCGTCCCCAAGCACATTTTCTTCAAGATTTCAACTCAAGCTCGTGTGGGGTTCCATTCTCCAAGCTAGGGCAGCAACCCAAGCACGTTTTTGAAAGGGGTTTCTTCCCCAACTCAAGTCTCCTTCAAGCAAAGGTGTTCTTCCTTCAAGTTGGAGCTTCAATCAAGGTTTCTTCAAGATCAAACCTTGATCTAAGGTTAGTACACCCTACTAACTTACCCTAGCAATAAATCTAGGTTTTTCCTTATGAAATGTGATTTATGCTATTATGTTTGCCTCCCATATAAAATGTATCATCTCCAATGAACCTAAATAAGATAAGAAAAAGGTATGGATGTGTGTGGGGGTTGATGTGGCGATCGGATGCCGAGGTGTATGTTGGGTGATGTGTGTGATGGAAATGGTGGATGGGTACTTTACCAATAATGAACATACCTTGATTTTTGGATGGAAAGTAGGCACTAAAAAGAAGAAGATGAACCATTAAGGAACCTTGCATGCTATGTGTTTGATAAAATGACTAAACAAGGGATAAATGGACTTAATGAAGAAAATGGAAATAGAAATTGTGTAATTGTTCTTAGAAATGATAAATTGCTCAAATGTGCTATATGTTGCCTAAATTTTCATACCACTATGTTAAGGATTGAAATGCCATAGTCATGTGATCCGCCCGTTCAAGTATGTCATCATGATTACCACTATTGACAAGCACACAAGCACGCATGCATGCATGAAACCGGGTTTTTCCAAGATTGTATTTGTATATGAAATGAATCGAGAACATGACAAGGAGGTTGGTAGCCCCAGGAAGGGTGCTAGCCTCTGGCTCACAAGTGAAATGCAAGAGAGAACATGACAAGGAGGTTGGTAGCCCCAGGAAGGGTGCTAGCCTCTGGCTCACAAGTGAAATGCAAGAGAGAACATGACAAGGAGGTTGGTAGCCCCAGGAAGGGTGCTAGCCTCTGGCTCACAAGTGAAATGCAAGAGAGAACATGACAAGGAGGTTGGTAGCCCCAGGAAGGGTGCTAGCCTCTGGCTCACAAGTGAAATGCAAGAGAGAACATGACAAGGAGGTTGGTAGCCCAAGGAAGGGTGCTAGCCTCTGGCTCACAAGAGAAATGAAACAAGAACATGACAAGGAGGTTGGTAGCCCAAGGAAGGGTGCTAGCCTCTGGCTCACAAGAGAAATGGAACAAGAACATGACAAGGAGGTTGGTAGCCCAAGGAAGGGTGCTAGCCTCTGGCTCACAAGTATACAAGTCAAGAACAAATCAAGACATGAAATACAAGGCAAGACACGATACACATACATGATTTGACCGAGACACGAAAAAGGTTTCCGAGACATGAGTTTTACCGAGGTTTTTGCATTCATATACGCATGTCAAGATATGGCTATGTATCTTATGCTTTCACTATTGCTTTAAATTAATATCTTGTATTGCTCACTGTTGTTATGCGTTCGTTATTGTTATGGTTAGCTAGTAGTTTGTACTCGCTGAGTATTCCATGCTCAGCCGTACTTTTATGTCGGCAGGTACCGTGGATGTCCTCGACCCCGAGCCTTGGGCCGAGGAGGAGTATGTAGAGGAGAGGGAGCCACCTATCCCATGGCAGTCTCAGGAGGATGGGGACTTGGATGTGTGGCCATACCTCGACTACTGTTGAGAGGAGAGGGTTAGAGAGTTCCTTTTTGTATTTTGATAGGTGGGCATGTCCACCTTTACTTTGATTGTAATTGGTATATGTTAACTTGGAATACTAATTGGAGTTATAGAAGAAAAGAAAAAGTTGGTTTATGCTTCCGCACTTATGTTTAGTTTCCGCGCTCTGATTTTCATTGAATTATATTATGTTTAGCCTCTTGCATTACAGGATGGTTTGACAGGTACACGTAGTCACCTCTAAAGTATCCCTTAACTCCTAGGGGGTATTTTGGGGCGTGACAGAAGTGGTATCAGAGCTCTAGGCGTTAGAGTCTCTAGGGTCACTTAGATGATTGAACAAGGTATTAGAATCACCTTAGAGAGTTGTATTCCAAGTATAGACTAACAAGTTAGTCTTAGTCAAAGAGGGTTGAACTTCAACCGAACATAGAGTCCTACACTAGGAACACGGATTGTATGTTATGCTATTGTGTTATATACCATGTGTACATTATTGTGTTGTACTTATTAAATGTGTTTGATGAATATGTATTAAGTGAATTGCGAAATTGTACTAAGTGCGTATCCAAGTTAGACTCATGTTGTATTGTCGTTCTCAGGATAAATCATGAGACGCAATACTCGGGGTCGCGGGTACAACACGAGGGGTAATGGAGGTGATGCTCCATCGGGTGATGATCAACCCGACTTTGCCCAGGCATTCGCATCCATAGCCGAGACTTTGGCTATGTTGGCGGCAAGGCAACCGGCCACCCCGCCTAATGCGGCACTTATACCGGCTCCTCCTAACCGAGCCCAAGCCGGGATAGAAGCTTTCCGGAGGATGAGGCCTCCAACTTTTTGTGGAAGCATTGATCCACTTATTGCCGAGGGTTGGATTCGGCAACTTGAGAAGATATTCTCGGTTTTGGCACCTACGGAAGTAGAGAGGGTCACATGGGCTGCCTTTATGCTTGAAGGCGAGGCCGACCATTGGTGGAAGTTTGCACTTCGGACCCGAGAGTTGACCCGGCAAGGCCAAGAATGGACATGGGGAGAATTCTTGGACGTTTTCTACAAGAAATACTTTCCGGTTGGGATGAAAGAAAAGAAAGAAATTGAATTTATTACCTTGGAGCAAGGTAATATGTCTGTAGCGGCTTACGAAGCCAAGTTCTCAGAGCTATCTCGATTTGCTCCACACATGATAGCTACCGAGGCTATGAAGGCCCGGAAATTCGAGAGGGGGTTGAAGGCCTACCTCAAGGATCGTGTCTCAATGTTCCGACATGAGACATATTCAGAAGTTGTGGACAAAGCATTGTTGGCCGAGTCTAATTCCGAAGAGTTCTTTAAGAGAAGAGGAATAGAGAAGGGACAGTCTAGTAGTTCAGGGGAGAAGAGAGCTAGGACTATGTCTTATCAGTCCGCAGGGCCGGCTCAGTCACAGAGGAGGTACTCGGCACCACAGGCCCCCCGCCCTTTTTCTCCACCGGCTTTTCGCCCGGCTACCTCGTATGCTCCTCGCCCCGCAGTGACTCAGGCTACGGGTTATACTCCTCCCACTTATTCACATGATGTCTGCACCCTTTGTGGAAGGAGGCATCCAGCAGGGGAATGTCGGAAGGCTACAGGAGGCTGTTTTCATTGTGGCGACCAGGGCCACATGATTCGGGATTGTCCCCGACGTCTAATGCCAGCTCAGTCTTCGGGGAGCAGGCCCCCGATTCGGCAGACATCTCAGCCTAGCTCTTCTCAGGCTTCGAGGGCCTCACAGTCTTCCCGGCCTCCTCGCCCAGCCGCTCAGGGTCGAGTTTTTGCTCTATCGGAGAGAGACGCACGTGCATCCGACGATGTCGTGCAAGGTACGCAACAATTCTAGAGTCTAAGTTGTGAAAAAAATTTCTATGATTTATCATGTGATTAATTATACTAAGGATTACCTATATATGATGCTTGTTGTTGTTTGAAATCTACTAATAGTAACTACTTAATCGCACAGGCGCTTTATTAGTGAACGAATGTCTCGCTCGAGTGTTGATAGACACAGGGTCTACTCACTCTTTTGTCTCCCCAAGTTTTGCAAAGGGCTTTTCGACTGAGGCTACTCCGCTGGAGCGGGAGTTGACCATTGCAACTCCACTCGGCAAGTCGGTTGATACGGACAAGATATTCAGGGATAGTGTGGTTCAAGTGGGGGAGAATGAATTCTTAGCCGACCTTATCGTCCTGGGTTTCCAAGATTTAGACTTTGACGTCATTCTTGGTATGGATTGGTTGGCAAGCCATCACGGGCATGTTGCGTGTTTTGAAAAGATGGTGAATTTCAAGCCGGAAGGGGGTAAGCCTTTTCACTTCCGAGGATTAAGAGAGAGGGACATTGCTCGCCTCGCAGCCTTGAGTATAGCACACCCAGAAGCTCAAAACTCATCGGCTATTCCAGTTGTGAGTGAGTTCTTAGATGTGTTCCCGGAAGAACTTCCCGGATTACCTCCTGGTAGAGAGATCGAATTCGCTATAGAGCTTGCTCCGGGTACCGCTCCGATTTCAAGGGCACCATATAGAATGGCCCCTATAGAGCTTGAAGAATTAAAGAAGCAGATTGAGGAGTTACAACAACTTGGTTTCATCCAACCAAGTGTCTCGCCGTGGGGAGCTCCGGTTCTCTTTGTGAAGAAGAAGGACGGGTCTATGAGGATGTGTATAGACTACCGTCAGTTGAACAAGGTAACTATCAAGAATCGTTATCCATTGCCAAGGATAGACGACTTGTTTGACCAACTGAAGGGAGCGAGATTCTTCTCCAAAATTGATCTTAGATCGGGGTATCACCAATTAAGGATCAAGGCGGAAGATGTTCAGAAGACGGCTTTTAGGACTCGGTATGGGCATTACGAGTTCCTTGTCATGCCTTTTGGGCTGACGAATGCACCGGCGGCATTCATGGATTTGATGAACCGGGTGTTCCGATCTTACTTGGATCGATGCGTGATTGTATTCATTGATGACATTTTGGTGTATTCCCAGACACGGGAAGATCACGCGCGAGACCTCCGCCTTGCTCTGGAGATGTTGAGAGAGCATAGGCTATATGCCAAATTGAGTAAGTGCGAGTTCTGGTTAGAGAAGGTCGCATTTCTTGGACACGTGGTGTCGGCCGAGGGCATTTCTGTAGATCCAGCCAAGGTTGAGGCAGTCATGAGTTGGGAGAGGCCCAAGAGCGTCACGGAGATACGTAGTTTCCTCGGATTGGCAGGCTACTACCGGAGATTTGTGGGGGGATTCTCCAGTCTGGCTGCACCTCTCACCTACTTGACAAGGAAAAATGCAAAGTTCAGTTGGAGTGACCGATGTGAAGTAAGTTTCCAAGAGTTGAAGAAACGCCTCACCACAGCCCCTGTCCTTACTGTGCCATCTGGACCTTTTGGGTATGAGGTGTATAGTGATGCCTCGCACATCGGACTCGGGTGTGTCCTAATGCAACACAAGAAAGTCATTGCCTATGCATCAAGGCAGTTGAAAGAGCATGAAAAGAACTACCCCACTCACGACTTGGAGCTTGCGGCGGTCGTGTTTGCACTTAAAATTTGGCGACATTATCTGTACGGGGTGGAGTTCTATGTGTACACGGACCACAAGAGCCTCAAGTATCTCTTTTCCCAAAAAGAGTTAAACTTACGACAACGGCGTTGGATTGAGTTCTTAAAGGACTACGAGTGCACTATCCAATATCACCCGGGAAAAGCAAATGTGGTGGCAGACGCTCTGAGTAGGAAACCATCGGGGTTGTTGGCTCACATGTTGGTGCGGGAATGGAGACTGTTAGACGATTTGGCAAATCTAGACATCAGTGTGAACGATTCTGTCCGCAGTCCGGTTTTGGCAAATGTTACAGTTCGGCCGTACCTTATAGACTTGATCCAGGAGTATCAAGCCACAGACACTGACTTGTTGGCTTTCCGGGATAAGGAAGTGGCCAAGGGTAGTACGGACTTCTCTCTCACTAGCCGAGGTGCTATTACATTCAAGGGAAGGCTTTGTGTCCCAGCCAATGCAGACCTTCGGAGAGAGATTATGGACGAAGCTCACCGGTCTAAGTATACAGTGCATCCCGGGGGGACAAAGATGTACCGGAACCTCAAGAGTCACTTTTGGTGGCGAAACATGAAGAGGGAGGTTGCGGAGTATGTGGCACGGTGTTTGGTATGCCAACAGGTGAAAGCAGAGCATTTGAGACCGGCGGGTCTTTTGCAGTCTCTCCCTATTCCCGAGTGGAAATGGGAACATATCTCTATGGACTTTATCGTGGGGTTGCCGAAGACGGTTAGGAAGACCGATGCTATATGGGTAGTTGTTGATAGACTCACGAAGTCCGCTCATTTCTTACCGTACCGGACTACATTCAACTCCAATCAGTTAGCGGAGCTATACATCAAGGAAATAGTCCGATTACACGGGGTGCCAGTGAGTATTGTGTCGGATAGAGACCCAAGATTCACATCCAGGTTTTGGAAAAGTTTTCAAGGTGCAATGGGCTCCCGATTAGACTTTAGCACAGCTTTCCACCCACAGACCGACGGGCAAACCGAGAGGGTGAATCAGGTTATTGAAGATATGCTCCGAGCATGTATGCTAGACTTCAAGGGAAGTTGGGAAGATCACCTACCTTTGGTGGAATTCGCTTACAACAATAGTTATCAAGAAAGCATACAAATGGCGCCTTTCGAGGCTTTGTACGGAAGAAGTTGTAGATCCCCGTTGTATTGGGATGAAGTGGGAGAAAGAAAGATTTTGGGCCCCGAGTTAATTGAACAAACCGCGGATAGGGTCAAGCTTATCCGGGAGAGGTTGAAGACCGCACAAGATAGACAGAAAAGCTATGCCGACAACCGAAGGAGGGATCTTGAATTCCGAGTCGGTGATTTTGTGTTTGTAAGGATTTCACCGACCAAAGGTGTTATGCGATTCGGGAAGAGAGGCAAGCTTAACCCGAGATATGTGGGTCCGTTCGAGATCATTACTCGAGTTGGCGAGGTGGCTTACCGTGTTGCTTTGCCCGCTCACATGGCGGCGGTCCACAACGTGTTTCATATCTCCCAGCTTCGGAAGTACATCTCGGATCCTTCTCATGTCATCGAGCTTGATCCGATTGAGATCCGAGAGGACCTCACTTTGGTTGAGAAGCCGGTTCATATTTTGGATCGAAGAGACCAAGTACTTCGCAACAAGACTATTCCGCTAGTTCTCGTGCAATGGCAACATCGCGCTCGAGAAGAGGCTACATGGGAACGTGAGGCCGAAGTCAAGGCGAAGTACCCCGAGTTGTTTCAATGATTTTGGGTATTACTTGTAATTTTGTTTCGAATTGTTATGCTAAGTTGTTTAAATTGTAAAGCACGCATTGTCCAAATTTCGAGGACGAAATTTTTGTAAGGGGGGAAGAATGTAGCACCCCAGACTTTTTCATCTTTAATGAATACCACCTTCGTAGCTAATTGGCCGTTTTTATAGTCAAATTAATAAATAAGGGAGAAATCGGAAATTCCGAAACGTCAGAAATGTGCGTTTTCGAAAGACGAACCCAACGCAAGTTGAATCGTCGAAATCCGACAAGCGAGTCAAAAGATATGGTCAAAACAGTCCAGACATATAGAGAACCGATCGCTCGGTTCAATCAGCGATCGATCGGTCCATAACCGATCGATCGGTAGCTATCGCGCGGTCAGAAAGTTTGTATGGGGAAATTTTCCAGAGAGTGAGTTTTTGACCGGTCGATCGGTCATAAACACCGATCGATCGGTAGGCAACCGATCGATCGGTCATAACCACCGATCGCTCGGTCTTCGCGTTTTTGCAGAAATTTCAGTAAGGGCTTTATCGTCTTTTGGGGGTTAAACCCTTTCTCCTTAAGGCTTGCCCGAGCCTTTAGGGCTTCATTCACAACACTTAAGGGATTTTGAGAGATAGAGAGAGAGGAGAAGGGGATTTGCAAATAGGGTTTTCCATTGGAGAAGAAATCAAAGGGGTGAAGACCCTAGATCGTCCCCAAGCACATTTTCTTCAAGATTTCAACTCAAGCTCGTGTGGGGTTCCATTCTCCAAGCTAGGGCAGCAACCCAAGCACGTTTTTGAAAGGGGTTTCTTCCCCAACTCAAGTCTCCTTCAAGCAAAGGTGTTCTTCCTTCAAGTTGGAGCTTCAATCAAGGTTTCTTCAAGATCAAACCTTGATCTAAGGTTAGTACACCCTACTAACTTACCCTAGCAATAAATCTAGGTTTTTCCTTATGAAATGTGATTTATGCTATTATGTTTGCCTCCCATATAAAATGTATCATCTCCAATGAACCTAAATAAGATAAGAAAAAGGTATGGATGTGTGTGGGGGTTGATGTGGCGATCGGATGCCGAGGTGTATGTTGGGTGATGTGTGTGATGGAAATGGTGGATGGGTACTTTACCAATAATGAACATACCTTGATTTTTGGATGGAAAGTAGGCACTAAAAAGAAGAAGATGAACCATTAAGGAACCTTGCATGCTATGTGTTTGATAAAATGACTAAACAAGGGATAAATGGACTTAATGAAGAAAATGGAAATAGAAATTGTGTAATTGTTCTTAGAAATGATAAATTGCTCAAATGTGCTATATGTTGCCTAAATTTTCATACCACTATGTTAAGGATTGAAATGCCATAGTCATGTGATCCGCCCGTTCAAGTATGTCATCATGATTACCACTATTGACAAGCACACAAGCACGCATGCATGCATGAAACCGGGTTTTTCCAAGATTGTATTTGTATATGAAATGAATCGAGAACATGACAAGGAGGTTGGTAGCCCCAGGAAGGGTGCTAGCCTCTGGCTCACAAGTGAAATGCAAGAGAGAACATGACAAGGAGGTTGGTAGCCCCAGGAAGGGTGCTAGCCTCTGGCTCACAAGTGAAATGCAAGAGAGAACATGACAAGGAGGTTGGTAGCCCCAGGAAGGGTGCTAGCCTCTGGCTCACAAGTGAAATGCAAGAGAGAACATGACAAGGAGGTTGGTAGCCCAAGGAAGGGTGCTAGCCTCTGGCTCACAAGAGAAATGAAACAAGAACATGACAAGGAGGTTGGTAGCCCAAGGAAGGGTGCTAGCCTCTGGCTCACAAGAGAAATGGAACAAGAACATGACAAGGAGGTTGGTAGCCCAAGGAAGGGTGCTAGCCTCTGGCTCACAAGTATACAAGTCAAGAACAAATCAAGACATGAAATACAAGGCAAGACACGATACACATACATGATTTGACCGAGACACGAAAAAGGTTTCCGAGACATGAGTTTTACCGAGGTTTTTGCATTCATATACGCATGTCAAGATATGGCTATGTATCTTATGCTTTCACTATTGCTTTAAATTAATATCTTGTATTGCTCACTGTTGTTATGCGTTCGTTATTGTTATGGTTAGCTAGTAGTTTGTACTCGCTGAGTATTCCATGCTCAGCCGTACTTTTATGTCGGCAGGTACCGTGGATGTCCTCGACCCCGAGCCTTGGGCCGAGGAGGAGTATGTAGAGGAGAGGGAGCCACCTATCCCATGGCAGTCTCAGGAGGATGGGGACTTGGATGTGTGGCCATACCTCGACTACTGTTGAGAGGAGAGGGTTAGAGAGTTCCTTTTTGTATTTTGATAGGTGGGCATGTCCACCTTTACTTTGATTGTAATTGGTATATGTTAACTTGGAATACTAATTGGAGTTATAGAAGAAAAGAAAAAGTTGGTTTATGCTTCCGCACTTATGTTTAGTTTCCGCGCTCTGATTTTCATTGAATTATATTATGTTTAGCCTCTTGCATTACAGGATGGTTTGACAGGTACACGTAGTCACCTCTAAAGTATCCCTTAACTCCTAGGGGGTATTTTGGGGCGTGACAAACACAATCACGCACCTATCAAGATATGGCCGGAACACCCGGTTCATCAAATCCATAAAGGCTGCCGGCGCGTTCGTGAGTCCAAAAGGCATCACCAAGAACTCGTAGTGTCCATACCGAGTCCTGAAAGCAGTTTTGGGAACATCTTCCGCCTTAATCTTTAACTGGTGATAGCCTGATCGAAGATCTATCTTTGAGAAAAATCTCGCTCCCTTCAACTGATCGAACAAGTCATCAATCCTAGGTAAGGGATACCTATTCTTTATAGTGACTTTGTTCAATTGCCGGTAATCGACACACATCCGCATCGAGCCATCTTTCTTCTTAACAAACAACACTGGGGCACCCCATGGTGAGACACTTGGTCGAATGAAGCCAAGGCCTTGCAATTCCTCCAACTGAGTCTTCAACTCCTTGAGTTCAATAGGGGCCATTCTATATGGAGCTCTGAATACAGGAGCTGTGCCTGGTGCAAGCTCTATCATAAACTCAATCTCCCTGTCTGGAGGCAATCCTGGCAACTCCTCTGGAAATACATCCAGGAACTCACTCACAACCGGAATAGTCGATGAGTCCTTTGCCTCGGGGTTAGCTAAGCTCAACGCTGCAAAACGGGCAATGTCTCTACTTTTTAACCCCCGAAAGTGAAATGGTTTTCCTTTTACCGGCTTGAAGAGTACCATCTTCTCAAAGCAAGCTACATGCCCATGATGTGCTGCTAACCAATCCATTCCCAATATAACATCGAAGTCCTGGAATCCAAGGACGATGAGATTAACCGCCAATTCGTGGCTTCCAACTTGGACCACACTACTTCTATACACTTTATCTGCCAATACTGTTTTGCCGAGAGGAGTCGAAATGGCTAACTCCGGTTCTAGCTGACTTGGCTCCACAGAAAAGCCTTCTGAAAAACTCGGCGAGACAAACGAATGAGTAGACCCGGTATCAATCAACACTCGAGCCAAATACTCATTGACTAGTAGGGTTCCTGAAATTTTAACTAGCGGAGTTAATCCATGCATCAACAACGTATACGTGTAGGTTTATATACATATAGAACATGCCGAGTACGTACACAAAAATATAGCATAACATAACAATCATGAATAAAGAAAATAACTCCAAACGCGTACCTTGCACCACATCATCAGATGCAAGTGCATCACCCTCTGTCAAAGCAAATACACGCCCCTGGTTCGCCTGGCGAGACTGAGGTGTAGACCGGGTAGTCTGAGATGACGCCTGGTATGATCCTGCTGGGCGTGTCGGGGGCCTACTATCCTGAGACTGGCCTGGTAAATGCCGGCTAGGGCAATCCCTGATCATGTGGCCCTGGCGACCGCAATGATAACATCCACCAGATGCTCTTCGGCAATCTCCTGCCGGATGCCTTTTGCCGCATGAAGTGCAGACCTCATATGTGTAGGCTGGAGGGACCGGAGGTGGTGTATACCTCGCTGCCTGAGGGGTAACTGGCCGTGGGGCCGGAAGAGCCTGAGGTCGAGGTGCCTGTGGTACGTACTGCCGTGGTGCTGGGGGCGCATAAGTCGGCCTCATCTGTGGTGCTGGCCATGTATACTGATAAGGACCAGTCCGGGCCCGCCTCTCTAAAGGTACCAAACCACTAGATTGGCCTCTCGCCAATTCTCTCTTCTTGGACACAGTCTCTGAATTGGTCTCAACCAACAAGGCTTTATCCACTACTTCGGCGTAAGTGGTGTGCCTGAAGACCGACACTTTCTCCATGATGACATCCTTGAGCCCTTGCTCAAACCTCCTCGCCTTCATTGCCTCGGTGGCAATCATATGTGTCGCGAAGCGTGATAGCTCCGAGAACTTGGCCTCATAAGCGGCCACCGACATCGAACCTTGCTCAAGGTTGATGAATTCTCTCTCTTTCCTTTCCCGAGCTCCAACCGGGAAATACTTCTTATAGAACGTGTCCTTAAACTCCTCCCAAGTCCACGGTTGACCTTGCATGGTCAAGTCCCGTGTCCTCAATGCGGACAACCACCAATGGTGGGCTTCGCCCTCTAGCATAAAAACTGCCCATGCCACTTTCTCTTCCTCTGTAGGAGAGAGCACCGCAAATATCTTCTCAACCTGGAGGATCCAAGCCTCCGCAGTAAGAGGGTCCACACTCCCGTGGAAGGATGGAGGCCTCAATCTCCTGAATGCCTCAACTCCAGCTGTACGATGTACCGGAGCTGCGGGCGGTGGAGTAGGTGCCGCTGATGCCGGTATAGTTTGCCGAGCCGCCAGGATGGCGAGTGTCTCAGCAATAGAGCCTAAGACCTGGGAGAGGTCCGGCTGCTCATCCTCATCTCTGGAAGAAGATGAAGCTCTGGTGTGTGGTCCACGACCCCGTGTGCCCCGCCTCATGACTAAAGTCCTGAGAACAATAGCACCACATGAGTCTCACTCGAAACCACAGTTTATTTCCATGTCACTTCACAATAATTCAATTTGTATTAGTTGTATAATACTAATATACATCACATCAAGTCATCAGAGTATTCATCACATTATACTTATACTTTAGTGTTCTAGCGTACCTAGGACCCATACTTGGTCAAAGCAACCATTTTAGACTAAGACTAAAGTTTAGTCTTAAACTTGGAACCAGACTCGTTCCCGACTCACTCCTTCCTAACTTGTTTCATAACATATGCTCTTGTCAAGCCGTGGTATAAGATTCTAAGTGACCCTAGAGACCTAAAGCCTAGGCTCTGATACCACTTCTGTCGCGACCCAAAACCCACCCTAGGAGTTAGAGTGAATCTTGGACGACTCAATCATGACTTACATGACTTGCTTGACAACCAACCTGCAAAACCCCACAGAGCATATACAATAGAGGACATCATAGCGGAAACATAACTATAAAACACAGCGGAAGTCTAACAAACCTCTAAGTATATACATATGGTCCAAGTTTATACAAAAAGGTAACCAAAAGAAAGTGCGGACAGACCCGCCAAAATACATGAAGTATAATCTCTCATCTCACCCACAGCTATCACTCAGAATCTACAACCACCTAATGGTAACCCTCTACTGGAGGTTCCTCAAAGGCTCCTCGACGTACTCCTCCTCCACCCAGGGACTCGGAGCACAGATATCAAACTGGAGCAGCTGCTCCCGTCAACCTGCCGACATAAGAAGTACGGCTGAGCATGGAATACTCAGCGGGTACTAAATACTAACCAATAGTCATAGCAAAACCATAGCAGTATAGGAAGCAGGAAGCATTTCACATATATAAAGCAGGAAACAATTCAAGCATATAAATCAGGAATAATTCATATCATGACAATAAAGTAAAGGAGTATATAATCATGCTTGAATTCATAAAAGCCGATAAAACCCTTGAAAACACCGTGCACTTGACTTGACTGAAATACCATTTCCTTGCTTGAAAACTTGTCATGTTTGTCTTATCTTATCGTATCGTGCGTGTCATGCCATGTCATGCTTGCTTGGAAAGTAAACTACTTGTGAGGGAAAGGAGACCCTTCTTCCTAAATGCCCATGCTTGTCATGCCATGTCATGTCATGCTTGTATCATGCTTGGAAGAGTAAACTACTTGTGAGGGAAGGGAGACCCTTCTTCCTAAATGCTCATGTCATGTCCTTTCACTTGTGAGATGTTCTTGTGAGATGTACTTGCGAGGGAAGGGAGGCCCTTCTTATGTTATGTATGCACTTGTGAGGGAAGGGAGACCCTTCTTATGAAAATGCATGATTGTCTTGTCCTTGCCAAAAGCGAGGTAAAACATATCGTACGATATGCCCCACCTCTAAATCCCATTCTTGAAAACCTCGGTAAAATCATGTCATGTATGCGTGCTCGTGAGGTCGTGTGCATACTTGCATTTGGAATTAAATATGGCATTTGAGTAATTCATAACACATAACATCAATGATTTGGGCAATTTAATATTGATATCATTTAGGGAAAGCGAACAATCACACTATCATAACCCTAGCAATTTCCATAAACCTTAAACATGCATTTTCTTAATTTATCATTCATTTTATTCACCTTGGCATTTCATCAAACATGGTACATTCATTATTCATTAACCCTACAACATGCTTTTCTAGGTGGGTTATACTCACATCACACTTGTATGTTTATTATTAGTACAATGCCCTTCCCCATTCATTCATACATCATCCACACGGCATCCATTCGCCAACATCCCTCTCCATTTACCATACATACCACCCATCTCATAATATATATATATATGAAGGAAAACAAGAAGAAATAAGGAAAGGAGAGGCTATAACTAGGAGGGTAGTAAAAAGTACCGACCTTGACAAATGGGGGAAGAAATCCTCCACCAAACGCACGTGAGTTGCTGCCCTAGCTTGAGGAGAGTGCCCCACACGAGCTCCACGAATGCTTGAACCGAAATCTTGAAGAAATCGGGCTTGAGGTTGATCTAGGGTTTCAAAACCCTTTGATTTCTCTCCAAAATGGAAACCTAGGTTTGGAAAACCTTCTCCTTTCTCTCTAATCTCCCAAATCTTCTAAGGGTTGAGAATGAGCCCTAAAGGCTCGGGTAATCCTATATAAGAAAGGGTATAACACCCGAATGCCGAAAATGCCCTTAGTGAAAATTCTGTAAAACGCGAGGACCGAGCGATCGGTGTTAATGACCGATCGATCGGTTGCCTACCGATCGATCGGTTTCATAACCGAGCGATCGGTTGAAATTTCACTCTCTGGAAAATTTCCCCATAGTAAAATCTCGACCAGTCGATAGCCTCCGAGCGATCGGTTTTGGACCGATCGATCGCTCCATGGACCGAGCGATCGGTGGTCTGCAGGTCCAAACTGTTTTGGCCATAACTTTTGACTCGTTCGTCCGATTTTGACGATTCAACTTGCGTTGGGTTCGTACTTCGAAAACGAACATTTCTGACGTTTCAGAATTTCTAATTTCTTCCTTATTTATTAATTGCATTACTTTAAAGGAAAAATGGCTACGAAGGGTCATGCATAAATGTGAAAAGGTCCGGGGCTCTACATCCTTCCCCCCTTACAAAAATTTCGTCCTCGAAATTTAGACGCTACTTGCATTACAAATCAACAAGAAAATTACAAGTCATATACAAACTTATACAAAACTCATTCAAATATTTCTGGGTACTTCGCTTTGACTTCGGCTTCACGCTCCCATGTAGCTTCTTCCCGAGCATGGTGTTGCCATTGCACTAGGACCAAATGGATAGTCTTGTTGCGAAGCACTTGATCTCTTCGATCCAATATGTGAATCGGCTTCTCAACCAACGTGAGATCTTCTCGAATTTCCAACGGTTCCAATTCTAGTACATGCGAAGGGTCCGCAATGTACTTCCGAAGCATAGACACGTGGAAAACGTTGTGAACCGCGGCCATGTGAGGTGGGAGAGCTACTCGATAAGCAACTTCACCAACCCGCGTGATAATCTCAAACGGTCCAACATAGCGAGGACTGAGCTTGCCTCGCTTGCCAAATCTCATGATCCCTTTGCTAGGAGATACTTTCACAAAAACTTGATCCCCTACTTGAAATTCCAAGTCCCTACGGCGCGTGTCCGCATAACTTTTCTGGCGATCTTGAGCGGCTTTCAATCGATCCCGAATGATCTTAACTGTGTTTGCAGTTTGTTCAATCAATTCTGGACCAAGTAATTTCCTTTCTCCTACCTCATCCCAATAGAGAGGAGACCTACAACTTCGCCCATACAAGGCCTCAAATGGTGCCATTTGGATACTTGCCTGATAGCTGTTATTGTAGGCGAATTCAACCAAAGGCAAATGCTCTTCCCAACTGCCTCTGAAATCCATCATACAAGCCCGAAGCATGTCTTCAATGACTTGGTTCACTCTCTCGGTTTGTCCATCCGTCTGTGGATGAAAAGCGGTGCTGAAATCGAGTCGGGAACCCATAGCTTCCTGAAAGCTTTTCCAGAATCGTGAAGTGAATCTTGGATCCCGATCCGACACAATACTGACAGGCACTCCGTGCAACCTCACCACTTCCTTGATGTACAAAGCAGCTAACTGACTAGAGTTGAAAGTAGTTCGGTAAGGCAAGAAGTGAGCGGACTTCGTCAAACGATCCACTACTACCCATATCGCATCTGAACCCCTTGCCGTCTTTGGCAAGCCAACTATGAAATCCATGGATATGTTCTCCCATTTCCACTCGGGAATCGGAAGGGACTGTAATAGACCTGCGGGCCGCATGTGTTCTGCTTTCACCTGTTGGCACACCAAGCACCGTGCTACATATTCCGCAACCTCCCTCTTCATATTCCGCCACCAAAAGTGACTCTTGAGGTTCCGGTACATCTTCGTACCCCCTGGATGCACAGTGTACTTTGCCCGGTGGGCTTCATCCATAATCTCCCTCCGAAGATTTGCATTGGCTGGAACACACAGCCTTCCCTTGAATGTGATAGCACCTCGGCTAGTGAGAGAGAAGTCCTCACTACCCTTAGCAACTTCCTTGTCCCGATAAGCCAACAATTCAGCATCCGTGGCTTGGTATTCTTGGATCAAATCTATAATGTATGGCCGAACCGTGACATTTGCCAAGATAGGACTACGGACAGAGTCATTCACACTAATGTCCAGATTTGCCAAGTCTTCAAGTAGCTTCCATTCCTGCACTAACATGCATGCTAATAACCCCGGAGGTCTTCTACTCAAAGCATCAGCCACTACATTTGCTTTACCCGGGTGGTATTGAATGGTACAATCATAGTCCTTCAGAAATTCCATCCAACGCCTTTGCCTTAGATTCAACTCCTTTTGGGAAAAGAGATACTTGAGACTCTTGTGATCAGTGAACACATAGAACTCCACCCCATAAAGGTAATGACGCCAAATCTTAAGTGCAAACACGACCGCCGCAAGCTCCAAGTCGTGCGTAGGATAGTTCTTCTCATGCTCCTTCAACTGCCTTGATGCATAGGCAATGACTTTCTTGTGTTGCATAAGCACACATCCAAGTCCAACGTGTGAGGCATCACTGTACACCTCATACCCAAGAGGTCCAGATGGTACTGTAAGGACAGGAGCTGTAGTAAGCCTCTTCTTCAGTTCCGTGAAACTGATCTCACACTTGTCGCTCCAAACAAACTTCGCATTCTTCCTTGTCAGGTGAGTAAGCGGTGCTGCAAGGCTAGAGAAACCCTCTACAAATCTCCTGTAGTAGCCTGCCAGCCCAAGAAAGCTGCGTATCTCAGTAACACTCTTGGGCCTCGCCCAACTCATAACAGCTTCTATCTTCTTCGGATCAACAGAGATGCCTTCCGCAGAAACAACGTGGCCTAGGAATGCCACCTCTTCCAACCAAAACTCACACTTGCTAATTTTGGCGTATAGCTTGTGCTCTCTTAACATTTCCAATGCAAGGCGAAGGTCGCGTATGTGATCTTCCCGGTTCTGGGAATAGACCAAAATGTCATCAACAAATACAATCACGCACCTATCTAGGTATGGTCGGAACACCCGGTTCATCAAATCCATAAAGGCTGCCGGCGCGTTCGTGAGTCCAAAAGGCATCACCAAGAACTCGTAGTGTCCATACCGAGTCCTGAAAGCAGTTTTGGGAACATCTTCCGCCTTAATCTTAACTGGTGATAGCCTGATCGAAGATCTATCTTTGAGAAAAATCTCGCTCCCTTCAACTGATCGAACAAGTCATCAATCCTAGGCAAGGGATACCTATTCTTTATAGTGACTTTGTTCAATTGCCGGTAATCGACACACATCCGCATCGAGCCATCTTTCTTCTTAACAAACAACACTGGGGCACCCCATGGTGAGACACTTGGTCGAATGAAGCCAAGGCCTTGCAATTCCTCCAACTGAGTCTTTAACTCCTTGAGTTCAATAGGGGCCATTCTATATGGAGCTCTGAATACAGGAGCTGTGCCTGGTGCAAGCTCGATCATAAACTCAATCTCCCTGTCTGGAGGCAATCCTGGCAACTCCTCTGGAAATACATCCAGGAACTCACTCACAACCGGAATAGTTGATGAGTCCTTTGCCTCGGGGTTAGCTAAGCTCAATGCCGCAAAACGAGCAATAGATCTGCTTTTCAACCCGCGAAAGTGGAATGGTTTTCCTCCTACTGGCTTGAAGAGTACCATTTTCTCAAAGCAAGCTACATGCCCATGATGTGCTGCTAACCAATCCATTCCCAATATAACATCGAAGTCCTGGAATCCAAGGACGATGAGATCAACCGCCAATTCGTGGCTTCCAACTTGGACCACACTATTTCTATACACTTTATCTGCCAATACTGTTTTGCCGAGAGGAGTCGAAATGGCTAACTCCGGTTCTAGCTGACTTGGCCCTGCAGAAAAACCTTCTGAAAAACTCGGCGAGACAAACGAATGAGTAGACCCGGTATCAATCAATACTCGAGCCAAATACTCATTGACTAGTAGGGTTCCTGAAATTTTTAACTAGTGGAGTTAATCCATGCATCAACAGAGTATACACATAGGTATATATATATATCATACCAAGTATGTACACAAGGAATAAAACGCAACATATCAATCATGAATAACAAAATAATTCCAAACGCGTACCTTGCACCACATCATCAGATGCAAGTGCATCACCCTCTGTCAAAGCAAATACACGCCCCTGGTTCGCCTGGCGAGACTGAGGTGTAGACCGGGTAGTCTGAGATGACGCCTGATATGATCCTGCTGGGCGTGTCGGGGGCCTACTACCCTGAGACTGGCCTGGTAAATGCCGGCTAGGGCAATCCCTGATCATGTGGCCCTGGCGACCGCAATGATAACATCCACCAGATGCTCTTCGGCAATCTCCTGCCGGATGCCTTTTGCCGCATGAAGTGCAGACCTCATATGTGTAGGCTGGAGGGACCGGAGGTGGTGTATACCTCGCTGCCTGAGGTGTAACTGGCCGTGGGGCCGGAAGAGCCTGAGGTCGAGGTGCCTGGGGTACATACTGCCGGGGTGCTGGAGGCACATAAGTCGGCCTCATCTGTGGTGCTGGCCATGTATACTGATAAGGACCAGTCCGGGCCCGCCTCTCTAAAGGTACCGAACCACTAGATTGGCCTCTCGCCAATTCTCTCTTCTTGGACACGGTCTCTGAATTGGTCTCAACCAACAAGGCTTTATCCACTACTTCGGCGTAAGTGGTGTGCCTGAAGACCGACACTTTCTCCATGATGACATCCTTGAGCCCTTGCTCAAACCTCCTCGCCTTCATTGCCTCGGTGGCAATCATATGTGTCGCGAAGCGTGATAGCTCCGAGAACTTGGCCTCATAAGCGGCCACCGACATCGAACCTTGCTCAAGGTTGATGAATTCTCTCTCTTTCTTTTCCCGTGCACCGATCGGAAAATACTTCTTGTAGAACGTGTCCTTAAACTCCTCCCAAGTCCACGGTTGACCTTGCATGGTCAAGTCCCGTGTCCTCAATGCGGACAACCACCAATGGTGGGCTTCGCCCTCTAGCATAAAAACTGCCCATGCCACTTTCTCTTCCTCTGTAGGAGAGAGCACCGCAAATATCTTCTCAACCTGGAGGATCCAAGCCTCCGCAGTAAGAGGGTCCACACTCCCGTGGAAGGATGGAGGCCTCAATCTCCTGAATGCCTCAACTCCAGCCGTACGATGTACCGGAGCTGCGGGCGGTGGAGTAGGTGCCGCTGATGCCGGTATAGTTTGCCGAGCCGCCAGGATGGCGAGTGTCTCAGCAATAGAGCCTAAGACCTGGGAGAGGTCCGGCTGCTCATCCTCATCTCTGGAAGAAGATGAAGCTCTGGTGTGTGGTCCACGACCCCGTGTGCCCCGCCTCATGACTAAAGTCCTGAGAACAATAGCACCACATGAGTCTCACTCGAAACCACAGTTTATTTCCATGTCACTTCACAATAATTCAATTTGTATTAGTTGTATAATACTAATATACATCACATCAAGTCATCAGAGTATTCATCACATTATACTTATACTTTAGTGTTCTAGCGTACCTAGGACCCGTACTTGGTTAAAGCAACCATTGTAGACTAAGACTAAAGTTTAGTCTTAAACTTGGAACCAGACTCGTTCCCGACTCACTTCCTTCCTAACTTGTTTCCTAACATATGCTCTTGTCAAGCCGTGGTATCAGATTCTAAGTGACCCTAGAGACCTAAAGCCTAAGCTTTGATACCACTTCTGTCGCGACCCAAAACCCACCTTAGGAGTTAGAGTGAACTTTGGACGACTAATCATGACTTGCTTGACAACCAACCTGCAAAACCCACAGAGCATATACCATAGAAGACAATATAGCGGAACATAACTATAAAACACAGTGGAAGTCTAACCAAACCTCTATGAATATACATGCTCAAATCCAAGTCATACAAAAGTAACCAAAAGAAAGTGCGGACAGGCCCGCCAAAATACATGAAAGTATATCTCTCATCTCACCCACAGCTATTCACTCAGAATCTACAACCACCTAATGGTAACCCTCTACGGGAGGTTCCTCCAAAGGCTCCTCGACGTACTCCTCCTCCACCCAAGGGCTCGGAGCACAGATATCAAACGGAGCAGCAGCTCCCTCAGAACCTGCCGACATAAGAAGTACGGCTGAGCATGGAATACTCAGCGGGTACTAAATACTAACCAATAGTCATAGCAAAACCATAGCAGTATAGGAAGCAGGAAGCATTTCACATATATAAAGCAGGAAACAATTCAAGCATATAAAGCAGGAATAATTCATATCATGACAATAAAGTAAAGGAGTATATAATCATGCTTGAATTCATAAAAGCCGATAAAACCCTTGAAAACACCGTGCACTTGACTTGACTGAAAATACCATTTCCTTGCTTGAAAACTTGTCATGTTTGTCTTATCTTATCGTATCGTGCGTGTCATGCCATGTCATGCTTGCTTGGAAAGTAAACTACTTGTGAGGGAAGGGAGACCCTTCTTCCTAAATGCCCATGCTTGTCATGCCATGTCATGCTTGCTTGTATCATGCTTGGAAGAGTAAACTACTTGTGAGGGAAGGGAGACCCTTCTTCCTAAATGCTCATGTCATGTCCTTTCACTTGTGAGATGTTCTTGTGAGATGTACTTGCGAGGGAAGGGAGGCCCTTCTTATGTGATGTATGCACTTGTGAGGGAAGGGAGACCCTTCTTATGAAAATGCATGATTGTCTTGTCCTTGCCAAAAGCGAGGTAAAACATATCGTACGATATGCCCCACCTCTAAATCCCATTCTTGAAAACCTCGGTAAAATCATGTCATGTATGCGTGCTCGTGAGGTCGTGTGCATACTTGCATTTGGAATTAAATATGGCATTTGAGTAATTCGTAACACATAACATCAATGATTTGGGCAATTTAATATTGATATCATTTAGGGAAAGCGAACAATCACACTATCATAACCCTAGCAATTTTCATAAACCTTAAACATGCATTTTCTTAATTTATCATTCATTTTATTCACCTTGGCATTTCATCAAACATGGTACATTCATTATTCATTAACCCTACAACATGCTTTTCTAGGCGGTTTATACTCACATCACACTTGTATGTTTATTATTAGTACAATGCCCTTCCCCATTCATTCATTTCATCATCCACACGGCATCCATTCGCCAACATCCATCTCCATTTACCATACATACCACCCATCTCATAATGTATATATATATATGAAGGAAAACAAGAAGGAATAAGGAAATGAGAGGCTATAACTAGGAGGGTAGTAAAAAGTACCGACCTTGATCAAGTGGGGAAGAAATCCCCCTTTCCAAAACGACCGTGAGTTGCTGCCCTAGCTTGGAACACGAGCTCCACACGAGCTTGAGCCGAGATCTTGAAGGAAAACGTGCTTGAGGATGGTCTAGGGTCTCAAACCCCTTTGATTTCTCTTCAAAATGGAAACCCTAGGTTTAGGAAAACCTTCTCCTTTCTCTCTATCTCTCAAAAGACTCTAAGGGTTGAGAATGAGCCCTAAAGGCTCGGGTAATCCTATATAAGAAAGGGTATAACACCCGAATGTCGAAAATGCCCTTAGTGAAAATTCTGTAAAACGCGAGGACCGAGCGATCGGTGTTAATGACCGATCGATCGGTTGCCTACCGATCGATCGGTTTCATAACCGAGCGATCGGTTGAAATTTCACTCTCTGGAAAATTTCCCCATAGAAAAATCTCGACCAGTTGATAGCCTCCGAGCGATCGGTTTTGGACCGATCGATCGCTCCATGGACCGATCGATCGGTGGTCTGCAGGTCCAAACTGTTTTGGCCATAACTTTTGACTCGTTCGTCCGATTTTGACGATTCAACTTGCGTTGGGTTCGTACTTCGAAAACGAACATTTCTGACGTTTCAGAATTTCAAATTTCTTCCTTATTTATTAATTGCATTACTTTAAAGGAAAAATGGCTACGAAGGGTCATGCATAAATGTGAAAAGGTCCGGGGCTCTACATTTGCGGTCCTCTCGCCTACAGAGGAAGATAGAGTAGCATGGGTAGTTTTCATTCTAGAGGGCGAGGCCCACCATTGGTGGTTGTCCGCATTGAGGACGCGAGATTTGACTATGCAGGGTCAACCTTGGACTTGGGAGGAGTTCAAGGATACTTTTTATAAGAAGTACTTTCCTATTGGAGCACAGGAAAAGAAAGAAAGAGAGTTCATCAACCTAGAGCAAGGTTCGATGACTGTGGCCGCTTATGAGGCTACGTTCTCGGAGCTATCACGCTTCGCGACTCACATGGTTGCTATCGAGGCAGTGAAAGCGAGGAGATTTGAGCAAGGGCTCAAAGATGTTATCATGGAGAAGGTTTTGGTTTTCAGACATGCTACCTACCCTGAGGTAGTAGACAAAGCCTTATTGGTCGTGGCGAATTCCGAGGCCGTGTCCAAGAAGAGGGAGTTGGCGAGAGGCCAAGCCAGTAGTTCAGCACCTTCAGAGAGGCGGGCTCATACCGGCCCTTATCAGTACACGTGGCCAGCACCACCGATGAGGCCATCTTATGTGCCTCTAGCTCCACGGTAGTATGTGCCTCAGGCACCACGACCTCAGGCTCTTCCAGCTCCATGGCCAGTTGCACCTCAGACGGTGAGGTATGCTCCACCTCCAGCCCCTCCGACTTACACATATGAGGTCTGCACTTCGTGCAGCCAAAGGCACCTGACAGGAGATTGCCGAAGGGCATCGGGTGGATGTTTTCATTGTGGTCGCCAGGGCCATGTGATCAGGGATTGCCCCAGTCGGCATTCACCAGGCCAGTCTCAGGGGATTAAGCCCCCAGCACGCCCAGTAGGATCATACTAGGCGTCATCCCAGACTACCCGGTCTACACCTCTGCCTCGCCAGGTGAACCAAGGGCAAGTTTTTGCCTTGACAGAGGGTGATGCATTTGCATCTGATGATGTGGTGCAAGGTACGCGTTTAGAGTTATTCTTTTGTCCGCAATTGTCATGTTATGCTTTACTCCTTGTGTACGTATGTGGCGTGCTATATATCTATCTACCTATATACATATGATGTGATGCATGGATTGACATAACTAGTTGAAATTTCAGGAACCCTACTAGTCAACGAATGTTTGGCTAGAGTGTTGATTGATACCGGGTCTATTCATTCGTTTGTCTCGCCGAGCTTTTCAGAAGGCTTTTCTGTGGAGCCTAGTCAGCTAGAACCGGAGTTAGCCATTTCGACTCCTCTCGGCAAAACAGTGTTGACAAACAAAGTGTGTCGAAATAGTGTGGTTCAAGTGGGAAGCCACGAGTTGGCGGTTGATCTAATAGTTCTTGGATTCCAAGACTTTGACGTGATATTAGGAATGGATTAGTTAGCGGCACATCACGGGCATGTAGCTTGCTTTGAGAAAATAGTACTCTTCAAGCCAATAGAAGGAAAATCATTCCACTTTCGCGGGTTAAAAAGTAGAGATATTGCTCGTTTTGCGGCGTTGAGCTTAGCTAACCCCGAGGCAAAGGACTCATCGACTATTCCAGTTGTGAGTGAATTCCTGGATGTATTTCCAGAGGAGTTGCCAGGGTTGCCTCCAGACAGGGAGATTGAGTTTGTGATCGAGCTTGCACCAGGCATAGCTCCTATTTTTAGGGCTCCGTATAGAATGGCCCCTATTGAACTCAAGGAGTTGAAGACTCCGTTGGAGGAATTACAAGGTCTTGGTTTCATTCGACCAAGTGTCTCACCGTGGGGTGCCCCGATGTTATTTGTTAAGAAGAAGGATAACTCGATGCGGATATGCGTTGATTACCGGCAATTGAACAAATTCACTATAAAGAATAGGTATCCATTGCCTAGAATTGATGACTTGTTCGATCAGTTGAAAGGAGCGAGATTTTTCTCAAAGATAGATCTTCGGTCGGGTTATCACCAGTTGAAGATTAAGGCGGAAGATGTTCCCAAAACTACTTTTTGGACTCGATACGGACACTACGAGTTCTTGGTGATGCCTTTTGGTCTCATAAATGCGCCGGCAGCCTTTATGGATTTAATGAACCGGGTGTTCTGGCCATACCTGCATCGATGCGTGATCGTGTTTGTCGACGATATCTTGGTGTATTCCCAGACACGGGAAGATCATATGCGAGACCTTCTTCTTGCTTTGGAAATGCTGAGAAAGCACAAGCTGTACGCCAAACTTAGCAAGTGTGAGTTTTGGTTGGAAAAGGTGGCATTCCTAGGCCACGTTGTATCCACGGAAGACATTTCGGTAGATCCGAAGAAGATAGAGGCAGTCATGAGTTGGACGAGGCCCAAGAGTGTCACGGAGATACGCAGTTTCCTTGAGTTAGTAGGCTATTACAGGACATTTGTGGAGGGTTTCTCCAGCCTTGCAGCACCACTCACTTACTTGACAAGGAAGAATGCGAAGTTCGTGTGGAGCGATAAGTGCGAGATCAGTTTCACGGAACTGAAGAAGAGGCTTACTTACTACAGCCCCTGTCCTTACTGTGCCATCCGGACCTTATGGGTATGAGGTGTTTAGTGTGCCTCACACGTTGGACTTGGGTATGTGCTCATGCAACACAAGAAATTCATTGCCTATGCATCAAGGCAATTGAAGGAGCATGAGAAGAATTATCCCACGCATGACTTGGAGCTTGCTGCGGTCATGTTTGCACTTAAGATTTGGCGTCATTACCTTTATGGGGTGGAGTTCTATGTGTTCACGGATCACAAGAGCTTCAAGTATCTCTTTTTCCAAAAGGAGCTGAATCTAAGGCAATGGCGTTGGATGAAATTTTTGAAAGACTATGATTGTACCATTCAATACCACTTGGGTAAAGCAAATATAGTGGTTGATGCTTTGAGTAGAAGACCTCCGGGGTTATTAGCATACATGTTGGTGCAGGAATGGAAGCTACTTGAAGATTGGCAAATCTGGACATCAGTGTGAATGACTCTGTCCGTAGTCCTATCTTGGCAAATGTCACGGTTCGGCCATACATTATAGATTTGATCCAAGAATATCAAGCCACGGATGCTGAATTGTTGGCTTATCGGGACAAGGAAGTTGCCAAGGGTAGTGAGGACTTCTCTCTCACTAGCCGAGGTGCTATCACATTCAAGGGAAGGCTATGTGTCCCAGCCAACGCAGATCTTCGGAGGGAGATTATGGATGAAGCACACCGTTCAAAGTACACAGTGCATCCTGGGGGTACAAAGATGTACCAGACCTCAAGAGTCACTTTTGGTGGCGGAATATGAAGAGGGATGTTGCGGAATATGTGGCACGGTGCTTGGTGTGCCAACAAATGAAAGCAGAACACATGCGACCCGTCGGTCTATTACAGTCTCTTCCTATTCTCGAGTGGAAATGGGAGAACATCTCCATGGACTTCATAGTTGGCTTGCTAAAGACGGCAAGGGGCTCAGATGCGATATGGGTTGTGGTGGACCGTTTGACAAAGTCCACTCATTTCTTGCCTTACCGAACTACTTTCAACTCTAGCCAATTGGCCGCGCTATACATCAAGGAAGTGGTTAGGCTACACGGGGTGCCAGTCAGTATTGTGTCAGATCGGGATCCAAGATTTACGTCAAGATTCTGGAAAAGCTTTTAGGAAGCTATGGGTTCCCGACTTGATTTCAGCACAACCTTTCATCCACAAACGGATGGACAAACAGAGAGGGTGAACCAAGTTATAGAAGACATGCTTCGGGCTTGTATGCTGGATTTCAAAGGCAGTTGGGAAGAGCACTTGCCTTTAGTAGAGTTCGCCTACAACAACAGCTATCAGGCGAGTATCAAAATGGCTCCATTCGAGGCTTTGTATGGGTGAAGTTACAGGTCTCCTCTCTACTGGGATGAGGTAGGAGAAAGGAAAGTACTTGGTCCGGAGTTGATCGAGCAAACTACGGGTATAGTCAAGATCATCTGGGATCGGTTGAAAGCCGCTCAAGATCGTCAAAATAGCTATGCGGACACACGCCACAGGGACTTGAAATTCCAGGTTGGGGATCAAGTCTTTGTGAAGGTATCTCCTAGCAAGGGGATATGACATTTGGCAGGCGAGGCAAGCTTAGTCCTCGATATGTTGGCCCATTTGAGATCATCACGCGAGTGGGTGAGGTTGCTTACAGGGTTGCCCTTCCACCTCACATGGCCACGGTTCACAACGTTTTCCATGTGTCTATGCTTCGGAAGTACATTGTGGATCCTTCGCATGTCATAGACTTGGAACCGTTGGAAATTCGAGAGGATCTCACTTTAGTAGAGAAGCCGGTTCATATATTGGATCAAAGAGATCAAGTCGTTCAAAAAAAAACGATTCCATTGGTTCTCGTGCAGTGGCAACATCATGCTCGAGAAGAGTCTACATCGGAGGGTGAAGCCGAAGTCACAGCGAAGTATCCAGAATTGTTCGAATGAGTTTTGGATAGGTTTTGTATATGTGGCTTGTAATTTTGTTTTGATTCTGTAATGCATGTCCCGTCTAAATTTCGAGGATGAAACTTTTGTAAGGGGGAGAGGATGTAGAGCCCCGGACTTTTCATGCTTAATACATGGCACTTTCGTTGCCAATTTGCCTTTAAAGTAGTACAATTAATAAATAAGGAAGAAATTAGAAATTTCGAAACATCAGAAATGTTCCTTTTCGAAGTACAAACCCAACGCAAGTTGAATCGTCGAAATCCGAAGAGTGAGTCAAAAGATATGGCCAAAACAGTTTGGACCTGTAGGCAACCAATCGCTCGGTCCATGAAGCGATCGATCGGTCCAAAACCGATCGATCGGAGGCTATCGACTGGTCGAAAAATTTGTATGGGGAAATTTTCCAGAGTGTTGATTTGTGGTCGAGAGCTCAGTCAACACACCGATCGCTCGGTAGGCAACCTATCGATCGGTCATAACCACCGATCACTCGGTCTTCGTATTTTGCAGAAATTTTCATTAAGGGTATTTTCATCTTTTGGGCGTTTCACCCATGCCTTAAAGGCCTTGCCCGAGCATTTGAGGGTTCATTCATAACACTAAGAGTATTTTGAGAGTTAGAGGAAGAGGAGAAGGGTTTCCAAACCTAGGGTTTGCTTTGGGGAGAAATCGAAAGGGTTTCAAGACCCACAATCACCTCAAGCTTGGATTGCTTCAAGATTCCGGTTCAAGCACACGAGGAGCAATTTCTTCAAACTAGGGCAGCATCTACACGCACGTTTAGGAGGAGAGTTCCTTCCCTCATTTTTCAAGGTCGGTACTTTTTGCTACCCTCTTAGTTATAGCTTTTCTTTCATCCCTTATTCTTGTATTCTTTGTTTTCTTCCATCTATAAATGGGTGATGAGTTGAAATGGTGAATGGTGTGAATGGAGGGGGTGTTGGCGATTGGATGCCGTGCGAAGTGATGTGATGAATAAAATGGGGAGGGCATTGTATCCATAATGAACAAACATGTATGATGTGAGCATAACCCACCTAGAAAAGCTTGATGTAGGTTTAATGAATAACGTACACAACCCATGTTTGATGAAATGCCAAGGTGACTGAAATGAGTATAAATCAAGAAAATGCATGCTAAATTACTTATGTAACTTGTTAGGGATTATGATAGCATGAGTTCTGGTTTTCCCTAAAATATGATGAATGTTTATTTGTTTGAAATTGCTATATGCTAAACATTGTGAAATCCCCCAATTGTCATGTTTAAATTCAAATGCAAGTATGCACACAATTCCATGAGCACGGCATGCATGACATGATTTATCGTATTTTCAAGAACGAGGTTTAGAGGTGGGACATATCCTACGATATGTTTTACCTCACTTTTCACAAGAAAACAAGAACAAACATTCCACGAGGGGTCTCCCCTCACTCACAAGTGCATAGCATTAAGAAGGGCCTCCCTTCCCTTGCAAGTACATACATACATATCATGAAGAAGGGTCTCCCTTCCCTCTCAAGTGCATTGCATAAAGAAGGGTCTCCCTTCCTACTCAAGGCATCTCACAAGCGCATCTCACAAGTACATCTTACAAGTGTATCTCACAAGTTACATGATCACAAGCAGGCACGCATGGCATGGCATGACACGCATGGCACGCTCGACAAGATCAAGCAAGACAAACACGACAAGCTTTCAAGTACGAAAAGATATTTTAAGTCAAGTCAAGTGCACGGTGTTTTCAAGGGTTTTATCGGCTTTTTACGAAATGCAAGCTTGATTATAAATTGCTTTACTTCCTTGTATGACCTGAATTATTCCCGTTTAACATATATGAATTGCTCTATTTATTGCCATTTTTATGCTATGACTGTTGGTTAGTGTTTGGTACCCGCTGAGTATTCCATGCTCAGCCGTACTTCTTATGTTGGCAGGTGATAGCTGAGCGGTTGCTCCATTTGATGTTTGTGCTCCGAGCCCTTGGGTTGAGGAGGAGTACGTTGAGGAGCCTGTGGAGGAACCTCAGGGAGAGGGTTATTATTAGGTGGTGGTAGATTCTGAGTGGATAGCTGTGGGTGAGTTGAGAGAGATATATCCATGTATTTCGCCAGGCATGTCCGCACTTTCTTTTGGTTTCCTTTTTGTATAAACTTGGTTCATGTATGTATATACGTAGAGGTTTGTTAGACTTCCGCTGTGTTTTGTTATATGTTTCCGCTATTATCATCCTCTATTGTATATGCTCTGTGGGTTTTTGCAGGATGGTTTGCCAAGCAAGTCATGCAAGTCATGATTAGTCGTCCAAAGTTCACTCTAACTCCTAGGGTGGGTTTTGGGTCGCGACATGGTGGGCTTCACCCTCTAGCATGAAAACAGCCCATGCTACTTTCTCTTCCTCTGTCGAAGAGAGAACCGTAAATATCTTCTCCACTTGGAGGATCCAAGCCTCCGCAACAAGAGGGTCCACACTCCCATAGAATGATGGAGGCCTCAATCTCTTGAATGCCTCAACCCCCAGCTGTACGATGTACTGGAGCCGTAGGCGGTGGAGTAGGTGCTGCTGATGATGGAATAGCCTGCCGAGCCACCAGTATGGCGAGAGTCTCAGCAATAGAGCCTAAGACCTGTGAGAGGTCCGGCTGCTCAATCTCATCTCGAGAAGAAGATGAAGCTCTGGTATGTGGTCCACGACCCCGTGTGCCACCTCTCATGACTAAAGTCCTGAGAACAATAGCACCACATGAGTCTAACTTGAAACCACAATTTATCACAATTCCATTTCACAATAATTCAATTTGTATTAGTTGTATAATACTAATATACATCGCATCACAACCATCGGTGAATTTATAATATTATACCTTGGTGTTCTAGCATTCCTAAGACTTGTACTTAGTTGAAGCAACCATTTTGACTAAGACTAAAGTTTAGTCTTACACTTAGAACATGATTTGCTTCCGACTTACTTCCTTCCTAACAAGTTTCCTAACATATGCTCTTACAAGCCGTGGTATTAGATTCTAAGTGACCCTAGAGACCAAAAGCCTAAGCTCTGATACCACTTCTATCGCAACCCAAAACCCACCCTAGGAGTTAGAGTGAACTTTGGATGACTAATCATACTTGCATGACTTGCTTGACCAAAAATAACCTGCAAGAGACCTGGAGCAATACAATAGAGGACATAATAGCGGAAACATAACTACAAAGCACAGCCGAAGACTTAACCAAAAACCTCTATGTATATATACACACGTGATCCAAGTTCGATACAAAGATGAACAAAAGAAAGTGTGGACATGCCTACCAAAATTACATGACTATATTTGCTCATTATCACCTACAGCTATTCACTTAGAATCTACCACAACCTAATAGTAGCCCTCGACCTGAGGTTGCTCCACAGGTTCCTCAACATACTCCTCCTCCACCCACAGGCTCGGAGCACAGATATAAAAAGGAGCAGTTGCTCCGCTATCACCTGCCGACATAAGAAGTACGGCTGAGCATAGAATACTCAGCGTGTACCAAATGCTAACCAACAGTAATAGTACAGCAACGATGATACATATATATAAGTAGGAAGTAGTTAATCTCATAACAGGAAAGTAAAGCAGTTTGTAATCATGCTTGCATTTTCGTAAAAGCCGATAAAACCTCTTGAAATAGTCGTGCACTTGACTTGACTTAAAATACTTATTGCGTGCTTGAAATCTTGTCTTTTCTGTCTTGTCTTGTCGTATCATGTCATGTCATGCCATGTCATGCTTGCTAGGAAATTAAACGTGTTCATACTACTTGTGAGGGAAGGGAGACCCTTCTTCCTAAATGCTCATGCTTGCCATGCCATGTATTTTTCATGCTTGGAAAATAAACTACTTGTGAGGGAAGGGAGACCCTTCTTCCTAAATGCTCACGCTTGCCATTCCATGTATCTTGCTTGCTTGGAAAATAAACTACTTGTGAGGGAAGGGAGACCCTTCTTCCTAAATGCTCATGCTTGCCATGCCATGTATCTTGCTTGCTGGAAAATAAACTACTTGTGAGGGAAAGGAGACCCTTCTTCCTAAATGCTTATGCTTGCCATGCCATGTATCTTGTTTACTTGGAAAATAAACTACTTGTCAGGGAAGGGAGACCATTCTTCCTAAATGCTCATGCGAGGGAAGGAAAACCCTTCTTTATGAATGCTTGTCTTGTTCTTGCCAAAAGCAAGGCAAAACATATCGTAGGATATGTCCCACCTCTAATTATTGCTCTTCAAAAACCTCGGTAAATCATGTCATGCATGCCGTGCTTGTGGAATCGTGTACATACTTGCATTTGAATTTAAATATGACAATTGGGTAATTCACAATACATATAACATCAATAATTTGAACAAGTCAATATTCATGCAATCTAGGTAAAATAAGAAAGCACACTATCATGGCCCTAGCAATTTTCATAATTAATTAAGCATGCATTTCTTAATTTATAATTCATTTTATTCACCTTGGCATTTCATCAAACATGGGGTGTGTTCATTATTTATTAAACCTACATCATGCTTTTCTAGGTGGGTTGATGCTCACATCACACATGTATGTTCATTATGGATGCAATGCCCTCCCCATTTCATTCATCACATCATTCACACGGCATCCATTCGCCCAAATCCATCCTCACAGAACCATTCCATTCACATCCCAATAGGTTCATACATTAGGGAAACTATAAAGAAGAAGAAAAGAAAAAAGGTATGAATTAGAAGGGTAGTAAAAGGTACCGACCTTGACAAATGAGAGAAGAAATCCCTTGCGAAACGTGTGTGAGTTGCTGCCCTAGCTTGGAGAGCGTAGTCCTCACGAGCTTGAACCTTGAACTTGAGGAGACACGAGCTTGAAGTGATCTAGGGTCTTCAAACCCTTTGATTTCTCCCCAAATGCAAACCCTAGGTTAGGAAACCCCTTTCTCTTCTCTCCTTATCTCTCAAATCTCTACTTAGGGTTTATGAACCCTCAAATGCTCGGGCAAAGCCTTTAAGGCATGAGTGAAATGCCCAAAAGACGAAAACACCCTTAATGAAAATTCTGTAAAAACGCGAAGACCAAGCGATCGATGATTATGACCGATCGATCGGTTGCCTACTGAGCGATCAGTGTTCTCGACCGAGCGACCGGTCAAAAACATGCTCTCTGGAAAATTTCCCCATACAAAAAATTGCATCAGTCTATAGCCTCCGATCGATCGGTTGTGGACCGATCAATCGCTACAATGGACCGAGCGATCAGTGGTCTGTAGGTTTTTGACCCTGGGTCCATTTTTCACCCATTCCTACTATTTGGACCCATTCTAATTCTATTCTAACATCTTCTAAACTTGACTAGGACCCCTTTAAAGCTTATGGGCTTTATTAAATAATTTATCTAATTAATTATAGCATTCTTGACACAATTCCATCGAAGTTTCAAATTTTCATTTCATGAAATTGAGATTACAAGGCACCATGCCTTGACACACATCCCAAGGCATATACAAAAAGTTTTGGGGCTCTTCAGCTTCCTTCTGTGGGTCTAGCACCCCTGCTTTCTCCTTCTCCTTCTCCTTCTCTGCACTCTTCACCCTTGTCGGCTCAATTGTAGGAGGTTGATATACCCAGCCAGATCTGGTTAGGTTGGCTATGCTCTCGCTCTCAAGGATGAAAGAGCGGGGAATGGGTACTTGGTTGAGGTTGAAGGGAGGCTCTAGGATGTAAGGGATCTGGACAGGGCCTGGTGAGGTTGAGGCTTGAGCCGGAGCTGTAGGCCAATTTGTGGGACAAAGCATAGTATAGAGTATCTGTTTGGGGACAGGTATCTGAGTTAGAGACTGAATGGTCTGTATGTTTGACTGGGGGAAGGGGATTATGAAAGGTGATCGATAAGAGGGCCTGATGATGTCATCATTCACTGCGGGTGTGATGGGTCCTGGTTGCCCTGCCCCAAGTTCTTCCCACTGAATAAAGTTGATTTAATTGTTATGTGGGAGCAGTGGCACTTGATTGATGCTAGTGTTACTGGGAGCCAACTCAACCCTTCCGTCATCCAAGAGATCTTGGATTGCACACTTTAGGCTTATGCAATAGTCTGTAGCATCTCCTGGCCTCTATGAAAGGCGCAGTGATGATCGACATTATAGTTCTTGTTCTGTTTGTTTGGAGGTAAAAAAGGTGTGGGGCCTCTTAACTCGAGAAGACCTTGCTTGGTGAGAAATTCTAACAACTAGCTGAGTGTGTATGGAAGAGGGGTAAAGTTTCTGGGAGAACGGTTTTGCCCCTGGGCTGGTCGGGCTGACAGGGTATTCCTGATAACTGACTACTGTTGAGCTACTGGAGCTGGCAGTCAGATGGGTGCAGTAGAAGCAACCATATGTACATCTTCCTTCTTTCTATGGGCCCTGGGATAGATGTTCATACTAGACGAGGCTGTCGCCTTGGGGGGATCAAGTCCTAGACTGGAATGAATAGCCCTGCTCTTGATAACAGTCTCGATACGAGCACCTGTCCTGACAATGATGCAGAAATCCACCACTGGTAAGGTCACCATGAGTGTAAAGTAGGGCTGCTTTAGAGTACTCATAAACATGTCTGCTAGCTCTTCCTTAGGGATAGGGGTCGGGAACTTTACAGCCATTTCCCTCTAGCGGGTGGCGTACTCCAGAAATGATTCGTTGTTACGCTAGCTTAACTGCTCAAGCTAGCTCCTCTGAGGGCGGAGCTCCTGGTTAAAGGAGTACTGCTCCATGAAGCTGTCCATGGCATCCTACCAAGTCTTGACCTTCTGTTTGTCCATAGACATCCACCATGTAAGGGTTGCCCCCTTCAGAATCTTCCGGAAGTACTGGATGAGTAAGGGCTGATTTCTGTTGTGCTGAAGCATGTCCCCCAGGTGCAACTGCAAGCATTGTTTTGGACAGCCCGAGCTGTTGTATTTTTCAAAGTCTGGGACCTTGAAACCTACGGGAACAGTATCCCCTGATAGACTTGTACTGTTAAGTCCTCCAGTGATAGACTTGTATTGGTTAATGCACCCTTCATTCTTCTCATCTCCTCTTTTATTTGCTTGATTTCGTCCTGTAAGGATGGAGTGGGGTCTGAGCATGATGGCCGGTCCTGAATGACGTGTGAGGCCTTGGGTTGTTCTTCATACTGGTCATACTCCTCTCCTCGCCTGTTGCGGGTATAAGGTCAGGTATGACGAAGGGGAGAAGACGAGGCTCTAGTATAGGTTGCTCGGTTGGTTCTCCGGTTGGGATCCAGGTGGAGGGTTCTTCGGTTCGGGTACCACTTAGAATCTTTAGGGATTCCAGAACACTGTCAATCTTTGACTGCATGGCCGCTGTGTCCCTATCATGTGACTGTAGGATCTCAGTGGTTCGCTAGTGCTGATCTGCAGGTTCCGCCATTGAGTCTGTGCTGCTTTCTGATTGTGTTGTGTAAGAGTTGCTCTTTGATTGGGCTGTACGAGGTACTAACTCTATAATTGGTACCTCTGTTAAGACTGCGTCTACGGCTGCTGCTTCTGCGAGAATCGTAGTCAAAGAACGAGTCACAGGTCGGCTCATGCAACTGAAAAGAATACGACGGCTAATCGTGATTATGCATGATGGCAAGATGCAGATGCTAGAAAAATAGGATTTTTCATTGATGCATGAAGAGTGCAGTGAGTACAGGGATAGTGTGACTCAACAAAGAGAAAAAAAGACTCTATCCTAGGTAGGCCCTTCAGGGATCGCAAAGTCAAGTGGTCGTGGCACACCTTTAAGATCCATGATCTGTTGTTGGAGGGATGTGACTTCAATCTCCATGTGCGTAAGGGTTTCAGAAGCGTTGAACATACGGTATCCAAATTGTTGGATACGGGAGGTCATCTCCACCTTTACACTATCAAGCTGCTCTTGGTGGAAGTGAAGTTGGGCCTGGATGATGGCTATTTTCCTGGCGTCGCCTCTGCGTTTCCTATGAAGAGACTGGATTATCTACTCCAATTGTTCAACCTATTCTTATATGGCTTGGCGCTCACGACCTTGTTCTGCTTCCTGCTGCCTGAATGTACACTGGGCTTTCCATAGCCTTTTCCATTTCTGCTGGATCTGGAGTTGTCTCTCCAGGAAGAAGTCTGTCCAGGGAACCACCATTTCTGCTAGGGGTACGGTTCCTTGTGAAAGAGCTGCGACTGGTGTGGGCAGTTCCTTGGGCACCGGCATATCGGGTAGAATATCAGGATTATCCATCCACTATCGGTATGCTGAGTTGGTCAGTGGTCCTAATGTAACCATAAATTCTGGTCATTGGTCTCGTCTGGAGCTACGCCAAGCTGACTAGAAGTGTCAGGTGAGGTTGTCGGAGTGCACTGTTAAAGTGATCCAATCATTTTCCTGCCGGTCTATCACTAGGATATGTTGAGGGAATCCAAATTACTGGAGGACTCGGAGTGGTGTACAGACTATGGAGCCTGTTAGACCAGCAAGAATCATGCATCGTTTGCTGGTGATGACAATACAGGGTAGCCTATTCAGTACAAGCCAATCGTATTACCAAGTAATTTCTTTCTCTAATAGGTCTTGGAGAAGCTGGTAGAGCTCTCCAACGTCTGTAGTTGCTATCGGGCCTTGATTCTGAGAAATCTTTTGAGATAGACTGTAGGCATCACGGATGCTGTCTGGTACTGATATGATTGTAGGCAAATGACTTACCAACCAGAGGTTTAGGAGAGGTGTACTGGCATGGAAGATGCCTTTTCTGCGGTCTGCCGATTGGTTGAGAGCCCTGAGAAGCTCGACTAGGATGACTGGTACAACCGAGTAGGAGTTGTGCAACCAGAACTTCTTTGATAAGTGAACGGGACCTTGGGAATAGCAGTTGAGACATGGCTATCAGTGCAAGGGCATTGAGACCAGGAAGTTCCGCTGCAAAAGAGTCAGGGTTCCACTTGTGTTTGTACCTATTTTCGAGAAAAAACACGGGTATCCGATCAAAAGAGCCGTTAGGACCGGGCTGCAAGCAGGCAAGCTTGTACTGAGCCAAAAACGAGACGCTGACTCGAGGTGAAAGCCCCAATTACTTCCTGAAGGTTGTTATCATATGCCCCCCTGAGAAGTTAGATGCACGGGTCTTGATGGTCGACCCATTGACTGATCAATCCCTGAAGGACCTGCCATCTACCTGGATAAAAAATATATAGACTCTATGAGTGCACTGTGTATGCAGATGGGATGCAAAATGATGATGCAATATTTTTTTGATTTTTGATTTTGATTGGGTGTGACAAGGCACATGTGATCCGATAGGACAGATGGACGGAGGTTCGACGTGCTTTAGCCCAGGTAGTTGGAAACCGAGGGACCTATCAGATCAAAGTTAGGGACAGGCCTAGTGAAGGCCTGTCTACCTAGGCTTTGGACCCCATATGCTATGTAAGGAAGCAGGGTTGGATGTAGTTTATTACAAGCATAGGTTTGGCTCATTACATGCCCCTAGGTGGGTGGTTATCCGGGTAGAATGTATCCGGGTAGTCAACCATGATTGGGGACAGGTATAGGGTGCAAGCAGGTTAGGGTTTATAGTAGCCCTCCCAGGATGGGCTGCTTGTAAACTATACCCTGGCATAGACTACAGGTATGAATGCTGGTTTGATGTAGTTGTATTCCTAGTAGGATGGGGGGATCACTTAACACTGTATATGCGACTTTCCGGTATAGAATATACATGAAAAGGGACAATTGGTGTAAGCAAGAGCGTTCAGAATCCTTTCCTGGGGATAATCATCCAACAGGAGTAACTCCGCGGACCTCCAAGATGTTTAAGTCACTGACACTGAGAATGATCATCTAACAGCCGTTAACTTAATAAGTCTGTCTAGTAGGTTGAATGGGATAATTACACTACTATGACATGTATAGATGCACAGTACACAATTTAACCAAGAGATGTAAAGTGATTAGTGTTAAGTTAAATGCTTAGGCATTTTAATCAAGATTAAAGTTTAGTTGACTTAAACCCTGGTTCCTGGTTGAACCCTGAAATGTCTCTCCCCAGCAGAGTCGTTAGAGTTGTGAGCGCGGGAATTTTCCTCCCACTCACAAAAAGGAGATGATGGTGGAATTACCTGTGTACCCTCACGGGTGTAAAAGATTTTTCCAAATTAATCGTTTTGAAGGTCAATCGTTTTCCAAATTAATCGTTTTGATGGTGGAATTATCTGTGTACCTATCCAGAATCAATCGTTTTGAAGGTCAAAACTTGAGTCAAAAATCTAAAGCAGGAAAAAGAGTTTTCCAAATTAATTTTCCAAAAGGCTTTCAAATTTTTTCTAAATTCCATATTTGATTTGAGAGCATGAGATGCTATTAAATCGTTTAATGGACTATCATTTAATTAAATAGTTTAATTATTTGATTCAAGAGCACAGACTAAGATTTAATAAATTTTTTAACTATCTGCTTGAAGTCCACATGCCATTATTTAATTAAATGTTAATTATGATATCTTTTATGGTACCCTAAAAGGTTTATGGGAATAATATCATAATTAATGTAGTTGATTTAGATCAATTACATGTGCTCAGAAATATCGGCTACATAGAAAGTTCCTATTTTGATTTCTGCTAATGGGAAGGATAATTTTCTTGAGTTAGCCGAGAAAAATTCTGGGCTATTAGCTTCTTCTAATAACATTGGAGATTTTGATTATCAATCTCATTCAAAAGGTATGGAGTTTAATGTTCAAATTGAGGATTCAGATGAGGAATGGACTAGCTCAGGTAAAATGCTTTTTGGATCATACAATACCTTATGAAAATTCTTTGGTGGAAACTCTAAAGACTGGAACAATTTAAAATAACCAATCTATTCTATCTAATTTTGAACTTAGAGGTCTTTACCTTAATGTGAAGAAAAAAAAATCGATCTAGGCTTCAACATACTCCTCCTTATCGTATGTTGATGAAATTGATTCAAAATTTAGAAAGCCCTTTAAATCATCATGATACCTCCTTTACCAGAAATGTTTTGAAAGATTACTCCCGAACTCTAAAATATCATGATGATTTAGATCCATGTTTTTTTAACAATATGAAATCTTTTAAGAAAGAAGGAATACTTTTTTCTCAAAAATTACTTAAGTCAGAGCTATTTTCTAAATTCCAACTTTCAATACCTAAGATCAAATCAAAAAATAATAAAGTTGTGTTAGCTTTTGGTAGAATAACTCATTCTAGATCTACTATTTTATCGTTGGTTTCTGATTCTAATATTTTTATTAATAAATAATTTTCTCATTTGGAATATTAGAGGGATTGGTAACTTATCTTCTAAGTCTAGACTCAAACAATTAATTTCCTCTAATAATATTTTGCTTAATGCTATTATGGAACCCAAGAAGAATATTGACTCTATCCAGGAAGTTTGCTCTTTTATTAATATGGATAAACATCTAGACCCCCATTTATCTCATCCTAAGAGATTTGGTTGTTTTGGAAAAATAATCTTCAAGTTTCTTTTGTTTCTTCATTTGATCAAATGATTATTATTGATGTCTCTTCTACTAGTACTTCTTCCATAAGATGTGCTTTCATATATGCTAAGTGTACTAGTAGGGAGCGCTTATCTCTTTGGATGGATCTTAATGTATGCTTTTCTTCCTATGTAGGACCTTTTTTTATTGGGGGAGATTTTAATGCTATATCTAGTTCTGATGAAACATAAGGAGGGAGGAATGTTAATATAGAATCTCTTAGTGATTTTAATAATATGATTAATGATTTGAGTATGATGGACTATGGGTTCAATGGAAATAAATTCACGTGGTGTAATAATCAGACTAGTTCCAATAGAATATATGCTCGTTTAGATTGAGTCCTTCTAAGTTCTGATTGGAGTCTAAATTATCCACTTTCTTTTCTCTCTCACCTTAATAGGTTAACTTCTGATCATTATGCCCCTTCTTTTTGTTTTTGGTAAGCAGAATGATAGGTGTCCTTCATTTAAATTTCAAAAAATGTGGTTTCATCATCCTGATTTTTTTCGAATTGTTTCTAAGTCTTGGGATACTCCTATATCTGCTAATCCTCTTATGGCCTTTTTTCTTAAGCTTAAAAGGCTAAAGATTTCTTTAAAAAGCTGGAATAAGAATTTCTTTGGCAATATATTTCAAAAGATTAAGGACATTGAAAATCAAATCAGTAATTTTGAGGAAGACATTCAAAATTCTTGGGATCCTGGGAAGGCTGATATCCTTAATAATCTTAAAGATGAGCTTCAAACTTTTATGTAGCAAGAAGAGATATTTTGGCAGCAAAAACTTGTATTAAATGGCTTAAAGAAGGGGATAATAATACTAAATTTTTTCATATGATTTCTAATTCCAGAAGCGGTAGAAATTGTATTGCTCGGATTAAAGATTCCCAAGGTAATGTGTTAGAATCGAGAGAGGATATTGGTAATACTACTGTTTCTTATTTTAAAAACTTATTATCATCTTCTAATTGTATTATTGATCAAAACTTGATTAACCATATTCCTGATCTTATTTCGGAAGATGATAATAATTCTATATCTATGCCTCCTTCCGTAGAAGAGATTAAAAAAGTAGTTTTTAGTATGTCTGCTGATAGTGTTCCTGGGCCAGATGGATTTTCGGGGCACTTCTATCATTCTTGTTGGAACATTATTAAGGATGATCTCTTGAGTGCTATTAACTCTTTTTTTTGTCTAAGCAGATATTCCTAAAGCTATTAATACTACTGGTATAGCTTTAATTCCTAAATGCAGTTCTCCTCTATCATTTTCTGATTTCAGACTTATTAGTCTTTGCAATTTTCTTTATAAAATCATTTTGGGTTTACTGGCTGATAGAATTGGTAAACTTTTGCCTAATTTAATCTCTGAAGAACAAAGTGGATTCGTTAAGAGGAGAAATATTATTGATAATATTAATCTTGATCAAGAGATGGTTCAGGATATTGATAGAAAATCCCCAGGAGGTAATAATATTTTCAAACTTGATATGTCTAAAGCATATGAATGGAATGAAATTTTATTATTGTAGTTCTTCAAAAAATGGGTTTTAATTATGCAGTTACTAGATTGATTCATGATTGTCTTTTTAACCAATCTTTCTCTATCATTATTAATGGAAGTCTTCAAGTTTTTTTCAGAGTTCCCGGGGTCTTCGGTAAGGTGATCCTCTTTCCCCTACTCTTTTTATTTTAGCTGAGGAAGTTCTTAGCAGGGGATTGAAATCCATCTTGGAGAGTCTTTCTCCGAATTACAAATTGGGGAGATATGGTATGCCTATTTCTCACCTTTTTTTTTTTTTGCAGAGGATACCTTAATATTTTGTAATGGTAGAAAGCATAATATTAAAAAAATATTTGATTATATCTCATCATATGAGACTTCTTCGGGTCAGTTAATCAACCATGCTAAAAGCATTTTTTATTGTTCCTCCAAAACTTCTAGGGCTAGAAGTGGTGCTATATTTCAGTGGGTGGGTATTCCTAATAAGAATTTTCCATTTACTTATCTTGGTGTTCTCATATATAAAGGTCGTCTTAAAAATTACTTTTTTAATCATTTAATTGATAAAATTCTTAAAAAGATAGAGGGTTGGAAAGGCAAGTTCTTATATGTGGGAGGTAGGCTTCTTCTTATTAAGCAGGTTTTGTCTTCTATGCCTACTCACCTTTTAGCTGGGATCCATGTTCCGAAAGCTATTTGTAACATTATTGATAGATCTATGGCTGATTTTTTTGGAACAATAGGATTAATTCTAAGAAGCATCATTGGATTAATTGGAATACTTGTGCCCTTCCCCTATTGGAAGGTGGTCTAGGCATTAGGAAAATGCATGGTTTTTCTTTTGCTTTTCGAATGAAACAAGCTTGGAAACTTTATCAATCTGAAAACCTTTGGACTAAATTCTTTAAATCTAAATTCCAATTTACTCACATTTGGTATGCTTTTTATCGCTTTGATTCATCTAAAACTTGGATAAAAATTAACAAATTTTGTAAGGATGTGATTTGGAATTCGACTGCTTTAATTGGTAATGGTACTAAAATTAATTTCTAGTTAGATTGTAGGTATGGAGATGCTCCTCTTATCGTTAACTTCTAACATTCATTATACTTTTCTTGTTATCTCTGATATGCTTGATGATAATGGGGGATGAGATTTTAGTCTTATTTCTGATTATCTTCCTGATTACATTAAGACTGATATTAGAAATGTAGGATTTTTTACTTCTGAATTAGAAGATACATTCATATGGAACATCTGTCCTAAAGGTAAGTTTTCAGTTAAATCAGCTTGGAACTCTATTCGATGTTCTACTCTTCTAAAAGATTGGACTAGGTATGTTTGGAATAATATTATTCCCAAAAAATCCAAATTTTTGGTTGGAAGGTAGTGAATGGAGCTGTTCCTATTGAATTTAAGGTTTAATCTGTTGGTATTCCATTAGCAAGCCGTTGTGCTTGTTGTGTTCAAGGTAATATTGAAACTTTATCTCATCTCTTATTTTCAAGTGATATTGCAGGTTTTTTATGGAGATACTTTGGTAATTTATGTTCAGTTTTTCCTCATCCCAGTGATAATATTCAATGCTTAATTAAGAGATGGTTTAGAGCTTCAAACAGGAGTCATAATGCATTTTTTATGGTGCTTCCTCTTAGAATCATATGGGAGATTTGGAAAGAAAGATGCTCTCGTAGGTTTAAGAATGCTCAAAAGTCTGTTGATGTGATTAAAACAAGAATTAAGAAATGGATGGTTGAATTGAGATCCTTATTAACCGGAAAAACATTGGATCTTTCCATCATCAATATTTTGACTCCTCTTGATCGTCGAAGAACTACTATTTCTTATATCAAATGGATTCGGCCTTCTTAGGATAGAATAAAACTGAATGTGGATGGTGCTTCTAAAGGTAATCCGGGAATAGCTGGAGGAGCTGGTATTATTCGAGATCATGATGGAAGGATACTAGCTTGCTTTTATGCTTTTTATGGGAATTGCACTAATTATGTTGCAGAATCTCGAGCTCTTTTGGATGGTCTTCTTTTGTGTCAAAGGCTTGGATACCTTCAAGTGGATGTTGAATTTGATGCTAATCATTAGTTGAAGCTTGGAAGGGTACTTCTAATCATCCTTGGCAGGTGTAGTATTGAAATAAAAAGATCCATCAAGTGATTCACATTTGCTCATCTATTAATCACATCTTTAGGGAAGCCAACATGGTTGCAGACTTTCTTGCTAATGAAGGATGTACTTTACAGACTTCAGGTGAAATTTTCCCTAATCAATTTAGTCCTCATCATCTCATATCCCTTATTTCTCTTGATTAAGCTGGTTTAGGTAATGATAGATTGGTTAATAGAGATTAAGTTTTGTTTATTAGGGGTAAGGTTTTATATCCCCCCTTATTTGTATTTGTTTGTCAGGGGTAATGTTTTATGTCCCCCCCCCCCTCATTTTTTGTTTATTTGTTAGGGGTAAGGTTTTATGTCTCCCCTAATGTGTGAGTCTTTGTAGGGGTAAGGTTTATTTCCCCCCCCCCCCCCCCATTTCTTTTTTATTAATAAAACTGGTAGGGGTCTACCAAACCCCCCTCTCCTTTTGAGAGTTTTTTAAAAAAAAGAAAAAATAAATAGTTACTCAAGTAATTACATAAATGCCATTGGTTGAGATAAAAGGTTTTATCTCAAGGGAATTTTAATTGATGGAGATCAATTATTTTATGGACATTTAATACTATTGTTTAGGGTATAATTTTATTTAATTGTTAAATAAAATAATCCCTAAAGTAGTTGGCCCTTATGCAAAATTTTGAATTAATCTATTATTGATTTTGAATTTATTTTTGGAATCAATATAAGGTGATATTAAAAATTAGCAATTTGTTGTTTTTTATTTTGGTCTTTTAATAGTTATTAGATCAAAATAATATGAAGGGGATTAGATCCCTAGGCTAGCCGAATTTAATAAGGTGTTTTCTATTTGTTTATCAATTGAGGAATGTGAGGATGAATTTTAGGATTAGATTAAATCTTAGAGAAATTATTTCTCTCAATGATTTTCCAATCATTAAAGGAAAATAGTTTTCTTTTAATGATGATCTAAATCCCTAAGATCTCATTCTAGACATGTTTGCTTTATTTATTGCTTTAGGGATTTTCTATTAAATGTTAATAAAAGCCTTAACCATATGGGAAATAGTTTCCCTATGATTAGCTAAAACCCTTGTTGAAGTTATGAACTTTCTAAGTTATTTGTCATACCATGTTATTATTCATAGTTGATGAATAATTACTATATATTCTTGTTGAATGGTGGATGGGTTCCATGATCATGCATTCTTCTCTCTCTCTATTTTCTTCTCTTTCTTCTTATGGGTTATACTCCCCTTGAGCACCCTATTTTGAATGGTTTCTCAAGGTTTCTTATTTTAAATATGATGTAATTTTAGTATTAGGATTGCTGTTTTTTCTATGGAGAAATCGAATTGAAGATAGGAGATGATGGTGATCTCATGAAGAATATATCTTGGAAGGCGTTCTACAAGAGTAGTTGTAGGATTTCTAAGATAGCATGATCATGTGGACCCATTGTGTGACTATATTATGTATTTCATGTGATGATTTGTTATAGCTTTTAGTTGCTTAGAAAAGTCCATAACCCTTTTGATAATGTGTGAAATTACTCTGATCAATGATCTCTATGACCTAGAGAGGGGGTGAATAGGTCTATCTAAGAACTTCTAACCAATTTTTAATTTTTTATCTAATTAAATTGGAAATCAATGAACCATTCACACAAACAACCCACACAAATCAAACACAGCAGATTTTTACGTGGAAAACCCTTACGGGAAAAAACCACGGGACCTCGTCCAGCAACAAACTTCACTATAAGAAGAATTCAAGTACAAGACAAGACCTTACCCAAACCGGACTCGACGTTCCTAGATACAGAATCTTACTCTTGATTTCCACGAACCAGCAGGTTCGATCTCCGCTGTAGCAGCTTCGGTTCCTAACCGACCAAATCTTCTCAAGCTACTTCAATACCACGATCACACATGATCGATCTCCTTCCAAGAAGGCTCCGGATCATACACCGGACATACACACGAAGTGTAGGGTTGTGAATCAATTTAGAAAGCTTCAAACCCTAGAGGGATCTCATACAGATCTGAGATCACACAATGCAAGATCAAACGAATAGATCTATACTTTCATTCTCTTGGATGATTGAAAAAGGAGGGATCACTAAGGATCTATGAATAACAATGGAAAAAGCCCTAGAAGGGTTTCTCAGACCTCTACTCTTTCAAAAATAAACAAAGGTACGAATTATGTCTCCAAAAAGTTGTTTATATAGAGTTTAGAAAAGAGTCCAGAAAAAATAAAATTATGTTTACGAGGACCGATCGATCGGTGCTTATTACCGATCGCTCGTTCCAAAACCGATCGATCGCTACTTTCACCGAGAGATCGGTTAAAAATAGTCTCTCTGGAAAAATACCCCATACAAAGTTTTTGACCAGTCGATAGCCACCGATCGCTCGGTAGGCCACCGATTGATCGGTCGCAACACCGAGGGATCGGTTGAGATAGAATTTCAGCCTAAACATTTTGCTTTTGTTTTTGTTTGATTCAAAATAGATCAAACCTCTTTGGTAGGCTTAAAACTATTCTCCTAGGTATGTTTAGAGTTATCTAAGTCAAATCCAACCTAGGTAGGGGTCTCTAAGTCCATTACCTGTCTAGATCCGGAGTAGAAGCTTTTTCTTCAATATCTTCAGTCTTCTTGAAACTTTAACTCTTCCGACAAGTTGAACAAGACACAACTCTTATGACCTATCTAAAGATCACGGAATTTGCCAACACCTATTTCTGGATTTACAATCTCCCCCTTTGGCAATTCTGGGACAAAACAAGACTAACTCACATACTAGGTTCAAATTTTTCCAAATGATTCAAAAATGGAAAAGTGAACCTTTACATGACTAAAGAATCTCATGACATTCAACTTGTCATGTTCCAACAATCTGAGAACCTGTTCGCCTGAACAAGCTCAACCAAAAACCTGTGAAGCATGGGAAATAATATTTAAAGAAAAAATAGAGCATCATCGAGCACGAGCATAACAGGTTTATCTATAAGAAAAAATATCCATTCCATTAGCAACATATCCATATCCATTCCATAAACCATCATCTATACTCTCCCCCTTTTTGGCTCGTAATGCCAAAGGCGGAATAGAAATGAAAGAATTAAGGCAAAATCAATATAAGAGATGAGATAACAGAAAATTAGAGTAAAATATCAAACATCAGCTCATATGCATTCAAATAAAGAACATCCAAAAGAGGTTTGTACTAAGTACAACCAATACAAAATGCATCAAATGTCTCAATCTAATACTAGGACTACAGGAAACTCCCAAATATAAAAGTGAATCATTAGAAGTATCCTAGTACATCAAACTAACTATCACTCCTCATCATCTGAAGTGAGATGAAACTCATAATAAGCTCTAAAATCATGAACATCTCTCTATACGCCCAGCACTGCTGCATCGAGTGATCCAAGTCTTCCACGGATCTCTGTGGTGAACTCTTGGTGGGATGAAATATGCATCGAGAGATCCATCAGCATCTCTCTCATCATTCTGGCTAGATCATCAATCGTGGTCGGAGGTGGATGAGAGGATCCGGTACCAAAATCAGCTTCCTCCTCAATATCTCGAACTGAAGCATGAGAGAAACTCTGAGCGATGGTCTTTTTGTTGATTGGACCTTTCGGATTATGGGTAGGAACTCCAGGAGGAGCAATAATCCCTTGAGAACCAAGGAGTTTAGTAATTAGGGATCCAAACGGAAGAGCTCCAACCACAGTTTGAGTTTGATGGGCTTGAATCATCAAATCAATTATGTGTGCTGCAAGGTCAATATCATGTCCACGAAGGAGACTGAATAAAAATCGAGCTCTATCTTCCCTAAGGTCTGCAGTATGAACCTTTGGGTGGATATTGGCACTCATTACTAGGTTTACAAGTCTGGCATCCCTAGTGAGTTTTGTTACTTCTATTAAGGAACCAACCCAAAGTGTAGGAGCACCACAAAGAAAGGTGACTACATTGTTCATAGATTCTATATCCTCATCTTTCTTGTATTTATAAGGATAATAGGCATCTGGAACTCGAGGACAACCAAGAAATTTAGCAATGACATTTGGATTTATCAAAACTGACTGTTCTAAAGATCGAGATTTAAAAGACCAGGTTTTAAAGTTGATTTCAGAGAAATTTGAGTAAAATTCCTGGACTAACTGAATAGGAGCAGGACCGGATAAAGTGAGAAGACCTTCCCAGTTACAATCGGTAATGAGTTTAGAAAGGTAATAATCACAAAAATCTGAAATTCTAATGCTCCTTTCAACCATAACACCCTTTTTACTAAAATACTCACTATAAAGCTGAGCAGCACTAGGGCTAATGAAGGGACCCAATAGAACATTTGAAGATGAACTAGCTTTTCCCTTTTGTTTCCGGGTTTTATCTGCCAAAGACTTTTGGCAATTTTCAGTAGTAGAATCCACCATTCTACGGATTGGTCGATCCCCTATTGAAATCCCATGTCCTATTGGAGTGAAAGAGTATGGCTTATTGTGTTCCTCTTCCTCTAGAGGGTCCTCTTGGTTATTGAGGACCAGTCTCCTGGCGTTTAGAGACACCGGACATGAGGAATGCAAGAATAACTAAGGAGTATGAGAAAATCATTATGAATTTTTGATGCCCTAGATGTGAAAAGTAAACCAAAATCAAGAAAATGATTAAAGATTACCTTTTTAGATGCTAGGAGACCCTTGGAGTAGAAAGAGATGAACGTAAGAGAGATTTGGAGAAGAAGGGACCGAGGGATCGCTCTAGAGTTCGGAGAACAAAATAATAGGAAACTGAGAAATGAGGGTTTTATAACCCTGTTCACGAAAGACCGATCGATCGGTGGTCTGGAAAATTTTCTGAAATTTTTTTACTTATAATCATTTTTCTCCCCCTCAACCAAAGCAAGACTTAAACTCATTTTCACCTCAAAATCACCTAACAACTATGCACTTATGCAAACATTTATTTCATCAAAATCAAAAAAAATTTAACCAAGAATGTATCTTACAGAATAGTTATGAATAAGGATTCTGTTAAGAACTTTTAGTTTCCATAAGTGATTGATCTTGATTTTTGCATCAAATCCACATTTAGAGTAAATAAATGCTCAGAAGTAATGTGTGTGTAATATTAAAAATTCATAACATGAATCTGAGGATTGGTTTCATCCACAAAACAAGATTTTGATATTATAGCATAAAGGTACTCTAGAATGTTCAAAAACTAGAATTAAAACCAAGAACCATCCATAGAATTATGATGAGCAATGTTTACCCCAAATTTGATCTATAAGGTAATTTCAGTTTATGATCAAATTTTACACATTATCTTTCCTTTGGACATTGGTGACTTTCACTCAAGTGAGAAGGTAGCCCTCTCTAATGACAGTGGGGGCTTTCACACTAGCAACCCATATAAATACCTACTGTTTGTCTAGGTAGCCATTTCTCACTGTTTGCATTCACTAGAAGCTATCACACAAACTCAAAGGTAGTCCTTTCCATGTCAATAATTTTTATTTTATTTTATTTATTTATTTATTTATTTATTTATTTTTTAAAACTAGGGGGCTCATCTTATGGAATTTTAATCACTTTGGTTATACTAGATTTGATTAAACTAGGGAACCATATGATATAATATTAGAATCTATAAATAGGAACTAATACCATCTCAAAAAACAGTTAGAGTGCATGTGCAACACATAACATCATTGTTTACTCAACTCTAACTGAGATTGATGACCATGACCATTTTAAATCACCAGATAGAACTAATAGTTGAACTACCCTTATTTACACAATCCTATGATAGATTTACCCTTGGAATTAATATTCAATTATGATTTCAAAGGAATAACTTTAAGCATAATGATAGGAAAGAAGGTCATACAAACTCATTATTTTTTGCAACATTTTTCAATTTTTTGAATGTTTTTGGATTTTTATTAATTAAAGAAAACAACAAAAAATAGCTCTATGACTTAAAATCCAACAAGAATAACACATAGGCTATGAAGAAAGCACACCATCACTTAACTCCGCACAAACCAATGGATTTCCTAAGGAATTCAAACCTAAGGGAATCTAAGGGTTTTGTGAGAATGTCTGCATATTGTTTCTCTGTTTGGACATACACAATACACACAACATTTTGCTCAACTAAATCACGAATGAAGTGATGCCTAATGTCAATGTGTTTTGTGCGAGAATGTTGAACGGGATTTTTGGAAATATTGATAGCACTTGAATTATCACAATACACAGTCATAGTGCCTTGTTCAATCCCGTAATCATGCAACATCTGCTTCATCCACAGAAGTTGAGTACAACAACTGCCAGTTACTATATACTCAGCTTCGGCAGTGGACAATGAAATTGAATTCTGCTTTTTGTTAAGCCAAGCAACTAAGCAGTTTCCAATATAGAAACACCCTCCGGAGGTGCTCTTCCTATCATCAGCATTTCCGGCCCAATCGGCATCGGAATATCCAACTATTGTGGCATTGGTATCAAAAGAATACCAGAGGCCAAATGATGGAGTTCCACTTACATATCTAATGATACGCTTGACTGCAAGTAAGTGAGACTCTTTTGGGCTTGCTTGATAGCGAGCACATGCTCCAACACTAAAGGCAATGTCTGGTCTAGTAGCAGTTAGGTAGAGCAAACTACCAATCATGCTTCTGTAAGTAGTTTGATCAACATCCTTGCCTGAAGTATCTTTACTAAGTTTTGTTGTAGAACTCATAGGAGTCCTAGCATGCTTAGCAGAACTCATACCAAATTTCTTCACCAAATTTTTAGCATATTTGATTTGAGATACTGAGATCCCAGAATCAAATTGCTTGATCTGAAGACCAAGGAAGAAATTCAGCTCACTTACCATGCTCATTTCAAATTCATTCTTCTTTTGTTCAGCAAATGATTGAGCATGTAAGTCTAATGTGGAACCAAACACAATGTCATCAACATAGATCTGGGTGATGACAATATCACCTTTCACATTTTTTATAAAAAGGATTCTATCTACTCCCTCTCTCGAAAATCCCTTTTCCAAGAGATAAGTAGTCAACCTCTCATATCAAGCTCTTGGAGCTTGCTTTAAACCATAGAGGGCCCTTTTTAATCGATAAACTTGATCAAGGTGATGTGGATCTTCAAACCCTTTTGGTTGTTCCACATAGACTTCTTCCTGTAGAATGCCATTCAAAAAGGCACTCTTAACATCCATTTGAAACAACTTGAATTTCATATGGCAAGCCACAGCTAGAAGAATTCTGATTGATTCTAGCCTGGCTACAGGAGCAAAGGTCTCATCGAAGTCAATACCTTCAATTTGGGTGTATCCTTGTGCAACTAACCTAGCCTTATTTCTTATGATAGTACCTTTTTCATCAGTTTTGTTCTTGAAAATCCATTTGGTACCTATCATATTTGTATTGTTAGGCCTAGGTACTAAATACTAAACATCATTCCTAGTAAACAGAAGTAACTCTTCTTGCGTTGCATTGATCCAATTATCATCTCCAAGGGCTTCAGCTACATTCTTGGGTTCAAAAGATGAAGTATAGCAAATGTAGCTAACTTCATTTTCAATTTGTTTCCTTGTTCTCACTCCACTTTCAAGATCACCAATTATATCTGTGGAGTTGTGAGGACTTATGACCCTAGGATGTGTGGGTTTTAATAGAGATGATTGCTTAGTAATAAGTGGAGTTGAAGAAGCTTCAACATTTTCATTTCCAGCATTATCATCATCCTCATGTTGCACATTTTCAACACCAGAGTCATCCACAACTACATTGATGGACTCCATAATTGTAGAGGTTCTCAAGTTATACACTCGATAAGCTCTACTGTTTGTGGAATATCCAAGAAATATCCCTTCATCACTCCGGGATTCAAATTTGCCCAGTTGCTCTCTATCCTTTAGGATATAGCATTTACTTCCGAATTCTCGAAAGTACTTGACACTTGGTTTCTTGTTATTCCACAACTCATATGGGGTTTTCTTTGTTCCAGGCCTTAGAAAAACTCGATTAACTATATAACAAGCAGTGTTCACTGCTTCAGCCCAGAAATGAGAAGCTAGATTATTGCTATGAACCATAACTCTAGCCATCTCTTGGAGAACCCTGTTCTTCCTCTCCACAAAACCATTCTGCTGAGGTGTAATGGGTGCAGAAAATTCATGTTTGATACCCGACTCATTACAAAAGTCGTTGTACTTTTCAAACTCCTTTCCATGATCACTTCGAATTCGAGTGATTGGGCATCTTTTCTCATTTTGAATTTTCAAGCAAATACTTTTGAAATTTTCAAAAGCATCGGATTTTTCTCTTATAAATGCCACCCATGACATTCTTGAGAAATCATCAACCATGACTAGGATGTATCGCTTTCCACCCAGACTTTCAGATCTTGTAGGACCCATAAGATCCATATGAATTAATTCCAGTGGATATGAAGTAGCAATACTTAAAGTCTTCTTATGTGGGGTTCTAATTTGTTTACCAATCTGACATGGTCCACACATAGTAGTAGAAGGCTTTCCTAGTTTGGGCACATCTCTCATAAGTTCTTGCTTTGAAATTTTGCATAGGTCTTTGAAGTTCATATGACCTAGCCTACGGTGCCACAAATCAACTTCCTCAATTTTAGCCCTATTACAGACATTTGAGAAATTAGTACTAGGGATTAAGCCGTAGCAATTGTCAGTGGTTCTCAACCCTTCTAGAACACACTTACCTTTACCATTAATGACTAAGCATTTATTTTGGGTAAAGTGCACGGCATGGTTATCATCACATAGTTGACTTATGCTAATCAAATTAGCTTTTAGTCCTTCAACAAACAAGGCATTTTTCAATTTTGGTATGCCTGGTGAATCGATGATACCCTTCCCTTTAACTAATGACTTGCTTCCATCGCCAAAAGTAACAGTCCCATCTGGACAGTCCTCAAATTGAGTAAATAAGGACTTGTTACCTGTCATATGCCGAGAACACCCACTGTCAAAGTACCACATTTCTGTGTTTTGGGCTTTAAAGGCAGTATGAATGACAAGGCACTTAAGATCATCCTTTCTTACATACACAGTTCTTAAACTTTGTTTACACATTTGAATATTGTTCTGTGTAGTAGAGACATTTTTCTTTTTAGATCTTCTAGACCTCTTTCTGTTCTGTTCAGTTCTAGCATTATGATATGTCACATTCTTTCCTCTTGAGTAATCATAAGGATTTAATGGACCATTTTCATTTCTAGACATTTGAGCTATCCTATTGACATCTTCGCTCAAAATTCTAGATTTTTCAGCCAGAACTTGAATCTGCATTTTAAGATTCCCTTGACTTTGATTTTGGTTCCATGAACCATTTCAGGGAGATCTTCTAAACGCATTACAGTTTGGTCGTATGTGACCTCTTACACCACAAAAGTGACATGTGGGTGTGAATCTAGAAAAAGGAGGAGGATTTCTTCTAAAAGGAATTTGATTCCTCAAAGCATTCACCCTAGGAGCTGCATTTCTAGGCTTTACAACATTTGTATAAGCCATAGTACTTGATGTGGAAGGTACATTCACTTTGGGATCAAAATATATTGGTTCAAACACAGCACTAGCCATTGTACCAACAGCTAAAGGACCAGCTGGTGTGTCAGCATGTCCTATCCCAGATCTATTAGAATTTGATCCATATTTTCTAACTAATTCATCTAGGCAGCTAGTATTTCCAAACATTCTAACTTCTTTTTCAAGAGTATAGACCTTCTGAATCAAGTCAGTCTTGTCTTTAAGGGTTATATGATGTTCTTTTTCAAGAAATTTCACCTTATTGACAAGAGATTCTTTTAAAGATTCCAGCTCCACTAATTGAGTCCTTGACTCTCCAACTTCTTTTAAGGAAGTGTCTCTTTCAACTTCTAATCTTCTGACAACATTAGTCAATGAGACATTTTCTTCCAAAAGACATTTAACTTTTTCAGAAAAAGCTTCTTTCTCATTTTCAAGCTGACTAACTAGAGCATTCATCTCCTTTCCTTCTAGTTTACAAGTATCTCTTTCATTTTGAATGATTTTGAGTTTTTTGCTCAAAGAGATTTTTACTTTAGTCAGTTTCAAACTTTCAGAATACAACTTATCATAAGTTGTTTTCAACTCTTCATCACTTTTCAGAGTCAGTTTGACTCTTCTCAGTGTCTCCACTTGACTCAGCGTGAATACTTTCATCACTTCTATCATTCTCATCAACTAACGAGGTAGTCTCAAGAATCCCAGAAAGGGACACAGTGAAAGCAGTATAATTTTCAGTTTCTTCACTAGAAGAAGAACTGTCTGATTTTTCATTCTCAGAATCACTGTCATCCCAACAGGCATTCATCACCTTGCCCTTACTTTTCTTCTTGTTAGGACAGTTAGGTGAAATATGACCCGAAGCCATGACATTCATAACATTGAACACCTTGGGGTTTCTTGTCGCCACTCTTGGAATTTTTCTTGATTTCCCAGGGCTTAGACTTTGACTTCTCAAAAGATTTTCCTCCCTATTTGGGATTGAACCTCTTTTTCGTTCTAAAAAATTTTCGAAATTTTTTAACGAAGAGTGCCATTTCTTCCTCATCCATCTCTCCATCACTGTTATCGTCATCCAAAGATTCCTTAATTGATTTCAAGGCTAAATATTTGGTTTTCTTGGATGGTCTAAGATTGAGTTCATAAGTTTGGAGTGAACCAACTAATTCTTCAATCTTCAGAGAGTCAACATTTTTACTCTCTTCAATAGCAGTGACCTTGGGTTGAAATCTCTCAGGTAGAGATCTAAGAACTTTTCTAACTATCTTGGACTCAGTTGATCTCTCACCTAAGTTGAAACTATCATTGACAATGTCACTAAGTTTTGCATAAAATTCATCAAATGTTTCATCTTCTTCCATTTTCAAATATTCAAATTTGGTGGTTAACATTTGGAGTTTTGAGATTTTAACAGTGGTCGTACCCTTATGGGTAATCTCTAGTATGTCCCATGCCTCCTTTGCTGTTTCACATGAAGAAATTCGTCTGAATTCCTCAGCTGTGACTGCAGTAAAGATAGCATTGAGTCCTTTAGTATTCCAACCACTTATCTCAAGCTCTTCTCTGGTCCATTCATTAGAATATTTGACGACAGTTAAATCACCTAGAGTTTTCACAGGCGTAGTCCACCCATTTTGGATAGACATCCAAATTCTATCGTCAATCGATTTGAGAAAGGCTCTCATACGAGCTTTCCAATATGCGTAATTATTCCCATCGAACAGTGGGGGACGAGAGACTGAACCGCCCTCTCTTAAAGTACTCATGATCATAGAGTAAGATATACAGGATCACACTCAAGGGTTTAGTCTTAAAGGTGAACCCGCTCTGATACCAATTGAAATTACTCTGATCAATGATCTCTATGACCTAGAGGGGGGGTGAATAGGTCTATCTAAGAACTTCTAACCAATTTTTAATTTTTTATCTAATTAGATTGGAAATCATTGAACCATTCACACAAACAACCCACACAAATCAAACACAGCAGATTTTTACATGGAAAACCCTTACGGGAAAAAACCACAGGACCTCGTCCAGCAACAAACTTCACTATAAGAAGAATTCAAGTACAAGACAAGACCTTACCCAAACCGGACTCGACGTTCCTAGGTACAGAATCTTACTCTTGATTTCCACGAACCAGCAGGTTCGATCTCCGCTGTAGCAGCTTCGGTTCCTAACCGATCAAATCTTCTCAAGCTACTTCAATACCACGATCACACACGATCGATCTCCTTCCACGAAGGCTCCGGATCATACAAGACAAGACCTTACCCAAATCGGTCCTAGAGAAGGCTTGGAAGACTCAGAGGAACGAGCTCTAATACCCTCAGCAAATAAGAGATTGATGATAAGGACACCAAAAGCAAGAACGGTGCGCTTTTGGGTCACAGCGACAGCCTGAAGGATTAGGTCAATAACGTGGGCACCAGTATTGATAGTGTTCCCAGTCATGACACTGTATAGAAACTGAGCCCGATCAACACTCAGAGTAGTAGAATACACCTTGGGATGAATGTTGGAACACATAATGAGGTGAAACAGATGGCCCAAGAATGAAAGACTGGAGTGAAGCAAATGGGGATGAGGCCATTTTTGAGATTGATCATCACAGAGATTGCTGGCCACCATATCCAAATCATGCTTATCCTCATCAGTGGGATAGAGATAAGGGTAATTGGCTCCTGAAACCTGAGGAGCACCAATGAAGAAGGCAATGACATCCGGATTAATGGTAATTTTCTTATCCCTAACCTGAGTTTTGAAAGAAAAGGCGCGAGGATTGGCAGAATAAATATTCGTATAAAATTCCCAAACAAGGTCTAAACTGGCATATCTGGTCAATTTTAAAAGGCCAGACCATTGGCGAGAGTTAATTACATCCTCAAAGCCAGGATGGGTGAAATCCGAAATAATTATGGCCCTCTTAATGGTGACAGCCCGATTTTTAAGACAAGTATTATAAAGATGTTCATTCCTTGGGGTGCGAAATCTCACCATTTCAAGTGCACTAGGAGTGGGGGCTGGAGTTTTGCCCTTGGATTTGGCCAAGGGCTTCGAACCAGAAGCACCTATGGCTTTCTTATTGGTATTCGAGGATGGAGGAACCCGGGTATGGATCGTACGGCCCACATGAATTCTGTGGCCAACATCATAGGATGCATCATCAGACTGGGGAGCATCATCTTCATCCCGAGAGATGATGAGGTGACATTTAGAGCGACCCGCCATGAGGATGGAAATCATGAGGATAAATTATGTTAGAATCATGGTCCGAAAGTGAAAATCCCACAGAAAAGCCAAGAAGATCACCTTGGAGAGAACTGGGAGTAAAGAGGACAGATCATTGAGTGGAGATCCTTACTATGAAGGAAAAGATACGGCTGGGCAGTAGGGAACTCTCAATAGAATGAGCAGCACACTTGGAGCATGGATGACCTGAGTAGCAAAAAATCCAGGCAGCACTGAAGCTTTGAATCACTCGTGAAGCTAGTGTGGAGGACTGGAGCTACTGAAGATCGCATGCAAACAGAAACCCCAGTAGAAATCGTGGAGATAAGGGCTGTAATATCTCAAAAAAAATAGTAGAACTGTAGAACTGGAAACCAAGAATTAAGCTTGATAGAGAAACCGTGAAGACCTGAGAGCAACCTGTAGCATGCATATGAGGCCTAAAAAAGGCATTACCTAGCTGGATTTTGCAGAGAGAAACCCCAAAATGGAAGGAATATCCGAATAATACCAAAAAGGGTTTCGAAAACCCCATAGCTATGTGTTCGGTCAACCGAACCCACTCTCAAGGTCGGCTCTTTATCTCACAAGTGTGAACTAGTGTGTAAGAATGAGTTTTGATCCCTTTTTCTCGTTGGCATCTTGTGGGACAACAATAGTAGAGATTCTCCATTGGGAAAAGCTAAAATAGCTGCAGCATATGCCAAGGTTCCAATGCAACCTAGTGACTCTAGGAATTCAACATTTGAAATGGACAAAAAACCAACTGTATAAAGCTTCATGTGAATCAATTTTGGAGATTAAAAATGCTCATTTAGAGATATGAAAAATAGCAAGGTAAGATCATCCCTAAAAATACTCAAAATCAACCAAAAGCTTGCAATTTTGTCACATAGATGTCAAGTTTAAACTCAAACCATTTTTCTCAAACACTTAAAAAAATATTTTCAAAAGGAATACAAGGGTGAGAATTTGCATGTGACAGATAATACATGTCCAAGATAGTGTAGCATGGAATGATGAATAAATGAGAATATGTCCATCGACACTAGGCACAAGGGAGTTTAGACACAGTCACACAGGCTAATGTACAGTTAGTAATAGGCTTTACCAACAATGTGAAATGTGTGAGGTGAAATTCTGACTTGACTCCATGAGAAGTAGGCACCCTTAGACAGATAAAGATATTACTACATTTCAAGAACAACAAGCTTCAAAAAATACTGAGAGACTCACTTAGGGTAATCCAGAAAACTGTAAGTTTTTTTAATGTGCTATTTTTACCCTTTTACAGATTTTGTACTCATAGTATATGTGAAATTTGCTATTTTGTGAAGCGATTCTTGTTCAGTCTTTTTCTTTTGAATTTTGGAATGCAATGGAGGTTTTCACACTGACTGGGTAGGTAGCCCTAGCTACTGGCAGCAGGGGCTTTCACTCTAGGGACCCAGATAGATACCTACTGTTAACCTAGGTAGCCATTTCATACTGTTTACATCCAATAGTGGCTTTTACACTATCCCAGAGGTAGCCCTTTCCATTGCAGAAGACTTTTAGATTGGGGCACATTTTGAGGGATGGTACCTTCATGGTCAAATCAGACTTTATCAACTTGAAGAACCATTATGACTAATATAATCACCTATTCATAGGGATATGTACCATCTTCAGGTGACAATCAGAGTGCAAGAGCATGTGATAATGCAATAGTATATGCCATATTTCTAACTGTATTTAGCAAGACAGTCTATGTGCACTTTCCCAAAAGACATTTTGGTAGGTATGATATCCTCATGAACTCAATCCTATCAAATATGTATCTTGGACAAGCATTATGAGTACAAGAAAATTTCAGCCATGCACAGCAAAGGATAACAACCAACCCCAACACAACTCTTTTTGAATTTTTTTATTTTTCACTATTTTTTGGATTTTTCAATATGCCTAACTAAAAGAAAACAAAAAAAAATCTTTTTGGAGTTTTTCTGATTTTGTAATGTTTTTGGATTTTCTGAATTTTTCAATGTTTTTGGATTTTTGAAATAAGGGAAACAAACAAAAACAAAAGCAAGCAAAAACTGATAATGTACACCAGAGGAATAGAGCTAGGAAGAGATATGGATATGAGATCACCTAGTTTATCAGAAAGCACTCAATCACTCAATATCGCACACACCGATGGATTTCCTAAGAAACTCAAACCTAAGGGAGTCTAGAGGTTTGGTGAGGAGATCAGCAAGTTGAGTATCAGTTTGCACAGATTCCAATGTCACAACACCTTGCTCAACAAGCTCTCGAATGAAGTGGTGTCTAATGTCTATGTGTTTGGTGCGAGAGTGTTACACAAGATTTTTGAAGATGTTGATGGCACTTGTGTTATCACAATACACAGTCATGGTGCCCTGTTCTATCCCGTAGTCCTCCAACATCTGTTTCATCCACAGAAGTTGAGTGCAACAACTGTCGGCTGCAATGTACTCAGCCTCGGCAGTAGACAAAGAGATGGAATTCTGTTTTCTGCTAAGCCAAGTAACCAAACAGTTTCCAACATAGAAGCATCCTCCGAAGGTGCTCTTCCTATCATCAGTATTTCTGGCCCAGTCAGCATTGGAATATCCAACAACCACGGCATTAGTATCAAAGGGATACCAGAGGCCAAAAGAGAGAGTTCCACTTACATATCGAATAATACGTTTGACAGCTAGTAAGTGTGACTCTTTGGGACTTGCTTGATAGCAAGCACAAGCTCTGACACTAAAGACAATGTCCGAACGACTGGCAGTGAGATAAAGCAAACTACCAATCATACTTTGGTATGTGGTTTGGTCGACACTTTTGTCTGAAGCATCTTTGCTAAGTTTGGTGGTGGTGCTCATAGGTATGCAAGCATGTTCAGCTGAACTCATGCCAAATTTATTTACAAGGTCTTTAGCATATTTGGTTTGGGATATAGAAATCCCATTGCTCATTTGTTTGACCTGTAGACCAAGCATGTGAGTCTGATGTGGAACCAAAGACAATATCATCAACATATATCTGAGCAATAACCATATCATCCTTGATGTTTCTAATGAATAGGGTCCTGTCTAGCCCTCCTCTCGAAAGTCCATTTTCTAAGAGGTATGTAGTTAGTCTCTCGTACCAAGCTCTGGGAGCTTGTTTCAAACCATAGAGAGTCATTTTTAATCTGTAAACCTGATCAGGATGATTAGGGTCCTCAAACCCTTTTGGTTGTTCCACATAAAATGTAGCACCCCGGACTTTTTCATCCTTAATGAATAGCACATTCGTAGCTAATTGGCCATTTTTGTAGTCTAATTAATAAATAAAGGAGAAATCAAAAATTCCGAAACGTCAGAAATGTGCGTTTTCGAAAGACGAACCCAACGCAAGTTGAATCGTCGAAATCCGACGAGCGAGTCAAAAGATATGGTCAAAACAGTCCAGACATACAGAGAACCGATCGCTCGGTCCAGTCAGCGATCGATCGGTCCATAACCGATCGATCGGTAGCTATCGCGCGGTCAGAAAGTTTGTATGGGGAAATTTTCCAGAGAGTGAGTTTTTGACCGGTCGATCGGTCATAAACACCGATCGCTCGGTAGGCAACCGATCGATCGGTCATAACCACCGATCGCTCGGTCCGCGCGTTTTGCAGAATTTTCACTAAGGGCATTTTCGGCATTCGGGTGTTATACCCTTTCTTATATAGGATTGCCCGAGCCTTTAGGGCTCATTCTCAACCCTTAGAGTCTTTTGAGAGATAGAGAGAAAGGAGAAGGTTTTCCTAAACCTAGGGTTTCCATTTTGAAGAGAAATCAAAGGGGTTTGAGACCCTAGATCATCCTCAAGTACGTTTTCCTTCAAGATCTCGGCTCAAGCTCGTGTGGAGCTCGTGTTCCAAGCTAGGGCAGCAACTCACGGTCGTTTTGGAAAGGGGGATTTCTTCCTCACTTGATCAAGGTCGGTGCTTTTTACTACCCTCCTAGTTATAGCCTCTCCTTCCCTTATTTCTTCTTGTTTTCCTTCATATATATATATATATATATATATATATTATGAGATGGGTGGTATGTATGGTAAATGGAGATGGATGTTGGCGAATGGATGCCGTGTGGATGATGTAATGAATGAATGGGGAAGGGCATTGTACTAATAATAAACATACAAGTGTGATGTGAGTATAACCCACCTAGAAAAGCATGTTGTAGGGTTAATAAATAATGAATGTACCATGTTTGACGAAATGCCAAGGTGAATAAAATGAATGATAAATTAAGAAAATGCAGGTTTAAGGCTTATGGAAATTGCTAGGGTTATGATAGTGTGATTGTTCGCTTTCCCTAAATGATATCAATATTAAATTGCCCAAATCATTGATGTTATGTGTTATGAATTACTCAAATGCCATATTTAATTCCAAATGCAAGTATGCACACGACCTCACGAGCACGCATACATGACATGAATTACCGAGGTTTTCAAGAATGGGATTTAGAGGTGGGGCATATCGTACGATATGTTTTACCTCGCTTTTGGCAAGGACAAGACAATCATGCATTTTCATAAGAAGGGTCTCCCTTCCCTCACAAGTGCATACATAACATAAGAAGGGCCTCCCTTCCCTCGCAAGTACATCTCACAAGAACATCTCACAAGTGAAAGGACATGACATGAGCATTTAGGAAGAAGGGTCTCCCTTCCCTCACAAGTAGTTTACTTTTCCAAGCAAGCATGGCAAGACATGGCATGACAAGCATAAGCATTTAGGAAGAAGGGTCTCCCTTCCCTCACAAGTAGTTTACTTTTCCAAGCAAGCATGGCAAGACATGGCATGACATGCATGATACGATAAGATAAGACAAGCATGACAAGTTTTCAAGCAAGGAAATGGTGTTTTCAGTCAAGTCAAGTGCACGGTGTTTTCAAGGGTTTTATCGGCTCTTATGAATTCAAGCATGATTATATACTCCTTTACTTTATTGTCATGATATGAATTATTCCTGCTTTATATGCTATGAATTGTTTCCTTCTAACTTATAAGAATTATTCCTGCTTTATGTATGCTATCTGTACGCTATGACTGTTGGTTAGTGCTTAGTACCCGCTGAGTATTCCATGCTCAGCCGTACTTCTTATGTCGGCAGGTGATGGCGGAGCAGCTGCTCCATTTGATATCTGTGCTCCGAGCCCTTGGGTGGAGGAGGAGTACGTCGAGGAGCCTTTGGAGGAACCTCCCGTAGAGGGTTACCATTAGGTGGTTGTAGATTCTGAGTGAATAGCTGTGGGTGAGATGAGAGATATACTTTCATGTATTTTGGCGGGTCTGTCCGCACTTTCTTTTGGTTACTTTTGTATAACTTGGATTTGCGCATGTATATTCATAGAGGTTTGGTTAGACTTCCGCTGTGTTTTATAGTTATATTTCCGCCATATTGTCCTCTATGGTATATGCTCTGTGGGTTTTGCAGGTTGGTTGTCAAGCAAGTCATGATTAGTCGTCCAAAGTTCACTCTAACTCCTAGGGTGGGTTTTGGGTCGCGACAGAAGTGGTATCAGAGCTTAGGCTTTAGGTCTCTAGGGTCACTTACGGCTTGACAAGAGCATATGTTAGGAAACAAGTTAGGAAGGAAGTGAGTCGGGAGCGAGTCTGGTTCCAAGTTTAAGACTAAACTTTAGTCTTAGTCTAAAATGGTTGCTTTAACCAAGTACGGGTCCTAGGTACGCTAGAACACTAAAGTATAAGTATAATGTGATGAATACTCTGATGACTTGATGTGATGTATATTAGTATTATACAACTAATACAAATTGAATTATTGTGAAGTGACATGGAAATAAACTGTGGTTTCGAGTGAGACTCATGTGGTGCTATTGTTCTCAGGACTTTAGTCATGAGGCGGGGCACACGGGGTCGTGGACCACACACCAGAGCTTCATCTTCTTCCAGAGATGAGGATGAGCAGCCGGACCTCTCCCAGGTCTTAGGCTCTATTGCTGAGACACTCGCCATCCTGGCGGCTCGGCAAACTATACCGGCATCAGCGGCACCTACTCCACCGCCCGCAGCTCCGGTACATCGTACGGCTGGAGTTGAGGCATTCAGGAGATTGAGGCCTCCATCCTTCCACGGGAGTGTGGACCCTCTTACTGCGGAGGCTTGGATCCTCCAGGTTGAGAAGATATTTGCGGTGCTCTCTCCTACAGAGGAAGAGAAAGTGGCATGGGCAGTTTTTATGCTAGAGGGCGAAGCCCACCATTGGTGGTTGTCCGCATTGAGGACACGGGACTTGACCATGCAAGGTCAACCGTGGACTTGGGAGGAGTTTAAGGACACGTTCTACAAGAAGTATTTTCCGATCGGTGCACGGGAAAAGAAAGAGAGAGAATTCATCAACCTTGAGCAAGGTTCGATGTCGGTGGCCGCTTATGAGGCCAAGTTCTCGGAGCTATCACGCTTCGCGACACATATGATTGCCACCGAGGCAATGAAGGCGAGGAGGTTTGAGCAAGGGCTCAAGGATGTCATCATGGAGAAAGTGTCGGTCTTCAGGCACACCACTTACGCCGAAGTAGTGGATAAAGCCTTGTTGGTTGAGACCAATTCAGAGACCGTGTCCAAGAAGAGAGAATTGGCGAGAGGCCAATCTAGTGGTTCGGTACCTTTAGAGAGGCGGGCCCGGACTGGTCCTTATCAGTATGCATGGCCAGCACCACAGATGAGGCCGACTTATGTGCCTCCAGCACCCCGGCAGTATGTACCCCAGGCACCTCGACCTCAGGCTCTTCCGGCCCCACGGCCAGTTACACCTCAGGCAGCGAGGTATACACCACCTCCGGTCCCTCCAGCCTACACATATGAGGTCTGCACTTCATGCGGCAAAAGGCATCCGGCAGGAGATTGCCGAAGAGCATCTGGTGGATGTTATCATTGCGGTCGCCAGGGCCACATGATCAGGGATTGCCCTAGCCGGCATTTACCAGGCCAGTCTCAGGGTAGTAGGCCCCCGACACGCCCAGCAGGATCATATCAGGCGTCATCTCAGACTACCCGGTCTACACCTCAGTCTCGCCAGGCGAACCAGGGGCGTGTATTTGCTTTGACAGAGGGTGATGCACTTGCATCTGATGATGTGGTGTAAGGTACGCGTTTGGAATTATTTTGTTATTCATGATTGATATGTTGCGTTTTATTCCTTGTGTACATACTTGGTATGATATATATATATACCTATGTGTATACTCTGTTGATGCATGGATTAACTCCACTAGTTAAAAATTTCAGGAACCCTACTAGTCAATGAGTATTTGGCTCGAGTATTGATTGATACCGGGTCTACTCATTCGTTTGTCTCGCCGAGTTTTTCAGAAGGTTTTTCTGCAGGGCCAAGTCAGCTAGAACCGGAGTTAGCCATTTCGACTCCTCTTGGCAAAACAGTATTGGCAGATAAAGTGTATAGAAATAGTGTGGTCCAAGTTGGAAGCCACGAATTGGCGGTTGATCTCATCGTCCTTGGATTCCAGGACTTCGATGTTATATTGGGAATGGATTGGTTAGCAGCACATCATGGGCATGTAGCTTGCTTTGAGAAAATGGTACTCTTCAAGCCAGTAGGAGGAAAACCATTCCACTTTCGCGGGTTGAAAAGCAGATCTATTGCTCGTTTTGCGGCATTGAGCTTAGCTAACCCCGAGGCAAAGGACTCATCAACTATTCCGGTTGTGAGTGAGTTCCTGGATGTATTTCCAGAGGAGTTGCCAGGATTGCCTCCAGACAGGGAGATTGAGTTTATGATCGAGCTTGCACCAGGCACAGCTCCTGTTTGCAGGGCTCCGTATAGAATGGCCCCTATTGAACTCAAAGAGTTAAAGACTCAGTTGGAAGAATTACAAAGCCTTGGCTTCATTCGACCAAGTGTCTCACCGTGGGGTGCCCCAGTGTTGTTTGTTAAGAAGAAAGATGGCTCGATGCGGATGTGTGTCGATTATCGGCAATTGAACAAAGTCACTATAAAGAATAGGTATCCATTGCCTAGGATTGACGACTTGTTCGATCAGTTGAAGGGAGCAAGATTTTTCTCAAAGATAGATCTTCGATCGGGTTATCACCAGTTGAAGATTAAGGTGGAAGATGTTCCCAAAACTGCTTTCAGGACTCGGTATGGACACTACGAGTTCTTGGTGATGCCTTTTGGACTCACGAACGCGCCGGCAGCCTTTATGGATTTGATGAACCGGGTGTTCCGACCATACCTAGATAGGTGCGTGATTGTATTTGTTGATGACATTTTGGTCTATTCCCAGACACGGGAAGATCACATACGCGACCTTCGCCTCGCATTGGAAATGTTAAGAGAGCACAAGCTATACGCCAAAATTAGCAAGTGTGAGTTTTGGTTGGAAGAGGTGGCATTCCTAGGCCACGTTGTTTCCGCGGAAGGCATCTCCGTTGATCCGAAGAAGATAGAAGCTGTTATGAGTTGGGCGAGGCCCAAGAGTGTTACTGAGATACGCAGCTTTCTTGGGCTGGCAGGCTACTACAGGAGATTTGTAGAGGGTTTCTCTAGCCTTGCAGCACCGCTTACTCACCTAACACGGAAGAATGCGCAATTTGTTTGGAGCGACAAGTGTGAGATCAGTTTCACGGAACTGAAGAAGAGGCTTACTACAGCTCCTGTCCTTACAGTGCCATCCGGACCTCTTGGGTATGAGGTGTACAGTGATGCCTCACACGTTGGACTTGGATGTGTGCTTATGCAACACAAGAAGGTCATTGCCTATGCATCAAGGCAATTGAAGGAGCATGAGAAGAATTACCCCACGCACGACTTAGAGCTTGCCGCAGTCGTGTTTGCACTCAAGATCTGGCGACATTACTTATACGGGGTGGAATTCTATGTGTATACGGACCACAAGAGCCTCAAGTACCTCTTTTCCCAAAAGGAATTGAATCTAAGGCAACGGCGTTGGATGGAATTTCTAAAGGACTATGATTGTACCATTCAATACCACCCGGGTAAAGCAAATGTAGTGGCTGATGCTTTGAGTAGAAGACCTCCGGGGTTATTAGCATGCATGTTAGTGCAAGAATGGAAGCTACTTGAAGACTTGGCAAATCTGGACATTAGTGTGAATGACTCTGTCCGTAGTCCTATCTTGGCAAATGTCACGGTTCGGCCATACATTATAGATTTGATCCAAGAATACCAAGCCACGGATGCTGAATTGTTGGCTTATCGGGACAAGGAAGTTGCTAAGGGTAGTGAGGACTTCTCTCTCACTAGCCGAGGTGCTATCACATTCAAGGGAAGGCTGTGCGTCCCAGCCAATGCAGACCTTCGAAGAGAGATTTTGGATGAAGCACACCGTTCGAAGTACACAGTGCATCCAGGGGGTACGAAGATGTACCGGAACCTCAAGAGTCACTTTTGGTGGCGAAATATGAAGAGGGAGGTTGCGGAATATGTAGCACGGTGCTTGGTGTGTCAACAGGTGAAAGCAGAACACATGCGGCCCGCCGGTCTATTACAGTCCCTTCCGATTCCCGAGTGGAAATGGGAGAATATATCCATGGATTTCATAGTTGGCTTGCCAAAGACGGCAAGGGGCTCAGATGCGATATGGGTAGTAGTGGATCGTTTGTCGAAATCCGCTCATTTCCTACCGTACCGAACTACTTTCAACTCTAGCCAGTTAGCCGCTTTGTACATCAAGGAAGTGGTGAGGTTGCACGGAGTGCCCGTTAGTATTGTGTCAGATCGGGATCCAAGATTCACATCGCGATTCTGGAAAAGCTTCCAGGAGGCTATGGGTTCCCGACTCGATTTCAGCACCGCTTTTCATCCACAGACGGATGGACAAACCGAGAGAGTGAACCAAGTCATTGAAGACATGCTTCGGGCTTGTATGATGGATTTCAGAGGCAGTTGGGAAGAGCATTTGCCTTTGGTTGAATTCGCCTACAATAACAGCTATCAGGCAAGTATCCAAATGGCACCATTTGAGGCCTTGTATGGGCGAAGTTGTAGGTCTCCTCTCTATTGGGATGAGGTAGGAGAAAGGAGATTACTTGGTCCAGAATTGATTGAGCAAACTGTAAACACAGTTAAGATCATTCGGGATCGATTGAAAGCCGCTCAAGATCGCCAGAAAAGTTATGCGGACACGCGCCGTAGGGACTTGGAATTTCAAGTAGGGGATCAAGTTTTTGTGAAAGTATCTCCTAGTAAAGGGATTATGAGATTCGGCAAAAGAGGCAAGCTTAGTCCTCGCTATGTTGGACCGTTTGAGATTATCACGCGGGTTGGCGAAGTTGCTTATCGAGTAGCTCTTCCACCTTACATGGCCGCGGTTCACAACGTTTTCCACGTGTCTATGCTTCGGAAGTACATTGCGGACCCTTCACATGTACTAGAATTGGAACCGTTGGAAATTCGAGAAGATCTCACGTTGGTTGAGAAGCCGATTCACATATTGGATCGGAGAGATCAAGTGCTTCGCAACAAGACAATCCCTTTGGTTCTCGTGCAATGGCAACATCATGCCCGAGAAGAAGCCACGTGGGAGCGTGAAGCCGAAGTCAAAGCAAAGTATCCCGAGTTGTTTGAATAGACTTGTTCATATGGCTTATAATTTTGTTTTGATTTGATGCATGTATGTATCGTCCAAATTTCGGGGACGAAATTTTTGTAAGGGGGGGAGAATGTAGCACCCCGGACTTTTTCATCCTTAATGAATAGCACATTCGTAGCTAATTGGCCATTTTTGTAGTCTAATTAATAAATAAAGGAGAAATCGAAAATTCCGAAACGTCAGAAATGTGCGTTTTCGAAAGACGAACCCAACGCAAGTTGAATCGTCGAAATCCGACGAGCGAGTCAAAAGATATGGTCAAAACAGTCCAGACATACAGAGAACCGATCGCTCGGTCCAGTCAGCGATCGATCGGTCCATAACCGATCGATCGGTAGCTATCGCGCGGTCAGAAAGTTTGTATGGGGAAATTTTCCAGAGAGTGAGTTTTTGACCGGTCGATCGGTCATAAACACCGATCGCTCGGTAGGCAACCGATCGATCGGTCATAACCACCGATCGCTCGGTCCGCGCGTTTTGCAGAATTTTCACTAAGGGCATTTTCGGCATTCGGGTGTTATACCCTTTCTTATATAGGATTGCCCGAGCCTTTAGGGCTCATTCTCAACCCTTAGAGTCTTTTGAGAGATAGAGAGAAAGGAGAAGGTTTTCCTAAACCTAGGGTTTCCATTTTGAAGAGAAATCAAAGGGGTTTGAGACCCTAGATCATCCTCAAGTACGTTTTCCTTCAAGATCTCGGCTCAAGCTCGTGTGGAGCTCGTGTTCCAAGCTAGGGCAGCAACTCACGGTCGTTTTGGAAAGGGGGATTTCTTCCTCACTTGATCAAGGTCGGTGCTTTTTACTACCCTCCTAGTTATAGCCTCTCCTTCCCTTATTTCTTCTTGTTTTCCTTCATATATATATATATATATATATATATATATTATGAGATGGGTGGTATGTATGGTAAATGGAGATGGATGTTGGCGAATGGATGCCGTGTGGATGATGTAATGAATGAATGGGGAAGGGCATTGTACTAATAATAAACATACAAGTGTGATGTGAGTATAACCCACCTAGAAAAGCATGTTGTAGGGTTAATAAATAATGAATGTACCATGTTTGACGAAATGCCAAGGTGAATAAAATGAATGATAAATTAAGAAAATGCAGGTTTAAGGCTTATGGAAATTGCTAGGGTTATGATAGTGTGATTGTTCGCTTTCCCTAAATGATATCAATATTAAATTGCCCAAATCATTGATGTTATGTGTTATGAATTACTCAAATGCCATATTTAATTCCAAATGCAAGTATGCACACGACCTCACGAGCACGCATACATGACATGATTTACCGAGGTTTTCAAGAATGGGATTTAGAGGTGGGGCATATCGTACGATATGTTTTACCTCGCTTTTGGCAAGGACAAGGCAATCATGCATTTTCATAAGAAGGGTCTCCCTTCCCTCACAAGTGCATACATAACATAAGAAGGGCCTCCCTTCCCTCGCAAGTACATCTCACAAGAACATCTCACAAGTGAAAGGACATGACATGAGCATTTAGGAAGAAGGGTCTCCCTTCCCTCACAAGTAGTTTACTTTTCCAAGCAAGCATGGCAAGACATGGCATGACAAGCATAAGCATTTAGGAAGAAGGGTCTCCCTTCCCTCACAAGTAGTTTACTTTTCCAAGCAAGCATGGCAAGACATGGCATGACATGCATGATACGATAAGATAAGACAAGCATGACAAGTTTTCAAGCAAGGAAATGGTGTTTTCAGTCAAGTCAAGTGCACGGTGTTTTCAAGGGTTTTATCGGCTCTTATGAATTCAAGCATGATTATATACTCCTTTACTTTATTGTCATGATATGAATTATTCCTGCTTTATATGCTATGAATTGTTTCCTTCTAACTTATAAGAATTATTCCTGCTTTATGTATGCTATCTGTACGCTATGACTGTTGGTTAGTGCTTAGTACCCGCTGAGTATTCCATGCTCAGCCGTACTTCTTATGTCGGCAGGTGATGGCGGAGCAGCTGCTCCATTTGATATCTGTGCTCCGAGCCCTTGGGTGGAGGAGGAGTACGTCGAGGAGCCTTTGGAGGAACCTCCCGTAGAGGGTTACCATTAGGTGGTTGTAGATTCTGAGTGAATAGCTGTGGGTGAGATGAGAGATATACTTTCATGTATTTTGGCGGTTCTGTCCGCACTTTCTTTTGGTTACTTTTGTATAACTTGGATTTGCGCATGTATATTCATAGAGGTTTGGTTAGACTTCCGCTGTGTTTTATAGTTATATTTCCGCCATATTGTCCTCTATGGTATATGCTCTGTGGGTTTTGCAGGTTGGTTGTCAAGCAAGTCATGATTAGTCGTCCAAAGTTCACTCTAACTCCTAGGGTGGGTTTTGGGTCGCGACATAAAATTCCTCCTAAAGAATGCCATTCAGAAAAGCACTCTTGACATCCATCTGAAAAAGTTTGAATTTGAGATGACATGCAACAGCAAGCAAGATCTTGATAGACTCTAGTCGGGCAACAGGAGCAAAAGTTTCATCGAAATCAATGCCCTCAATCTGAGTGTATCCCTGTGCAACTAACCTAGCCTTATTTCTTACAATGGTACCATGTTCATCAGATTTGTTCTTGAAAATCCATTTAATACCAATAACATTTGTATTTTTAGGCCTAGTAACTAAAAACCAAACATCATTCCTTGTAAACTAATTTAGCTCTTCTTGCATGGCATTTATCCAGTTTTCATCTCTGAGAGCTTTAATTACATTTTTGGGTTCGAATGTAGAAGTATAGCAAAAGTGGCTAACTTCATTTTCAACTTGTTTTTGAGTTCTCACTCCACTTTCAAGATTTCCAATGATTTCAGTGGTGGAGTGAGGTCTCATAACCCTAGGATGTGTAAGTTTTTTAGGAGGTGACATTGAAGGTGATTCATTTTCTGATTTAGATGTTGGAATTTTCACACCTTCATCAGCATTGTCATCCTCTAGTTGTAGGGACTCAGATCCTGAGTTATCAACCACCACATTTATGGACTCCATAACAGTAGAGGTTCTCAAGTTGTACACTCGATAAGCCCTACTATTTGTGGAATATTAAAGAAAAATCCCTTCATCACTTCGGGAATCATACTTACCCAATTGCTCTCTATCCCTAAGGATATAGCATTTACTTCTGAATACTCGAAAGTACTTGACATTGGGTTTCTTGTCGTACCACAGCTCATAGGGTGTCTTCCCAGTTTCAGGCCTAGTGTAGACTCTGTTAATAGTATAGCATGCAGTGCTAACTGCTTCAGCCCAGAAATGAGCAGCCAAGTTGTTGCTGTGAATCATCACCCTAGCCATCTCTTGAACTAGCTTGTTCTTTCTTTCCACAACACCATTTTGCTGAGGTGTTATTGGTGCTGAAAATTAATGTTTGATGCCCGATTCATCACAAAACTCATTGTACTTGGAGTTTTCAAACTCCTTTCCATCACTTTGAATTCAAGTGATGGGGCATCCCCTTTCATTTTGCACTCTCAAGCAAATGTTCTTGTAGTTCTCAAAAGCATCCAACTTCGCTCTTATGAATTCCACCCATGACATCCTTGAGAATTCATTAACCATCACTAGGATATATCGCTTACCTCCTAGTCTTTCAGTTCGAGTTGGACCCATGAGATCCATGTGTATTAGTTCTAGTGGATGTGAGGTAGCGATATTTGAAGTCTTCTTGTGTGGGCTTTTAATTTGCTTGCCAATTTGACATGGCCCACACACAGAAGTAGGGGGCTTCCCTAGTTTTGGCACACCTCTCACACGCTCGTGTTTTGAGAGTTTGCTTAGTTCCTTGAAATTTATGTGACCTAGCCTCCTGTACCACAATTCAACTTCTACAAATTTAGCCCTATTATAAATTTGAGAAGAACCATCACTTGGAATTAAACCATACCAATTATCAGTGGTTCTTGACCCTTCCAAAACACACACACCTTTGTCATCCACAACAGAACACTTGTTATTGGTAAAATGGATAGCATGGTGATCATCACACAATTGACTTATGCTAATTAGATTAGCTTTCAGTCCTTCTCCAAACAAGACATCCTTCAGTTTTGGAATGCCTGGTGCTTGGATGACACATTTTCCTTTCACAAAAGATTTGCTTTCATCACCAAAAGTAACAGTCCCATCTGAGCATTCCTCAAGATGATTGAAGAGGGACTTGTTACCTGTCATGTGTCTGGAGCAACCACTATCGAAACACCACATATCAGAATTTTGGGCTTTCAAAGCGGTGTGGATGACAAGGCATTTTAGGTCATCATTTCTTACATAAATGAACTTAGACTTTTGGGGAACCCTATTGTCTTTGTTCATTTCATTTGTAGGCATGACCTTCTTTTATTGAATCTCCTGTTCTTCCTTCTCTTCTGGGAGACCCTAGCATTTTGGTTCATCCCTTAACCTTCTTCATGATGAGCATAAGAAGTATCACGACCATATTGCTTACTAGAGAGTTGAGCAATTTTCATCACTTCTTCACTTAGACTCCTAGACTTTTCTACTAAGGCTTGAATTTGCATTTGGAGATTCCCTTGATGTTGTGTTGATTCCAAGAACCATTTTGGGGATTTCTCCTAAAGGCATTGCAGTTAGGTCGGGTGTGACCCTTCACTCCACAATGGTGGCAAGTAGGAATGAACCTGTGAGGTGGAGGTCTTTTAGCTTGGGACTAAACTTTAATTCTCTCAGCTTCAGTTGAATTTTTACCTTGTTCAGAAGTGACAAATGTTTGATACAACTGAGAGTTTGGCATCCTGTCTTTGATCCTGAGGAGTTAGAACTCACAAATCTTGAATTTTCATGTATTGGCTCAAATGTTGCAGTAGACATTGTTTCGACATTCAAGGGATCAGATGGTCTGTTTGGACGTCCTATGTCGGACATGTTTACTGTTGAGCACTGCATACTAGCCAGTTTATCCAAGATTTGAGTGTTGCTAAGGAGTCTAGCTTCTTTTCGAGTTCTGTCACTTTCTTAGCTAGCCCATCCTTAACTTTCAGAATTTCAAGAAATTCCTTTTCTAGAAATCTAACTTTTTCAATAAGGTTATTTCTTTCAGATTCCAATTCTGAAATACGAGTCTTTGACTCTTCAGATACACTCATGGAGTTATATTCCTTAGTTTCTAGAACCTTGATCCATTTGGACAAAGAGGCATTTTCTTCCTCAAGGTATTCTAGTTTGGACACCAATTCAGTTTTTTCCCTTTCAAGCTAAGAAACTAGGGCATTCTTCCCTTCTGCTTCTAGTTTGCAAGAGTCTTTTTCCTGTTGGATAACTTTAAGTTTTTTGTTCAAAGAGATCTTGGCTTTCTTCAGCTTGAGACTTCAGAAAACAACCTTTCTGTCGCGACCCAAAACCCACCCTAGGAGTTAGAGTGAACTTTGGACGACTAATCATGGATTTACATGACTTGCTTGACGAACCAACCTGCAAAAACACACAGAGCATATACAAAAGAGGATATAAACAGCGGAAACATACACTAACATAACACAGCGGAAGTCTAAACAAACCTCTATGTATATATATACGAAACCAAGTTTACACCAAAGGAAACCAAAAGAAAGTGCGGACAGACCCGCCAAAATACATGAATGTAAACTCTCATCTCACCCACAGCTATTCACTCAGAATCTACAACCGCCTAATGGTAATCCTCTACGGGAGGATCCTCCAAAGGCCCCTCGACGTACTCCTCCTCCAGCCATGGACCAAGAGCACAAACATCAACCGGAGCAGCAGCTCCCTCGGAACCTGCCGACATAAGAAGTACGGCTGAGCATGGAATACTCAGCGGGTACTAAATACTAACCACCAGTCATAGTATACAGATAGCATACATAAAGTAGGAAATAAATTTGCATATATAGAACAGGAACAATTTATATCATACAAGGAAGTAAAGCAATTTATATTCATGCTTGCATTCAGAAAGACTGATAAAACCCTTGAAAACATCGTGCACTTGATTTGACTTGAAATACCCTTTGCGTGATTGTGAACCTGTTAACCGTGTCATGCTTGTCATGCTTGCATCATGCGTGCCATGTCATGTCATGCATGTCGTGCGAGTATCATGCTTGCTTGTTCATAATTTAAACATGTTCACATGCCTAGTTGCCGTTCATAATCCGTCGCAACTAGTACCCTATATCCAGATGGGTATGCCTAGTTGCCGTTCATAGCCCATCGCAACTAGCATCCATGCGGAATGTGAATGCCTAGTTGCCGTTCATAGCCTGTCGCAACTAGTATCCATGCGGAATGTGAATGCTATGCTATGCGTGTCATGCTATGCTATGCTATGCGTGTCATGCGATGCTATGCATGTCATGCGAGGGGATGGGAGACCCTTCTTATGATAATGCATGATTGACTTGTCCTTGCCAAGAGCGAGGTAAAACATATCGTAGGATATGTCCCACCTCTAACCATGTTCTTGAAAACCTCGATAAATCATGTCATGCGTGACGTGCTCGTGGGAACCGTGTATATGCTTGCATTTAAATTTAAATATGACATCTGGGTAATTTCACAACACATATAACATCAATGATTCAGCAATGTAATATTCATATCCTTTAGGGAAAGCAAAAAACACACTATCATAGGCCCTAGTAATATTCAGAATTTCTCAGGTATGCATTTCCTAATTCACAGCTCACTTTATTCACCTTGGCATTTCATCAAACATGGTGTGTTCATTATGGATTTACCCTACAACATGCTTTTCTAGATGGGTTTTTCTCAAATCATACATGTCCGTTCATTATTGGAACAATGCCCTTCCCCATTTGTTCATCACACACAACCATTGGCATCCAATCGCCCATTCCATCTCCATTCACCATTCACCATTTACCATTCTCCATTCACCATTCATCCATCTCATAGCACATGTGTAAATGAAAGAAAATCAAAAGAAAAGAAGGGAAAAGAAGAACTATAACTAGGAGGGTAGTAAAAAGTACCGACCTTGAAGAGGTGAGGAAGAAACCCTCTTTCCAAATGACTGTGTAGCTGCTGCCCTAGCTTGGATCGCGAGCTCCACAATGCCTGAACCGAAATACTTGAAGAAAACGGGCCTTGAGGTTGATCTAGGGTTTCAAAACCCCTTTGATTTCTCTCCAAAATGGAAACCCTAGGTTGGAATCGCCTTCTCCCCTTTCTCCTATTCTCTCAAACTCTCTAAGTGTCGAATGATGCCCTAAAGGCTCGGGTTAAACTCTTAAGGTAAGAGTGAACTGACCAAAAGACCGTAATACCCTTACTGGGATTTCTGCAATGACGCGAGGACCGTGACATAGTGCTGAAAACATTGTGCTGTGAATAGTGCCAACTCGTGGTTTTGTGAATAGTGCCAACTCGTGGTGCCGGTGAATAGTGCCAACTCGTGGTTGCCCGTGAATAGTGCCACTCGAGGTGCACGTGAATAGTGCCAACTCCTGGTGCCGTGAATTGTGCCAACTCGTGGTGCTGTGAATAGTGCCAACTCGTGGTGCCGTGAATAGTGCCAACTCGTGGTGCTGTGAATAGTGCCAACTCGTGGTGCCGTGAATAGTGCCAACTCGTGGTGCCGTGAATAGTGCCAACTCGTGGTGCTGTGAATAGTGCCAACTCGTGGTGCTGTGAATAGTGCCAACTCGTGGTGCCGTGAATAGTGCCAACTCGTGGTGCTGTGAATAGTCCGTTGTCTTATGTACAGCGTGCCCGTGGTGAGTTGTACAACGTGCCCGTTGTGAGCTGTACAACGGATGCACACAGTATACGTTATCAGAGTACGTTGTCTGTGCTACGTTATCAGAGTACGACGTCAGAGCACGTCCTTAGTGCCTTCCGAGCTACGATTTCCTACAGGTTCAGACTGTTTTGGCCATATCTTTTGACTCGTTCATCCGATTGTGACGATTCAACTTGCGTTGTGTTCGTACTTCGAAAAGGAACATTTCTGACGTTTTGAAATTTCCAATTTCTTCCTTATTTATTAATTATACCTCTTAAAAAGGCAAAAATGACAACGAGAGTGTCATGTATTAACTGTGAAAAGGTCCGGGGCTCTACATCCTCCCCCCCTTATAGGAATTTCATCCTCGAAATTAGGGCGTTACTAAATCAATCGAGGATACATCCCCATGCTTAACCTTTCCTACTGAACGATATGATAATCCTCTATCTATTAATCAATATCCTAGGCATTCACTTATCGGCGAGGCACCTAGTTTTCTCATAAAACTCAACATCATTCTAAATAGCAGGGAAAACTTTCATAACATAAGGTAGCACAATTACATACAAGTGGCAACTGACTGCCCATGACAAAACACAAAATACATTCCCTTCTGCACACAAAAAATTTTTCTTCTCCCTCTCACATCCTCATGCCATATCCTTTGGTGCCTGAGCATTCTATCCTGGAGTGGCAAAGGCTTGTCCCTGGTTAGCCTAGTAAGGGGGCTGTGTGGACTGCTGGGGGCTTAATGCTTGTGTAGAGCCCAGCGAAGATGACCGCCTAACATGGGCCTACTTCCCCGAGAGTAAGGTGGCATCTGACGGCTAGGACAATCCTTGATAAGGTGGCCCTGGCAACCACAGTGGAAACATCCACCGGAGATTCTCCTACACTCTCTGGCCACATGCCTCCTCCCACCACGGGTACATATCTCGTAAGAGTAGGTGGAGGGCTGCATATCCTGTTGCCTGAGATACTGCGAGGCGGGGTGGCTGTACGGTAGCCCGCGTGCGATGCCGGTGGAGCAATCGAAAGAGAAGCCTGTGGTGCAGTGGGAGGACTCCGTACCAGCATATGTCTAGAGGACTGGTACTTAACCCATGCTTCTGCGACCAATGGGTCCATATCACCATAGAACACCGGAGGCCTCATCCTGCAAGTGCATCACTTCCTGTGGCATGATGTGTAGGGGTAGGTACAAGTACCTCCGTAGGAATGGGGGTAGTGGGCTGCCTAGTGGCAAGTATTGCTAGTGTTTCTGCTATGGATCCCAAGACCTGAGTGAGATCAGGCTGCTCATCCCTCAATTGGAGGAGGAGATACTCCACCCCTCCTAGTGTGGTATCCACGACCCTGATCGCCACGTCTCATGGTTTACTCCTGAGGACGATGGCAATGCATGAGTCTCACTTGAATCCCATCAAAATCCGATATTGTATTTTCATAATAGTAAGTATTTATCAAAGTCTAGAACATACATCAAGATACACATACCATAGCATAATAATATACTCTAGGTTCCTAGCGAAGCCAAGATGCGATGTTGGTTGTGTTTGCAACTGGTTATGGTCTAAGGCTAACTCCTTAGTTGCTTCTTAAGGGCAACAACTTCTCCTAAGCAGAAGTTGGCACTCAAGCCCCCAACCTATGCGAGCACATCGTGTATGTATCTAAGTACAATTATAATCGTACAATTATACAAGTAGTTTTCTTACTGATGATAAGCTTCACACTTGATTATGGTATTAACTAATCACAAACCTAAGACCTTAGCCCGTTTGAAACTAATACTAATGACTAGTTCATCTAATTGAGTTGTTTAGGTGATGCCCTCTAAATCTGGTGACATGTATAATGCTTCTAAGATCTACATGATGCATGCGGGATATGTATATGATATATTTTTTTTTTGATGTTCATGCCATGTATGAAATGTGTGCCATGGTATGAAATGTATGATGCTTATGTGATGCATGATGCCTATGCTATTTATGCTACTCACGATATGTATGAACGTGCATGCTACCCGATGGAGTTAGTAATTTCTTTATTATTTGGACTGGCATCGTGTCTAGAACGTGCTGCAGAATGAACGCGCATCTGTATCTAGACTAGGACCGAGCACTGAGTCTAGGGCGTGCTGCAGGCGCGCATCTAGAAACGTGCATCAAACATCCGTGAGCTCATCCAAAAATTATGTTTAATTGGGACTGAGCACTGGGTCTAAGACGTGCTGCAGAAAATGCGCAACTGTACTTAGAAGCGTGCATCAAGCATCCCTGGGTTGTTAAAATTATATTTGTTCCTTTAGTTAAAACGCATTACTATCTATATTTGTTTCTACTAGTCGTGGGGTTTCATGGAATTATTGTCATACCATGATGTGTGACTTATATTTCTTTGTGATGTAAGACCGCATCTAGTATAGTTTAACAAGTTTAAAATTACACCAAATGCTCATAATATTACTTATCAAGCCTATGTCCCTATTTTCGTAAATTCTAAAATTTTATTTATTTATTTATTTTTTTAATCTTGTAAGAACGAAGGAGAATTCTATTGTCTCACTCGGAAGGCTATTATTTACGAAGACCCCATAGTATAGGGTATGGCAAGGACCTACCACCATTTACCAACTCACACATAGTCTAAACTCCAGGCCGGAGTATTACTCAACTCATAATCTAGCTGGTAATTAATTCCTAACACATTGGTTGTCACTTAGTACGTGACATATAGTATGCACACCACATTTAATGCCCCCTAACAATACCACACATAATAGTATAAGTACATTGTATGCACACCATATAGCATATAACACCAATTAACAATACTACATACAAAGTATAGTACATCATATTCATCTCGTCAAGTCATCAGAGTAGTTGTAATATTATATCTTGGTGTTCTAGCGTTTCTAAGACCTGTGCTTGGTTGGAGCAACCATTTTAGACTAAGACTAACGTTAGTCTCACACTTAGAACAAGACTCACTTCCGACTTACTTCCATCCTAACTTGTTTCCCCACATATTCTCTTGTCAAGCCGTGGTATAAGATTCTAAGTGACCCTAGAGACCTAAAGGCCTAAGCTTTGATACCACTTCTGTCGCGACCCAAAACCACCCCTAGGAGTTAGAGTGAACTTTGGACGACTAATCATGGATTTACATGACTTGCTTGATGAACCAACCTGCAAAACACACAGAGCATATACAAAAGAGGATATAAACAGCAGAAACATACACTAACATAAACAGCGGAAGTTTAAACAAACCTCTATGTATATATATACGAAACCAAGTTTACACCAAGGAAACCAAAAGAAAGCGCGGACAGACCCGCCAAAATACATGAATGTAAACTCTCATCTCACCCACAGCTATTCACTCAGAATCTACAACCGCCTAATGGTAACCCTCTACGGGAGGTTCCTCCAAAGGCCCCTCGACGTACTCCTCCTCCACCCATGGACCAAGAGCACAAACATCAACTGGAGCAGCAGCTCCCTCGGAACATGCCGACATAAGAAGTACGGTTGAGCATGGAATACTCAGCGGGTACTAAATACTAACCAACAGTCATAGTATACAGATAGCATACATAAAGTAGGAAACAAATTTGCATATATAGAACAGGAACAATTATATTCATACAAGGAAGTAAAGCAATTTATATTCATGCTTGCATTCAGAAAAGACTGATAAACCCTTGAAAACATCGTGCACTTGACTTGACTTGAAATACCCTTTGCGTGATGTGAACCTGTTAACCGTTGTCATGCTTGTCATGCTTGCATCATGCGTGCCATGTCATGTCATGCATGTCGTGCGAGTATTCATGCTTGCTTGTTCATAATTTAAACATGTTCACATGCCTAGTTGTCGTTCATAGTCCGTCGCAACTAGTACCCTATATGCAGATGGGTATGCCTAGTTGCCGTTCATAGCCAGTCGCAACTAGCATCATGCGGAATGTGAATGCCTAGTTGCCGTTCATAGCCCGTCGCAACTAGTTTCCATGCGAATGTGAATGCTATGCTATGCGTGTCATGCCATGCTATGCTATGCGTGTCATGCGTGCTATGCATGTCATGCGAGGGGATGGGAGACCCTTCTTATGATAATGCATGATTGACTTGTCCTTGCCAAGAGCGAGGTTAAAACATATCGTAGGATATGTCCCACCTCTACCATGTTCTTGAAAAACCTCGATAAATATATGTCCTGCGTGACGTTGCTAGTGGGAACCGTGTACAGTTTGCATTTAAATTTTAATAAGACATCTGGTAATTCACCAAAAACTATAA